>OX451741.1:1240613629-1241814584 GCA_948472305.1 Vicia faba
TATAGAGAGTAGTGAGAGAACACGAAAATGCCATGCTTGTAACAGCTAGGGACAAGTTCTTGAATACCATGAATGGCCCTTTGAAACCTTGGCCAAAGTCATGGGATATTGTCCCAATTTGAATTTTTAATGAGTGCAAACATCTTGGCCTTGCTGTACACAAAAATTGGGACCCCTCCATGCATTAAAGCAAGCCTTAAACATATTATTTGTAATAATCTTGATTTATTTTATTTTTAATTAAATAAAATTAATATAAAATGAAAATAAAATCAAGACTATGCAAAAATGTTTTTAGGAGTCCTCTATGATCTTATAAACATGTTTGAAGTTCAAGAATTTGAGCCATTGCCTTAAAATTCAAATTTGCCCAATGCATATTTCTTGCAATTTCCCAAATTTTCCCAACTTGGGAAAGCTATAACTTGCTCAATATTTACCTCATGATGATGATCTTATATTTTTTGGAAATCCCAAGATTTCCACTTCAATCCATCTTTTGATAAATTTTGCTTTTGAATATGTTATCTTGATGTTAAAGGTCTTGGCAAAAAGTGGCTTTTATTAACTTTCTAAAAATGACATGTAATGTATGAACTTGTATCTTTCAAATGTTTCATTTCTTGGACTTGAAGGATGAAGAGAAGTTGTAGGGAATTGGATTCTCTTAAAAATAAGCTTTGGTTGGAAAATTTCTGATAAATTATGAGAAAGTTATGCTTGGTCAAAGTCTGGTTGACTTTTCCTATAGAAACCCTAATTTGCTATTTTTGACTTTTGATGAATTAGGAGAAATTCTTGAGGAATCATGATCAACCCTTAATCAAATGATGGATATCACTTCAAAATATTGATGTTGACCAAAAATATTGAAGTTTGAATGTATATAGGTCACAGTTGACTTTTGACCTAGCATAGTTGATTTTCCAATACTTGAGCAATTGTCTGAGCAAAATTATTGAGCAAAGCATGAAACTTGGCATGGATGATCTTGAGGAAATTTTAGGACCATGGGAAGCATTGGAGACCATTTAAGCTCAAACATCTTGATGAAAATGGAAACCCTAGTTGGGGGCTCATTACCTTAGGAGGAGAATTCGCCTGATCAATTCTTGGGCATCCTTAGGGCAAGTTGAGGATCTCAATAGGCATGTGTTGAGTAAAATGAGAGGGAAAATTTTGGGGTACAATAGTTGCCCCTGTTCAATCTTCTTACACCTGAAGATACAGATTGGCTTGTCTGCCTTTCGTGATCTGAAGGTGGAAGATGATTGAACACTAGAGTGCCCAGAAATTTGCACTCGTCTGAGATGATGCCTGACCGTGTAAGTAGTATTAGGAATGGGCTTATGGATTCCATTTGGAAAATATGACGGGAGACTGTCGAAGATGGGCTTAAAGATGCCATCCAAGGAGTATGACGGAGAGTCATCGGAGATGGGCTTAAAGATGCCATCCAAAATAGATGCTGACTTCATAAGAATTCTCTTTGTGGGGATTCCTACTCCTGCTATCTGAGGAGGAGTCCGCTGGGAAATGTTTCTCAGGGAAATAGAGTATAGGAGCCTTGGTTGTCCATTACTCTACTAGGGAGTCATCTCTTGACTGAAGAGACTGAAGTGAACTGCTATCTGGTAAGGATCCAGGCTTTGCAGTGACTTGTTGAGGATGATAAGGCCGACTGCTATCTGGTCATATTCCAGGCTTCACAGTGACTTACCGGGGAAATAAGATTTAAACTATTATTTGGTCGTGCTCCAGGCTTCACAGTAACTCAAACTGTTATCTGGTCGGAATCCAGGCTTCAGGTGACTTGAACAAATTAAGTTGTTATTTGGTCGGGTCCAGGCTTCAACTTGAATCTGAGGCATACTGTTATATGGTCGTATCTAGGCTTCGGTAATTTGAATAAATTAAGTTGTTATCTGGTCAGGTCCAGACTTCAACTTGAATCTGAGGTATACTATTATCTGGTCGAGTCCAGGCTTCATAGTAATTGACAAAATAAACTGCTATCTGGTTGGATTCCAGGCTTGGAAGTGTCTGAAGAAGTTAACTATTATTTGGTCGTATTCCAGGCTTCGCAATAACTTGAACTGTTATCTGGTTGAAACCCAGGCTTCACAGGGTCTGAAGAAGTGGACTACTATCTGGTCGGATTCCAGGCTTCGTAGTACCTTATACTGTTATCTGGTTGAAACCCAGGCTTCACAGTGTCTGAAGAGGTGGACTACTATCTAGTCGGATTCCAGGCTTCGTAGTACCTTATACTGTTATCCGGTCGAAACCAAGGCTTCACAGTTTTTTCAACTGGCATGGAAATAAGAGAGATCTTAGTGTCGATCTAACTGAACCAGAGAAGGTCTTATGAGGGCATATTTCTGAGGAAGATCCTGAGATAACCCTTGGTTATACATGGCTTTTGAGAAGACTACCAGGTCACATAAGTAGTCAATGGTATTTGTTGATTTGACCTTTCCCTGAAAAAGGTAAAGGATTAGTCATATGCAATGTCATGATGTATGATATGCATTATGATGATGTTCTAAAAATAAAATGAGATTATGTTGTATGCGATGCGTATGCGCATGCCATGATGTATGAACAGGGGCTGCTATTGCGATGCTTCCCAGTCTAGGAAAATAAATCCCGGACTACTGCTGGAGAGTACATGAAATTGAATTCCTGACCGCTGTAGAAAAAGTGGTTCTTTTACTTCCGCTGGGGATGATGAGTAGAGATGATTTGTCAAGGGTTTCCTCTTTCTATTTGAGAATACTCGGCTGGGATTTTATCTCTGCTTAAGAATGAATTTGTGAGGAGACAAGTACTTCTGCTTGTGAATATTCCACTAGGGAGAAGATGCTCTATTTGGGGAGTGTTCCGTTGAGGGAGAAGAATTCTTCTGTTGGAATATTCCATAGTGAGAAAATAGTTATGTTGGAGACTCTACTGGGGAATATTCAGTAAATAGGAAAAACGAAACTCTGTTGAGGATAATCTTCTGCTGCCAAAGAAATAAACTCTAATAGGGATGAAGATTTGAAAGTTGTCGGAGATTATAAAGCTCTGTGGGGAATGAGAGGTCAAACTTTGGTCGTTTTACTCTATGGAGACAAGGCTTCATAAACTGCTGGGGACAAAAATAAACTCAACTAGAAATCATGGATTTCAAACTTTGGAAGAATTCTGCTGGAGAAGGTAATTCCTACCTGGAAAAAAAATTGTAGAGACTAGGACTGGATTTCAGACATTGCTTCGTTCCTTAGGCCATTAGCAATTGTCTTTTTGTTCTTTATGTAAATATTTGCAAACAGTAATCATATTCAATATGCATATGCCACAAATAATCATTGGACGTTTTTACAAAACAAAACAGAAAAATAGAAAAACAAGTAGTTTTGAACTTTCAAGAACTGATTTGTATTGATTTTTGAAGTTTTCCTATAAAAGGCGTTTATATACAAGGAGACAGACATTCTAGTAAGAAAATGTCGTCGCAAGAAGGATTTACACAAAGTTATATACAAATAGAAAATAGCTATGTATAACGATCTCACTGAGTTTCAATTCTGCTATTGCTCTTATGCCTTCGAGTGTCTCATCTCTTTGCTGCTTGTCCGAAGTTGATTGGATTGATCATCCCACTTGAGTTTGATAGTCTGATACTGAAGTTTGATCGCAAAGTGATCCAACGAGACATAGTTATACGCTTTAAATCCCTAATTTTTGCCTGGACCGCCCTTTCGGGTTTTCAGTCCATCGGGATACCCTTTCTTTCCCAAGCCGCCCTCTCAGGTTTTCGACTTGCCGGGTGTACAGATTTTTGTTTTTATCCCTAATTTTTTCCTGAACCCTATTGGTTCATCGGGATGCCCCTATTTTTGCCTAGGCCAGTCGACCTGGAGGGTCTTTAATCATGCGTAGTATCTTTTCACTATGTCCATATTCACAGGGTGGGGAAGGTCGTCACCATCCATGGTGGTTAGAATCATGGCTCCACCAAAAAATATGTTCTTGATTACAAATGGCCCTTCATATGTGGGGGTCCATTTTCCCATGGGATCACCTTGCGGCAGGATGATTCGCTTGATTACTAGATCACCCGCTTGGTATACCTGATGTCTGACCTTTTTGTTAAAAGCCTTGATCATCCATTTTTGGTACATCTGACCGTGACAAACAGCAGTAAGCCTTTTCTCATCAATCAGATTCAGTTGATCAAGTTGAGTTTGGATCAAATCGCCCTCGTTTAAACCCACATCTTTCAGGATCCTCAAAGAAGGGATATGGACCTTAATTGGTAGGACAGCCTCCATACCGTATATCAGAGAATAAGGTGTTGCCCATGTTGACGTGCACGCTGAGGTGCGGTAACCATGAAGAGCAAATGGTAACATCTCATGCCAGTCTTTGTATATCACTGTCATTTTCTGTATAATCTTCTTAATGTTCTTATTTATAACTTCAACAACGTCATTCATCTTCGGCCGGTAAGGGGAAAAATTATTATGCTGGACCTTGAATTGTTTATAGAGTTCGATGATCATTGTATTGTTGAGATTTATACCATTGTCAGTGATGATTCTCTCTAGCACACATACCAATAAATCAGGTTCTCCTTGATAAACCGCGCCATAACATTCTTGGTAACAGTAGAAAAAGAGGCAACCTCCACCCACTTTGTGAAGTAATCAATGGCCACTAGAATGAAGCGATTCCCATTGGAAGCAGTAGGTATAATCTCTCTGATCATATCAATTCCCCACATTGCAAAGGGCCAAGGAGCCGTCAAGACGTTCAAAGGAACCGGAGGTACATGCACCTTATCAGCATAGGTCTGGCATTTGTGACAAGTTCGTGAATGCTGATAGCAGTCTACTTCCATAGTGGCCCAATAATATCCTGCCCGTAGGATCTTCTTAGCCATGGTATGTCCACTCGAATGGGTTCCGAAGGTACCTTCATGTAATTCTGCCATAATCCTTTCTACTTCGCTCTTGTCTACGCACCGAAGTAAAGTAGAGTCATGGTTGCGCTTGTAAAGGATTCCATTACTGAGGAAGAATTTTACGGTGAAACTTCTTATCATTGACAGACGCCCCCTCGGGATACTCTTGAGCCTCGAGATATCTCTTCACCTCATAGAACTAAGGTTTGTATGCTACTCTTTCCGTGTCAATCTCGTAGCAGTACACTGGTTCATCTAATCTCTCAATAGTGATTCGAGGAGCCTCGTTGTCCCACCTGACCTTGAACATAGGAACATGGTAGTTAGCGCGTCCGCTAACTAATTCTCTTCTCGCGGGAAATGTTCAAAGTTGACCTCTTCAAAGTGTGGGAGCAATGTCAGCACGTTCTCTTTATAAGGGATGAGATTTGGGTTCTTCTTGTCCCACTCACCTTTGATTTGACTTATTACCAAAGTTGAATCCCCGAATACACTCAAGAACTTGATCCTTAGGTCAATAGCAGCTTTGAGACCCATAATGCATGCTTCATACTCCGCCATGTTATTGGTACAGTTGAAACATAGTCTGGAGGTGAAAGGAGTATGAAAACCTTCAGGATATATGATTACAACACCAATCCCATTACCGAGTGCGTTTGAAGCTCCGTCAAAAACCATAGTCCATCGGGATCCTTCTCCAGGTCCTTCATTCGGTCCAGATTCTTCATAGTCAGTTACTAGCATAATATTCTTGTTCGGGAACTCAAAATTCATGGACTGGTAGTCATCCAGGGACTGATGAGCCAAATGATCAGCTAATACACTCCCCTTGATTGCTTTTTGGGTCGTGTATTGAATGTCGTATTCAGTTAGGATCATTTGCCATCTTGCTATTCTTCCGGATAGAGCGGGCTTCTCAAAGATGTATTTTATTGGATCCATCTTAGATATCAACAAAGTAGTGTTGTTTAACATATACTGTCTTAGTCGGCGAGCAGGCCATGCCAAAGCGCAGCAAGTTTTCTTAAGCAGTGAATATCGTGTTTCACAGTCGGTAAACTTTTTGCTAAGGTAGTATATTGCATGCTCTTTTCGACCAGACTCGTCATGCTGCCCCAGCACACACCCCATTGAATTATTCAATACTGTTAAGAACATTATCAAAGGTCTTCCTTCAACCGGAAGCATTAGAATTGGAGTCTCTTGAAGGTAATCCTTGATTCTTTCAAAGGCAACTTGGAATTCGTCATTCCACTTTACCACTTGATCTTTCTTCAAAAGCTTAAAGATTGGCTCACAAGTAGTAGTTAGATGGGAAATGAACCTGGCAATGTAGTTCAAACGTCCCAAGAAACCCCTAACTTCCTTCTCAATACGAGGAGTGAGCATCTCTTGTATAGATTTTACCTTTGCTTGGTCTACTTGAATACCTTTGTCACTGGCAATGAAACCTAAGAGTTTACCAGACCTTACCCCAAAGGTGCACTTGTTCGGATTCAATATCAACTTGTACGTCTTCAACCTATCAAACAGCTTTTATAGATGATCGGGGTGCTCTTCTTCATTTTGAGATCTGGCTATCATGTCGTCAACATATACCTCTATCTCGTGATGTATCATGTCATGGAACAAAGCTACCATAGCTCGCTGATAGGTTGCCCCAGCATTCTTCAACCCAAATGGCATCACCTTGTAACAGAAAGTGCCCCACTGCGTGACAAAGGTTGTCTTCTCCATGTCTTCAGGAGCCATCTTGATCTGATTGTACCCAGAGAAACCATCCATGAGGGAAAAGATCTTATGTTGTGCGGTGTTGTCAACCAGAACATCAATATGGGGAAGCGGGAAGTCATCCTTGGGGCTTACCCTGTTCAAGTCTCTTTAGTCCACACACATACGTACCTTTCAGTCCTTCTTAGGTGTCGGCACCACGTTGGAAACCCATTGGGGGTAAGAGGTGACAGCTAAGAACCCAGCGTTGAACTGCTTCATAACCTCTACTTTGATCTTCTCTGACATTTCAGGGCGCATGCGACGGACCTTCTGCTTTACCGGAGGGCAATCCTCTTTAGTTGGTAGCCCGTGAACCACGATATCTGTATCCAGTCCTGGCATGTCTTCATATGACTAGGAAAAGATCTCGACATAGTCTTGCAACATTTGTATCAACCTCTGTTTGAAATTAAGCTCCAAGTTTGCACCTATCTTGACTTCTTTCATGTCTTCCTCTGTACCCAAGTTTATTGTCTCAATTGGCTCTTCATGAGGCTGTATGGCCCTTTCTTCTTGTTGTAATAGTTGAAACAACTGGCTGAAAATCATCAAACAATGAAGTCGCCATCGAACGTCTTTTATCCCACAGGAAGGGAAAGGTAAACATCGAGAAAACCTGAAAAGGAAGAAGTCACGGTCTTGCGACCGAGAGATAAGGGTAAGGAAGTCTGTTACGTGAGGGAAAGGTATTAGCACCCCACACGCCCGTAGTACTCTATGGTATCCACTCTTGTTATCTATCTTATGGGTGTGTCTAATCTATGTTTACTGTCTATTACTGTTAAAGGGATAATGCATGCAAAAGAAAGGAGAAAAGAATGTAGGGAAAATAAAAATTGTGCTCGTTCGGGCCCTACCCCGATGCATACGTATCCCTTTTAAGGAATCAGAGCAGCTGTAGTTCGGCTTATATGTTTTTGTTGGTTCGTATTTTTTTTAATGAACAATATTAATTTCGCCTTCTGCCGCAACTCGACCTTTGGAGACTTACGCGTCAGCACATAAGTGAATTAACATGCTCTTTCTAAAAATGTTTGGAGAAAGTGTGCTTGGGCACACAAAAAGGTTTGAATTTGTTTTGTGTTTTTGCTTGTAGATAATAGCTAGTTAATCTCAAGAGAGAGATTTTAGCCATTTCTCTACTTATTCATGAAATGATTCTTTGAGATTTGGACCATGCCAAGGCTTAGAATAATAGAATAATAAGATCTAGAAGAAACCCGCTTATCACCTCCCAAACTTAACAAAGACATGATTCTCGTCAGTAAATTTTTAAGTATTTTGAGGTTTGTAAAAAAAGAAGTTTTTTTGTTGTTTTAGTGCATATGTGGAAAAGAAAAGTCAAAAGCAGACTAACCTACATCTATCCCTAATGTTATTATACTTCACACGATCTACAGGAATAGATAAATTCGGGGTGAAAATAGAAAGAAAATATATCAAACGAGTACTAGCCCGTAGAGCAAAGCAGAAAAAGCAAAGATACTCGATGATCTCGTGAGCTGTTAGCATCAACAAAGAAAAGAGTTAGAAATCCAATACTCGGACTAAGTGTTGAAGCATCATCGATGTGAAAATAAGTCACACTCGAAATTTCAAGTGTATCTGCATATCGCATAATGAACCTGCATAAGATTTAAATCTCAACAAGCAAAGGTGAATCATGAATTTCAAGTATAATTGGATAATCGGGATTTAATTCCTAAAATCACATAAAAACTAACAAATTTTTATATTTGACTTTATTATTTTTATCATGTGAGAGAAAGAAGAAGAAAAATTCAAACAAATCTAAACAATTCACAAAATTTATTTAAAAGGAAAATATTGAAATAATAAACCCAGGGGTATTATATTGTAGTCAGGGGGTGCTGAAGTAATCTGATACTAACCCAAACCAAAAGAATCCAATGCTCCTTTTATTCATCAGGGTACTAGGCCCACTAATGCAGAATCAAACATAAGGTGTTTTCTATATCAATGGTCCAAAAATAGGCACAAGCGGGCCTATGAGGTGCAAGCCCGATCCACTCAATATATTTTTATCATTAATATTGAAAAGAAAAAAAATAAATGAATAAAGAAATTACAGAACTGGAAACGGTGGCGTTTTGCTCACAGGTAAGGTTACAACTTTTGTGACCTTCGGAGTATCTTTGAACAACAGTCTCTTTCCTCTCATCTTCCTTATTCGCCCTTATTCAACAAAGCTCACCGCCATACCACCACCGTCAAACAACAACCAGCACATCCCAAATCGTGAACCGTTAAACACCAAACTTAATCAGAATCGTGCCCTGATTCCTAATCCTAAGCTTTTTCTCAAATTTCACTCGTATCAACCTAAATCTACAATCTTATAAACCCTAAAAATTGAAAAAAGGGAAGGAAGCAAATGCCGAGGACGCACGTAAAACCCTTAGAGGGATTGATGGCTACATTATAGTGAGGCAAAATGCTATAAGAATGAAGAAATGAAGTAAATCGCAACTTACTTAATGGAGAAGTTCCGATGCTTATTCGACGGCGCCGGTAGCATAAGAACTCTAGAGGATTTCAGGTAACTCTAGTTATTATTCATGGGTGTTTACTTTTGTTTCTTGTGTTCTCTATTCATCTTCTTCTTCTACTCCATTTTTATCGTGTTTCTGTGTTGTTTCGTGGTCACGATGGGAATAAGAAAACCAGAGGGAAAGTTGTGAGAGCGATATGTGATGTTGACGATTCAGTAGAGAGTGAGAGTTGCAGAAGTATAAGCACGAACGATTGAAGCTTCAATATGAAGCTTTAATGGCTTTTGAAGAGAGCATGCGGTGAGTAAGGGAGGTTGAAGAGGAAAATGAAGGTGAGGTATGAAGAATGAAAAATTAATTGTGTAGATTGAATGGTTCTAGAAACTGAAGATTGGCGGTCAGTGCTTGAATGATCATGGAGAAGAGGTTATATAGGGAATGAAGGAAGATGAAAATTGTTAAAGGTTGATGATTCTCAATCATAGGATCTGGGGAGTTAGTTATGAGATGGAGGGTTAGATTTGAATTGGTTATATTACTGTTAGAGTTTGTTACTCTTTCTATTAATTGGTTTTAGAGATTAGGAAGTTGGTTAGAAAGTTGTTAGTGTTAGTTAGAATTCTATTAGGAGAGTGAATCTGGGTTGTTAGATTAGGGAGTCGGTTAAGGAATCAATGATGAGATGAAGGTTAGCAAGATGAGTTAGTTAGAGGTGAAATTCTGTTTGGTGTTAGGATTCTGTTAGAAAGTTTGGTATAGAAATTGGCTTAGGAAAAAAAACAGTTTGGAGGTTAGTGAATCTGTTAGAAGTTTAGAGGGCTGTTTAGAAAATTTTTGTTTGACAGTTAGGAAAATTAGTTGTTAATTCTGTTGGATAATGCTTGGTTATCATGAGTTTAATGCTAAAAAACTATTAGTTGCGTTGAAACTGAGAATGCATAAGTTGTTGTGTTGATACATTCTTTTTTTGATCTGTGCAGAAAAATTGATGAGATATCGAAAATTCAGAGATTCACGAACGAAGCGTAGTGATGATTGATTAAAGATCTGACTTGAATCAGTAGTGAAGATTGAAGATGATGCAAAATATGGTTGATGTTGAGATGCTGCAAAGATGATGCAGGAGAAGGTTATGATGATGGAGATCACGAAGACTGTGATGATGGAGATCACAAAGAAGTTGCTGTTAATTATGGTTAAGTTGGTAAGTAAAGAGTTAGTTGGAAATTTCTGTCACAATTATGTTTGGACTGTTATCGAAAATTAGAAATTACGTATTGTGATCCATGTCCCCACATATCTGCATGTTATTGTATCTGTTGAAGGTTTTGCAGCAAACTGGACAAGAAAACTGTGTAGGACCAATTAGAATCTGAGAAGGTGTAGGGATCCAATATTGACCCTTGTTCGATGATGTATTACTACTCAACAAATCATAAGATGAATCGTCACTTATAACATCTCCTTGTTCTTGTTGATGTTGTTTTATTATGCCAAGTTTGAACAGGATTAAAAATAGCGACTACCTTAGCATGGCACCGAGGACGTCTTGGAGCGGTATTCATCAAGTCTTTTTTGGAACTTATATGGCCTGATTTGGACAATTTGTAGGCAGAACTACTTTGGTGTAACCGCCAGTTTGATTTGTAGGTTTGAAGGAAAACATGGCACTTGATTGAGACACGAAGGCAGAGAGTATGGCGAGCTTGGCTTCATATTTTCACATGGTCTTTTGCCAATCCTTGTAATAGCCAAGATACTCATATTTTTGAGCTTTTCATCTTATTATTGGTGTAATTACTTGAGTTTGTAAATGACAATGGTGTACTCTAACATTTGAATTTTGAACAAACTTTCCTTGATATTTCGCATGTAATTGTAGCTCTTGATCATGAATACAGTTTAAAAATCTTTAGAATTCAATATCAATCCTTTTAAGTATTCCAAAGTGAATGTCCTTAGTAAGCTCCTTGAACAGTAGGTTGAGGGCAGCACTACAGCCTTTTTGTTGTGATGTCTGAGTAAATTTTGGTGTACTTGAACCATTCAGATCCCTTTTTCTTTTCTGCCTGCATGTTAGTAGGGCGTCGATTATCTGCATATTATTTGATATACAGATGAGAGCAAAGACTGGTCTTGGTTTACCATACGTTTTTTTTTAATTTAGGAAACATTCTGGATAGTGACAAGTACTAAGCTGCATCCAGTCCTAGCATATAGATCATAACCACTTTGTGAATACGAGGTTTATTCTTGATAAAAAACCCATGATGGCATGAAACCTTCAATGAGAACCCAAGTTACAAGTCCTTGAACATCAACGAGATTCAGAGTTAATCTATCTTCTTCTGGTGACTTGAAAACAACATCTGGTTTAGCCTCAGGACCGTAGATATCGTAGAAATTAGTGCATTTGTTAGAATTGTCTTCATCGTTGGAAGAGAAGGATTCGTATTGATTCTTCGAGGATTCCATTCTTGCGGACGGTAGTACCGAGAAGTTGCGGTTGTTGGACGCCGGAAGTGAGTCGTCGAGGAGAGGAGCTCCTTCCAATTTCCCTTTTGACATTTAGAGTTTTCTTCTTGATTTTGTAATACATAATGAATCTCGAACAAAACTTGAATGCTTATGAATTTCGTTTGAATCAGGAATCTTAAATCTCAATCAAACTTCATTCTATGTTTGCGCCAACGGGTCCATATATGAAAAAAATACCAATAGCTTAAACTTAAATTTGAAATGATCTTTGTATCAAATCCATAATATTTTCTTGCAAAGCACTTAACCAAATGAAACAACCTTCTCCTGATGATCCACAACACTCAACTGTGAGGTACGCTCCATGAATGTCAGGAAACCAAAACTTCCATATCCATTTGATGACCAATAGCACAACAAAGTGAATCCCTTTCTAACCTTGCATGCTTGGTGAATGAACCTTAATCCAATTCTTGAACAAAACTTGAATTCACATGATATTTCTCTTGAAATAATCTAAATCAAACTCCGCAATCAGAATTCCACCTTCTGGAATGAACCCTAAAGCAAATGACTTATATCATGAGCCATGAAGTGAGCCCAATCTTCAATTGATGACCATGAACCAAATGGTCCCTAACATCACTCTCTGTCCTTCGTGAGAGAATGGATCCAACATATTGATCCTTATCAATCTTGTATAACAAACAATAAGAGAACGAAACTTCCTTGATCTTAATGAATTTACAATGTCATCCTTATATCACGTCTTATCATCCTATGAACCTCCATTGAAGATGTTGATTAACCCAAGTATGATAGGATATAAATCCTAATCTTCCATACAAAGCTTTCAGATTTTGATCTCAAAGCATTGAAATGAAATCTGAAGAAAATGGATTATATCACAAGTAAGCCAATCGACCAGATGAAGAGTTTTGCATTATAAGGCATACGAACCCTAATTCGTGAAGAAGGTCCAACAGAATCTTCTTTCACACAGAAGAGAGTTGTTGCCCACATGACTAGAGATTCAAGCAATGATTTCCTTCTTATTTTCCACAGATATATCAATTGAAACCCTGGTTGTTCATGGACGACATCCCTTGATTATAGCCTTGCCTGATAATCGCAACTTCCCAGAGAAACCTTTCTTGAATGGTACATGATTTAGAGAAATAAACCCTAATAAAAGGATGACATTGAGCACAAGGAGATAATGAATGCCTGATTTAGTAGCCCTTTAGATGATCTCGTAGAAGAACTTGGAAATGAACATGGGAATACCGAAAGAAATATGACCAAGATGGCCACGACTTAGAAAACCTAATGAACCTCGGTTGGTGAAATGCTGACAAGAACAAACTCGGTGGAGAAACATTCTAACTCTTGTCTTGAACGTATCTGAATGAGTAATAACCCCCCTTAACTTGAAGAAAACGGAACCCTCAATAAGCATAGGTTGCAACCCTAATTCCATATTTCACTGCTTGAAGGATAATCAGAAGAATCAGACTTTATCAGATATGAACACCTTAACTGTTGTGAAGCACTAATATCGTGCAACCACTGAACTTCGAACCTCAAGCACTTTATTGAATGCAAATGTATGTTAATGACCTAATGGAATATATACAGATGAATGCGATAGTCTAAGCCAGATAGAAGAAATTAGGAGGGCAAATTTTGGGGTGCAACAATAGTCTAGCAAGTTCTCCAGGCACCTCACAATCTTCTTCACCTTCGTCCTCAGCTTGGTTGATCGGATTTTCGAAGTTATAACTGGCAATAGCAGAACTTTTATCAATGAGATCCAAAGTGGATAGGGATCTGCAGTTGATACGTGAGTGTGTGTAAGAGCATAGTTGTATAGACAAAGTAAAAGACAGAAAGGAAAAACAGAGAGCGCAAAATTTTTATGCAAAAATGTCCAATGTTTTATTGATGACATATGACAATGACATATAATAACCCTCACAAATAAATCATTGTGCCTAGGGTAAGACACAAGGCCATAGAGTTTATATTGTTTATTACAAATCCAAAAAACAAGCAAGGCAGTTACTGTTGAACAAAAGTAATTGGCACAAAATCTTTGGTCGTCCAATTATTAGGTCCACCGTTTGTAGTAGGGTAGATCCAGCTGTCAATATCAAAATCTCCATCATGGTCTTCTATAGCATTGACCCCACGATTGCTGATGCGTAGGGGAGGTCCTCCAGCTCGAGCACGTCGAACAACCCTTTGAGCTCCTGAAGTAAAGCCTAAACCAAATTTGTTAGTTTTGTAAGGGAAATCAGGGAGCTTCCCGCAAATGGTACACCCACCTTCTTCGACTACTGCTCTGGCGTCCTTGAGAGAAGCCATCTTCAAGGGAGGTATGGTGATCTTTGGCACACTGATAATAGTCTTGGTTGATGCCATAGTCTGGAGAACCTCTTCAAAATTTTGACAAGGGGTCTCTATGAACTCGCCGTCCATTTCTACATACCTGAAAGAGTTCAGGTGGCTTACCATGTACTCCTCTTCACCATTCACGATGGCAATCTTTCCTTTCACTGGATACTTTAACATTTGGTGCAGCATAGAAGTAACGGCTCCAACTTCATGGATCCAAGGACGACCCAACAAACAAGAATAAGACAGCCTGATATCCATCACGTAGAAAGTGGATTTAAAGGTCTGGGAACCCACTTTGACAGGGATATCCACCTCCCCGTGCATCATTCTTTTTGAACTATCGAAAGCCCTCACCATAATGTTACTGGGCTTTAAGGTTAAACCTTCACAATCTAACCTTTCAAAAGCCTTCTTGGGCCGAACATTCAGTGACGATCCAGTGTCCACTAGCACATGGGCCATAGTAGTGCCCCTGCATTTGATCGAGACATGTAGAGCATCATTATGCTTTCTCCCCTTGGGTGTCAAGTCAGCATCAGAAAAACGCAACCCATTATCGGCAGTCAAACTGGCCACACAGTCCTTGAATTGGTCAGTGGAGGTTTCTTACAGCACATGCGCAGTATTGAGAAACATAATCAAAGCCTTTGCATGGGCCTCAGAACACAGTAGCAAAGCCAGCATTAATATCTTCGAAGGGGTCTGCCCCAGCTTTTCGACCACATTGTAGTCGCTCTTCTTGATTATTTTTAAAATTTCCTCCATTTCTTGTTTAGAGGATTCCAAAATAACTTCTCTAGGTGCCTCCGTCTGGGCGGGCTCACCTATAGCTTCTTTGCCCTGAGTCCCAGATGATTCATCGGCAGGGATAACAACTAGAGTAAGGATGTGAGTAGTTACAGAACTTCTAGCAGGAACAATAGATGGAATAACAACAGGCCTATCAACAGTCTTCGGGGAGATCTCAGGAGAGAAAACCCTTCCACTTCGGGTAATTTTACTGGTCCCAACAATGTTAATGATATCAGGATCAACCTCTTCAGCTTTTTCGTCCTTACTGGTTAACAAATCCTGCTTAACGCCATGGTAGTAAACGTCAGCACCATAATTCCAAGGAACAACTTTGTCCGAGGAGTATGGTACGGGGCCATGAAAAGTGATTATTAATGGAGCAATTCTTGGAGCCTGTGTAATCCTAACATGTCTTTTGGAGGAGACCTTGGAAGGATTGGCAGAAATGATTATGATAGAAACATCTTCATGTAGAACAGTTGGAACCGGAGTCTTTTTGAACAAAATCTCTTTGTTATCCATCAGGAATTGAACACCTGCTTTCAGCAAATAACAACCAGAAGGCAGAGATAAACACATGTGGCAACCTTCACCACAGCCCAGAAATAAACCGGCTAGCAACAAATTCTTCTTGACGGTCATGAGGGGAGTGGAAACTTCACCAACAGAAGTAACAAATATATCAGTATCCATGGCGTTAACACCACGGTTGTGCTTGGGCATGGCAGAAGTTATGACATTAGGCATCTCAAGAGTATCAAACTCAATCTCCTTTGCTTCAATCAAATCTTGTATCTTATTCTTCAGAGCCCAACATTCATTTGTATTATGGCCTGGACTCTCAGAATGGTAAGCACATCGGGCGTTTGGATTGTAATGAGGAGATGTGGTGTTGGGATTCTTGGGAACCTCCCTCAAGGTTGCCAAGTTAGATTTTAACAGATGGGGTAAAACCTCAGACAACATTATATAGATATGGGTGAACTGCCTTTGAGGTCTTTCTACACTTGGCTGATTATTTCGTTGTTGAGTAGCCACAGGCCAGGTATCATCACAGCCCCTACCGTTGGAAGGTGTTCAGTTGTATTCTGACTTCTTGGATTGTAAATAGCATTGACCTCCTTCCTACCCATGAATGGATTTTTAACTGTGCTTGAAGAGGTGTCTTTCTGGATCTTGCCACTTCAGATCCCAACTTCTACCCTTTCTCCAGTCAATATCAGCTCAGTAAAACCAACTGAGGAGCTACCAATCAAGTGATTAAAGAACGGACCAAATAACATACCAAGAAACATGTCAACCAACTCCCTATCAGACAAAGGGGGTTGGACTCTCCCTGCCAAACTTCTCTGATACGGTGGCAGAACCGGAACTGTTTTAGGAAAATGTTGGTTTGCGTTTTGCGTTTGTGTTTGCAAAATGTCGCGGTAAGCAAGAGTCGCCATCGACTTTTATTTTATCCAACTGGAAAGGAAAAAAGCACAGAAAAATTCCTTTTTCGAGATATTCTGAGTACGGGGGGTAGATTATAGAAAGGGAAGGTATTAGCACCCTTTCTATCCGTGGTTTTCCACGGGCTCTTAGGTACTTGCTCATCATTTTAAAATTGCTTATGTGTTTGTGTGATTTGAAAAGTTTTTGTTTTACTTTGATTTAACTCTTGCTTCTGTCTTCAAGAGTGTTACGAATTCGTTTTGAAAACTTTGTTTGAAAACAGTGTAAGTGTGGGAAAGTTTGATTTTGAGCAAGTACCTACTAACATCTACCTACTCGAAAAAAGAATTGTTATATACCTGTTTCCTTTAGACAGCACTATCCTACTATTAGTGAGTAGGTAGCACCATCGTTGGAGTTGTAAGGGTCAATTCGAAAGGAACGTACGATCACTAAAGCAATGTTAGGATGTCTTAGTAATAATCCTAATGTCTTAAGATCAATATTCGAGGCAACATATCCGAGGCAACCTTTCTGAGGCAACATTTTCGAATGGGACTTTGATCTTTTGTTTAGACAAGAGGGCGACCACTAAAATACCATATACTTAATGATCGTTTACCGAAGGCAACCGAAGTGAGAGTATACCCTAGGAGTGCGCATGTGCGATTGATTCAATTTCAAGTTTATTATCTTTGCACATTTAGGGTTCGCTAACTGTTTTAATTTTAACATACATTCTTGTCATGCAACCCTATTATCATACATCTAACAGTTAATATTTGCGAGAATTAAAATGCGGAAAATAAAGCTACGCTATTACAAGGCTTCGGGTATTAATTACATAGCCAAAAAACTCGTCACAACAATAAATAAAAAGAAGAAGTCCTAATTAACCTATTACATCCCATTAGCAATTACATAAATATGGTAAAAATAAATAAGCGCGCACAATGAATTAAGAACGAGCAAAAATTAGGGTTTTGACCCCGTTTAACCTAATTAAAAGAAATTTTATTTTTTGGTTGTTTTTGATTATTTAAGAAAAAAAAAGGTTTTTAAAATAAATATACAAAAACCTAATTACTAATTACTAATTAAATTAAGAAGATATTAAATTTGACCTATTTTTGTGTTTTTGGTTATTTTTAAGAAAAAGAAAATAGGAATTAAATTAAGCTAAAACCCTAATTTTCTAATTGTTTTTAATTTATTTACAAAAGGAATTAAAGTTACCTAATAAATTAAATAAACTAATTAAATTAATTTTTTTTGATAAAAAATAAACTAAATCTAATTGGATGACAAATTATTTTTTATGATTTTTTTATAAAAAAGAATTAATTTTGTGTTAATAAAAATAATTAAATGAATTAATAAAGAAAATATAAAGAGAAAGAGAAAAGGAAAATTGGGCCTGTAATCAGCATATTGGGGGGGGGGGGGGTGAATAGCAATTCTGGGCCCAAAACAAGCTGACCCACGTTGACTTCCAAGATTCCCTGTTGTGCATTGACTATGGTGCACCATGGTCCTTCCTGTGATATCCTTCAGATCTGGCCTCCTGGAGATCTTAGTGGTTGAGCCTTGAAGGCATATGATGGACCTCACGCTTATGTGCACACCTGATCATACAAATGAAAATAATATGAAATATATGGGGGGACCTGGGATTCGAACTCAAGTCATGTGGCCGTTTCCACTTGCCCTGTTACCAACTGAGCTGCGTGCGTTTGTTGTATACAAAGGAACAAATAAATAATATAAAAAAACACAACTTTGTTAAATTCCTGCGCGCGAATTTTCAAATGGTTAAATGAGAGAGTGCCACGTAGGTCGTCTTCTTCCTCTCTCCGTTGGTAAAAGTCAGATACTTTTACCTACAGACACAAGTCCGTCACTAGAAACCCTGCATATCTAAAAATCACACACAGGCATAAAAAATGAAATCTAATGCCATGAATCGAATCGCCTTGGCCTGCTGAGCATTATGGTGCCCTTCTTGTGGACCAATTTTGCCTGCATAAAAAGATCCTAAAACGAGACAATAAAACCTAGCAATGGTAGATTCCAGTATAGCCAATAAAAATGCAATTAATTATTATGAGTAGCTTGCAAATGCTTCAAGGAACAAGAATATGTAAGTATTTCATGCTACAAGTGCCAAAATAACATGATTCGATTTCAAGAAAAGTTAAAGTTCGTGAACCACTTACATTGAGTTTTAGCGCGGGAAAATGCTTGTTCTTGATTGGTATAGCTTTCTTGTATGTCCAGGATGCGAATGGGATGGCTTAGGGATCTTGAAAACGCCTGGAAGTGCAAAATCAGATTATCACTTTCTTTGAATTTTTTCAAGTTTGGTTCTGCCTCTTCACGCCTCAAAACCTTGTGTTTTTTATCTGCCTTTGTCCACTATATACCATTGATTGAATTAGGGTTGCAAAATTGATCTCAATCTCTGTCAATTATGATTTTTGATCTTGATTTGATTTCCATGAAAATCTTTCCAAAATAGGCCAAAATCAATCTTTTTGTGCCCACCTATGCCTTGCATGATTTGATTCACTTTCTAGCTATATATGGGACCTGAAATGTGCACAAAATCTTGAGGTTTGAATGGTTTGGATATTTTCATGATTTATTTTGATTTAAATTTATTTAATTGAAATAAAAAATCAAAATAAATGGTAAAAATAAAATAAAGGCAAGTGGAAAGATCTAGGGCTCGTGAACCATGCTACCAACTCAAAACAAGTGCAAAAAGTTAGGCCCATTTGATAAAAATTGCAATTTGAGGCCTTTTTGACTTTTGGCAATTTTGCAAAAAAGGTCAACTTCACCAATGTATAACTTCTTCAATTTTGACTCTTTGAAGGTGTTCTTGGACTTTTTTAGAAAGCTTGAGATGTCCTCTAAGCAACCCTTTTGGTCTCATCTCAATTGAGACTTCCATGTTCATGTATGAAGCTTTGACAAAAAAGGTATTTTTGTTGACTTTTCAAAATGACCTATAATGTCCAAATTCATAACTTCTTGTGAGTGCATATTTTGAACTTTGGAGCTGAAGATGAATTGTAGGGAATTGCATACTATTAAAAATGAGCTTTGGATGGGTCATTTATCATAAAGTATGAGAAAGTTATGCTTGGTCAAAGTTGAGTTGACTTTTCCTACAAAACCCTAATTTAGCAACTTTGGGGTTTTGATGAATTGTGAGCAATCCTTGATGAATCATGATCAACCCTTGATCAAATGATGAATAATAATTCAAAATGAGTATTTTGACCAAAAATCTTGAAGTTTGACTGTATGTGGGCCACAGTTGACTTTTGCCCTAGCACAGTTGATTTTCAGGCCTTTGAGCAATTGACTGAGGATGTAGATTGGCTTGCTTGCCTTTCGTGATCTGAATGTGGAAGATGATTGAACATTAGAGGGCCCAAAAATTTGCACTCGCATGAAGTGGTATTTGTCTTGTCATGTTGGGAATGGGCTTATAGATACCATTTGGAGATTGATGATGGAAGATGGGCTTAAATATGCCATCATAAGAAGTGTCGATCGCATAAGAGATTCCTTAGCCAGAGCTTGTATACCTGTTGTTGAGGAAGATTCTGTTGGGGAGTGATGTTCTCTGTCTTGAGAAAATTTGAATTTTAGGAGCTTCAGTCGTCCGTTATTCTACTGGGGAATAATCTCTTGGTCTAAGAGGTGAAAATGAACTACTATCTGGTCGAAATCCTGGCTTCATAGTGATGAGATCGACTGCTATCTAGTCGTAATCCAGACTTTACAGTGATCTACTGGGGAGATGAGATTAAACTTGCTATCCGGTTGTAATCCAGGCTTTGCAATTTCTCAATTCTTATTTGGTCGTAATCCAGGCTTCAGAAGGAATTAAGTTGTTATCCGGTCGCATCCGGGCTTTAACTTGAATTTAGGGCACACTAATATCCGGTAGACTTCAGGATTCTTAGTAATTGTCTAGGTAAGATTGCTATTTGGTCGAAATCTAAGCTTCTCAATATCTTGTACCTTTATCTGGTCGTAATCCAGGCTTCACGTTGTTTTATACCATTATACGGTCGAATCCAGTCTACATGGTGTCTTGTACTGCTATCTGGTTGAATCCAGGCTTCACAATACCTCACTTCTTATCTGGTCGAAATCCAAGCTTCAAAATAAATTAAGTGATTATCCAGTTGCATCTGGGCTTCCATTTGATTTTAAGGCCTACTAATATCCGGTTGACTCCGGGCTTCATAGTAATTGGCCAGGTAAACTGCTATTTGGTCGAAATCCAAGCTTCATAGTGTCCTTTACTGTTATCTGGTCGTAATCCAGGCTTCAGTGTTCTTTACTGCTATCTGGTCGTAATCAAGGATTCACGATGCATTATACCGCTATCTGGTCGTAATCCAGGCTTCACGATGTACTATACCGCTATCTGGTCGTAATCCAGGCTTCACGATGTGCGGGGAAATCAAGATATTATCCGGTCGAATCTGGGCTTCATAACTTGTATTAAATATATACCACTATCTGGTCGTAATCCAGGCTTCATAGTATTCTTGGCTGCTATCTGGTCGTAATCCAGGCTTCACAACGTCTTCTACCATTATCTGGTCAAGTCCAGGCTTCATGGTGTCTTTTATATTGCTATCTGGTCGTAATCCAGGCTTCACAATAACTTGTTAAGCTGTTATCCGGTCGACTCCGGGCTTCATGGCTTGTGTTTATGATATACCACTATCTGGTCGAATCCAGGCTTCATGGCGTCTTTGTACTGCTATCTGGTCGTAATCCAGGCTTCACAATAACTTGCTGGGGATTAAACTATTATCCGGTCGAATCCGGGTTTCATAGCTTGTTTAAAAGATACCACTATCTGGTCGTAATCCAGGCTTCGCGGTATTCTGATACTGTTATTCGGTCGTTCTCCGGACTTCACAATATGATGGAGAAATCAAGATACTACCCGGTCGTACCCGGGCTTCATAGCTTGAATTTTGTGAGAATTTTGATTGCATCTTTTCCTGAAAGGTAAAAGGGTTAGTCGTATGTCATGTCATGATGTATGAAATGTATTGAGAAATGATGTTCTCAAAATAAATGAGATTGTGCTATATGATGCGTATATGCATGTGCCATGATGTATGGAAATGTGATGTTTTTATGATGTTCTCTAGTTGGGGAAAATAAATCCCGGACTGCTGCTGGAGAATATAAAGAGTTTCGCTCGCTGGGGATAACGACCGAAGATGACTTGAGAATATCTTGGCAGGAGAATAATTCTGCTGGAGAATAAACTGGTGAAAGAATGACTCTGGGGAAGAGATACTCTGCTAGAAGATCTGCTGATTCGGAGAAATAACCTCGGCTGTGGATGAATTATCGTTGCTGGCGATGATAAACTCTGTCGGGGATAAAATTTTGTTTATGGGAGAAATAAACTCCACTGGGGAAGGTCTTCCATTGTTGGTGAAAGATAAACTCTGCTTGGGGAGAATTCTGCCGACTTATTCACGCTTACGAACTTCAGCTGGAGAGAGCTAACACCACTGTCTTTTGGGTATCTTTTACTCTGCAGGGAGTGTGTGCACTTGTAGTCATCTTCTCAAGCTGGCTCTATCCCTGTACCTGGTGAATAGAGCAACTGTAAGGTTTGGACATTTCTTGTTTGCCCCTGTTTTTGGAATTACGAGTAATCGTCTTTTGTTTCGCATGTAAGTATTTATGAGCAATAATTATTTTCAAATGCATATATCAAAAATGAATCATTGGACGTTCTTGCAAAAAAAACAGGAAAAGAAAAATGATTTTGAAATTTATTGTAAAATAAATTGTATTGATTTTGAAGTTAGCCTGTGATAGGAGTTTTGTACAAGAGGATGACGTCCTAGTAAGAGAACGCCGTCGAAAGAATGGAATTATACAATTTATGAAAAACAAAGAAAAACAGCTATGTGAACAATCCCACTGGGTTCCAACTCTGCTATTGCCTTTACATCTTCGAGCGTCTCATCACTTTGATACTTAGTTGAAAGTAGATCAGATTGATTGGCGCCTTCCGAGCCTGATAGTCGATATTGAAGTCTGGTTTCAAGATGATCCAATGAGACATAGTGTTACGCTTTGATCCCTAATTTTTGCCTGGACCGCCCTTTCGGGTTTTCAGTCCATAGGGATACCCTTTTTTGCCCAAGCCTCCTTTCAGGTTTTCGACTTGCCGGGTGTACAAATTTTTTTCATTTTCATCCCTTACTTTTGCCCGAACCCTTTTGGTTCGCCGGGAAGCCCTTATTTTTGCCTAGGCTAGTCAACCTAGCGGGTCTTTGATTATGCGTATTATTTTTTCACTATGTCTGCATTGATGGGGTGAGGAAGGTCGTCACCATCCATGGTGGTTAGAATCATAGCTCCTCCCAAGAAAATGTTCTTAACCACAAATGGCCCTTCGTAAGTAGGGGTCCATTTTCCCCTGGGATCACCTTGCGGTAGTATGATGCGTTTGATCACCAGATCCCCAACTTGATACTGTTGTCGTCTAACTTTCTTGTTAAAAGCCTTGATCATTCGTTTTTGATACGTCTGACCATGACAAATAGCAGTAAGTCTCTTCTCGTTGATTAAGTTCAGTCGATCAAGCCGGGTCTGGATCCAATCATCTCCGCTCAAACCTGCATCCTTCATAATCCGAAGAGAGGGTATCTGGACTTCAATGGGCAAAACTGCCTCCATGCCATACACCAGAGAGTAAGGCGTTGCCCCGGTTGACGTCTGCGCTGAGGTACGGTACCCATGAAGAGCGAATGTTAACATCTCATGCCAGTCTTTGTATGTCATTGTCATCTTCTGCACAATCTTCTTGATATTCTTATTAGCCGCTTTAACAGCCCCATTCATCTTCGGCCGGTAAGGAGAAGAGTTGTGATGTTGTATCTTAAACTGTTTGCAGAGCTCAGTGATCATCGTATTGTTGAGATTTGTACCATTGTCCGTAATGATCCTCTCTGGTACACCATATCGACAGATCAAATTGTGTCGGATGAACCGCACCACGACATTCTTGGTTACTGTAGCAAAGGAAGCTGCCTCAACCCACTTCGTAAAATAATCAATAGCTACCAGAATGAAACGATGTCCGTTGGATGCAGTAGGTCTGATCTCGCCAATCATATCGATGCCCCACATTGCAAAAGGCCAAGGTGCCGTCAAAACATTTAGAGGAACTGGAGGTACATGCACCTTATCAGCATAGACTCGGCACTTATGACAGGTCCGTGAATGCTGATAACAATCAGCTTTCATAGTAGACCAATAATATCCAGCCCGTAGGATTTTCTTTGCCATGGTATGTCTACTGGAGTAAGTCCCGAAGGTACCTTCATGTAACTCTTCCATAATCCTTTTTTCCTCGTTCTTGTCTTCCTCTGTACCCAAATTTACTGATTCCACTGGCTCTTCATGAGGCTGTATGGCCCTCTCTTCCTGTAGTAACAGTGTAGCAAGTTCTCCAGGCACTTCACAATCATCCTCACATTCGTCCTCGGCTTGGTTGATCGTATTTTCGAAGTCATAACTGGTAGTAGCAGAGTCGTTATCAATGGGATCCAGAGTGGATGTGGATCTGCATTATGATATGTGAGTGTGTGTAAGACAATAGCTGTTTTATAAAGTGAGAGATAGAAAGGAAAAAACAAGGAGCGCAAAATTTGTAATGCAAGAAAACGTCCAATGCTTTATTGATGATATATGAAAATGACAGATAATAAGCCCTCACAAACAAAGCCAAGGTGCCTCGGGCAAGGCACCGGGCCATAAAGTTTCAAATTGTCTGTTACAAATCTCAAAACAAAAGTCTATTACTGTGTAATAAAAGAAACGGGCACGGAGTCCTTCGTCGTCCAGTTGTTCAAGCCACCGTTGGTAGTCGGGTAAATCTAGCTGTCGAACTCTGACTCTTCTTCATCAATCTCAATCTCATTCACTCCCTGGTTACTGATGTGCAGGGGAAGTCTTCCAATCCGCGCACGCCGAACAACCCTTTGAGCCTCTACAGTAAAACCCAAACCAAACTTGTCAGTCTTGTGTGCAAAGTCAGGGAGTTGGCCCCAATTTGCACACCCACCTTTTTCAATCACAGCCCCGGCATCCTTGAGGGAAGCCATCTTCATTGGAGGTTTGTCAGCAGTAATTTCGGTCGACGCCAGAGTCTGGGGAAACTCTTCAAAATTCTGACACGGGGTTTCGATGAACTCCCCATCCATCTCGACATAGCGAAGGGAATTAAGCTGACTCACCATGTACTCCTCCTCACCCTGCACCGTAACAATCTTTCCTTTTACTGGATATTTCAACATCTGATGGAGCGTAGAAGTCACTTCCCCAGCCTTATGAATCCAAGGGCGACCCAACAAGCAAGAATAAGATGGTCGGATATCCATCACATAGAAAGTAGATGCAAAAGTATGAGAGCCAAATTTAATAGGGACGTCCACCTCCCTGTGCACCATCCTTTTTTACCCATCGAAAGCTCTAACCACAATGTTACTCGGCTTCAGAACCAAACCTTCACAGTCCAGACGGTCTAGTGCTTTCTTTGGTAAAACATTCAACGAGGACCCAATATCCACCAGCATGTGGGCCAGAGTAGTGCCCCTGCACTTGATTGAGACGTGCAGAGCATCATTGTGATTTATTCCTTTAGCGGTCAGATCTGTGTCTGAGAAACCCAACCCGTTGTCGGCAGTCAAACTAGCTACACAGTCCTTGAATTGGTCAGCAGAAGTTTCCTGCGGCACATGCGCAGTTTTGAGGAAAACAATTAAAGCCTTTGCATGGGCTTCCGAACACAATAACATAGATAACATGGAGATCTTCAACGGGGTCTGCCCCAGCTGCTCGACTACGTTATAGTCGCTCTTGATAATCTTCAGAATTTCCTCTATCTCCTGCTTAGAGGTTTCTACAATGATCTTCTTAGGCGCCTCCGTCCGGGCAGGCTCACCTGTAACCTCTTTGCCCCGAGTGTCATATGACTCAGCGACAGGGGTGATAACTGGAGTAAGAATTGGAACAGTAGCTGATGTACTGGAAGATGGAATGGCAACAGGCTTTTGAACAGTTGGAGGAGAAATCTCGGGGGAGAAGATTCTTCCACTTCTGGTGACTTTTCTAGACCCGACAATATTGTTGATATCAGCATCAACTTCTTCCTGCTTAATCCCATGGTAATATACATTGGCCCCATAGTGCCAAGGGACAGCCTTATCCGAAGTGTATGGGATAGGACTAGGGATAGTAATGATTAACGGAGCGACTCTTGGAACAGATGTAATCCTAACAGGCTTTCTTGAGGAAGCCTTGGAAGGATTGGCGGAAATGGTTATGATGGCAACATCTTCAACTGGAATCAGCGGAATCATAGTCTTCTCGAATAGGATCTCTTTGTTATCCATCAAGCGCTGAACACCTGATCTCAATAAGTGGCAACCAGCAGGCATGATTGAACATAGGTGGCAACCTTCGCCACAGCCCGGAAATAAACTGGCCAATAATAGATTCTTCTTAACTGTCATCAAAGGAGTAGAAACTTCTTCCATGGAGGTCACAAATAAATCAGTGTCATTACCAGAGACTACAAGACTAGTACCCTTTTCTTCCTCTTGATTCTCTCCTCCTTTGGATGAATGAGACAGATCAGCTTCATGTCGCAAACTATTCCCAAATCTGTGACCCATATTCAGAAGAACCACCTTCTTCTTCTTCTTCTCCTTCAGGATGAGAGTCTTCAAATCTTGTTGCCCTTTGGCCAAGTTCAAGAACATCTCTTGGAATTGAGCATTCTGTGCTTGAAGAGCTTTGATGGCTTGATCGGTAGGTATTTCAGAAGACATTTTATGCTGAAATAAACATCGAAGAAGGTGAGAAACCTGTAATGGCACATGTAATGATGTGCATGATAATGGAATGCGTATGGAATGATTTCAAAGACTTTGGGAGATTCAAATTTGTAAACAAAAATTAAACACACTTTATTAGATTAACTTTTAAAAATGTTTAACAATGCCTTTAAGGCGTTTACAAAGAAATAACTGAAAAGCAAATCTAAACTAGAAACAATAAAAGATATAAAAAATCCCATGGTCGTTTCCCCTTCGTTCTGACATAATCATTGATTGTCCTCTCATTCTCAAGTTGTCTCGTGAG
The DNA here is from genome assembly GCA_948472305.1 of Vicia faba. Classification (NCBI taxonomy): domain Eukaryota; kingdom Viridiplantae; phylum Streptophyta; class Magnoliopsida; order Fabales; family Fabaceae; genus Vicia; species Vicia faba. The sequence goes on from OX451741.1 coordinate 1,240,640,186, forward strand.
CTTCAAGATCTTCCTTTCCTGCTCATGATACTTCTCCTTATAGGTATCCCTTTCTTCCTTCAACTGAATCCAGGATCTCTTCAATGCCCCAAGATCAGTATGTATATATGGATAAAGGACCGTATAAGGAACACCCTCTTCATTGGTAGGCTCCACAATCACTGGAAGCACAACTTCATAGGGCATCCCCAACTTCTAGGCTCGAGCTCGGACCCACTGGAGATAGGGTTGCATAGGGAGATAAGTCTTCGGTCCTAGCTCGTGAGGGTCAGACCTGTTCACCATGCCCCAGGCCCGTATAAACCTTCGGTGATGCTCATCCACGTCCCCCTTGTAGTCAAAGACAATATCTGTAAGCAGTAGCTCATAAGGATCATCCCTTCGAGCGCGACCAAAATGTCATAGAGCCAAGCAAGGACTGTAGGTTATTCCTCCTCTAATTCCAAGCAACGGGACATTAGGGTATCCCCCGCATCGATCAATGACAGCTACTCTTTCCATATCCTTAGAACTCTAGAGAATGTCTGTATGGGCAAGGGACATTATCCTGTAAGCCCAACCTAAACCTTCCTCATTCTTCAATACAGACTTGGGGAGGTGTGAAATAAACCACCTCACCAACATCGGCATGCAACACATGAGGGTTCCTCTTCTTCGCACAGTACGAGTATAGAGGGCATGTAGGATATCACCCAGAAGAGTAGGCACTGGATTGCGGGACAGGAAGATCTTGACTACATTCACATCTATGAAAGAATCTGGATTCGGGAAAAGAACCAAACTGTAGACAAGGAGAGCCAAGATGTCTTCAAAAGCTTGAAAGTCCAAGTTATCCCAGAACAGTTGAGCTTGATCAATCAGAAACTTGGCTAAGAAACCTTTAACCCCGCTCCGTGTCTTCTAGTTGGATACTACATCAGCCCTTTTTAGATGTAAGGCTGAAGCAATGTCCTCAGGTCTAGGAACCTCTTCCAAACCTGTGAAGGGTGTCTGCTCGAGGATGGATATGCCCAGTAAGTTAGAAAACTCCTCCAAAATGGGAACCAGTTAATAATCCGGGAAGGTAAAACAATGATGCACCGGATCGAAGAACTGAAAAAGGACGCTCATCATCTGCTCATCCAACTTTGAAGTGACCAAACTAAGGAGCTGACCATGTCTTCTAACGAATGAGGAAGTATCGGGAACTTTTGAGACTAACTCTCTGAGCTGAGCAGGTATTTGCACGAAGTTAACCTGAATGGTGTTTCTGCGCATAGAAGCCATAATCTACGAAACAGAACAAAGATAAATCCCCTCGGTCTTTGAAATGGTTAGTATAATGAAGTATGCATGCTATGTCATGATGCATGATGTCATGATAAAAGCACACAACAGGTATAACACATAACAGGCATGGTAAAGGCAAACAAGTCACACAAGAGCCCTTAAGTTTCAGGCTTGCATGGGGTCTAGGTACTACCCTCTTGAAGTTCAGTTGGTTCAACCTGTCCTAATAATAGTAACCGGGTTCTAGAGATTCTCAATATCATTGACCATCCTCCATCGGTCATGGTTTCAGCTCACGCAATATTTTCTTACGGCCGGAACTATCTCGAGAGTATGGTCTCAATGAGTGTAGTATCGAGTATCAACCAGTTCTCAGCTCTATACCGAGGCCGGCTATCTCACTACTTCCTATGGCCAAGTTGGTCAATTATAGGTTCTAAGGTCAGTTGATGCTTAACGACAGACATACTAGCCCTGTATTCTCCTCGTTTATCCACAAGGGATACCGGTACCAACAAATGTGCCACATCAACGTAGCTACTGCTTCAACCGTATCGGTCTATGCCGTACAGTTCCCTCACAGTTTATTGCTACTTACCTAAAAAGTGTCCCCCAGATCCAGGTTAGGATCTATAGTAACTCCAATACAAATCCCACAAAGATAAAGCAATCAAATCAAACAATAGAAGCAAATATGATGAACTAATCCTAAGGTATACCCCACTTATTAATCCCCAGCAGAGTCGCCAGTTCTGTGATACGGTGGCAGAACCAGAACTGTTTTAGGAAAATGCTGGTTTGCGTTTTGCGTTTGTGTTTGCAAAATGTCGCGGTAAGCAAGAGTCGCCACCGACTTTTATTTTATCCAACTGGAAAGGAAAAAAGCACAGAAAAATTCCTTTTTTGAGATATTCTGAGTACGGGGGGTAGATTATAGAAAGGGAAGGTATTAGCACCCTTTATATCTGTGGTTTTCCACGGGCTCTTAGGTACTTGCTCATCATTTTAAAATTTCTTTTGTGTTTGTGTGATTTTAAAAGTTTTTGTTTTACTTCGATTTAACTCTTGCTTCTGTCTTCAAGAGTGTTACGAAGTCGTTTTGAAAACTTTGTTTGAAAAGAGTGTAAGTGTGGGAAAGTTTGATTTTGATCAAGTACCTACTAGCATCTACCTACTTAAAAAAAGAATTGTTCTATGCTCGTTTCCTTTAGACAGCGCTATCCTACTATTAGTGAGTAGGTAGCACCATCATTGGAGTTGTAAGGGTCAATTCGAAAGGGACGTACGATCACTAAAGCAATGTTAGGATGTCTTAGTAATAACCCTAATGTCTTAAGATCAATATTCGAGGCAACATATCCGAGACAACCTTTCCGAGGCAACATTTCCGAATGGGACTTTGATCTTTTGTTTAGACAAGAGGGCGACCACTAAAATACCCTATACTTAATGACCGTTTACCGAAGGCAACCGAAGTGAGAGTATACCCTAGGAGTGCGCATGTGCGAGTGATTCAATTTCAAGTTTATTATCTTTGCACATTTAGGGTTCGCTAACTGTTTTAATTTTAACATACATTCTTGTCATGCAACCCTATTATCATACATCTAACAGTTAATATTTGCGAGAATTAAAATGCGAAAAATAAAGCTACGCTATTACAAGGCTTCGGGTATTAATTACATAGCCAAAAAACCCGTCACAACGATAAATAAAAAGAAGAAGTCCTAATTAATCTATTACATCCCATGAGCAATTACATCAATATGGTAAAAATAAATAAGCGCGCGCAATTAATTAAGAACGAGCAAAAATTAGGGTTTTGACCCCGTCTAACCTAATTAAAAGAAAATTTATTTTTGGTTGTTTTTGATTATTTAAGAAAAAAAAGGTTTTTAAAATAAATATACAAAAACCTAATTACTAATTAAATTAAATTAAGAAGATATTAAATTTGACCTATTTTTGTGTTTTTGGTTATTTTTAAGAAAAAGAAAATAGGAATTAAATTAAACTAAAACCCTAAGTTTCTAATTGTTTTTAATTTATTTACTAAAGGAATTAAAGTTACCTAATAAATTAAATAAACTAATTAAATTAATTTTTTTTTATAAAAAATAAACTAAATCTAATTGGATGACAAATTATTTTTTATGATTTTTTGATAAAAAAAGAATTAATTTTGTGTTAATAAAAATAATTAAATGAATTAATAAAGAAAATATAAAGAGAAAGAGAAAAGGAAAATTGGGCCTGTAATCAGCAGATTAGGGGGGTGTGAATAGAAATTCTGGGCCCAAAACAAGCTGACCCACGTTGACTTCCAAGATTCCCTGCTCTGCATTGACTATGGTGCACCATGGTCCTTCCTGTGATATCCTTCAGATCTGGCCTCCTGGAGATCTTAGTGGTTGAGCCTTGATGGCATATGATGGACCTCATGCTTGTGTGCACACTTGATCATACAAATGAAAATAATATGAAATATATGGGGGGCTGGGATTCGAACCCAGGTCCTGTGGCCGTTTCCACTTGCCTTGTTACCAACTGAGCTGCGTGCGTTTGTTGTATACAAAGGAACAAATAAATAATATTAAAAAAACACAACTTTGTTAAATTCCTGCCCGCGAATTTTCAAATGGTCAAATGGGAGAGTGCCACGCAGGTCGTCTTCTTCCTCTCTTCGTTGGTAAAAGTCAGAGACTTTTACCTACGGACACAAGTCCGTCACTAGAAACCCTGCATATCTCAAAATCACACACATGCATAAAAAATGAAATCTAATGCCATGAATCGAATCGCCTTGGCCTGCTGAGCATTATGGTGCCCTTCTTGTTGACCAATTCTGCTAGCATAAAAATATCCTAAAACGAGATAACAAAACCTAGCAATGGTAGATTCCAGTATAGCCAATAAAAATGCAATTAATTATTATGAGTAGCTTGCAAATGCTTCAAGGAACAAGAATATGTAAGTATTTCATGCTACAAGTGCCAAAATAACGTGATTCGATTTCAAGAAAAGTTCAAGGTCGTGAACCACTTACATTGAGTTTTAGCGCAGGAAAATGCTTGTTCTTGATTGGTATAACTTCCTTGTATGTCCAGGATGCGAATGGGATGGCTTAGGGATCTTGAAAACTCCTGGAAGTGCAAAATTAGATTATCACTTTCTTTGAATTTTTTCAAGTTTGGTTCTTCCTCTTCACGCCTCAAAACCTTATGTTTTTGATCTGCCTTTGTCCACTATATACCACTGATTGAATTAGGGTTGCAAAAGTGATCTCAATCTTTATCAATTATGATTTTTGATCTTGATTTTATTTCCATGAAATTATTTCCAAAATAGGCCAAATCAATCTTTTTTGCCCACCTATTCCTTGCACGATTTGATTCACTTGCTAGCTGTATATGGGACCTGAAATGTGCACAAAATCTTGAGGTTTGAATGGTTTGGATATTTTCATGATTTATTTTGATTTAAATTGATTTAATTGAAATAAAAAATCAAAATAAATGGTAAAAATAAAATAAAGGCAAGTGGAAAGAGATAGGTCTCGTGTACCATGCTACCAACTCAAAACAAGTGCAAAAAGTTAGGCCCATTTGACAAAAATTGCAATTTGAGGCACTTTTAACTTTTCACAATTTTGCAAAAAAGGTCAACTTCACCAATGCATAACTTCTTCAATTTTGACTCTTTGAAGGTTTTATTGGACTTTGTTGCACCCCAAAATTTGCCCTCCCATATTCTCCAAGAAATTGCCAAGCCAAGTCACAAAATTCTCCAAGGGTTGCACAGTCCAACTGTCTCCTATACAGTCAAAACTAGGGTTTAAGTCCTGATCAAGGAAAGTAAGTTTTCAAAGGCCCAATCAAGTCTCATATGCCTACAAAGATGGTCAAGCATCCTCACATCAAGTTTCAAGGCATTCAGCTCAAAATTGCACAGTCAAAACCCTAAATTGCACTACAGTCAACTGTAGGGGCAAAATGGTCATTTGACAGTCAAAAGTTCAAATTTTTGGTCAACATATCATTTTGAATCCACAAACATCATTTGATCAATGCTTGATCATGATTCTCAAAATTTGGCTCGGAAAATCATCAAGATGCAAAAGTTACTATATTTGGACAGCTGAAAAAGTCAACTGCAATTGACCAGGGCATAACTTTCACATGGATTATCAGAAAAATTCCATCCAAATCTCATTTTGAAGAGAAAGACATTTCCTAAAACTCATCTTCATATTCCAAGTCCAAGAAATGCTCTCACAAAAAGTTATCAATTTCAACATTATAGGTCATTTTCAAAAGTCAACAAAAAGGGACTTTAAGTCAAAGGCCATAACTTGAGATTGGTAAATCAAAATGACATGGGACCAAAGGCATTGGTTAAAGGACTCAAATACCTTTCCAAAATGTCCAAGAACATGTGAAAAGCTTAACAATTGAGCAAGTTATGCCTTGTGGAAGTTGGGAAATTTTTGGGAATTTTGAAAAGTCAACTTTACTTCAAATGACCTAAATTTGCTAATGGGCCCATTTTTCTTCCAAGATTCATCATTCCAAGCATATGCACGACCACTTGGCCCAAAGGGAAGTATTTTCTCAATTTTTATTTATTTACTTGAATTTATATTAATATTAATTCATTTAAATTATTTAAATATGTGAAAAATATCTACTTTGACCTAAAAAATCTTTTTATGCATGTTTTGCTTTCAAAATCTCGTGCACATCCCAAACATGGAAAGAATTGGACTAATTGATCATAATTGATACAAAATGCACATGGAAAAAGATTCAAAAAGATCCTTGAAATCAAATATTCAAAAACCATTAATTCATTGGATTTGATCAAGTTTTCTTAACCTAATTGTCTCACTACATATGCAGGATCACAAACCTAATTGCATTAGACTAAAAGCTGCGCTCAAGAATACCTTACAAACTTTGAAATTTTGTCAAATAAAGCAATTCTGAAAATGTGGTTAGAGAAGGATTCAGGTCTTAATTCTTGTTTCAAAGGCTTCCTCAAGGCTCCCTGAAGCGATTCCAATCGTTAGCATCCATTCAGACTCCAAGAATTGGTAGAATGAACATGAACTGCATAGAAAAATATTGATCATCGTGTTTCATATTTTAAGCATTTTTTTAACATTTGATTCATGGATTCTTGTTCCTCATAATGTTCTGATGCTAACCATGCCAATTAATTTCGTTTTTGTGCAATATATGTGATTTGGCCATTGATGCCGTCTAGGGTTTGCAGAGCTCCCAATTAGGGGTTTCAATCACGTAAAATTCAACCACCACAGTGCCATGGATGGGTTCAGGAAGCTTGGACGAAGAGATTCATATACTCGCGCCTAATTTATGTTTAGAGATAGCCTAGTCGCTATTTTCTGTAAACCCTTCTAAAACCACGCAATAAAAACCGTGGCCTATATGTTTTACATTACAGGAACAGGATGAAGATGACATCGTGTCAATCAGTGGTTCGTTGGTTTGAATTGCGCGCGTTTCTCTCCACTACGCGTTGGTTTTTCTTTTTGTTATTTATTTACTATAATATGTTAATTGAAACGTTGTAGCTCAGCTGGCCAAGTGTGATGTTGGTGACTCCCATGACCTGGGTTCAAGCCCCAGGTCTACGTTATTTCAATAATATTTTGCAAAACGCGCTCATATGCAGTTTTCAGGTGGGAGCATACCATACATCCCCCAGATCAGAGCGTCCACGTGCCCAATGTCCACAATCACAAGGCTGAGGATGGATGAACACGCTACTCTCCAGTCAACGCTTAAGCAGGCTAGCAAAAGTCAAAGGAGGCTTCAGAATAATGGGCCAGGCTTCTCAAGTCCATACCTCACAATTTGGGACTACACCCCCACCCTGGTTTGCAAGTGTTTTTATTTTTCTCATATCTTTTTTAATTATTATTTTTATTTGTTTTATTGTTTTAATTTCATTCATTATTTTTACAATACATGAAAAACTTCATAAAAATCAGAAAAAAGATGAAAACATAATAAAATATTTAATGTTCATATTTTCTTGTAAATAATTGCTTGTAAATAAATTTAGTTTTAATTAGGTTACAATTTTAATTCTTTTTAATAACTAAAAATCCAAAAAATATAGAATTTAGGTTTAATTGTTAATTTTATTCCTTTTAATTTCCTTTTTTACAATAATAATATTTATTTTATTTATTTTCATAAATTAAAAAATGCATATAAATTAACTTAGGTTTAAATTAGTTAAAATTTTAATATTTTCATAATAAATCTAAAAAACACTAGAATTATTTTACGTTTCAAATTTCATTCTAATAAATTCTTCTTCTTTTAAATCTTAAAAAAACATAAAATACTAAAAAACATGTTCTTTTCAAATTCAATTTCAACCCCTTCATTAACTTTTAATTTTTTGCAAAAGGGTCCAACGCCCATATTTTTAATTGTTAATTTCGCACATTTATCTTATGTCGCTTATTATAATTATGTAATTCTCCCAAAGCGTTGTAACAATTTATACTTTTCGCACTTTTACTTTGCTTTATTTATTTTCCGTCAAATCGGGTCCGGTTTAATTTTGGCGATGTGGACCCGCGCCATTTGTAATAGTTGTAGATTTACTTTCCTCGCACACTTTTAAACTGTTAAATAAGCATGCAAGAATGAATGGCCCTAATTAAAATCAAGCGTAGATCACGATGAACTTGACAAAAGACAAATGCAAATGAAAACGACACATGAATCGCACACACCACCCCTAGGGTACGCCTCACTGTTGCCTTTCGAAAGGTGATCGTCGAGTAGAGGATGTCTTAGTAAGTCCTCATGATCCGGGAACCTGGCATGAGGGTAGCTTCTAAGGTGTCTTCCTATTGCTCCGGTGATCACCATGTCCCTATAAACTCGAATTGACCCGAACACCTCCAACGGTGGTGCTACCTACCTCTCAATGGTGGGATGGCACTACTTTTAAGGACATCTACACAGACGAATTCCTTAGAGTAGGTAGGTTCTCGTAGATACTTGCTCTCTTCAAAAACAAACAAAAATCTTTTCACACTGACACTTTTCAAAAGCTTTCAAAGCAAATTTTTCAAACACTCTGACATACGAGTTGAACTGAAATTTTTCAAAGAAACTTTTTAAACCCACAATTGAAAAGCAAGCAAACAATTTTGAAAACACAATGAGCAAGTATCTAAGAGCCCATGGATAACCATGGATAGAAAGGGTGCTAACACCTTCCCTTTCTATAACCTACCTCCCGAACCGAGAGCAATCTCTTTAAGGAATTTTTCTGTGCTTTTGTCCTTTCCATTTGGAGAAAATAAAAGACGGTGGCGACTCTTGCTTCCGCGACATTTCGCAAACCAGCGTTAAACAGTCAGTTCCAGATCCACCGATCACAGAACTGGCGACTCTGCTGGGGACACTTATAAAGTGAGGTGTACCTTAGGGCTAGGTCATAACTATGTTTTCAATTGTCTTCTTTGCTTGCTTTATAATTGTGGGTTGCTTGGGAGTTCTATAGATCCTAACCCGGATCTGGGGATACCTTTCTTAGAAAGTAGCAACAAGGCTGTGAGGGAACTGTGCGGGGTATACCGACATGGTTGAAACAGTCTGCTACGTTGATGTGGCACTTTGGTGTGTACCGGTAACCCTTGAGTTCAGTCAAGGAGAGTACGGGGCCTCCGCGTGGTGTCGTGAAGCATCAACAGACCTTAGGAACCTTAATTGAACTATCTTGGCCTCTTTAGGGTAGTGAGATAACTGACTTTGGTGCAGTCCGAGGTTGGTTGATACTCGATACTACGCTCAATTGAGGGTTGCTTTCCTGGAATATTTCGGTCGCCAGTTCAGTGGCTAAATCGAAACGATGAACAATGAAAGCAATCCCGTGATATTGGGAACCTTAGAACCCGGTTACTTTGATTAGGACAGGTTGAACCCACCAACTTCAAGAGGGTACTACCCAGACCCCATGCTGGCCTTAAACCTTAAGGGCTTGTCTTGTGTGCCTTGTGTGCCTTACATGTTTGTCTTTGTAAATATATGTGGTGTGTTTAATCATAGCATCATGACATCATCCAGCATCATATGCATTGACTAACCATTTAAGGGGTTCGGATTTTCATCTTTGTTCTTGTTTTGTAGGACATGGAAACTGTTCGTAGAAAGACAATTCAGGTCAATCTTGTAAGGGTCCCTCCTCAGCTTAAGGAACTTGTATCCAGGATTCCCGAGAACTCTTCATTCAGTGAAAGGCATGGAAGCCTCATCAGCTTGGTCAACACCAACATTGAGGAAGATATGATAAAGGTCCTGTTCCAGTTCTTTGACCCTCTGCATCACTGTTTTACCTTCTTGGATTATCAGTTGGTACCTACATTGGAGGAGTTCTCCCGGCTCCTAAAGATCCCTATCCTTGATCAGCTACCCTTCAACGGTACAGAAAAGGAACCTAAGCTTGAAGAGATTGCTAAAGCCTTGCACCTACAGTCATCTGACCTCAAGGGACATTGGGAAGTTAGAAGTGGTATCAAAGGGTTCTTAGCCAGGTTTCTGTTTGAGAAGGCCCTTGAATGTTGGAACTCCCTTGACTTGCAAGCTTTTGAAGAGGTTGTGGCCCTCCTTGTCTATGGTTTGGTGTTGTTCCCTAACCCAGATCAGCTTATTGATATCAGTGCCGTCCAGATCTTTATGTCCAGGAATCCTATACCTACGTTGCTGGGGGACATCCTTCACTCATGTTACACTCGAACCATGAGAAAAAGAGGTGTCCTTATGTGTTGCACTCCTCTCCTGGGAAGGTGGTTTATTTCGCACCTTCCCCAATCAGTCCTAAAGAATGAGCGGGGTTTGAGATGGTCACAACGATTGATGACTCTTACGCATGCAGATATACATTGGTGTCCTAGGTCCAGAGGAGATGTCACTATCATTGATCGTTGCGGGGAGTACCCTAATGTTCCTTTACTTGGAATCAGAGGAGGTATTACTTATAGCCCATGCCTGGCTTGGAGACAGTTTGGTTATGCTCGGAGGGATGGTCCTCATGACATGTTGATTCCTGACATAGTTTTTGACTTCGACAACGATACTCAAGGACTTCGCCAGAGATTTATCAGAGCTTGGAGGATGCCCAGTAGGATAGACAGCAAGACACTGGGGCACAGGAACTCCATCCCTTTGGAGCCTTATCTCAAATGGGTACGCGCCCGCTCTCAGAAGTTAGTGATGCCTTATCCTCACATGCTCCCAGTAATCAAAGAACCAGTCTTGGAAGGGGAAGTGCCCTACACTATTCAGCACCCTGATATGCCTACATCCTGGGAAGAGATGCAGAAGAGCTGGATCCAGCTTAAGGAAGAAAGGAATTCTCTTGAGACTAACCTGCATGCCAGTGAAAAGAAGGTCCTGGAGCTCACTCGCCTGTTGCATGAGGAGAGGAATCTCAACACTTACATAGCTCCGAAGAGGATGCGCAGTGTATTTTGGGATTGATTTGATTCTTGTACTTTTGCCCATGAGGCCTTAATGTATTAGACAATGATTTCTTTAATGATAACGTATGTTCCTTTTTTTCTACAACAAATTTGAACTTTCGAACCCTTGAATGCACTGCATACGCATTTCATACATCATGTGCATAGCAGGTTTTTCCACTTTTCAGGTTGCTTATAGTTCTTCGCTGTTTATTTCAGCATCATGAATCCCGAATATGCATCAACTGAGACATCAATCAAGGCCCTCCAGGCGCAGAATGCACAGTTCCAAGAACTAATCAAGGGTCTGGCTAAAGGCCAAGAAGAACTGAAAGCTATGCTCCTGAAGAAGGAGAAGAAGAAGAAGAGAAGAACTGTTCTGTTCAATTCGGGCCGAAGGTTTGGTAACACTCTGCAGCATGAAGAGGCTGGTTCTTCTGTTGGCAAGAGTCCTTCTCAGGCAGAAGTAAAGGCTCCTAGTCCGGTCGTCTCCGACAACGAGACGGATTTTGATGAAGAGCAGTACCCCCCTTCAGATGACAGATATAAACAACTGGAGGACAGGTTGAAGGCTATGGAGGTGCAACAGGCACCTGGGCTGGATTTCGGAGATCTGGGTTTGTCGACTGGTGTGATTATCCCGCATAAATTCAAAGCACCATCCTTCTCCAAATATGACGGGGCGTCTTGTCCCAAGCTGCACTTAAGGTCCTATGTTCGGAAAATTCAGCCGTACTCTGCGGATAAGAATTTATGGATCCACTTCTTCCAGGAGAGTCTTTCAGGGACTCATCTCGAATGGTTCTATCAGCTGGATGGGACCAAGGTTCGTAACTGGGAGGAGTTGGCTACTGCTTTCTACAAGCAGTATCAGTATAATGCCGACCTTTCCCCCACACGTACCCAACTCCAGGGTATGGCGTTAGGTGCAAGCGAAGGTTTTAAGGAGTACGCTCAGAAGTGGAGAGACCTGGCTGGCAGGGTGCAGCCACCATTGACTGATCCGGAGCTGGTGGACATGTTCTTGGGGACCCTATTTGGGCCGTTTTTCAACCATCTCATTGGGAATTCTTCTGCTGGGTTCACTGATCTAATCTTGACTGGAGAAAGAATTGAAGCTGGGCTGAAATCTGGGAAGATTGCGAAGGGTGCATCATCTAGTTCGGAAAAGAAACCTTTCAAGAAGGAGTCTAGTGTCGTGTATGGTTCTAGGAAATCAGAGAGACCTGAGCACCGCCAATCTGTCAGCGCGGTGATGATTGCTAAGCCTGCTGCTGCTCCTCGGCCAAATAATTCTCAAAGGGATGAAAGACCCCGGAGGGAGTTCACCCGGTTAAACATGACCCTATCACAGATCCTGCCACAGTTGCTCGCAACCAATTTGGTGACTGTCAGGGAGGCTCCAAAGTTCCCAAATACAACATCTCCCAAGTACAACCCGAATGCTCGTTGTGCTTATCATTCAGAAAGCCCGGGGCACTCTACTGATGACTGTTGGGCACTAAAGAACAAGCTGCAGGACCTCATTGATGCTAAGGAGGTACAGTTTGAGGCGTCTGACAAGCCTAATGTGGTGACAGCTCCCCTGCCTGCTCATGGAGTTAATGCTATCGGGGATGAAGAGGAAGTTGATGAAGCTGAATTTGATAGCTGGATCTACCCGGCAACTGACGGTGGACTTAACAATTGGAGCGCAAAAGACAATCTCCCTGTTTCTTTTGTTACTAAGTAATAAATTTCTTTGTTTTGATATTTTGTAATAAACAATGATAAACTCTATGGCCCGGTGTCTTACCCGAGGCACCGTGGTTCTATTTGTGAGGGCATACAAACTGTCATTTTATACATCATGAATGAAAATCTTGGACGTTTTTCGCATTGCAAATATTGTGTTCCTTTTCTGTCTTTCTTTTCCTTTACATAATTTTCAAAACAGCTGTATTTACACACACACTCACTCATACAGGTTCCAATCCACTCTGGATCTTACTGATAACAACTCTGCTACTGCCAATTATGACTTCGAAAATCCGATCAACTTAGCCGAAGACGAAGGTGAAGATGATTGCAAAGTGCCGGGCGAGCTTGCAAGACTGTTGTTTCAGGAAGAGCGGGCAATTCAACCCCATGAAGAGCCAGTGGAAACCATAAACTTGGGTACTGAGGTAGACAGAAAAGAGGTGAAGATTGGTGCTAACCTAGAGCTCAGCGTGAAGCAACGGTTAACCAAGATGCTGCATGATTATATGGAGATCTTTGTCTGGTCCTACGAAGACATGCCAGGGTTGGACACCAACATTGTGGTCCATCACTTGCCGACTAAGGAAGACTGCCCTCCAGTTAAACAAAAGGTCCGTCGGATGCGTCCAGAGATGTCCGAGAAGATTAAAGCCGAGGTCATGAAACAGTTTGATGCCGGGTTCCTTGCAGTGACTTCTTACCCTCAGTGGGTTGCTAACGTAGTGCCGGTACCTAAGAAGGATGGTAAGGTCAGAATGTGTGTCGACTACAGGGATCTGAACAGGGCCAGCCCCAAGGATGACTTCCCCTTACCTCACATTGATGTCCTCGTTGATAATACTGCTCAGCACAAAGTATTCTCTTTCATGGATGGCTTTTCAGGTTACAATCAGATCAAGATGGCACCTGAAGACATGGAGAAGACTACATTTGTTACTCAGTGGGGCACCTTCTGTTACAAGGTCATGCCATTCGGGTTGAAGAATGCTGGGGCAACCTACCAACGTGCCATGGTTGCCTTATTTCATGATATGATCCATCATGAGATAGAAGTGTATGTGGACGACATGATCGCTAGGTCCCAGACTGAGGAAGAGCATCTAGATCATCTACAGAAGTTGTTTGACCGGTTGAAACTGTACAAGCTGAGATTGAACCCGAACAAGTGCACCTTCGGGGTAAGATCTGGGAAGTTGCTAGGATTCGTGGTCAGTGACAAAGGTATTCAAGTGGACCCTGCTAAGGTCAAGGCTATTCAAGAGATGCCAGTTCCTAAGACAGAAAAGGAAGTTAGAGGCTTTTTAGGACGCCTGAATTACATTGCTCGATTCATCTCACATCTGACTGCTACTTGTGAGCCAATCTTCAAGCTGCTGAAGAAAGATCAGGTAGTACGTTGGAACGATGAATGTCAGGCTGCCTTCGACAGAATCAAAGAGTATCTCCAAGAACCACCTATCCTTATGCCATCGGTTGAAGGGAGACCTCTGATCCTATATCTGACAGTGCTAGACAACTCAATGGGGTGTGTGCTGGGGCAACATGACGAGTCTGGCCGAAAAGAGCATGCCATTTATTACCTTAGCAAAAAGTTTACCGACTGTGAGACCCGATACTCACTGCTTGAGAAAACTTGCTGCGCTTTGGTATGGGCTGCTCGCCGGCTGAGACAGTATATGCTGACTCACACTACCTTGTTGATCTCAAAGATGGATCCTATAAAGTACATATTCGAAAAGCCTGCTCTGTCTGGGAGAATCGCAAGATGGCAAATGATCTTGACGGAATACGACATTCAGTACACGACCCAGAAAGCCATCAAAGGGAGTGTATTGGCAGACCACTTAGCCCATCAAGCTGTAGATGACTACCAATCAATGAACTTCGAGTTTCCAGATGAAAGCATTATGATAGTAACTGATTGTGAAGTACCTGGACCGGATGAAGGACCTGAGCCAGGATCCCGATGGTCTATGCACTTTGACGGAGCCTCCAATGCTTTGGGAAACGGTATCGGCGCCATAATCATATCCCCACAAGGTACTCATACTCCACTCACTGCCCGGCTATGTTTCAACTGTACCAACAACATGGCGGAGTATGAGGCGTGTATCATGGGTCTTCAAGCTGCGATCGACCTAAGGATCAAATTTCTAAGTGTCTTCGGAGATTCCGCTCTGGTGATCAATCAGATCAACGGAGAGTGGGATACGAAACATCCAAACTTGATTCCTTACAGAGAATGTGTATTGACCCTGATCCCCCACTTCACAGAAATAACCTTTGAACACTTTCCAAGAGAAGAGAATCAGTTAGCGGACGCGTTAGCTACAATGTCTTCAATGTTCAAGGTTAAATGGGATAATGAAGCTCCCCGGATCATCATCTGGAAACTGGACGAACCGGCATACTGTTGTGATCTCGAAACTGAATTGGTGACTGAGAAGCCTTGGTACCATGAAGTGAAGAGATATCTGGAAGCTCAGGAATACCCTGAAGGTGCCTCTATCAATGATAAGAAATTCCTGAGGAGGTTCGCAGCCAAGTTCTTCCTAAGCAACGGCATCTTGTACAAGAGAAACCATGATTCGACCTTACTGCGTTGTGTGGACAAAACTGAAGCAGAACGGATCATGGAAGATCTACATGAAGGGACCTTTGGTACGCACTCCAGTGTACATACTATGGCTAAGAAGATCCTACGGGCAGGATATTACTGGTCCACAATGGAAGCTGACTGTTACCAACATTCCAGGACATGCCACAAGTGCCAGATCTATGCAGATAAGGTGCATGTTCCTCCGGTTCCCCTGAATGTTCTAACTGCGCCTTGGCCATTTGCAATGTGGGGCATAGACATGATTGGCGAGATCAAACCTACGGCGTCTAATGGACATCGCTTCATCCTAGTGGCGATCGATTATTTTACAAAGTGGGTTGAGGCAGCATCCTATGCTACGGTAACCAAGACGGTTGTGGCACGGTTCATTCGGCACAACCTGATCTGTCGGTACGGCGTCCCTGAGCGAATTATTACAGACAACGGTACCAATCTAAACAACAAGATGATCGCTGATCTCTGCGAACAGTTCAAGATACAGCACCACAATTCTTCTCCTTACAGACCGAAGATGAATGGGGCTGTAGAAGCAGCTAACAAAAACATCAAGAAGATCGTGCAGAAAATGACAGTGACCTATAAAGATTGGCATGAGATGTTACCGTTCGCTCTACATGGGTACCGTACCTCAGCTAGGACGTCAACCGGGGCAACTCCTTTCTCTCTGGTGTATGGCATGGAGGCAGTCTTGCCAATCGAAGTGCAAATTCCCTCTCTCCGGATAATGAAGGATGCAAATCTGAACGAAGATGATTGGATCCAGACACGACTTGATCAACTCAACCTCATTGACGAAAAGAGACTTGCTGCTATCTGTCATGGTCAGACGTATCAGAAACGGATGATCAGGGCATTTAACAAGAAGGTCAGACCACAGGAATATCAAGTTGGGGATCTGGTAATCAAGAGAATCATCCTTCCTCAGAGTGATCCGAGGGGCAAATGGACCCCTACATACGAAGGGCCATTTGTGGTTAAGCATGTGTTCTCAGGAGGAGCAATGATATTAACCAATATGGATGGTGACGACCTTCCTCACCCCGCCAATGCAGACATAGTTAAAAAATACTACGCATGAAAAAAAGACCCGCTAGGCTGATATGCCTAGGCAAAAATTAGGGCTTCCCGTCGAACCAAAAGGGTTCGGGCAAAATGAAGGGATGAAAATGAAAAAAATCTGTACACCCGGCAAGTCGAAAACCTGAAAAGGCGGCTTGGGCAAAAATGGGTATCCCGGTGGACTGAAAACCCGAAAGGGCGGTCCAGGCAAAAATTAGGGATAAAAGCGTAATACTATGTCTCATTGGATCACTTTGCATCCAGAATCCGGTATCTACATCAAGTTCAGACGGCATCGATCAGTCAGCTTCACCTTCAACCAAGGTCATCAAGTGATGAGACGCTCAGAGTTATAAAGGCGATAACAGAGTTGAAACCCAATGGGATCATTCATATTTCACACAGCTGTTTTATTTTCTTTTGTACAAAACTTGTATAAACTCTTTTGATCGGCGACGTACCTCTTACTAGGACGTCAGCCTCTTGTACACAAAACGCCTATTCAGGCCATTCAAAATCAATACAAATATATTTTCAGTTAAACGTGCCCAGTGTTTTTCCTTTTTCTGTTTTGTTTTTGCGAAGAACGTCCAAGGTTCAATTTGTGATATACGCATTGACAATAATTTGCTAACTCATAAACATTTGCATATGAAACAAAGGAGTTAATTGCAGGTGACACTAGAAACAGGGGCAATAAAGAGTTGTCTAAACAATCCAATTGCTCTATCCTCCAAGGTACCAAGGTAGGTTCAGCTAAAGAACATAACCAGATACCTTAATTCCCCAGAGAGTGAGCTAACAATATGTTCTTCTCCAAGCAAATTACAAATCTCAAGGAAGTTGAGTATCCTCCAGCAGATCTCAATATTCCCCAACGGTACATATTCTTAACAAGCATCCCCGGCAGTCTTGGGCTAAAGATTGTTCCCCGGCGGCATACCAATATTCAAAGGGACCACTTCCCCAGCATATCAAAACTCCCCAGGAAAGTCCCATCCAGTTCCCCAGGAAGGTTGGAATCCACATATCCCCAAGCAATAAGCTTATCCCCAGTAGATTCTGGAAGCTTACCCCCTCGCAGAGCATGAACGCGTCGTCCAGCTTTATTTAAAGAGTTATTTCCGTAACAGGATATAACTGGGTTATCCTCAGCCAAAAGCGACGGAAAGATCGTCGTCGACAAAGTCTTCCTATCCCCAGCAAACTACTATCAATATTCGGCAAAGCATCTCTCTCCCCCACAGAGTATTGCTTCCCAGCATGGTCGTCAGAGTATCTTTTCTCCCCGCAGAATCGTCCATTTGCCAAGTTTATTCCGCAACGGAGTCATCTTCTCCTACCGGTATTCTTGCAACTATCATCCCTAGCGGAAGCAGAAGCTTATTCTTCAAAACATCAGCCCAGGATATGACTTCCCGGCACCCGTCAAGGATTTACTTTCCTAGACAAAAACATTCATAAAACATCACATATATCATTATAGCATGCATAGACGCATCATATCATACAAATCTCATTTATACTGAGAACATCATTGCTTAATCCATATCATGCATTGCATATGACTGACCTTTACCTTTCAGGAAAGACGCAGTTAAAATTCTCAACATATTTCAAAGCCTTCTCTAGTCCAGCTAAATCGACCCCTAACAGATTTTTCTGATAAAGACTCAGTAGAAGTTATGGTCCCCTCTCCAACGGCGAGTGAGGTGGTAATTCCTTCTTCAGATGTTTCCCTCTCCGACGATGAGTGTGAGGTGATAGTCTCTTATGGTCCCCTCTCCGACAAGTGCGTGAGGTGGTAATTCCTTCTTCATATGTTTCCCTCTCCGACGATGAGTGTGAGGTGATAGTCTCCTATGGTCCCCTCTCCGGCAAGTGCGTGAGGTGGTAATTCCTTCTTCAGATGTTTCCCTCTCCGACGATGAGTGTGAGGTGATAGTCTCCTATGGTCCCCTCTCCGGCAAGTGCGTGAGGTGGTAATTCCTTCTTCAGATGTTTCCCTCTTCGACGATGAGTGTGAGGTGATAGTCTCTTATGGTCCCCTCTCCGGCAAGTGCGTGAGGTGGTAATTCCTTCTTCAGATGTTTCTCTCTCCGACGATGAGTGTGAGGTGATAGTCTCTTATGTTTCCCTCTCCGACGATGAGTGTGAGGTGATAGTCTCTTATGTTTCCCTCTCCGACGATGAGCGTGAGGTGATAGTCTCTTATGGTTCCCTCTCCGACGGTGTGTGAGGTGACAATTCCTTTTCCTATGATTCCCTCTCCGACGGCGAGTGAGGTGATTCCCTTTCAGATTATAATTGCTTATGGTTTTCTTCCCGATATTGCAAAGATGGTAATTCCCGCCAAGATTTTTCTCAACGAGCGTTGTTGAAGTTAAAATCACCCAAGGTTCTCTTACCATTCACGCTAAGGCAGCAACCATATCTGGTCCATTCATCATCTTTTGAAGCTCCAGACTCAGCTCCTGTAACCAGTCAGGACACATCTACACCAAGCATCTAAAATCAGCTCCTGCAACGTGTCAGGTACTCATTTGTTCTTTTGCAGGTATGCAGGTTCTAGCTAAAGAATCTCCTACGCGATCAACGCCCAGATGGCATCTATAAGCCCATCACCCTATCCAAGCGACCTCTAAATGGCATCTATAAGCCCATTCCACCGTCACTGCTACTATGTGAGCGCAAATTTCTGGGCACTCTAGTGTCCAATCATCTTCTACCCTCGGATTACGAAAGGCACGTCAGCCAATCTGCATCCTCAGGTCTAAGAAGATTGAACAGGGGCAACTGTTGCACCCCAAAATTTGCCCTCCCATATTCTCCAAGAAATTGCCAAGCCAAGTCACAAAATTCTCCAAGGGTTGCACAGTCCAACTGTCTCCTATACAGTCAAAACTAGGGTTTGAGTCCTGATCAAGGAAAGGAAGTTTTCAAAGGCCCAATCAAGTCTCATATGCCTACAAAGATTGTCAAGCATCCTCACATCAAGTTTCAAGGCATTCAGCTCAAAATTGCACAGTCAAAACCCTAAATTGCACTACAGTCAACTGTAGGGGCAAAATGGTCATTTGACAGTCAAAAGTTCAAATTTTTGGTCAACATATCATTTTGAAGCCACAAACATCATTTGATCAATGCTTGATCATGATTCTCAAAATTTGGCTCGGAAAATCATCAAGATGCAAAAGTTACTATATTTGGACAGCTGAAAAAGTCAACTGAAATTGACCAGGGCATAACTTTCACATGGATTATCAGAAAAATTCCATCCAAAGCTCATTTTGAAGAGAAAGACATTTCCTACAACTCATCTTCATATTCCAAGTCCAAGAAATGCTCTCACAAAAAGTTATCAATTTCAACATTATAGGTCATTTTCAAAAGTCAACAAAAAGGGACTTTAAGTCAAAGGCCATAACTTGAGATTGGTAAATCAAAATGACATGGGACCAAAGGCATTGGTTAAAGGACTCAAAGACCTTTCCAAAATGTCCAAGAACATGTGAAAAGCTTAAACATTGAGCAAGTTATGCCTTGTGGAAGTTGGGAAATTTTTGGGAATTTTGAAAAGTCAACTTTACTTCAAATGACCTAAATTTGCTAATGGGCCCATTTTTCTTCCAAGATTCATCATTCCAAGCATATGCACGACCACTTGGCCCAAAGGGAAGTATTTTCTCAATTTTTATTTATTTACTTGAATTTATATTAATATTAATTCATTTAAATTATTTAAATATGTGAAAAATATCTACTTTGACCTAAAAAATCTTTTTATGCATGTTTTGCTTTCAAAATCTCGTGCACATCCCAAACATGGAAAGAATTGGACTAATTGATCATAATTGATACAAAATGCACATGGAAAAAGATTCAAAAAGATCCTTGAAATCAAATATTCAAAAACCATTAATTCATTGGATTTGATCAAGTTTTCTTAACCTAATTGTCTCACTACATATGCAGGATCACAAACCTAATTGCATTAGACTAAAAGCTGCGCTCAAGAATACCTTACAAACTTTGAAATTTTGTCAAATAAAGCAATTCTGAAAACGTGGTTAGAGAAGGATTCAGGTCTTAATTCTTGTTTCAAAGGCTTCCTCAAGGCTCCCTGAAGCGATTCCAATCGTTAGCATCCATTCAGACTCCAAGAATTGGTAGAATGAACATGAACTGCATAGAAAAATATTGATCATCGTGTTTCATATTTTAAGCATTTTTTTAACATTTGATTCATGGATTCTTGTTCCTCATAATGTTCTGATGCTAACCATGCCAATTAATTTCGTTTTTGTGCAATATATGTGATTTGGCCATTGATGCCGTCTAGGGTTTGCAGAGCTCCCAATTAGGGGTTTCTTAATCACGTAAAATTTAACCACCACAGTGCCATGGATGGGTTCAGGAAGCTTGGACGAAGAGATTCATATACTCGCGCCTAATTTATGTTTAGAGATAGCCTAGTCGCTATTTTCTGTAAACCCTTCTAAAACCACGCAATAAAAACCGTGGCCTATATGTTTTACATTACAGGAACAGGATGAAGATGACATCGTGTCAATCAGTGGTTCGTTGGTTTGAATTGCGCGCGTTTCTCTCCACTACGCGTTGGTTTTTCTTTTTGTTATTTATTTACTATAATATGTTAATTGAAACGTTGTAGCTCAGCTGGCCAAGTGTGATGTTGGTGACTCCCATGACCTGGGTTCAAGCCCCAGGTCTACGTTATTTCAATAATATTTTGCAAAACGCGCTCATATGCAGTTTTCAGGTGGGAGCATACCATACATCCCCCAGATCAGAGCGTCCACGTGCCCAATGTCCACAATCACAAGGTTGAGGATGGATGAACACGCTACTCTCCAGTCAACGCTTAAGCAGGCTAGCAAAAGTCAAAGGAGGCTTCAGAATAATGGGCCAGGCTTCTCAAGTCCATACCTCACAATTTGGGACTACACCCCCACCCTGGTTTGCAAGTGTTTTTATTTTTCTCATATCTTTTTTAATTATTATTTTTATTTGTTTTATTGTTTTAATTTCATTCATTATTTTTACAATACATGAAAAACTTCATAAAAATCAGAAAAAAGATGAAAACATAATAAAATATTTAATGTTCATATTTTCTTGTAAATAATTGCTTGTAAATAAATTTAGTTTTAATTAGGTTACAATTTTAATTCTTTTTAATAACTAAAAATCCAAAAAATATAGAATTTAGGTTTAATTGTTAATTTTATTCCTTTTAATTTCCTTTTTTACAATAATAATATTTATTTTATTTATTTTCATAAATTAAAAAATGCATATAAATTAACTTAGGTTTAAATTAGTTAAAATTTTAATATTTTCATAATAAATCTAAAAAACACTAGAATTATTTTACGTTTCAAATTTCATTCTAATAAATTCTTCTTCTTTTAAATCTTAAAAAAACATAAAATACTAAAAAACATGTTCTTTTCAAATTCAATTTCAACCCCTTCATTAACTTTTAATTTTTTGCAAAAGGGTCCAACGCCCATATTTTTAATTGTTAATTTCGCACATTTATCTTATGTCGCTTATTATAATTATGTAATTCTCCCAAAGCGTTGTAACAATTTATACTTTTCGCACTTTTACTTTGCTTTATTTATTTTCCGTCAAATCGGTCCGGTTTAATTTTGGCGATGTGGACCCGCGCCATTTGTAATAGTTGTAGATTTACTTTCCTCGCACACTTTTAAACTGTTAAATAAGCATGCAAGAATGAATGGCCCTAATTAAAATCAAGCGTAGATCACGATGAACTTGACAAAAGACAAATGCAAATGAAAACGACACATGAATCGCACACACCACCCCTAGGGTACGCCTCACTGTTGCCTTTCGAAAGGTGATCGTCGAGTAGAGGATGTCTTAGTAAGTCCTCATGATCCGGGAACCTGGCATGAGGGTAGCTTCTAAGGTGTCTTCCTATTGCTCCGGTGATCACCATGTCCCTATAAACTCGAATTGACCCGAACACCTCCAACGGTGGTGCTACCTACCTCTCAATGGTGGGATGGCACTACTTTTAAGGACATCTACACAGACGAATTCCTTAGAGTAGGTAGGTTCTCGTAGATACTTGCTCTCTTCAAAAACAAACAAAAATCTTTTCACACTGACACTTTTCAAAAGCTTTCAAAGCAAATTTTTCAAACACTCTGACATACGAGTTGAACTGAAATTTTTCAAAGAAACTTTTTAAACCCACAATTGAAAAGCAAGCAAACAATTTTGAAAACACAATGAGCAAGTATCTAAGAGCCCATGGATAACCATGGATAGAAAGGGTGCTAACACCTTCCCTTTCTATAACCTACCTCCCGAACCGAGAGCAATCTCTTTAAGGAATTTTTCTGTGCTTTTGTCCTTTCCATTTGGAGAAAATAAAAGACGGTGGCGACTCTTGCTTCCGCGACATTTCGCGAACCAGCGTTAAACAGTCAGTTCCAGATCCACCGATCACAGACTTTTTTAGAAATCTTTAGATGTCCTCTAAGCAACCCTTTTGGTCTCATCTCAATTGAGTCTTCCATGTTCATGTATGAAGCTTTGACAAAAAAGGTGTTTTTGTTGACTTTTCAAAATGACCTATAATGTCTAAATTCATAACTTCTTGTGAGTGCATATTTTGAACTTGGGAGCCGAATATTAATTGTAGGGAATTGCATCCTTTTCAAAATGAGCTTTGGATGTGTCATTTCTCATAAAGTATGAGAAAGTTATGCTTGGTCAAAGTTGAGTTGACTTTTCCTATAAAACCCTAATTTAGCAACTTTGGGGTTTTGATGAATTGTGAGCAATCCTTGATGAATCATGATCAACCCTTGATCAAATGATGAATAATACTTAAAAATAAGGATGTTGACCAAAAAATTTGAAGTTTGAATGTATGTGGGCCACAATTAACTTTTTCCCTAGCACAGTCGATTTTCAGGCCTTTGAGCAATTGACTGAGCAAACTTCCTCTGCAAGGCTTGAGACTTGACATGGATGATCTTGAGAACATATTAGGACAATGGTGAGAAATTGGGATCCCTTGGGCTCAAGTATCTTGATGCAACATGAAACCCTAATTTGAGGTAGACTGCCTTAGGAGAGAGTTTGTCTGGTCAGCCCTTGGACTTCTTTGAGTAACTTGAGGATCTTTCTTGAAATGTTTTGAGAAATATGGGAGGGCAAATTTTGGGGTACAACACTCTCCATTTCTGAGCATAGTCCTTAAAACCTTCACTTTCACCCATAGACATACTATGGAGTTGAGTACGAGTAGGAGCAAGGTCAGCGTTATATTGATACTGCTTATAAAAAGCAGCAGCCAGATCTTCCCAGTTGCGGATATTGATTCCCTCCAATTGATAGAACCACTCAAGCTGAGTTCCGGACAGACTATCTTGAAAGAAATGGACCCACAAGTTCTTATCACCAGTGTGAGGCTGAATCTTCCTCACATAAGAACGAAGATGAAGCTTGGGACAAGAAACCCCATCATACTTGGAGAACACCGACACCTTGAACTTTTGCAGGATGACAACCCCAGAGACCAAACCCAACTCTTCAAAATCTAAACCCGGTATCTTTCGGACCTCCATCGCATTCAAATGATCCTCCAGCTGTTTGTATTTTTCATCAGCAGGAGGATATTGTTCTTCATCATAGTCAGATTCATCATCGGATTCTTTTGAACTGGAGTCTTCCTCTCTTGTTTCCTCCTCTTGATTGTCCCCTCCCTTTGATGGAGTTGCAAAGTCTAGAGCTCGGTTAGCTGGTCTTCTTATTCCCATACTCATAACATGAACTGGCTTTTTTGCTTTCTTCTTTCTCTCTTTTAGAATAAGGACCTTCAGATCTTCCTGCCCTTTAGCCAAAGCTATGAACATTTGCTGAAATTGGGCATTTTATGCTTGGAGATCCTTGATACTTTGTTCAGAAGCCATTATTGCTGAAATAAATAGCGGAGAGGATGAGAAACCTACTTTGAAACCTGTTTATGCAATGTCATGGATGATATGCGTATGCAATAATTTCAAGGATTCTTAAAGACTCATATTTGCTTAAACAAAAAGAAACACACGTTAATTGTATTAATAAGTTCGAATTATTACAAAGAGTGCCCTTTAGGCTTACAATCAAACAAAATAAAACTTAAAGCAAAAGGAAAATTAGGTTTCCCATAAGCGTGTCCTCTTTGGTGCAATGTAGGCGTTTATATTCCTCTCTTCATGGAGTAGCCTAGTGAGTTCCAGGACTTTCTTCTCGCTGGCGTAGAATTGAGCTTCAAATGTATCTCGCTCCTCCTTAAGTTGAACCTAGGATTTTTGTAACTCCTCATGATCAGTTGGCATGTCAGGATAAATAACAAGATAAGGAGTGTGTTGTACCCCAAAATTTGCCCTCTCATTTCATCAACATTTTCTCACCACAAGACTCCTGGAGCTCAAGATCAAGTTAGGGTTTGCTCTGTTCAAAGGCTGCTCTTTGCACTGTTGACCCAGATTAGGGTTTGAGTTTGCACAAGGATATTTTGACCTAAAATGCCCAAGGTGACTTTCATGCTTCATGTTGGACTCACAAGTTTATCCATACCAAGTTTCAAGCCTTGATTCCAATCTTTGCCCAGTCAATTGGACAGTTGACCTATAAATCAGTTGTATTGGGGAAAAAGTCAATTGTGGCCAATTGACAGTCAAACCTCATGAAATTTAACACACATCAACATAATGAACTCATATGAACCATTTGGTCAAGTTTGTATCACAATTCCACAAGAAATTTGATCAGATCACCAAAAGGGCAAAATGGTCATTTTTAGGGTTTTGACTGCACAAAGGCAATTTTTGATTGTTTGACCTAACCAATGGCAAACCAAGCTCACATATGGACTCAAGGACTCAATGGAATTGTCTTGACCCATTCAACAAGTTCAAAAGATCTCAAATGCACAGGATTGACAGATGAATTTTCCAGTCAACTGATTAAAATTTGACTGTATACTGAAAAGTCAAACTTTGACTTTTTTGGTCAAAATCAAGTGCCAAGATTCATTTTTCATCAAGACATGTCAAATTATGAAACTTGTTCATCAAGAAATCCAAAATTGCAAATTAGGGTTTAAAATGAAGAAATTTCATAACTTAGAAATTTTCTAAGTTATGAAATTCCCTTATTTTTCCTTAACTTTGTCCCATTTTTTCATCAAGATACAAATGGATTCAAACAAAACTCAAAACATGAAAGTTGTAGTCCATTGCAAAATCTACAACTTTTATTCACAAAGTTTTCTCAAAGGAAGCTTGTAGATCAAGTTATGATTTTTGGAACAAGGGTGCAAAACATTTTTAACTTAGAAAAATTTTGACCTATTCTAAGCAGGATTTTTGTCCAACTTCTTGGCCATTTTCACATGCTTCCACTTGGAGTTTCAATTTGCATTACAAAGATGGATTGTATTACACATTCCAAGAATTCCAAATTGTCCAAGAACTTCTCAAACACCCTTGTGGTTAGGGAGAATCGAATTTGCAAAGTTGGGCAAAATTCACTTTTGTTCATAACCAAATGCATGTTCATACACGTCTCATTTTCAAATCAGCATGCTTGGAACTTGTTTGCAGGCCTCTAAACCAAGTTTGCACTCCATAATTAAATGCCTAACCATTGTGTTCAAGCATTATTTTGTGCATTTGGTCATTACACATGAAATTATCCCTTAAATAGAAAAAGCACATTTGCCATTTTTGAAAAGTGGTGCTTTATGTCAAATTCAAAATCCAAGAAGTACAAGCCAAATCTTTGAGGCCAAATAGAGTCCACAAATTTGTGTTACCAGGGGCAAGATATGCAGCATGCTTGAGAGCTTGGCACAGGCCTATAACACAACTAACACTATCCTTGCTTACAGCAGAAGAAACTTGGCAAACTCATACCAACCCTCACTTCCTGCAAGCACAACCAAACAAAAACCTTGTTCTCATCTTTCATACATCCAAGCAAGCCTAAAGCACGACCAAACCACCCCTCACCCCTCCTCATACAGAAAATCACAGTTTTTCTGCAAAACAGGGCATCTGTTGCAGTTTGAATTCCACAATCCATTCCACTCGTGCACTTTGGCCAAAACCAGTTCAAATACATTCTATATCATCCATTGGAACTATCCCAAGCCCTAGATACAAACTGTAATACCCCTAACATCACTTTCCATTTTCACTTTTCAGTTTTGCAGGTGAGCTTCCATAGCACGATTCAGAGAGTATCAAAGCAAGCTAGGTGTTGGAGAAGCATCCTTGGACTTCAGGAAAGTTGTACAAAAGCTCAAACTCCATTAAAGTTGGCCATATTGCTGTACACGACTCAAGCTGAAACAGGTAAAAACATGAACTTCTATCTCTCAATCTAGGAAGAGTTAGGCTTAGGTTTGTGAATGAAACATGCTCTACTCATAGCCCTGAAGCCATCCATGTATTTACTTTTCACTTATATTGAGTATGCTGTGAGAATTTTGGCCATGAACATTGAAGAAAAATTAGGTCAGAAATTGGGGATAAAGAAATTCTCCCTCGTTTCTTAGAGTTAGGTCAAGTTATTTATATGTCTGAATTTGTCTCTTGATGCTCTACATTATTGATGTTATGAGTTTTGCATGAAAGTCCAGGAATCAGGAGTTAGAAAACGCGCGTTTTTGCTTGTTCAAACAAAGCTGGAGGTTGAAGATGACTGGCTTGGGCTGGGCCTGAGTCAGTCCTGCTTTTTGCACCCCCTTTTCCAATTTACACCCCCTGGCCCATTGTGTGATATATTTATCATTTTTGATTTTTTCTTTTTGATTCTGACTTATTATTTTTTGCTCAAATATAAAAAATATCAAAAAATATTTTTCCACCCTTTTTTGCATTTATTTGGCATTTATTTGTTTTATTTAATATATGTATGTAAATAAATATAAAAAACCTTTTTATTTAAAACCCTAAAAATAATACAAAAATAAATATTTTTCAGTTATTATTTTTTGTTTACATTTTGAAAACATTTTCTAAAATATACTTTTTTTTTGTAAAAAATTAATATTTTATTCTTGTATATATTTAGTATATTTAATATAATATATAAATACTTGTATATTTTATTAGATATTTAGGGCAAAAATATAGAAATAATACATTTTTATTTTTATTAATATATGACACTAAAATTTTTTTTTTTTTTTACAATATACTTCTTTTTTATTTTTGTATAAATTAATATATAAATATTGTATATAATTAATAAATAAATATTATTTATTAAAAAAAAAACTAGGGTTTTGCCCTAAACCATAAAATATTCAAAATTTGACCTTTTTATTTTTGTTTATATTTCACATGAAAAATACTTTCACATACATAAAAAATCTTTTTGTGCATAGTACATTTTGCATATTTATTGTATTTATTTTTACATTGTACAATTAAATATTTGTATATTCGATATGGATGTAATAGTTTAGATTTAATTTCTTGTCAAATATCCCCCCATTCAAACATTTGTACCCCCATCCCCATAATCATGTTGTAATGATTTAGGACTTTAAATTTCCGCATTTAAAAGCTTTCAAATTATGCCATGATAGACCTAGGGTTTGTATGCAAATCAAATAACAAATAGATTGACTAATACAAAAGACAAAAAAAAGCATGAAAATGGACAACACAATGCACACTTGCACCCCTAGGGTTACTCCACTTGTTGCCTTCAAAAATAGGCCATGTTGCATGTTGAGTGTCTTTGGCAAAACAAAAACAAATCAAATGATCATAGTCCCTCGATGACGCTTTCTCAAGTCGCCTAAAAAATGATCAAGTCCCTTAAAGGAAAAATTGCCAAAGACACTTGGCACTATTGCATTCATGGTCTAAACGATGACCGCGCCCGTCCCGTTAACATCCTAACACAAGATTTTCCACCAAATACAATGGTGGAACAATACTGTTAAAAGGGTTAAAACATAGGAATGATCTTTGAGAAATTTAGGGGTAGACAACTCTTAGTTACTTGATCAAACTTGCAAAACAATCCTTGCCTATTTTCAAAACACACTCCACAACACAACTTTCAAAACAACTTTCAAAAACATTGAAACATCTTTTCAAAAAGACAAACACCTTTGTAAAACATTCGAGTAAAGAATTGTTACAATGGTTGCCTAGACAAGGCATCTTTTTCAAAACATTTTCAAAACCACACACACAAAGCACCATTTCAAACAATTTAAAAGCAAAGGCAAGTGATCTAAGCAAGTAACTAAGAGCCCATGGATAACCATGGATATAAAGGGTGTTAATACCTTCCCTTTCTATAATCTACTCCCCGAACCCAAGAAAACATCTCAAAGGTTTTTCCTGTGCTTTTTAACCTTTCCTTAGGATAAAATAAAAAGTCGGTGGCGACTCTTGCTCAACCGAAACATTTGCGAAAACAAACGCAAAACCTCAAGTCAGTTCTCCCACCGTATCACAGAACTGGCGACTCTGCTGGGGAAATTTTTTAAAAGTGGAGTAACCTTAGGGCTTAGATCACCCTTTTGCATGACCAATTGTTTGCTTTGATTGCTTTACATTTTGGTTCTCTTGTTTGGGCTTGAAATCCTACACCCGGATTTGGGGAAACATTCATAGATAGCAATACATTGTGGAAACTGTGTGGGGTATACCGACACGGTTGAAGCAATAGCTATATTAGTGCGACATATTTGTGAGTACCGGTAACCCTTGAGTCCAATCAAGGAGAGTACGGGGCCACTGAGTGATGTCACCAAGAACTAATGACCTAGAACCTTACTTGACCATCTTGGCCTTTCATTAGGGGTAGTGAGATGACCGGCTTTGGTGCAGTCCGAAGTTGGTAGATACTCGATACTACACTCATTGAGGGTTATTTTCTTGGAATATTTTGGTCGCTAGTTAAGTGGCTAAACCAAAACAATGAACATGGAAAACAATCCAATGATATTGAGCTCCTTAGAACCCGGTTACTATTTATAGGACAAGTTTTTAAGCCAACTACACTCAAGAGGGTACTTACCTATGAAACCTCATGCAAGCCTGAAACTAGGGTTTTTGTGTGATTTGCTTGTACATGTGTTTGTGCATACATCATGAACATCATAAAGCATTATATGCATCCACTAACCATTTCAAGGGTTTGGATCTTCATCTTTGTTCTTGTTTTGTAGGTCATGGAAATTCTTCGCAGGAAAACTATCCAAGTCAACCTTGTGAGAATCCCAAGTCAACTCAAGGAGCTCACATCCAGAATTCCAGAAAGCTCTCTCTTCAGTGAAAGACATGGTAGACTGCTCAGCCTAGTCAACACCAACATTGAAGAAGACATGGTGAAAGTGTTGTTCCAATTCTTTGACCCCCTTCACCACTGTTTCACATTCCGCGACTATCAATTGGTGCCTACTTTGGAGGAATTTTCTCAACTCTTGAGAATTCCTATTCTTAATCAACTACCCTACAACGGTACGGAAAAAGAACCAAAGCCTGAAGATGTTGCTCAAGCACTACACTTGCAACCATCTGACATCAAGGGGCATTTGGAAACTAGAAGTGGTGTCAAAGGCTTCTTGGCAAAATTCTTATTTGAGAAGGCACAAGAGTGTTAGAATTCTTTGGATCTGCAAGCCTTTGAAGAGATTGTGGCACTCCTCATTTATGGGTTGGTCTTGTTCCCAAATCCTGACCAACTTATAGATGTCAATGCTGTCAAGATTTTCCTATCCAGGAATCCCATACCTACATTGCTTGGGGACATCCTCCACTCATTTTACACACGAACAATGAGAAAGAGAGGTGTTCTCATGTGTTGTACTCCTCTCCTTGCAAGGTGGTTTATTTCTCACCTGCCACAATCTGTTTTGAAGAATGAACAAGGCTTAAGGTGGTCACAACGGTTGATGACCCTCACACATTCTGATGTACATTGGTGTTCTCGGTCCAGAGAAAATGTCATCATCGTCGATCGTTGTGGTGAGTTCCCTAATGTTCCCTTACTTGGCATTAGGGGAGGCATTACCTACAACCCTTGTCTAGCTTTGAGACAATTTGGATATGCACGGAGGGATGGCCCTCATGACATGCTGATTCCTGACCTAGTTTTTGACTTCGACAACAATGCGCAAGGACTTCGCCAAAGATTCATCAGAGCTTGGAGGATGCCTAACAAGGTAGATAGCAAGACACTGGGGCACAAGAACTCCATCCCTCTTGAGCCTTATCTCAAGTGGGTGCGAACCCGCGCCCAGAGTCTTATGATGCCTTACCCTCACATTCTCCCTTTGATTAAAGAGCCTGTTAAGGAAGGAGAGGTTCCATACACCATCCTACATCCTGACATGCCAACATCATGGGAGGAAATGCAAAAGAGTTGGATCCAACTCAAGGAAGAACGAAATACTTTTGAAGCCATCTTCTACGCCAGTGAGAAGAAGGTTTTGGAGCTTACCCGCCGACTTCACGAGGAGGAGACCCTCAACACTTACATCGCACCAAAAAGGATGCGCAACGTCTTTTTACCTTAAGAAGTTTTTGTAATATTTGGCCCATGGGGCATTTATGTACTGACAAAATTTCTTCTTATTAATATGACGTGTGTTCTTTTTGTCTGCAACAATTTTGAATTTCTAAATCCTTGAATGCATTGCATGAATAAACATATCATTCATCATATGCATAAACAGGTCTTCACACCAGGTTTCCTTATCTTTCTGCTGTTTATTTCAGTAAGATGGATCTTGAACAGACGGTCAAAGATCTGCAGTCACAAAACTCGCAGTTTCAACAGCTCCTTATGACCTGGCAAAGGGTCAGGAGGATCTTAAAGCACTGTTAGGGAACAAAGAGCAAGAAAAAGGAAAAAAGAAGAAGAAAAGAGTTGGGGTAGCTACACTGAGAAGAAGATTTGAGAATGAAGCTAGGAGAGTTCTTGAATTTCCCTCCACATCTGATGAGGGAACCGGTAAGGGAAAAGGAGTTGCATTACCTTATGAGTCCGAGGCTGAAGAGGAAGAGGTTGAGGAAGATGAAGACTACTCAGAGCAGCAATACCCGCCAGCGGACGACAAATACAAAAACCTGGAGGATAGACTGGCAGCTATGGAGCTGCAAAGGGTTCCTGGGTTAGATTTTGAAGAATTGGGATTGATTGCTGGGATTGTGATCCCTCCAAAGTTTAAGGTGCCAATTTTTGCAAAATATGACGGGTTGTCTTGCCCGAAGATGCACCTGAGGTCATATGTCAGAAGAATTCAACCTCATACATCCGACAGAAATCTTTGGGTACACTTCTTTCAGGACAGCTTGTCTGGTACACAGCTAGACTGGTTTTACCAGCTTGAGAGGACAGAAGTGCATAACTGGGAAGACTTGGCAGCTGCCTTTTATCGCCAGTATCAATATAACGCTGACTTGGCGCCAACCTGTACTCAGCTACAAAGTATGGGGATGGCCTCAAATGAGGGATTCAAAGAATACGCCTAGAAATGGCGCGACTTGGCCGGAAGAGTGCAGCCACCTCTTTCAGATAGGGAACTAGTTGATATGTTCTTAGGGACCCTATCTGGCCCTTTCTTCAACCATTTGATCGGGAGCTCTTCCGCAGGGTTTACTGAACTGATTCTGACTGGCGAATGGGTGGAAGCTGGTATTAAGAGTGGGAAGATTCAAAGGGACGCCTCTGCCTCCACAACTGTTAAGAAACCATTCCCGGCAAAGAAGGAAGCAGCTATTATATACTCTCAGAAAGGATTGAGAAGAATTGAGCGTCGGCCGACTGTAGGGGCCGTGATGATACAAAATTCGTCAAATGATCAGCCTCGTAACAATCAGTCCAGACCTAACCAGCAACGGGTAGAACGGCCACAACGGCAGTTCACGCGCATCAACATGATGCCTGCACAAGTTCTTCCCCATTTGTTGAAGCTAAATCTTACCACTATTAAAGAGGCACCAAAAAATGTGAATACAACTTCCCCGCATTATCATCCCAATGCTAAATGTGCCTATCATTCTGACAGCATCGGGCATGACACCAACGATTGCTGGGCGCTTAAGCATAAAATTCAAGATTTAATAGATGCAAAAGAGGTTGAGTTCGACGCCCCAGAGAAGCCGAACGTAATATCTGCTCTAATGCCGAAGCATGGTCGCAATGTCCACGCTATTGAAGAAGATCTGTTTGTTTCTGCTGTTGATGACCTGATGACCCCACTGTTGACAATCAAGTTGAATCTGTTGAAGGCTGGGATTTTCCCAGGATGTAAAGAAGACTGCTACTGTTGTTCTTCCCTACCAATCGATTGTCCATTGCTGAAGATAGGCATCCAAGGCCTAATGGACAGCCAACAAATTCTTTTCGAAAAGCTTCCTGCTACTCCAACCCCTATCAAAGATGTTTCAATAATCACCATTTCCACCAATCTTTCCAAGGTCCCTAAAAAGCCTGTTAAGATTACATCCGCTACAAAGATTGTTCCTCTGAAAATAACCATGCCTGGGCCAGTCCCCTACAAATCTGACAAATCGATACGTGGAATTATGGTGGAGAAATCTACTACCACGGTGTTAAACAAGTTGAGATAACTGAAGAGAGCTCTGACGAAGAAACTACCGACATTGGAAACATTGCCGGTACGAGAAATATTACCCGAAGTGGGAGAATTTTCTCTCCAGAGATTGCCCCTCCAAAGGCAATCTTTGGACCCTCAGCTGCTGCCAAGGTTACTCCTGCACCAATAAAACTTTCTGCAAGAACTCCGTTGATTGAAGAAGCTGTTACTCATGTGGTTGTCCCTTCTACTTCTGCTGATAAGGGGAAAGGGATCCAAGATGAGCTCGTCAGGACGAGGGCTCAGCCATTGGTCATCCCCGAAACCTCTAAGAAAGAAATGGAGGAGATTCTGAAAATAATAAAGAAAAGTGATTATGACTTTGTAGAGCAACTGGGAAAACTCCCTCGAAAATCTCCATGTTAGCTTTGCTGCTTTGTTCGGGGGCTCATGCCAAGGCCTTGATAAGGTTTTTGAAGACAGCCCATGTGCCCCAAGAAACCTCAGCCGATCAATTCCAGGATTGTGTAACCAGCCTTACCGCCGACAACGACCTGGGTTTCTCTGATGCTGACCTGACTCTGAAGGGAAGAAAGCACAATGACGCATTGCATGTGTCAGTTGAATGCTGAGGAACTACTCTCGCCCATGTCTTGGTCGACACTGGTTCTTCTTTAAATGTGCTGCCTAAGAAGGCTCTCGACAGGTTGGATTGTGAAGGCTTAGAGCTGAAACCAAGTAATATCATTGTCAGGGCCTTTGACGGGTCTAAAAGAATGGTGCATGGGGAGGTCGACATTCCCATCAAAGTGGGCATTGAAGTATTCCACTCAACTTTCTATGTGATGGACATCCATCCTTCATACTCTTGCTTGCTAGGGAGGCCATGGATACATAATGTTGAGGCAGTCACTTCCTCTCTACATCAGATGCTGAAATACCTGGTTAAGGGAAAAATCATAACTGTACACGATGAAGAGGAGTATATGATCAGCCATCTGAATTCCTTTCGGTATGTGGAAGTGGATGGCGAATTCATCGAGACACCGTTCCAACACTTCGAGGAAGTTGCTCCCGAGGTTGCAGTAGCAAAAGCAGTAGCTGAGGTACCCAAGCAGGTGGCCAGGATGGCATCTTTGAAAGACGCACAGGCTGCAATGAAGGAGGGAAAGAGCTCAACATGGGGTCAGTTGCCTGACTTTCCCCACAAGACAGACAAGTTTGGGTTGGGATTTACCGCTGCGGGGCAAAAAGCTATGCGTCGCTCAAAAATTGAAAGAACACCCATCAAGATTTCTCCTCATGGAATCAATGCTTTGGAAGACGAAGACGAAGAGGCCAACATTGAAGATTGGATCTTCCCAACCATCGAAGGGGGACTGCACAACTGGGAGGCGAAAGACTTCGTCCCCATTACTTTCATTAATCAGTAATTTATCTTTCGAACATTTCCTGCTGGTCTATAATAATTACTTTTAAAAAACAATCTGCACACTATTTTTCACCTCATGCCTTGCCCGGGGCATGTAGGTCCATTTGTAAGGGTTTTGATTTCCTTCATAATCATATGCCATGTTTAATGAATCATTGGACGTTTTTCATTTATAAACTGTTGTGTTCATTTTTCTTTCCTTTTGCATTTTTGTTTGTCTAAGGATGGCTATCCCTTACACACACCCACACTCACAAATGCAGGTACCCATCCACTCTGGATTCTATGGGTGACTATTCTGTTGTATCCTTCAATAACTATGAAGATTTGGTCAATCAGGCTGAGTATGAAGATGACGAAGATTGTGAAGTACCAGGAGAGCTAGCCAGACTCCTACAACAAGAAGAGAGGGCCATCTTGCCTCATGAAGAGTTGTTGGAAACAGTCAACTTAGGAACAGAGGAAGACAGGAAGGAAGTACAGGTGGGTGCCAATCTGGAACCAAGTGTCAAGAAGCGCTTGATACAACTGCTGAATGAGTACGTTGAAATCTTCACCTGGTCTAATGAAGACATGCCAGGGTTGGACACAGACATCGTGGTTCACCGTCTCCCTACAAGAGAGGACTGTCCCCCGATCAAGCAAAAAGTCCGCCGAATGAGGCCCGACATGTCTGAGAAGATTAAAGCTGAAGTAATGAAGCAATTCAACGCTGGCTTTCTGGATGTTACATCCTATCCACAATGGGTTGCTAACATTGTGCCAGTACCTAAAAAAGACGGCAAGGTCAGAATGTGTGTGGACTACCGGGATTTGAACAGGGCTAGCCCTAAAGATGATTTTCCGCTACCGCATATCGACATTTTGATTGACAACACGGCTCAGCACAAGGTGTTTTCCTTCATGGACGGATTCTCGGGTTACAACCAGATCAAAATGGCCCCCGAGGACATGGAGAAAACAACCTTTGTTACACAATGGGGTACCTTCTGCTACAAGGTGATGCCGTTCGGACTGAAGAACGCAGGGGCAACTTATCAGCGCGCCATGGTGGCTTTGTTTCATGATATGATACATCATGAGATCGAAGTTTACGTAGACGACATGATAGCTCGATCACAAACAGAGGAGGAACACCTTGAACATCTGCAAAAGCTGTTTGCCAGGTTGAAGGAGTACAAACTCAGGCTGAATCCAAGTAAGTGCACTTTTGGAGTTAGGTCTGGTAAACTTCTAGGATTTATTGTCAGCAACAAAGGCATCGAG
Source organism: Vicia faba (assembly GCA_948472305.1). Lineage (NCBI taxonomy): Eukaryota > Viridiplantae > Streptophyta > Magnoliopsida > Fabales > Fabaceae > Vicia > Vicia faba. The sequence goes on from OX451741.1 coordinate 1,240,675,710, forward strand.
GTCGATCCAGCAAAAGTGAAGGCTATACAAGAAATGCCTGCTCCTCGTACTGAAAAGGAGGTTAGAGGGTTCTTGGGGCGCTTGAACTATATTGCCAGATTCATCTCTCATCTGACGTCTACCTGTGAGCCAATTTTTAAACTATTGAAGAAATATCAGGTAGTCGAATGGAACGACGATTGCCAAGCTGCTTTTGATAAAATCAAGGAGTATTTGCTAGAACCTCCTATTCTGATGCCACCCGTCGAAGGAAGGCCACTGATCATGTATCTAACCGTTTTGGATAACTCAATGGGGTGCGTACTGGGCCAGCATGACGAGTTTGGTCTAAAAGAGCATGCCATTTATTACCTTAGCAAAAAGTTTATCGACTGTGAGACTCGCTACTCACTGCTCGAGAAAACTTGTTGGGCTTTTGTATGGGCTGCTCGCCGACTAAGGCAGTATATGTTGACTCATACCACTTTGCTGATTTCCAAAATGGACCTGATCAAGTATATCTTCGAGAAGCCTGCTTTATCTGGAAGAATCGCTAGATGGCAAATGATCCTGACTGAGTATGACATCCAGTATACTACCCAAAAAGCCATAAAAGGGAGTGTACTAGCTGACCATCTAGCTCATCAAGCTATCGAAGACTATCAATCCATGAGATTCGACTTCCTAGACGAGGACATCATGACTTTGGACAACATTGAAGGTAACGGACCGTATGACGAACCTGAAAATGGATCCCGATGGACCCTGTACTTTGATGGTGCTTCAAATGCACTTGGAAACGGTATCGGTGTGGTGCTCATTTCCCCGGAAGGTTGCCATACACCTTTCACGGCCCGACTTTGCTTCAGCTGTACCAACAACATGGCCGAATATGAAGCTTGCATCTTTGGTCTCAAGGCTGCTATAGACTTGGGGATCAAATCTTTGATCGTATTTGGGGACTCGGCTTTGGTCATCAGTCAAATCAAAGGAGAGTGGGATACCAAACATCCTAATCTTATCCCATACAAAGAACATGTTTTGACATTGCTGCCTCATTTCGAGCAGATCACCTTCGAGCACTTCCCGCGAGAAGAAAATCAGCTTGCAGATGCTCTGGCAACAATGTCCTCCATGTTTAAACTCAACTGGGATAACGAGGCTCCCCAAATCACCATCGAGCGAATGGATGAACCTGTGCATTGTCATGAGATTAATACCGAAGAAGTAGTGGAACAACCCTGGTTTCACGAAATCAAAAGGTATCTCCAGACTAGAGAATATCCCGAAGGAGCTTCCGTAAATGACAAGAAGTTCCTAAGGAGATTTGCTGCCAAGTTCTTCCTAAGCAACGGCATCCTCTATAAACGCAGCCATGATTGTGTTTTACTCCGATGTGTAGACAAAGCTGAAGCAAAGTTGATCATGACTGAGATACACAACGGCACATTTGGCACCCACTTGAGCGGGCATACGATGGCTAAGAAAATTCTAAGGGCAGACTATTACTGGTCTACCGTGGAAGCTGATTGCCATCAACATTCCCGTACTTGCCACAAATGTCAAGTCTATGCTGACAAGATTCATATTCCTCCTGTTCCTCCCAACGTTCTGACAACTCCTTGGCCATTCGCATTGTGGGGCATTGACATGATTGGAGAGATCAATCCCACGGCATCCAATGGACATCGCTTCATCTTGGTCACTATTGACTATTTCACCAAGTGGGTCGAAGCAGCTTCCTTTGCCTCTGTTACTAAAAATGTGGTTGCCCGCTTCATCAAGCAGAACCTCATATGCCGGTATGGTGTCCCCGACAGGATCATCACAGACAACGGTACAAATCTGAACAATACTATGATCATCGCTCTATGCAAATAGTTCAAGATTTATCATCACAATTCATCTCCCTATCGGCCAAAGATGAACGGTGTTGTTGAAGCTGCGAACAAAAACATCAAGAAGATCATTCAGAAAATGACAGTCACCTACAAGGACTGGCATGAGATGTTACCATTTGCTCTGCATGGATACCGTACCACGGCACGTACTTCGACAGGGGCAACCCCATTTTCTTTGGTATACGGCATGGAAGTTGTTCTACCCATGGAAGTTCAGATTCCTTCCATAAGGATTATGAAGGACGCTGGTTTGAGTGAAGACGATTGGATTCAAACCCGACTTGATCAACTCAATTTGATCGACGAGAAGCGACTCACTGCTGTTTGCCATAGTCAGACGTACCAAAAACAGATGATCAAGGCTTTCAACAAGAAAGTCAGACGTCAAGTATATCAAGTCGGAGATCTCGTAATCAAGCGGATTATCTTGCCGCAAAGTGATCCCAGGGGCAAATGGACTCCTACTTACGAAGGACCATTTGTAATCAAGAGCATCTTTTCTGGTGGTGCAATGATTCTGACCACCATGGACGGCGACGATTTTCCGCACCCTGCGAACGCAGATATAGTCAAAAGATACTATGCATAAAATAACCCGACAAGTTAAAAACCCGAAAGGGCGACTTGGGAAAAAATGGGCATCCCGGTGAACCGAAAACCCGAAAGGGAGGTTCAGGCAAAAATTAGGGATAAAAAAAAATCTGTACACCCGTCAAGTCGAAAACCCGAAAGGGCGGCTTGGGCAAAAAGGGGTTTCCCGGTGGATTGAAAACCCGAGAGGGCGGTCCAGGCAAAAGTTAGGGAATTAAAGCGTATGACTATGTCTCGTCGGATCACTTTAAAGAACAATATCTTCATCAACAAGCTCCGAGCTTCTGATCAATCTAGTCATCGGCAGACGAAGCATTGAATGGACAAGATATTCAGAGTTGTGAAGGCTATAACAGAATGGGATCCCATGGAATTGTTGCACATAGCCATCTTTCATTTGTATAAAATTTTCAATTTTACGGCAATATCCTCTTACTAGGATGTCTGTCTCCTTTGTACAAAGATACTCATAAAAAGTTAATACAAATACTTTTCCAGATACAGAAATTTGCCTTGTCTTCCTTTTGCTTCTTTTACACTTATGTTTTATTTGAGAAACATCCAATGTTTTGTTAAATAGGCATATGCATTTGAACATAATCATTTTCTTACAAACCAAGAAAAGATAGATTGAAGGTACAGATAGATATCTAGATGCCCTTTCAGAAAGAATCCCCAGCAGTTCTAAACTCCAAATTCCTCAACAAGGTTAAAATCCAGAGCTTAATTCCCCAAACAGAGTTAAACTTCAGGATCTTCAGTAGAACAAAAGCTTTCTCAAAGTTGATTTCCCCAGCCAGAGAGCCTTCCAGAACTTAATTCCCCTCAGAGCTAAGTTTTAGTGTCCCCAGTGGAGCCCTGAAATCTGAAAACCTTATCCCCAGTGAAGTCAAAACTATTAATCCCCAACGGAGCTAAAACTTCCAACTATCAATCCCCAGCGGAACCAGACTAGCGAACCTTCTCCACAGAGATACTTCCCGTCAGATTGAAGATTCTCAATTTTACTTCTCCAGCTTAAGCCTACCAGGTTATGGACCCCCCAGTAGAGATCATTAGAATTCTCATTTCCTACAAGTCACCAAGGAGTTCCAATCCCCAGCAGTGGTCCTAAGATCCCTCAATAATTGAAAATCTTGTTCGCCGAGCAGTCAGCAGTCAACAAGGATGTCTCATCTTCAACAATCAAAAATTCTTGCAATCCCCTGCAGCAGTCAAGGATTCACTTTCCCTGGCAGCAGTCAAGATTCTATTATATCCAGCTATCCAGGATTCATCTATCCTCAGCAAGACAGCTCATCAGCTTACATGCACATTCATTACATTCATATCATAAACATTGATATAACATATTTTGCATCATACATTTCATGCAACATAACCTTGTGTTTCAGCTAATATTTTACCCTTTTCAGGATAAGAATAATAAGCTTCGACTTCTGAAAACAGTTTACGGGTTCTCCAGACACGGATGTTAACCTATCGCTTGTTCAGATTCTTCAACTTCTGAAAACAGTTTACGGATTCTCCAAACACGGATGTTAATCTATCGCTTGTTCAGACTCAACTTTTGAAAACAGTTTACGGACGCTTCCCAACATGGATGCTGATCTATTGCTTATTCAACTTCAAGACCTCTGAAAACAGTTTACGGGTTCTCCAGACACGGATGTTAACCTATCGCTTGTTCAGATTCTTCAAATTCTGAAAACAGTTTACGGATTCTCCAAACACGGATGTTAATCTATCGCTTGTTCAGACTCAAATTTTGAAAACAGTTTACAGACGCTTCCCAACATGGATGCTGATCTATTGCTTATTCAACTTCAAGACCTCTGAAAACAGTTTACGGGTTCTCCAGACACGGATGTTAACCTATCGCTTGTTCAGATTCTTCAACTTCTGAAAACAGTTTACGGATTCTCCAAACACGGATGTTAATCTATCGCTTGTTCAGACTCAACTTTTGAAAACAGTTTACGGACGCTTCCCAACATGGATGCTGATCTATTGCTTATTCAACTTCAAGACCTCTGAAAACAGTTTACGGGTTCTCCAGACACGGATGTTAACCTATCGCTTGTTCAGATTCTTCAACTTCTGAAAACAGTTTACGGATTCTCCAAACACGGATGTTAATCTATCGCTTGTTCAGAGTCAACTTTTGAAAACAGTTTACGGACGCTTCCCAACATGGATGCTGATCTATTGCTTATTCAACTTCAAGACCTCTGAAAACAGTTTACGGGTTCTCCAGACACGGATGTTAACCTATCGTTTGTTCAGATTCTTCAACTTCTGAAAACAGTTTACGGATTCTCCAAACACGGATGTCAATCCATCGCTTATTCAAGATCCCCAGTTCAGAGATATTCCAAACATGGACACCCTTTTGATACTCGTTTCTTTCACCTACAACATACATTCCAGATGGCATCTTTAATCTCATCCCCTGACAAGATTTTGGTCACATCTCCAGATGGCATCTCTAAGCCCATCTCCAAATGGCATCCTTAAGCCCATTCCCGCATCCATGTCTTGACGAGTGCAAATTTACGGGTACTCTAGTGTCCAATCTCCTTTTACCTTCGAGACGCGAACGACAAACTTGCCAATCTAACTCTTCAGGTTCAAGAAGATTGAACAGGGGCAACTGTTGTACCCCAAAATTTTCCCTCTCATTTCATCAACATTTTCTCACCACAAGACTCCTGGAGCTCAAGATCAAGTTAGGGTTTGCTCTGTTCAAAGGCTGCTCTTTGCACTGTTGACCCAGATTAGGGTTTGAGTTTGCACAAGGATATTTTGACCTAAAATTCCCAAGGTGACTTTCATTCTTCATGTTGGACTCACAAGTTTATCCATACCAAGTTTCAAGCCTTGATTCCAATCTTTGCCCAGTCAATTGGACAGTTGACCTAGAAATCAGCTGTATTGGGGAAAAAGTCAATTGTGGCCAATTGACAGTCAAACCTCATGAAATTTGACCCACATCAACATAATGAACTCATATGAACCATTTGGTCAAGTTTGGATCACAATTCCATAAGAAATTTGATCAGATCACCAAAAGGGCAAAATGGTCATTTTTAGGGTTTTGACTGCACAAAGGCAATTTTTGACTGTTTGACCTAACCAATGGCAAACCAAGATCACATATGGACTCAAGGACTCAATGGCATTGTCTTGACCCATTTAACAAGTTCAAAAGATCTCAAATGCACAGGATTGACAGATGAATTTTCCAATCAACTGATCAAAATTTGACTGTATACTGAAAAGTCAAACTTTGACTTTTTTGGTCAAAATCAAGTGCCAAGATTCATTTTTCATCAAGACATGTCAAATTATGAAACTTGTTCATCAAGAAATCCAAAATTGCAAATTAGGGTTTAAAATGAAGAAATTTCATAACTTAGAAATTTTCTAAGTTATGAAATTCCCTTATTTTTCCTTAACTTTGTCCCATTTTTTCATCAAGATACAAATGGATTCAAACAAAACTCAAAACATGAAAGTTGTAGTCTATTGCAAAATCTACAACTTTTATTCACAAAGTTTTCTCAAAGGAAGCTTGTAGCCCAAGTTATGATTTTTGGAACAAGGGTGCAAAACATTTTTAACTTAGAAAAATTTTGACCTATTCTAGGCAGGATTTTTGTCCAACTTCTTGGCCATTTTTCACATGCTTCCACTTGGAGTTTAAATTTGCATTACAAATATGGATTTTAGTACACATTCCAAGCTTTCCAAATTGTCAAAGAACTTCTCAAACACCCTTGTGGTTATGGAGAATCGAATTTGCAAAGTTGGGCAAAATTCACTTTTGTTCATAACCAAATGCATGTTCATACAAGTCTCATTTTCAAATCAGCATGCTTGGAACTTGTTTGCAGGCCTCTAAACCAAGTTTGCACTCCATAATTAAATGCCTAACCATTGTGTTCAAGCATTATTTTGTGCATTTGGTCATTACACATGAAATTATCCCTTAAATAGAAAAAGCACATTTGCCATTTTTGAAAAGTGGTGCTTTATGTCAAATTCAAAATCCAAGAAGTAAAAGCCAAATCTTTGAGGCCAGATAGAGTCCACAAATTTGTGTTACCAAGGGCAAGATATGCAGCATGCTTGAGAGCTTGGCATAGGCCTATAACACAACTAACATTATCCTAGCTTACAAGAGAAGAAACATGGCAAACTCATACCAACCCTCACTTCCTACAAGCACAGCCAAACAAAAACCTTGTTCTCATCTTTCATACATCCAAGCAAGCCTAAAGCACGACCAAACCACCCCTCATCCCTCCTCATACAGAAAATCACAGTTTTTCTGCAAAACAGGGCATCTGTTGCAGTTTGACTTCCACAATCCATTTCACTCGTGCACTTTGGCCAAAACCAGTTCAAATACATTCTATATCATCCATTGGAACTATCCCAAGCCCTAGATACAAACTGTAACACCCCTAACATCACTTGCCATTTTCACTTTTCAGTTTTGCAGGTGAGCTTCCATAGCACGATTCAGAGAGTATCAAAGCAAGTTGGGTGTTGGAGAAGCATCCTTGGACTTCAGGCAAGCTGTACAAAAGCTCAAACTCCATTGAAGTTGGCCACATTGATGTACACGACTCAAGCTGAAACAGGTAAAAACATGAACTTCTATCTCTCAATCTAGGAAGAGTTAGGCTTAGGTTTGTGAATGAAACATGCTCTACTCATAGCCCTGAAGCCATCCATGTATTTACTTTTCATTTATATTGAGTATGCTGTGAGAATTTTGGCCATGAACATTGAAGAAAAATTAGGTCAGAAATTGGGGATGAAGAAATTCTCCCTCGTTTCTTAGAGTTAGGTCAAGTTATTTATATGTCTGAATTCGTCTCTTGATGCTCTACATTATTGGTGTTATGAGTTTTGCATGAAAGCCCAGGAATCAGGAGGTAGGAAACCCGAGTTTTTGCTTGTTCAAACAAAGCTGGAGGTTGAAGATGACTGGCTTGGGCTGGGCCTGAGTCAGTCCTGCTTTTTGCACCCCCTTTTCCAATTTACACCCCCCCCTGGCCCATTGTGTGATATATTTATCATTTTTTATTTTTTCTTTTTAATTCTGACTTATTATTTTTTGCTCAAATATAAAAAATATCAAAAAATATTTTTCCACCCTTTTTTGCATTTATTTGGCATTTATTTGTTTTATTTAATATATGTATGTAAATAAATATAAAAAACCTTTTTATTTAAAACCCTAAAAATAATACAGAAATAAATATTTTTCAGTTATTATTTTTTGTTTACATTTTGAAAACATTTTCTAAAATATACTTTTTTTTTTTGTAAATAATTAATATTTTATTCTTGTATATATTTAGTATATTTAATATAATATATAAATACTTGTATATTTTATTAGATATTTAGGGCAAAAATATAGAAATAATACATTTTTATTTTTATTAATATATGACACTAAAAAATATATTTTTTTTACAATATACTTCTTTTTTATTTTTGTATAAATTAATATATAAATATTGTATATAATTAATAAATAAATATTATTTATTTAAAAAAAACTAGGGTTTTGCCCTAAACCATAAAATATTCAAAATTTGACCTTTTTATTTTTGTTTATATTTCACATGAAAAATACTTTCACATACATAAAAAATCTTTTTGTGCATAGTACATTTTGCATATTTATTGTATTTATTTTTACATTGTACAATTAAATATTTGTATATTCGATATGGATGTAATAGTTTAGATTTAATTTCTTGTCAAATATCCCCCCATTCAAACATTTGTACCCCCATCCCCATAATCATGTTGTAATAATTTAGGACTTTAAATTTCCGCATTTAAAAGTTTTCAAATTATGCCATGATAGACCTAGGGTTTGTATGCAAATCAAATAACAAATAGATTGACTAATACAAAAGATAAAAAAGCATGAAAATGGACAATATAATGCACACTTGCACCCCTAGGGTTACTCCACTTGTTGCCTTCAAAAATAGGCCATGTTGCATGTTGAGTGTCTTTGGCAAAATAAAAACAAATCAAATGATCATAGTCCCTCGATGACGCTTTCTCAAGTCGCCTAAAAAATGATCAAGTCCCTTAAAGGAAAAATTGCCAAAGACACTTGGCACTATTGCATTCATGGTCTAAACGATGACCCGCGCCCGTCCCGTTAACATCCTAACACAAGATTTTCCACCAAATACAATGGTGGAACAATACTGTTAAAAGGGTTAAAACATAGGAATGATCTTTGAGAAATTTAGGGGTAGACAACTCTTAGTTACTTGATCAAACTTGCAAAACAATCCTTGCCTATTTTCAAAACACACTCCACAACACAACTTTCAAAACAACTTTCAAAAACATTGAAACATCTTTTCAAAAAGACAAACACCTTTGTAAAACATTCGAGTAAAGAATTGTTACAATGGTTGCCTAGACAAGGCATCTTTTTCAAAACATTTTCAAAACCACACACACAAAGCACCATTTCAAACAATTGAAAAGCAAAGGAAAGTGATCTAAGCAAGTAACTAAGAGCCCATGGATAACCATGGATAGAAAGGGTGCTAATACCTTCCCTTTCTATAATCTACTCCCCGAACCCAAGAAAACATCTCAAAGGTTTTTCCTGTGCTTTTTAACCTTTCCTTAGGATAAAATAAAAAGTCGGTGGCGACTCTTGCTCAACCGAAACATTTGCGAAAACAAACGCAAAACCTCAAGTCAGTTCTCCCACCATATCACAAAGTGTCTCCTTCAATAACCGGTTCCATAATCATAGGTAGGATGGCGGGGTAAGGCATCATAAGACTTTGAGCACGATCTCATACCCATTTGAGATAAGGCTCAAGAGGGATGGAATTCTTATGCCCCAGTGTCTTGCTATTAACTCTATGTACCATGCCCCAAGCTCGCATGACCCTTTTACGGTAACCCTGAGCATCATTCTCATAGTCGAAGGTGATTCCTTAGATAAGTGTATCATTAGGACTATCCCTCCTCGCATATCCAAACTGTCGCAGTGCCAAACAAGGATTGTAAGTGATTCCTCCCCTAATTCCTAAAAGAGGGACATTAGGGAATTCTCTGCATCGATCAATGATGGTAACATTCTCCGAGGATCAAGGACACCAATGAACACCTGAATGTGTAAGAGTCATTAGCCTATGAGACCATCTCAAACCATGTTTGTTCTTCAAGACGGATCGGGGTAGGTGCGAAATAAACCACCTAGTCAAAAGAGGAGTGCAACATAAAAGGGTCCCTCTTTTCTTTATAGTGCGAGTATACCGAGAATGTAGGATATCTCCAAGCAGAGTAGGTACCGAATTACGTGACAAGAAAACATTAACCGCATTCACGTCTATGAGCCGGTACGGATTAGGAAACAGTACCAACCCATAGATGAGAAGGGCTAACACCTCTTCAAAATCTTGTAAGTCCAGGGTATCCCGAAAATGATGAGCTTTCTCAAATAAGAACTTAGCCAAAAAACCTTTGACACCTCTCCTGGTTTCCCAATTTGCTACTATGTCATACCGTTGTAAGGATAGAGCTTTAGCAATATCTTCAGGTTTAGGGTCTCTTTCCATACCATAAAAAGGTACCTTGTTAAGGATGGGCACCCCCAATAACAAAGAAAACTCCTCCATAGTAGGCACTAACTGGTAATCCGGAAAAGTGAAGCAGTGATGTAGAGGGTCAATGAATTGAAAGAGCACTTTTAGCATTTCTTCATAAGGGTTTGAGGTGACCAAGCTGAGAAGTCGACCATGTCTTTCAGTGAAGTGAGAGCTTTCAGGAACCCTGGATACTAAATCCTTAAGCTGAGGAGGCACCTTTACCAGACTGACTTGGATAGTGAATCTGCGGGCGAGGGCCATGTCCTACAAAACAAGACAAAAATAAACCCTAAGAATCCTTGAAATGGTTAGTATGATATGCTATGTTATGATGTCATGATTATGCTCAGATATAGCAGATATAAAAAACACAAGCAAATCACACAAAGACCTTAGGTTTAAGGCTTGCATGGGTTTTAAGGTAATACCCTCTTGAAGTTGGATTGGTTCAACCTGTCCTAAATATAGTAACCGGGTTCTAAGGGATCTCAATATCACCGATCTTTCCCCCAAATTTCGTTCCGATAGATAATTGACTTGCCATCAAACAAAACTCAAGAGTCAAACCTCAATGAGTGTAGCATCGAGTATCAATCGACTTTGGGTTTACACCAACGACGGCTATCTCACTATGCCCTAAAAGCCAAGTTGGTCAATTAAGGTGCTAAGGTCAGTTGACGCTTTATGATACCATGCAGCGGCCCCGTATTCTCCTTGATTACTCAAGGGCTATTGGTACACACCAAAGTATCGCATCAACGTAGCTACTGCTTCAATCGTGTCGGTATACCCCGCACATCTCCCTCACAGTTTAGTGTTACTTGCCTAAAAGGAATTCCCTGATACGGGTTTAGGATCCAAACAACCCAAACAGATAACCTCAAAAGTAAAGCAAACAAGCAAACAATTTAGAAATGATCTAGACCCTAAGATAAACCCCATTTTTATGATTTTTCTACAGCAAAGTCGCCATTTCTGTGATACGGTGGCAGAACCGACTGTTAATATTGGTTTGCGTTTGTGTTTGCAAATGTGCGGTAAGCAAGAGTCGTCACCAACTTTCTTTTATCCAACAAAGGAAAAGGGAAAAAGAACAGAAAAAATCTTTTTCGAGATGTTTCTGAGTACGGGGGTAGATTATAAAAAGGGAAGGTGTTAGCACCCTTTCTATCCATGGTTTTCCATGGGCTCTTAGATACTTGCTCATTTTTAAATTGTTTTTGTGTGTGTTTTGAAAAAAGTTTTGAAATTGCCTTAGTGCGGCGTTTCACTTTATGGTAACCCTTGTATCAGTCCTCAAGGGTGTGATAAAGTGTTTTGAAAAAAAAACCTTTAGTTTGAAAAGTCTGTTTGAAAGTGTATGGTGTGAAAAATTTATTGTTTTGAGCAAGTACTTAAAAGTTTCTAACTACTCGAAAAAGACTGTTCGTTTTCTTATTTCCTTTAGACAATGTTATCCTACTATTAAGGAGTAGGTAGCTCCATCGTTGGAGTTTAAGGGACAATCGAAAGGGACGATTACGGTCACTTGAGGCACAGGGCAAGATCTCTTAGTAACTGTCATAAAACTCTAAGATCACTTTTTTACCAAGGCAACGTCGAAAGAGTCATCGAGGGACTAGTGATCTTTCGAATTAGAGGACAACCAATAAAAATTCTCACGTTTCCGAAGGCAACTGAAGTGGGGCATAACCTAGGGGTGAGCATGTGCAAGTGTTTTATTTCAAATTATTTATCTTTGCACAGTTATGGTGTTCGACTGTTTTAAACATTTTGAAGCTACTGGCAGAAAACACAGAGCCGCCACTGAACTTTATTTATCCCGAAGGAAGGGGAAATATCGATAAAACCACAAGGGAATGGATAAGATGGTCTTGTGACCAAGAGAAAGGGTAAAGGAGTCGTTTATGCGAGGGGAAGGTATTAGCACCCCTCGCATTCGTTGTACTCAACGGGATCCATTTTGTTTGCTCGTCTTAAAGGGGGTATTTATCTATAACTATGCTTGCTAAAAGGGAAATGAATGGTTTTTGATTATTGCGTTCGTGAGGGTTTCGTGACCCTTTGCCTACGTATGAAATGAAGGAATCAGAACACTGTAGTTCCTCTAGAAAATGTTTGGTTTGTTTGTGTTTTTTAGTGGGCGACATTAACGCACGCATTCTAGTAATAGGCACGGGTGGTATCGCGGTAGAATGGAGATAACATGCCCTTTGGGGGAGTTTTGATTTGTTGAGTGTTTTTGCGAGTTTTAAAATAAATTCAAGTAATGATTAAGTGTTTTTGGATTTTTGATTTGATTTAAAAAAAGGTTTGTTTGGCTAAAAGTGGATGCGGACGAGATTTTGAAAATACAACGGCCTAAAGTCGAAGCTTTGACTTAAAAGGTATGAGTTTGGAAATTGAATCTTCGGGGAAATTATCTCAAGTTTTAACAAAATAATAAACAAATGAAAGAGGAATGAGGGTATTCACATGATTAGACGAGACGTGTTTGATGACGTGAAGTTAACGAAGTCGAAAATATTTCCCTTGAATTTGAGACGAACGAAAGATATTAACGATTGATGACAAAATTAGTTAAAATAACGATTGAACAATTAAATAATGAAAATTTATAATAGAATGCATTTTTTATTAACAATTTTAAACAAGTAACAAAAATTAAATAAAAGAACTAAATTATAAAACATATATATTTTCAAATAATTAATAAAGATTAAATTACAAGCATGTTTTTTTTTATAATTATAAACAAATGACAAGTTAGAAAAATGGAGGAAATAAAGCTAAAAGGAAAAAAATGCATTATAACTATGCTTCTAATAATAAATAAAGGGAAAATTGACAAAAAGCTGGACCGACAGGCCCAATAGGCCGACCCGTTTGAAAGGGCAAGGAAAAAGAAGAAAACCCTAATTGCATCTAGGGGGCACGGCGGCTGGTTCATTAGAGAGAGAAATGGATTAATTTGTTGTTAAGGAAGCAATTACAAGAACAAGTCAAAAAAGAAAAAGAAAAAATAAGTGATTCTCCCTCCCTCTCGATCTGCATGTCTTCTCTACTTCAATTGCAAACAACAATAAAACCAACTCATTCTTGCAGTACTATAACTACAAACGGCCTCCACCTTCGTAATGCTTAATTCGCTCAAACAAACAGCTTCGCGATTCCTCTCTTTCAAATGCTATTCGCTCAAACACAAAACCCATTTTCATCTTTAAACAGACTACTCCCTTTGCTGCTAATTTTTGCTTCAACATTATTCCACCGATCTCATACCCTTGTTCCTCTTTCTTTATTCTCCATGCTAGTTGTAAACCTAAGCATTGTCTCCTCTTGATTTCGTATCATCACCAACATCCTCTACCCCTTAAACCAACCATTCATTTTGCTCAAACGAAATGTCATCCTCATATCAATTCCTTTCCGCGATGGCCGCCGTTTCCACTCTCCTCTTTCTCCACTCTTCTTGTTGGCTAGCCTTTCTGTTGAGTTCTAGTAACAACAATTTGCTCTTGATTTGCAGGTGGGGGACCAGAGAGAGATGCGGTTCGTTGTTGCATAGTGAGTCCAATACGCAAAGCAGAGAAAAGAGGTATAAAACGGAAAGTGGAGAGAGGAATGAGTTATCAGAAACGCACGTGGAAGAAAAAGATTAAGAAGATTTGGATTTCTAATATCTTCTCCGATCTAAAGAAAGATCTGCACGTTCTCTGATTGGTAAGGTTTGTACCTAATTCATTCACTTCGTTTCGCATGTTTCAAGTTCTTCTAGCATTTGATCTGTTATTGTTGTTACGAGCTGAGAAGGTGAGGACGAAGGGTGACAGATGCGATGGTGTTTGACGATTGTTTGAAGGAGCTGAGAGCGGAGAGACTGGAAAATAGGCGGAGAATGGAAGCTATAGCTCAGTTGTAGAGAGGTTGAAATTGACAGAAGTCGCGAATTGATCTGTAAAAAGGGGATGAATGAAGGGTTGGCAAGTAAGTGGGAAATTGATTTACAGTATTTTAAATTCTCGATCAAGTTTCCTTTCTTTAGTTGAAGTACTTTTGTTGATACTTTGCATGTTAATTGGTTTAAATTGTTATGCAGGTTCTAAGGTTTTATTGGCAGATTCTAAGGTTCTAAGGTTTTATGTTTTATTAACAGGTTATATGGTTTTATAACAGGTTCTATGGTTTTGTTGACAGGTTCTATGTTTTATTGACAGGTTCTATGTTTTATTAATAGGTTTTATGTTTTATTATCAAGTTCTATTGTTTGTTAACAGGTTATGCATATATAAATGACCCCAGCATCGAAAGGATTAGCTATGCAAATGAATTTGGCAGGCATGGATGTATATGTGAAGAAAGCTTGCAAAAATAAGGGGAAGTAGAATACCTATCAGAGTATCTCCGATGGAGCTTCATAAAAACACTAGATTCTCCCAACTTTTATCTTCTATGTGTTTTTTTTTTCTGCTCTTCTCTTGCTGAACTTTTGGTTTTCTCTTCTTTTCTGCTTTCAATTTTGCTCTTGCTGAAAACTTTGGAACCAAAGCTCTTTTCTGTTTTTGATTTTTGTTGGCTATCTCTAAAAATCCTCTTTTCTGTGTTTTTTAGGCTGTGTGAAAAAAGATCCTCTCCCTTAATGAAACAGTGGCCTCTTTTTTATAGTGAAATAGCAGTGAAAATTGGGGGGGGGGGGATTAGAGAAATTTTGAACATATTAGAGTATCATGACTTTGGACTTTTTGAATGCAAGTTATCTGTCCTTTCTGTTTTAGTGAAATGATGAGTTTGACATGATACAGGTTTGGAGTTATGGTTACAGGTTCAGTTTTTGCTATTTTGGTGCATACATTGGGTTGACACACTTGGCCTGTTTTGGACAGCAATTGATGCAAACTGATGGACTAATTTTTTGTGATGCAGGATAGTAGTAGAGTGGGCAGCAATGTGTAAGGTTTTGGGACTGTTTTGGTTTTTTGTATGATGCGGGTTTTATCTTTTCCTCTTTCATCTTTATATGATAAAAAGCTATTGCTTTTATCCTTTAATGAATCTGAAGGGTTTGCTATTAGGAAAGTGATGACACCATGGGGCTTTAGGCTAATGTTAGCTTGCTAGACTACTTGTTTTGTTTAATATTTGCTGATTTGTTGTTGAGTTGAGTTGCTGGCTTGTTCTATTGTTGCTTGTTGGTGCTGCAGTGGCTGCCATGTTGCAACACTGTTGCTTGTTTTGTAGTAGCGTTGTTGTTTCTTTTTGCGCTATGTTGTTGTTTCTTTGTTTGTTGTTGTTGGACAATTTTGCCTTATACATTTGCTATTTGCTGTTTTTTGTTTGCAACAGTAAAAAAATATTTGCAAACTTCTTTTTTTTTCTTTTTTGTGAACCAAAAAGCATAAGCTTTTTGTGATTTGCAATTGGGAGAAAAATGGCCCATGATTAAACAAACTCCCTTTTAATCTGATTCCAAATACAAACCCTCATGATGAGCATTTTCTCTCAACAAATAATTGTTTAGAAATTTTCATATGTTAATTGCTAACTTTTATTCTTTTTCTTTGTCTTGTTTCATGAACACGAGAATTGGACGATCAAAGTGATGTTGAACGATAAAAATACCATGGCGAGGAGTGAGGACGAATGGCTTGAAGATGAACACTTGAAGAAACACACATTATTTCTTTCCTTGTAAACAAAACAAATGTAGCTTTTATTCCAATAATTGTAATTTATGATTTCACATGCTCTGTAATCTGTCTCAAAAATGTAATGAACACGAAAGTTTGAATGATATATTTTTGAATGAATTTGTTGTATGGAAATCAAACAACTCTTGATCTTTGATTGAAAGTGGCAATTTCCACTTGAATGATTTGAATGCACCCTTTGACTTTGTAACTTAAACTTCAAGAAATTGTGAGCAATTATTATAACTTGTATTCCAAACAATCACGCGCCTTATCTTTCAAAATCCAATCAAACTCTCAAACAAAATAAATGCTTAAGAATTTAATTCCACTGGTTAATTTGAACCCAAAACACTGGTCGCTTGAACCTTGATCTTCATATCATGCCTGAACCATGCTTGCACTCTCAATGAGAACCGTAACTTTGATGTCTAAACCACAAGTAACTTGTAACTTTAAACAACCGAAACATGTCTTGATTGTCATGAACCTTTAAACTCATTTCCTGAAGTGCTCCAACTCCACATTTGTCAATTCAAACTTCAAATTCTTGACTCAATGGTTTAGAGACTTTAAGAAGAAACTTGAAATGCGAGGAGGCGAAATTCTTGACCTAATGCACTGAGCTCTAAGCCATCCTAGAGGCAGGCGAAAGAAACATCTTTACAAAAACCAAAAACCCGAAAACCCTAGCCTTTTGACCAAAAAACATAGGGAAATAAACCCTAACCCAGGCTCTGATAAATTTGAGCGAGAACCAACCTTGTAACGTGATGAAAAAATTCATTCCACAATCCACTAATCGAGAACCAGGTGCGTTTCCTTTTTACCTGATAAGAAAACCTCAAAACTTTTTACCTGAGGTACATGGCACGCGTATAAACCTGCATATCACCGGATCTACAAAGGAAATGTAAGAGAAAATAAAACTTGAAACCTAGGGATCAAACCCAGGTCTTCCATATTTACACGCGCATTCTTTACCACCGGGTTGTCTTGTTCGTTCGTTATATATAATCACATTAACATATTATATATGAAAAACAAACAATATCTGAGAAAAACAAAAAAAAACACACGCTAATTTGAATCTGCCAATGGGGGACTGACACCTAGTCTTCTTCCTCCTACAACCGTCACTTTAAAGACCACACTTTTACCTACGGACAGATTCGTCACTATAGGCTATAGCGACAGTTCTTGTCCGTGGCTACAAACCTGCAAAAGATGCCCTTGATTTGGCTCCAAAGGCATAAATCTATTGCATTCATTCCCCTGAACACAAAGATGCCCTTGATTTGGCCCAATTTCACCTCTACAAGAAGTTCCCAATTTGAGACCTTGAAACCCTAACAATGGCTTCAAATGATTCCTGCATCTATACTCAAATTAAAGCATTCAAATATCTTGCATACATGATAACAAACATAAATACGAAATTGAAATATATTTATGATGCCGGAATTAAAGGAATCGAAATAAAAAAAGGGCAAACCGTGAGGTGGTAAGGACGTGTTTCAGACTACTTTGAGGCTTGGTGATGATTGGAATCGGTCCAGATGACTTCCAGAAACGTGTTTTGACACTTGTTTGGGATTGAAACAAGCTGGAAGTGAAAATTTGAATTTGACAACTTAGTGTTTTTTTTCTCCAAATTTGACAGGGGTTCTCTAAATCCTCTAACTCTGTTTGATGCTTGCCACAAGCTTTCTTATATAGAGAGTAGTGAGAGAACACGAAAATGCCAAGCTTATAACAGCTAGGGACAAGTTCTTGAATGCCATGAATGTCCCTTTGAAACCTTGGCCAAAGTAATTGGATTTTGTCCCATTTTGAATTTTGAATGAGTGCAAACATCTTGGCCTTGCTGTACATGAAAATTGGGACCCCTCCATGCATTAAAGCAAGCCTTAAACATATTATTTGTAATAATCTTGATTTATTTGATTTTTAATTAAATAAAATTAATATAAAATGCAAATAAAATCAAGACTATGCAAAAAAAAATTAGGAGTCCTCTATGATCTTATAAACATGTTTGAAGTTCAAGAATTTGAGCCATTGCCTCAAAAATTCAAATTTGCCCAATGCATATTTCTTGCAATTTCCCAAATTTTCCCAACTTGGGCAAGCCATAACTTGCTCAATTATTACCTCATGATAATGATCTTGTACTTTTTGGAAATCCCAAGATGTCTACTTCAATCCCTCTTTTGATAAATTTTGCTTTTGAAGATGTTATCTTGATGTTAAAGGTCTTTGAAAAAAGTGGCTTTTATTGACTTTCTAAAAATGACCTGTAATGTATGAACTTGTATCTTTCAAATGGTGCATTTATTGGACTTGAGGGATGAAAATAAGTTTTAGGGAATTGGATTCTCTTCAAAATGAGCTTTGGTTGGAAAATTTATGATGAATTATGAGAAAGTTATGCTTGGTCAAAGTTTGGTTGACTTTTCCCATAGAAACCCTAATTTGATATTTTTGACTTTTGATGAATTAGGAGCAATTCTTGAGGAATAATGATCAACACTTGATAAAATGATGGATATCACTTTAAAATGTTGATGTTGACCAAAAATCTTGAAGTTTGACTGTATATAGGTCACAGTTGACTTTTGACCTAGCATAGTTGATTTTCCAATACTTTAGCAATTGTCTGAGCAAACTTATTGAGCAAAGCATGAAACTTGGCATGGATGATCTTGAGGACATGTTAGGACCATGGGAAGCATTGGAGACCATTGGAGCTCAAACATCTTGATGAAAATGGAAACCCTAGTTGGGGGCTCATTACCTTAGGAGGAGAATTTGCCTGATCAATTCTTGGGCATCCTTGGGGAAAGTTGAGGATCTCAATAGGCATGTGTTGAGTAAAATGAGAGGGAAAATTTTTTGGTACAACAATCTGTCTTCAAGCTGTTTGTATTTTTCATCCATCGATGGATACTGCTCCTCAGAATAGTCTTCATCATCAGTAGCTATGTTAACTCTAATGCTTCTAGCTTCCTCTTCTTTACTGTTTTCTTCTTCATAAGAAACGTCTTCTTTTTGAGATAGTTGGGCATGCCCCTTGGACCTTCTTCTCACGTTGAGGATGACAGCCTTTTTCTTCTTCTTGCTCTCTTTGGTGAAGAGTGTTTTCAGATCTTCCTGCCCCTTAGCCAGAGCCAGGAACATTTGTTGGAATTAAGCGTTTTGTGCTTGGAGATCCTTCACCGTTTGTTCCATATCCATCTTACTGAAATAAACAGTAGGAAGATAAGGAAATCTGCGTGGGAGAAACCTATCATGATATGATGCATGGTAAGTGCATGCGTGTTTTCAAGGATCTCGCAGGGTAAACAAAAGAAGAGCTTAGAAGTTGAATTTTGATCAACAGCTTTGATTGGAGAACTTCGTATTGTTGAATGTCCTTCCGTGAGAATCAAGCTCACCATGTCAAGTGGTTCATAGTCCTTGACTCAAGTTATCGTGTTTTGGTCTTTGACGGTGTTTGATTAGAGAATGAATCCTTTTTCCCTTTGATAGGTGTCTGGTTCAACATGACCCTGCATCATAGATCCTTGAGATCCATGAAATGGTTATTGAAAATGCTATGGTATGATGTTATGATGTTATGCACAAGTATGCAAAGTAAGCAAGTTGTTATGTACAAATAATCATATACACACAAAGCAGACAAGTCCTTAGGTTTAGGCTTGCATGGAGTTTGTATGTAAGTATCCTCTTGAAGTTTAGTTGGCTTAACTTGTCCTAGTAATAGTAACCAGGTTCTAAGGGATCTCAATATCACTGATATTTCTTCATCGGGCATTGTTTTAACGCAAGCCTCTTTATTGGCGACCAAAATATACTAAAAGTCCAATCTCGATGAGCGTAGTATCTAGTATCAACCAACTTTGGGCTGCACCAAAGCCAGCTACCTCACTACTTCCTAATGACCAAATTGTTCAATTAAGGTTCTACGGTCAGTTAGTGCTTCATGACACCACACAGTGGCTATATATTCTCCTTGACTACTCAAGGGCTATCGGTACCAACAAATGTGTCACACTAACGTAGTTATTTCTTAGACCATGTCAGTATACCCCGCACAATTCCCACAACTTATTGCTACTTACCTAAAAAGGTGCCTCAGATCCGGGTAAAGGATCAAAACAAACCCAAACAAGGAACCATAATATAAAGAAAACAAATCAAACAATGAAAATCAATTAAAGGTGATCTAGCTCTAAGGTAACCCCACTTTTAAGTATTTTCCCCAGCAGAGTCGCCAGTTCTGTAATACGGTGGGAGAACGGACTTGGGTGTTTTGCATATGATCGCAATTGTTGGGGATAACAAGAGTCGCCACCTACTTTTCTTTTATCCAATAAGGCAAGGCTAAAAAGAACAGGAAAGACCTTTTGAGGTTATTTCTTGAGTTCGGGGGGTAGGTTATGAAAAAGGAAGGTATTAGCACACTTTTCATCCGTAGTCATCTACGGGCTCTTAGTTGCTTTCTAGATCACTTGTTTTTGTTTGAAAATGTGCCTGTGGTGTGGGTTTTGAAAGTATTTTGAAAACATCTTTGTAATGGTTCTCGTCTCTATAAGACGCGGACAAAGTGTTGTTTGGAAAATAGTTTAAAGAAGTGTTTGTGGAATTTGTTTTTGAAAGTGATTTTGAAAAGGTGTCTTTATAATGATTCTCGTCTCTATAAGAACGCGTACAAAGTGTTTGTCTTTTGAAAATGTTTCAAAATGAAAGTGTTGGTGTATAAAATGTTTTTGTTGTGAGCAAGCGAGCAACTAGGAGCAACCTACCTACTCAAAAGGTCTTAAATGTTCTTTTCCTCCTCCTTTAGATGTTGCTATCTTACCATTGGTTTGGTAAGAAGCTCCATCGTTGGATGTGAAGGGACAGGCATGGGACATTTGTATAGTCATAGAAGGAAACATATGGGACGTTTTAGCAATGTCGTTTAGGGACTAGATCGTTTATCAAAGGCAACATTGAGGTTCATCGAGGGACTACAATCTTTTATCGAGGGTCTTTGCTAAAACGCCCATATTCGAGGGACATGACTATTTTTCCGAGGCAACAAGTGGAATTACCCTAGGGGTGCATGTGTGAATAGTGTGTTTGATTTGCATGAATTTAGTATTTGATTAGGGGTTGTCTACTTGTTGTTTTTATCTTGCCATACATGCCCTATTTTGCTAGCAATCATACAAAAATAATAAAATGCAGAAAGATAAAATCCTACACTATTACAACCATATTGAATTTCATGAAAATATAAAGGCAAAAATAAAATAAAAGCAAGAAAAATGAGGGTATTTTGATTGAGACAGAAAACCCTTCGATTCTGCACTTTTTGACCTCCTTCAATTTGTGGTCTGGAGTCAGTGGAGTCATGTCCTTCGATTAGGGCCTAGAGGCCAGCATGTTGTGCCTTTCTGCCTCCTTCGACTGGGGGTCGAAAGAAGTGAGGGAGTGCCTTTCATATGGGCCTGGAAGTCAGCATGTTGTGCCTTTCGTCTGGGCCTGGAAGTCAGCATGTTGTGCCTTTTGTTTGGGCCTGGAAGTCAGCATGTTGTGCCTTTCGTCTGGGCCTGGAAGTCAGCATGTTGTGACTTTCGTCTGGGCCTAGAAGTCAACATGTTGTGCCTTCTGGGTGCCTCTTTCGTTTTGACCTAGAGGTCAGGATGGAAGCCAAATGCTTTGTTTCCTACTTCATGTTTCCTGTTTCTTTCGTTTGAACTCTTGAATAGCAATATGGACTAAGGCCGTGCTAGCATTGTCTTATAATCAGGTTAGTACTTAAAACATGTTTAGGTAAACAAGAAGCAAGAACAAAAGGATTAGCTCTGAAAACATATTAAAAGGATGGAAACAAAAATAAGAACAATGGTATGTACATTTTTGAAACGAAAATAAAGTTTATTTACATGTTATGCAAGAAACGAAAAGTTCAAGGTTTAGAACCACTTACCTTGCTGGAGGCTAGAGCGTGTGCTGAACCTTTAAGTGGTTAACTTGAATGCTTCTGGATTAGAAGGGAGGGACCAGAGGTTAGGCCTTTGATACTGGATTTGGAAGAGGAGAACAAGCGTGAGGTTCTTCTTACTGGATTCGAAGGGATGGACCAAAGGTTAGGCCTTTGATACTGGATTTGAAAGAGGAGAACAAGCATGAAGTTCTTCCTGCTGGATTTGAAGGGATGGACCAGAGGTTAGGCCTTTGATGCTGGATTCGAAAGAGGAGAACAAGCGTGAGGTTCTTCCTGCTGGATTCGAAGGGCAACAAGGTATAGGGATCTTTCAGATTCGAAGAGGACAAGTGTTTGGATTCTGGGTTTGTGTTTTCACAAGTGTTTAAATGTTTAAGTGTTTGGGAGCTTTATGGTATTTGAGAGATTTTTGAAGATTTGTTCCTCAGGCAAAAAAGTCCTCCTTTGAGCTTGCAAATGCTTCTATATTTATAGAGAAAAGAATCAACATGTTTGAAGTAACCAGGTTTGTATGATGACAAACCATGGTTTGGTTAGGGGTGAAGCAAGTCAGTCCCTTTTCATTATTTCCACGTTTCCAGTACAAGTGGGGGCCTGCTGGAAGGAGATTGGACTTGTGATTCTGGCGCTGCTTTTCTTTCAGACATGAATCAGGTTGGAAGCTGTTTTTGTGATAAAAGTACACTCTATGAAAAAAAGGGTACGTAGCCTTTGCTATTTTAACCAAAAATAGTATTATCCAATAGACAAAGCTTCTAACCTTTGTACAAACCTGAGATCATATAAAGATTTGGAAGTAACATAGCCTGACAAATAGGGTAAGGCTATGAGATTTGCTCAAAGTTCTTTAAACAAAACTTGCTTCGAAGGGCCCAGAGTTAGGTTCGAAGGCTGCTGATTCGAAGGGAATCAAAGTTCCAATCGAAGAGTGGAGCTTCTACATGTTGAAGAGTGAGATTCGAAGGGTCATGTTCTAATTGAAGAACACGGCTTCCATACGTTGAAGAATGAGATTTGAAGGGTCATGTTCTAATCAAATAGTAGAGCTTATGTATGTTGAAGAGTGAGATTCAAATGGTAATGTTTTGATCGAAGAGTAGAGCTTATGTATGTTGAAGAGTGGGATTTGAAGGGTCATGTTCTGGACGAAGCAAACTTCTGACCTTCGATTCTCCCTGCTCTAGCATGATCTGAAGGAATTCTCTAGAAAGCTTGTAACATGTTCTGCCATCCCTTTTTAAATCACTTTTGCAAATTCTAATTATACTTGTGCAAAAACTGGCCCAGAAGTTCTGTCCAAATTCTGACTTAAAAATGCCCAGAATTTACTAAGTCTTTTAGCTTCATGGACGTGTCTTCAAGGATTTATAACTTGAAATCCCAGCATTTCTAGGAGAAGTTATGTTCAGCAATGTTTTAGATCTCATTGAGATCTATAACTTTCATGTCAGAAGTTCTGATTGAATCATCTTGCATCATAATAAAAATTTGGCCCAAAGTTATGTAATTATCATATTTTCTTAACAGTTAGAAAATTTTCTAAGTGTTTAGAAATTTGACTTTTTAAAGTAATTTTTGACTTTTGATTTTCTTGATGAACCAACTTCATGTCTTGATGAAATATGATTTTTGAAACTTGATTTTAATCAAAAATTCAAAGTTTGACTTTTCAGTGTGCATTTGACCATTTTGCCCTTGTGAAGGACTTTCTTGGAAAATTGTAATCCGAGACTTGAAACTTGACAGAAGCAGTCCTGAGGGTCTAGGATGATCCCTTGAGAAATGAGAAGACAAATTTTGGGGTACAACACGTGGGTAGTAAGTATGTTCTTCCACTCGAATATGACGATGATGTCTCGTCTCTTAAACTTAACCAACACACTTGTGTTTTAAATTTTTTTAAAGATGAACTACGAGTACCCTAATCCCCTATTACACGGAAGGTGGTACGTAGGCACTAAAGGTTCGCAACTGCAACGGATGCAAAAATTATAAAAAAATATTTTTTTTCCATCTCCACCATCTATTTTTATACAACACTTATAGCCAAAATACACAAATTTTCAAAGAGGTTCCTGTGGAGTACCGTAGATGTTTAGGGTACTAATATCTTCCCTTTGCACAACCAACCCCCATACCTAGATTCTCTCTCCCTCTTTTTTGAGTTATTCGATCTTTTCTCATTCCTTTGGAAACAATAAAGCGCGGTGGCGATTTTTATTTGATCTGTACGAGTTAAGTCAATCCAATGGCTTAGTCTCAATATTTCTACCTCTATATATATTCCCTACTACCATGGGAAGCGTAAAGTTTGGGAGGAATAAAGGCCAAGTGTCTCCTATAGTGGTTTGTGTAACCCTGAGAGTAGTTGGAAAACCGGTTGGTTCTGGTGGGGGAACCACCATCATTGGTAACATAGTTGAAACTAGTGTGTGACTCGTGGTAGAAGCAGTAACTCTGACACTTGTTGAAGTACTTGTACCACCAACTGTCGCTCCAATTGGTTGTTTTTGTGTTTGGAGTGCCGTTCTGGGGAAGGGGTGAATTTTTTTATGATTGACGGGACATCTTAAGAATTTTACCACTCCTCAGATGGATAAACACTCAGACATTGAAACCATTTCATATATGAAGAACATAAAATAGAAATAAAAGTACATAGACTCTTCTGCAAAAGTTTAATTTTGCACAAAAGTCGTCCCACCGGGTGTGCCAATTTACTTATTGGTATTTTTAGCAAGCAATCATGAGTTATAGTCCACTTATATGATCAAACTCAAAAATCCTTAGAATACTTTGTGTAGAACGTTTTGAGAAAATGTGATAGTGTTGTAAGATTTTTTATGTAATTAACTAAAGAAATCAAATAAATGTTCTTCAATAAATATAAGAATCTATAAAAAGTAAACTACAAAAAGCAATTGAGAGTGATCGAATTAAAGATGAGATACAAGTTCATACTTTTCTCACAAACTCGAGATCTTAGTAAATCAAATGTGGGAGTTCTAAAGAGAATAAAATGAAATTTCCTCCTCATTACAAAATCGAAATCTACTTATATATTGAGTATATCAATAATTGTCAACAACGATTATCTCTCTAGAATTCGACACGTATCTTACTACGTGGACTTTTATCTTCTATAATGTGTTTGAACATGTCTTTAGTTTTTAAACTCCTTCAATGAACTTTTATCTTCTATGATGTGTTTGAACATACTTTAGTTTTGAAATTGCTTCAAACCGTTATTGTTGCCGGAAATATCTTCAAGTCACCCAATTATATCCGTCAAAAAGTCCACTTATCGAATTTATGAAAGGTCCACTTGGTGTGAAAATCAAAACTTAACTAATAGCACATATCATTTATATATATTTCATATCCCATACTCATGTTGAAATGCTGAACAAAAATTCCAGGCTAACATAGAGCGACAACAAAAACTTCATAGCTAATCATAGATGGCCTTGTGATTAGTTGCAAGTTGTTGTGTGTTAAAGCTAGGCATCATATCGCCTTATAATTATCATGAGACATGAAGATTTATTTCTAAGCATAGTCATCTCAGTTGTCATCTATATCTAAGATTAAATAACAAGAGAAATGAAAAATATAATAAGAAAAAACAGCAGCACGAGGACAGAAGAGTATTAATATATATTATAATTACTAACAAGAGATGAAAAACAAGGCGTAAGGGAGATAGTAATGGTGATGAGGGTGGGATGTTGATTCTTTTTCAACCTGCCACCTGAGGTGAAGAAAGTCATCAACCGAACAAGGCAGCTTGAGGGGGCCATGAGTGGTGTAACCATAACTGTCATAAGCCATGTCAAGAAGATTGTTGAAAAGAGGATGATGAAGATATGAAATAGGGATGAGAAATCTTTGAGCATCACCTTGTTGAGATTGTTGTTCCTGTGAACCAACTTGAATTACTACGCATCCCTTCTTGACCTTCATCTTATGAGATAGATAGCTCTTCTTGTTCACTGAATTTCCAAAGTAATCAAGAAAAGAGGAAAAGAAACTGTAACGTGATGCCGGTATGGTTGCCTTTTTATAAAGAAATAATTAGTGATGTGTGTATAATGTTCTTGACACGTGTTATGGTGGAGTCTGCAGGCTATTTAGTGGGGAGTGACCACTGCCGTCCCATTCATGAATTAAACTCTTTGATGATCTTAAAAAGTTAAAGTTTCTTAATCGAATCTTAATCATTATAAAATGACGACACAAATGGAAATGGAGCACTTAAGTTTAGACATTAAAAACCAAACACAAAAATAAAAATACTAAAAAGTGTCCAGAGGGTAGAGGGTGTAAACATTTTTGTTTGATTATTGTTGGCATTCACTACTCAGCATCCTTTTATACTATTTTATTTTCATATTTCAATCCTAGCCGTTGGATCAAAATATGCATGTATCAATTTCTCAGAAAAATAAACATATATGTACGGATGTCCGGTTATTTCTTTCCTTGTCTTAATTGAGCAAAAACTACGCTATAGACCGACAAGAATTTAATATACATATTTTTATACTAAGGTTTCCTGTGTTTGTATGGGATGCTTTTTGTTTTTTCATAAGTGGTACATGAAGGATTCATTAGGTGTTGCGTTCTAAGCATTGTTTGAACAAACAAGATTAGTTGGGTTAGAAAAAGTTTGACACATGAATAGGCAAAAATAGCCTAATGGTCTATACACGTCCCTAACTATTTCACATGGCTCAAAATTTTAGCACGGTTGAATCCTAATCAGATAGGACTTGATTACATATTTATTGTTAATTATATTGAAAAAATAGTGAAACACGTGTTTATTTTATTTATCTCCTATATGAAACAAAAACAAACATGGAGAATAGATAGTACTAGTACGAATTTTCAACACGTATCCTATACGACGGTCACGATCAATATTGGCCGGTGCAAGATCCTGCCCACTTTTTAACACATAAAACTAAATCTATGACAACATCAACTAAATTTAATTTTCTTTGAATTCATGAAATGTAATTTAATACTGAGTTTAAAGAAATGAAATAAAATCGAATTTATTATTTAAATTACTTAAAATTGAATGAAATGGAATAATGGTAAAATGATATTTATTCATTTCATTTATTATTTGTTTATCTCCGTCTTATTTTAGGAGAGTGCAAAGTTTCCTTTTTTTAATGAAATACCCAAAAAATACAATAGAGTATTTAGTACTAGTATATTTTTTGTTTCATTCTCTTCCATTTCTCTATGCTTCACACTATTTTTCTCTGTTTGATTTTAGATGTGCAAACAAAACCTAAAGATTAGAGGTAGCATCACAAGTAATTATTGTTGAGATTTTAGTTGATAATATCAAATACCAATACCTTTGAGCAAACTGTAAAATTATTCGATGTGTCTGTAAATCACTCTCATGATTTTATTATTATAGAATTCAAATAATAAATGTACTAATTTTACGTAGAGAACTGTTAAGAATAAATTGAAATACCACGTGGGTTAATAAAGTGTTATTTTTCAAGTTTTGTATTTAGGTTGTGAATGGAGTTTCAATTTTCCTAGAATTTCATTTCTGAAAAAATCTCTAGAATATTATTTTCAATTTTTATCTCATGTACTGATCTCGCCTCTAAATTAAAATTTTTAACTTTTAATTCTTTCTATAATTTAACGAAGATTTTAACAACTTAAAATTAAGTTAGCGATGATTTTCTACTTAGTGATTGAATTAGCGACGATTTTATCAGGAAAGACCTAAAGTTAAAATTCTTAACTTTATAAGGATGATATTAGTACAACCTCTGGAATGTATCAACGTTAGGATCGCGACCATACAAGGTCTTGAACGGTGTCATAACAACATTGTTATTGTACGAAGTGTTGTACCAATATTCCTCTCATGGTAGTGCTTTAGACCATTGATTAGGATTTTGAAATGTCAAGCAACGAAGATACATTTCCAAACACTTGTTGAGAGTTTCCGATTGTTCATAGGATTGAGGGTGATAAGCAGAGCTCGTAGCAAGTGTTGCGCCATGAAGTTTAAAGAGTTGTTTCCAAAAATTGCTTGTAAAAACTTTGTCTCAGTCTAAAACAATTGAGTGTGGCATCCCATGGAGCTTGACCACATTGTTCATGAAAATTTCTGCAACTTTCTTACTATCATAATCAGATTTCAAGGGGAAAATTGACCAAGTTTAGTGAGGCGGTCAACTATTACCAAGATGACAGTAAACTCATTGGAATTAGGCAATCCAGTGATGAAATACATCGCGACATCTTCCCAAAATTCAACGGGAATCGGGAGAGGTTGAAGTAAACCTGCTGGTAGAGTAGTAGGGGTTTTGGCATGTTGACACACAACACATTGGCTGATAAACGCTTTAATGTGCTGTTGCATATGTGGCCAATGAAATTGAGCAGCAATTCTGGCCAAGGTGCATGCAGTACCAGATGTCCTCCCATGGGAGAAGAATGAAATTCCACCAAGATACGTTGAATCAACGGGCTTCCTTGGAGAAATACCAATTTATTCTTCCAATACAATAATCCATCAGCATTAGTATAGTTAGAATAAACACAAGTATGATCAATGCATTGCTTGAAAATAGACTGAAGTGTGATATCAAGATGTATAGCTTGGCGTAATTATGTCAAAAATTGCACCTGAGACTCAGGCCAGGCCACCAAACAAACCCGAGATAGGGCATCTACTTCAATGTTTTCTTTCCCGTGTTTATATTCAATAGTGAAGTCAAACCCAATAAACTTGTGGAGACAAGCTTGTTGTTCTGGAGTCTAAAGTGTTTGATCTAAAAGATCCTTGAGACTCTTTTGGTCTGTGCGAATGAAAAACTTGTGGCCTAAGAGATAATAGAAGAATTTAGCTAAAGTCTCAGTTATAGCTCGAAAAGCCCGCACTTATGCAGATTACCTTTGAGCTGTGGGACCCAATTTTTTGAAAAGAAAGAAATAGGGTGACCCCGTTGGCTCAAGATAGCCCCAATTCCGGTACTAGAAGCATCTGTTTCAAGAGTAAAAGGAATGCTAAAATCTAGTAAGACTAATACCGGAGTAGTGGATATGGCATGTTTCAATTTGTTAAAAGTTGCATTGGTAGCTTCGTCCCAAAGAAAACAATCCTTTCTTAGTAAATTCTTCAAATGCAAGGAAATAAAGACTATTCTCAAATAAAGCATCGATAATACCCTGTGAGACCAAGAAATCCCCTTAATTGTTTGAGATTCATAGGTGATGGCCAACCTAAAGCTGCTTAGACCTTGACCTTATCCATAGACACACTCTGGTCTGACACTGTGCGATCCAAATAATCAACTTCTAATAGCCAAAATGAATACTTTGACAATTTAACAAAGAGTATATGTTGTTCCAGTGTGTGTAAGACGCATTAAAGGTGCTCTAGATGACTCAACCAAGTGGGACTGTAAACTAATATGTCGTCGAAAAATACAAGAACATATTTGCAGAGAGCATGTTGAACTACTTCATTCATCAAACATTGAAACAAAGTCGGTGCATTGGACAAACTAAGAGGCATGACTTGTTGGTGCAAGGTGATGAAATTGAAGAAGAAGAGATAAAATGATTAATGATAAAAGCTACTACAAATGATTGAAAATGGATTGTTGTAATTAATGAAACCTAGTACACCTATTTATACACAAAAATGATAAATATAAGAATGTCACATAGGCCCTAAAAGAGAATGATCTAAATATAACAAATAATAAATTACCCCTTTAATATCATCCCTTAATTTAGTATCTATCAGAAATTAACAACACCAATTTCATTCCTCAAATGAAGAAATTGGTCTGTTTTTATTGCCTTCGTCAGAACATCTGTCAACTGCTTCTGGGTGCTACAGTGCAGAACTTCTAACACTCCTTTCTGCACTTGACTTCTCAGAAAATGATACTTCATCTCAATATGCTTGCTTCTTTCATGCAACACTGGATTCTTGGCAAGATTGATTGCAGATTTGTTATCAATCAACTGCTTCAGAGGTTTCTCTATCTTAATCTTCAAATCTTCCAGAAGATTCAAAAGCCAAACAGCTTGACATGCAGCTACAACACCTGTAATGTATTCAGCTTCACATGTTGACAGAGCCACAACAGGTTGTTTCTTGGAACTCCAAGAAATAGGACCTCCCAGAAACTTGAACAAGTAACCAAAAGTACTTCTTCTGTCAACTCTATCTCCACACCAGTCAGAATCAGAATAACTCACTAATTCTGGTTATGTCTTTCTTCCAGAAGGAAATAACACTCAATATTTCAGAGTTCCCTTTATATACCTCAGAATCATGACGACAGCTTGGTAATGATACCACTTTGGTTTACTCATGAATCTGCTAACCATTCCAACTACATAGCAAATGTCAGGTCTGGTATTGCACAAGTACCTGAGAGAACCAACCAACTGCTTGAAGGTCGTAGCATCCACAAAATCACCATCAGAATCAAAATCCAATTTATGATTGGTTTCTGATGGTGTTACAACAACTTTACAATTCTGTAGCTTAAATCTCTTCAGAAGTTCAAGTTCATACTTCAGCTGATATAGAATGATACCCTTCTTTGAGTACAGAATCTCCATTCCTAGAAAATATACCATATTTCCCAGATCTGTCATCTCAAATTCATTCATCAGAACTTCTTTGAACTTGATTATATCTTCTGGACAACTTCTTATTAGAAATATGTCATCAACATATAGACACACCAGAATCATATTGCCACCAAAATGTTACACATACACGACATATTCCATCTCACATTTCTGAAACTTCTGCCTCTTGAAAAACGAATCAATTTTCAGATTCCAAACTCTGTGCGCTTGTTTCAGTCCACACAAGGCTTAATGTAACTTGTATACCATCCCTTCTTGATTTTTTTCCATAAATCTATGAGGTTGTGACACATATACCTCTTCTTGTAACGGACCATTCAGAAATGCAGACTTCACATCCAGATGTATCAAAGGCCAATTTCTGTTTGCAGCTAAAGCAATCACCAGTCTGATTGTTTCATGTCTAGCTACAGGCGCAAACACCTCAAAGTAATCTAGCCCAGGTTTCTGAAGAAAACCTCTAGCCACTAGTCTCACTTTGTGTTTTCCAATTGATCCATCTGGCTTAAGGTTCACCTTGAAAACCCATCTAACACTGATGGCTTTCTTCTTTTCTGGAAGCTTTGTCAACTCCCAAGTTTTGTTTCTTTCAATAGCCTCAAGTTCTTCCTTCATAGAATTCAACCACACTTTCTTCTTGAGAGCTTCTTCAATATCTACTGGTTCAGAATCTACTAACATGACACACTGAACGACTTCTTCTTCAGAATCTACTTCAGTACCATGTAACATGCTAAAATCTGCAAACCTACTTGGTATTTTTCTGATTCTCTATGGCCTCTGAACTTGTTCTGAAGCTTCTCCAGAACTTGGAACAGTGCTAGCTTCTGGACCTTGTCCAGAACTACTTCCTTCAGAATTAGCACCTTCAGAGTTACTTCTGGAAGCTTGTCCTCCAGACCCTATGTCTTCATAGTTTTCCCTTCCAGAAATATAATCACCACCAGATTCTGGATCATCATCAGAATCTAGATCAGAATAAGATCCACTATCAAAATCTCCCTGAGATTATGATTCATCTTCATAGTCTTCATAATCAAATTCTTCTTCTGACTCTGACTCGTCTTCAGAACTTTCTAAAGAATCTTTAGAAAATAACTCTGGTGTTGGCGTTACACCAGAATATGATTGAGGCTTGTTCAAATCCCATGTTTCTGACTCTTTCACAATAACGTCCCTGCTAATTTCAACTTTGTTGGTTTTTGGACAATAAAGCTTATAGACACCTGCATTGTGGTACCCCACCAGTAACATTACTTTGCTTTTATCATCCAATTTCCGTCTTCTAGCTTCTGG
The DNA here is from genome assembly GCA_948472305.1 of Vicia faba. Classification (NCBI taxonomy): domain Eukaryota; kingdom Viridiplantae; phylum Streptophyta; class Magnoliopsida; order Fabales; family Fabaceae; genus Vicia; species Vicia faba. The sequence continues at coordinate 1,240,707,481 of OX451741.1, forward strand.
AACGTGTTTGTAGCATACAGAACCAAACACCCTCAGATGGCTAACACTTTGCTTATCTCCAGTCCAGTTTTCTAAAGCAACAATTTTCTTTAGCTTCTTCGTTGGACACCTATTCAGAACATATGCTGATGTGGCAACAGCTTCTCCCTATAACATGTGAGGTAGCTTCTTCTATTTCAGTATACTTCTGGTCATATCAAGAAAAGTTCTATTTCTTCTTTCGGCAAGACCATTGTGCTGAGGATTATATGGAGCAGTAACCTCATGTTCTATTCCATTCTCCTCGCAGAATTTCTAGAACTCTATAGAGTTATACTTACCTCCACCATCCGTTCTCAGAATCTTCAACTTCTGACCACTTTGTTTCTCACCCTTCACCTTGAACTTCTGCAACTCAGTAAACACTTCATACTTGAACTTGATGAGTGTTACCCATGCCATTCTTGTGAACTCATCCACAAAAGACAAAATATTTATTTCCTCCAAGTGAAGGTACTGAAAATGGTCCACACACATCAGAATATACTACTCATAAAGCATGCTTCGCTCTGGGGACTACTTCTGATGCAAATGGAAATCTGGGTTGCTTGCCTTTCATTCATATCTCACATGAATTCTGAGGCTTCACAATCTTCAAAATTCCATGTACAAGCTTCTTAGAACTTAGATGCCCTAAGCTTCTATAGTTCAATTACCCCAACCTCTTGCGCTACAGCTTACTGTCACCTTCAGCACCTTCTGCACTAAGACACTCTGCTTCATCTGTTTCTACATTCACCTTGAATGTTTTGTTGCTTCCCTGCTCAGACTTCATAATCAACTTCTGATTGGAATCATATAACGTCAAGAGGTTGTCCTTCATAACAACTGAGAACCCTTTCTAAATGAGTTGACCCACACTCATCAGATTGCTTTTAATTCCAGGAACATATCAAACATCTTTGATCAGAATGTTTTTTCCATTCTTCACTATGACTCTGACATTTCCCATACCTTCTGCATTAAGATATTTATCATCAACACATCTGATCTTTGTTCTCCTTCTGGAGTCAAAGTCTATCAGCCATTGTTTGTTCCCAGTCAAGTGGTTTGAACAGCGAGTGTCCATATACCACCAATCTTCTGAACATTTTCCATCATAATCAGAAGCCGTCAGTAGCACAAGTTCATCATCAAAATCTCCTCTGGCTATATTTGCTTCTTCTAATTTCCTTCCCCTGTTTCTACAATCTCTAGCAAAATGGCCAAACTGTTTACAATATAAATATTGAACCTTCTTCTTGTCATACCTTTCCTTTCCCTTCTGATATTTCTTTTCATTAGAAGTTGAGGTTTCCGACTTCTGGAATTTATCACCACGTTTATTCTGCTTCTGGTCCTTCTTGACAAAAGAAGCCTTCAGAGCTTGCTCAACTTCCCTCTCAGAAGTTCTTTCAGTCAGACGCAACTCCTGTGCTTCTAGACTGCTTTACAACTCTTCTATTCTCATGGTTTCCAGATTTTTAGAATGTTCAATAGAAACAACAATGTAATCAAACTGAGGAGTAAGTGACCTCAAAATCTTCTCTATGATTACCTGTTCAGAAAGTGTTTCTCCACAAGCTTTCATCTCACTGGTGATCAGAATCATTCTGGAGATGTACTCAGAAACTTTCTCACTGTTCTTCATGTTGAGATTCTCATATTGCTTTCGCAGAGACTGAAGCTTCACCTTCTTCACTGACGCATCACCACCGTAATATCTGATCAGTATATCTCATGCCTCTTTCGACATCGTCGAATCAACAATCTTCTCAAACACATTATCATCCACACACTGATGGATATAGAACAGAGCTTTCTGATCCCTCTTTCTTGTAACTCTTTCTGCAAATCTTTGTTCTTCAGTAGCATCTGCTGCAAGTGGAACATAACCATTGGTAATAAGATCTAGAACATCCTGAGCACCAAACAACATACACATTTGTATCATCCATCTGTTCCAACTTTTGCCATCAAAACTTAGAAGTTTAGTGTTCAAACTACTGCCTCCACTCATCTTAAACCTTGCACAAATCTCATATTTCAGATCTCACTCAATGTTTCCCAAACCCACAGAATCAGTGTGATTCTGTTCAGATTTTGTTGAAGATTCAACAGAAATCAAAACACAACTCACTTTTCACTCGTGTTTCCTAAAATTTTAGAAGAATCAAGTGCTATAGATACCAATTTTGTTAGTGCAAGGTGATGAAATTGAGGAAGAAGAGAGAAAATGATTAATGATAAAAGCTGCTACAAATGATTGAAAAGAGATTATTGTAATTAATGAAATCTAGTACATCTATTTATATACAAAAATGATAAAGATAATAATGCCACATAAACCCTAAAAGAGAATGTTCCAAATATAAAAAATACTAAATTACCCCTTTAATATGACCAACCATTCATAATGCCCTTGATGAGTGCGAAAAGTGGTTTTGTGATGATCCTTGAGATTCATAAGAATCTGATGATATCCGAATCAAGGGTCCAACTTAGAAAAATATTTAGCACCATATAGTTCATCAGCGGTAGGCAATGGATAATTATCCTTAACTGTTAAAGCATTCAAGGTGCCATAATTGGTGCAAAATTGCCAAGTTATATCTTTCTTCTTCACCAAGATAATTGGGGAAGAGAAATGGCTTGTACTCGTTTGTATAATCCCTTGTTTAAGCATTTCAGCAATCATCTTCTCAATTTGTTCCTTTTGGTTGTGGGGATAATGGTAGGGTCGAACCTTGACAACCTTAGATTCATACAAAAGTGGAATGGAGTGATCTTAAGTATGCGGTTGAGGTAAGGAAACAGGAGTTTCGAACACTGTTGAATAATGAGTGAGTAATTGGAACAGTTCTGGTGTGAGATTAATCAGAATTTCAACTGTAAATGAGTTCATCGAGTCCAACGTCAGAATCTGCAAAGTGAATACTTCTGAAATGGAGTTTGTATGATTGAGACATTGTATATGGTGTAATTGAGATTAGGGGGCGATTCACTCTCTGACCTTGAATCTCACGAGGGAGTTGCATTTCAGCTGGAGTAATACTTTTTACAATATGGTTGGTTGCTAAAGTTTTGGTAGTTAGGATTGGGGAAGGGGAATTTGGTAGGGACGGTGGTGATTGTTACTGGTGGACCCTTGTGAACTAGTGGGGCGGTTCGGGTTTGGACTGAAGGAAGCATGATGTTTGGGTTGGGTTGATGGGTTAGTAGTTTTGTATGGTAAAAAATTTTCTTCAAATAAACGAGCTATATAGAAACAGCGTGAACAAGGGAAGTTGGGTTTAGTGATATTACCTCACGTTGGAGATCCAGATTAAGTCCACTAATAAAACAATCCAATATAGCTTTCGGATCCAGGCTCGTAACGCGGTTTGCTAAAGTAGTGAATGAGAGGTAGTAGTACTCATTGAGGGATCCATTTTGGGTCAACTTGAAAAGGGCTGCTGTGGGCCTATCAAATGTTGAAGGTATAAACTACAATTTTATGGTACGCATGAGTTCCTGCCGCATGTGAAATGGAAAATCTTGTTGCATCATTTGGAACCATAGCACCACCGCTTGATCAAGATGTACGACTGCGATGATGAGAAGCTCTGAGACAGGAGTGCAATAATAGTCGAAAAACTGGTATGCTTTGAAAATCTAGGCTAACGAATCTATGCCATCAAACCTCAGAAAATTCAGACGAACGTAACGAACATGGAAGGGTTGTTCGCAGAGTTTGTTTGAACTATGGGAGACGGAAGTTTTGGTGAGAGATACGATCATTTCTTCCAAACGGTTGAGGGATGCGACGGTCTTAGAATTGGAAACACTATGAGAAGTCACCGTAATGGTGAGATTTGAGACCGTTTTCTTTAGTTGAGAGATCCGGTTTTCATACATGTTTCTGTCAGTTGAGCGATCTGATTTTCACCGTAGTGGAATGAAAGCACCAAAGTTGTTATGTAATTTTGCAAGAAAATGAAAGAAAATTTGTTCTATTGAACTTGATTGAAAATAAACATCACTCTTGTACAAGAACGAGAGGAGTACAGTAGAGTAATGCAATACTAAAATAATAAAAGAAGCTTCTCATACAGAGAATTACTTATAGAGGAGAAGGAATTACAACTCAAATCATTCACACCATTTTGTTACATAGCCTACTTTGTTATATATCCATTCAATCTAATGTTAGGTGTCCTCATTCTCTGCCCACGTTTGAGTGCTACAATTTTTGAATCCACAACCAAATTATTCTCTTCACTATGTGTTAAGTCATTTTCGTGTGGAGCCCTTTTTGTCTTTGTTGCACTCCAAAATTTACCCTCTTGATTTTCTAACTTTAAAGGCTTATGTTTCATCATATGCATTCATACATTGTGATAGGATTAAGGTATTTTGATTCCCCAAGATTCTCTACAAGCTATTGAAAGTTGATTGTATTGACAATCAGGACAAGAAGGGTCACATACTCTCAATATTTGAGTCACTCAAGCTTTAAGGATCAGCCATAACTTAAGACATCTCAATTGTATCTTTGATTCACCAGAAGTTTGAAATTGCGAGTGTTGATTCTTGAATCACTTCTCTCCTATGCATCTCTTGAGATTAGGGTTTTGACCATATGAGGTGTTTTGACACTTGTGTGTACCAATTTTATGGAGAAATATTCTCTCATTGTCATATGAAACCTCTTTGTTTAAGAAATTTCTCATCTTAATCCTTAGAATTGGGGTTTTGAGGATGGATCATCATCTCCTAGCACAGAGGGCCAAAATCAGGATTTTGGATTTAATTAGGGAGTCTTTGACTTTTTGGGAAAGACTTGATTCCATAATTCTCTACATGTTAATGAACACCTATGTTTGAAGGATTGAACATTAATTTTTTATTGGAAGTGGTTCAATTGGTCAATTGAGGTAAAACAGTCATTTGAGCAAAAGTCAACAAAAGTCAACTATGACCAAAGGGATTTTTGGTCAACATGCAATTCAACATCCACATTATCATGCTGTATGGTTATTGATGTAAGAAAATCAAGATAACTGTTGAACTTTGAAGATAACTTGTCAAATAAGTCATTTGAAATTTTGAAAAGTTTCCAAGTGTCGAAATTCATAGTACTAAACTTTGAAAATTCATAACTTCTTCAATTTTTATTGAAAAAACTAAAACTTTACATGGTTAGAAAGAGGAAGAAAATTTCTTCAACTTTGTCCTTGAGCGTTCAAGTCCAAAAAGTGAAAGGAGAAGGAGTTATCTAGCTTGGAAGGTCCTTGACACTATAAATTTCTAAAAAATACATGCACAAGACTGATTTCTTCATGTCCATTTTTGAGGTGTTAAACGGTTTCAATTTTGAAAAGTGTCAATGTTGTACCCCAAAATTTTCCCTCTCATTTCACCAACACTTCTCATCACAAGACTCTTGGAATTCAAGATCAAGCTAGGGTTTGCTCTGCTCAAGACACCTCCTTGCACTGTTGACCTAAATTAGGGTTTGAGTTTGCACAGTGATGTTTTGACCTACAATGCCCAAATTTACTTTCATACCTCATGTTGGAATCATAAGTTTGTCCATACCAAGTTTCAAGCCTTGATTCAAATTTTTGCCCAGTCAATTGGACAGTTGACCTGGAAATCAGCTGTATTGGGGAAAAAGTCAACTGTGGCCAATTGACAGTCAAACCTCATGAAATTTGATCCACATCAACATTATGAATTCATATGAACCATTTTATCAAGTTTGGATCACAATTCCACAAGAAATTTGATCAGATCACCAAAAGGGCAAAATGGTCATTTTTAGGGTTTTGACTGTACAAAGGCAATTTTTGACTGTTTGACCTAACCAATGGCAAATCAAGCTCAACAATGGACTCAAGGATTCAATGACATCATCTTGACCCATTCAACAAGTTCAAAAGATCTCAAGTGCATAGGATTGACAGATGAATTTTTCAGTCAACTGATCAAAATTTGACTGTATACTGAAAAGTCAAACTTTGACTTTTTGGTCAAAATCAAGTGCCAAGGGTCATTTTTCATCAAGACGTGTCAAATTATGAAACTTGTTCATCAAGAAACCCAAAAATGCAAATTAGGGTTTAAAATGGAAAATTTTCATAACTTAGAAATTTTCCAAGTTATGAAATTTTCCTATTTTTTCCTAATTTGTCCCATTTTTTCACCAAGATGAAATTGGATTCAAACAAAACTTGCAACATGAAAGTTTTATTCCATCACAAAGTCTACAACTTTGATTCACAAAGTTTTTTCAAAAGAGGTTTGCATCTCAAGTTATGATTTTTGGAACAAGGGTACCTAAAACTTTTAACTTAGAAATTTTGCCCTAATTTAGGCAGGATTTTAACCCATCTTCTTGGCCATTTTTCACATAGTTCCACTTGGAGTTTCAAGTTTCATTTCAAATATGGATTATAGTACATGTTTCAATCTTTCCAAATTGTTCAAGAACTCCTCAAACACCCTTGTGGTTAGAGAGAATCGAATGCTTGAAATTGGCAAAAACTCACTTTGATCCATGGCCAATACATGTTCATACAAACTTGCATTTTCAAATCAGCATGCTTGATACAAGCTGGCAGGCCTCAAAACCAGTTTGTACTCCATAATTTAATGCATAACCATTGAGCTAAGGTATTATCTTGGGCATTTGGACATTGCATACAAGATTAAGCCCTAAATGGTAAAAGGTATATTGCCATTTTTGTAAAAGGTTACTTTATGTCAAAACACTAAGCCTTGAGCCTTGAACAAAATCTGATACTGCAAACTAAATCCATGAATTAGAGGGGCCAAGAGTGTTGTGTGCATGGTGATAGGAGGGCCTGTACAAAGCTATAACATCACTTCGACTCTCTTGCTTCAAGAAGAAGAAACTTGCAAATCACATGCCATCTCTCACATCTGTTAAAACCAACTTACACGAACATTGCAAACAAGTTTGATACCTCCTAACAAGCCAGAAACACGACCCTTTTGCCTCTCAAAACTCCTAGTGCACAAATTCCCCATTTTTTTGCAAAATAGGGCCAGTTCTGCAAACTTCAAGCCATAACCAAATTCCATCGTGCGTTTTGTCCAAAGATACTTCAAACACCTTCCAACCAACATATCTAAGCTATCCAGATCATCCATTGCTAGCTGTAACATCCTTAACACACATTGCCATTTTTGTTTCAAAGCTTTGCAGGTTGAGTTCCGCAGCACGATTCAGGCTACTTCAAAACAAGCCAAGCATTGGAAAAGCTTCAGTGGACCTCAGGCAACCTCAATAGAACCTCACACACTCTTGGAAGTTGCTGCATTGGCCAGCTCGAAGTCAACTGAAACAGGTATTTCATGAACTTCTATCTCTCTATTTAGGAATAGTTAGGCTTAGGTTTGTGAATGAAATATGTTGTACTCATAGCCCTAAAGCCATACATATGCTTAGTTTTCATTTACATTAATCGTGCTAGGAGAATTTCACCCATGAACTTTCTGAAAAAACTAGGTTAGAAATTAGGGCCAGAGAAATTCTCTCTGGTCTTTGAGAGTTAGCTCAAGTTTTTTATATGGTTGGATTCGTTGTTTGATGCTCTACAAGTTTCATGTTATAAGTTTTGTCAAAAAATCAAAGAATCAGGAGATAGCAGGTGATGTACAAAACGCGCGTTTTTGTGAACCAAGGAAGAAGATGAAGTCTGATTGGGCTGGGCCTGGTCATTCTTACTTCTAACACCCCATTTTTCAGTTTACACCCCCCTGGCCCATTTATTTGTATATTTGTCATTTTGATATTTTTATTTTTATTCTGACTTTATTATTTTTTGTCCAAATATAAAAAATACCAAAAAATTTATTTTTATATTTTTTCATATTTATTTGATATTTATTTTCATTTTTACTAGTATAAGTATGTAATTAATCTATTTTTCTTTTTATTAAAACTCAAAAATAATATATAAAAAATATACTTATCTTCATTTATTATTTTTATTTACATTTGAAAACATTTTCTTAAATATACCCATTTTTTTGTAAATAATTAATTTTTTATTTATATATATATATATATATATATATATATATATATATATATATATATATATATATATATATATATATATATATATATATATATATATATATATATATATATATATATATATATATATATATATATATATATATATATATATATATATATATATATATATATATATATATATATATATATATATATATATATATATATACTTATATACTTTATTTTGTTAAGTAATTAGAATAAAAAAACACAAAATAATACATTTTCATTTTTATTAATATTTTACACTAAAAATGTCTTTTTTACAATATACTTTTATTTTTTGTATAAATTAATATATTATTGTATATAATTAATAAATAATACTATTTATTTAAGAATTAGGGTTTTGCCCTAAATAACAAAATAATTAAAATTGACTTTTCTTATTTATTTACATTTCATATTAAAAAATACTTTTTACATACATAAAAAACTTTTTGCATAATACATTTTATTTAACATTTATTTGTTGTATTTTTTTTTAATTATTGTACATTTAAATATTGCCTTGTACATTCGATTTGGTTGTAATAATTTAGAATTTAATTTCTTGTCAAATACCCCCAATTCAAATTTGTACCCCCCCTCCTATATCATGTTGTAATAGTGTAGGCTTTAAATTCTCGCACCTTTAAATGCTTTCAATTATGCCATGTTTAGACTTAGGGTTTGTATGCAAATAAAATCAACAACTAGCTTGACCTAATCCAAGATAAACATGCATGAAAAACAAACACAACGCACACTTGCACCCCTAGGGTTTCAATCCACTTGTTGCCTTCAAAAATGGGCCATGGTTGCATGTCAAGTACTTTGGAAAAACAAAAACAAAAAAGAAAGATCATAGTCCCTCGATGACGCTATCTGAGTTGCCTAAACAAAATGATCAAGTCCCTTAAAGAAAATTTCCAAAATACTTGACACAATTGCTATCATGGTCTATACGATGACCTGCGCCTGTCCCGTTTAACATCCTAACACAAGGTTGTTCACCAAATACAATGGTGAAACAACACTGTTAAAAGGGTTAAAAACATAAGAAAGATCTTCGAGTAAAATAGGGTAGATAACTCTTGGTTACTTGATCAAAACTTGCAAAAACATCCTTGCTATCTTCAAAACACACTTCACAACACAATTTTAAAACCCTACTTTCAAACATTGAAAACTTTTCAAAAGACAAAAACACCTTTGTATACATTCAAACAAGAATCATTACAAAGGTTGCCACAATGATGGCCTCTTTTCAAAACATCTTTCAAAATCACACACAAAGCACAATTCCAAACAATTGAAAAGCACCATTTCAAACAATTGAAAAGCAAAGCAAGTGATCTAAGCAAGTAACTAAGAGCCCATGGATAACCATGGATAGAAAGGGTGCTAATACCTTCCCTTTCTATAATCTACTCCTCGAACTCAAGAAAACATCTCAAAGGTCTTTCCTGTGCTTTTTGACATTTCCTTAGGATAAAATAAAAAGTCGGTGGCGACTCTTGCTAAACCGAAACATTTGCAAACACAAACGCAAAATCTCAAGTCAGTTCTCCCACCGTATCACAGTTAACATCATAATTGTAGTTTGAATCCTCCTATACATTTTTTATTCAAGGATCACTTCATTTGGTTGAGTATAAGAAGAGATATTAAATTTAAGACTTAAGGCCTTGAGATGGCAAGATTGTTGGCAAGCATGCATGCTAGGCCTGACATTTCATCAAATACATGGTGGACACACTTTCACCACCATTTTTCTTGTTGAATTGATCAGAATTTCAAAAAGTGTTGAACATTAAAGTTGAAGTTTGATGTCTCCCCTTCAATGTTGGTTCAAGGTTTATCTCATTTTGAGTCTTGTAAAGAAATTTATGATGGAATGAATACAAGGGCATCATGTGTACAAATTCTGGCTAGCAAGGCATGGCATGCGCGCAGGTCAAACCTAGAAATTTTATCAAATACCTTCAGGGCACTTGTTCATACTCAATTTTCTTCATGATTAAGGCAATGTTTGGATGTGTGATGAGCATCAAAGTTGGAGAGGGACTTGCTACCTTCGCTTTTTGTTTCAGGTTGTATCTCATTTTGATGAATAAAATTCAAGATATTGAGAATTAAAGTCATAACCATGAAAATGTCAAGGCACGATACTTTCATGGCTTATGCATCACCTCATGTGCCAGTTTTCTTTTGAGTCTAACTTCATGACAAGATTTCAAGTACTTTAAGGCCATAAGTTAACCTTCTTTCAACAAGAAAGTTACTGATCATGTTACCACCTTTCCAATAAGTTGAAGCTCATATCATTCGGCCAAGAGTTGGAAAAGATTTTGAGAAAGGAAGTGAGTTGATCATGGTGTTTGATATTGTTGTGCACATAACTCGAATTTCATTTACAGTAGGTCTGACATGTATATGTTGCCTAAAGTAACCAGACACGCGCATATTCATGCATGCATACGTACTACATATTTTTCCAATAAGGGAAATATTCCCTCCACTCAAAATATCTCAACCATGTGCACTTAGGATTGCCAACTCACCCATTCACACTTATTCCATGACATTGCTATAGATCAAAACACAACAACTCAATAACTCAGCAAGAATAAAATACAAACCACCAACTCACACTTTTCTCATATATTTCTTATGATTTTCCTTTTATGCCCTTAGTAAAGCTTACTCACCACAATTTATCACTCTATACAAGAAGCTACACTCTTCATTCATCAGACAGACTTCATTTTCACAAAGCATTCTCTCTCTAAAAAAAAAGCAGATTCCTCTTAATTGTTCAAGTCAGAATTTCTTCTTCAAATTTCTCTCAAGCTTTTTGCTCAGATCTCATTCTCTTGCTCATTTTGTTATTTTGAAGTTTGAAGAAGAAGAATCATCAAGTTTCTTATTTCAAATCAGAGGCTCTTAGTGAATTTATTTTTCACTACTTCTGAACTTCCATTTGTGATTCCAGCTTGCATTCTTAGTTTAGATCTTGTACATAGTGGTGTTGTTGGCCAGACATTAGGTTTGAGATCTATTTGTTGCGTGAAATTGATTGTGAATCATGTTTCTGAGCTTCTGAACATATGTGAAATTGGTTGCTCTTGATGCACCAATTGTTGTTAAGAAAGCATTTGATCCTGAGCCTGCCAAGAAGGAGGCTAGAAAGAAAGCAAGAAAAGACCCCATCCGAAAAAGCAACAGGCGTAAGGCCTAGATGGTAAGAAAAGGCAACCGTTGGCACGCCCCATTCCACCTGCTGATAGTGAGGAATTTGTCCTTACTTTAAGTGTGGGGGAAATGGCGGCTAGTATCTTGAACTCGTTCATCCCTCTCAATCCCTCTCAATCAATCAATCATGATGTTTTACTACTAGTTTTTTTAATGTTTTTGTTGGCTATCATAGCCCTTTTGCTGTTGTTTCTGGTTGGCTATTTCATCCTTTTGCTTAATGAACTACTTTCATGTTTTAAGTATTTTTTTTAGTTTTCATTTTCATTTTTATTTAATATTAATTCTAAAAACAGAAAAATAAAAGTAGAATAAAAACAGTAGAACAAATTTAAGTTGATGTCCCCTTTAGAGAAGACTGTCTTAGAAAGACTTAGAAGAAATTTTAGAGGGACTTTAACAATACAAGGAACAAATACTTGAGAATCATCTTGTGCACTGGTCTTATGTTACTGATAACCCTTGTCGTGACTCTAATAGTCTGGAAAGTAGGCAGCCTATAGATAAAGTTGAATTGTTTTTAATTATGAAATAGAAACTAGTTATAAGGTTTAACTAGGACGGTTGGTACATCTGTTATAAGAACTGGAACACTCCGGGAACGATAAATTTGCTTGAATAAACACACCAAAGTGTGCAATTGAAGTTGCCAAAGGCACTTTTAAATAAGTTCTTGTGCCTGAAACTGGTGGAACAACTCTTATGTCTGAAACTGGAAGAGCAAAACTTTTAACAAGTTCATGTGCCATAGTGTCTGGAAGAACAGTAGTAGTTCTCACCATTAGTAACAAGTTGGACTCATCATAAGTGAGATCATGTCTAGTGAAGAGGTGGGGGAAGCTACAAATTTTTTTTTTCTTTTGAATAAGTGCAAGTGTGGTCCTAGGTGTAAATTCAAGAACAAAAAGTTAAAACCCCTACTAGATCTGAAAACTAAGTTGTTGGACCATAGGAAAAAGCAATCAAAATTTGAAATTAGGCTGGCTATCTTGACAGAAGAGTTTTGACGTGACAGGGAGTATTAGTGATCGAAAGAGCATATGCAATCAAGAATGTGCTTCAGGACTTAGTTATACTTGTTTTTAGGACAAGTCCCTTGAGAAGATTTATGAGTTTGAAAAAGGTTGGCCTTGTTAAAGAGGGGATGGTTACTTAAAAGATGTTATGTCTTCCTTTTCATGTCGCATCACCTGAGGACAGATAATGGTTTAAACCCGTGGGTGTGTTAACCCATATTTTTTTAGTTAATACATGCCTTTAGTTTTTATTAATTAGTCTTTTCATTAGCTTAATAGTTGTAATTTCCTGCATTTTAGTTGTTTTTATTAGACTAGCTTGGAGCATAATAGGTGCTCCCTTTTTATTATTAATTTGTATCTTTGTAAGTAAAGGTTAGAAGAGTCAAGCTGAGGCAAGACTGCAGTGGTCTACTGCATGAGGCGTGAATTGAAGGAATTTGAAATACTCAGGCCAAAGGGAAATAATTATTGCGAACAAATGGATGATAAGGATAGCGTGGATGGAAGAAATCATTGGAAGGAAATTTTGGTTGTGCTAAAAAATAAAGAAAACCATTCAAATTCAAAGCACAAGGTGTAGGCGTTAGAAGACAAAATCAGGTACAATAGTATACTGCACAAATGACAGAGTGCCGCCTGTACCGAATGTGGTAGTCTGCCACACTACACCTTGTCTCCCACCATGGTCTTCTTGTACCAGATTCCTTGTTTTCTAAGCAGTTGATTTTATGTGTTGGCGCTACTTTTTATATGGGCCTGATGTGATTTCATCATATTTGGCCTATGATTCAATGCAACACAAACCCTAATCCTTGGTATATAAATAAAGTTATAATGAGAAATGAAAGGGGAGTTCAGTTGTTCCAAGATAAAAATGCAAAGAGTCTAAGTGCTTGAATAGTAGAGTGTGAAAGAGTTTCTCTCCTCACCCAATCTTGTACCAGCTAATGAGTAGTGGCGTGACTGGAGACATCTCTTGAAGATTAGTCATCTCAAGTTATTTTCCAAGTCTCTCTTAGGTTTATGTTTTTCTTCATTTATTGTTCAAGAGATGTTCCTATTGAGAACCATCTTTTTAGCTTGTGCTCAGCTCACTATAAGATAAACCTTTCGTAGTTAAGTAATGTAAAGTTAATACTAAAGTGTTTTTATGTTATATAGTGTGTGGTTAATTGATTCGTTTTATTATATGTTAGTATGTTATAAGTTTACTTCTTTGCTTGATCAACTTAAGAGTAGATGACATCTTGTTGTTGTAAGAGATTCAACAACAAGTGATTTTCTTAATAAAAATAGTTGAATGAGTAGGATAGAGATATTCACCTGCTTAGCTTACTTAGAGATAAAAATCTATGACAATTGAGGATTTTAGAAGACTAATAGAAGCATATTAGGGTTATAAGTGAGGCTTAGATATTTGTTCCCTTATCCTTGTTATGCATGCTTTGATGTTGTAGAGATACACTACAAGATCACTCGGACCTCATGTAACACCCCAATTCTACCCCAAGCAATTATACAATTAAATCAGAGTTATAAAATTTCAATCATACAAATGAATCGGGACGTCACAAATTCTTCTAACAAATTCATTGCACTCATCGTGGATATATAACACTATTTCAAAACATCGGACGAACCATCAACATAACGTCTTTAATTAAATAATTCAACAACTATGCAGTGGAATTCTCAATAACATCTTTAAAACGACAAAACATCAACTTCGAAACATCTCATATTCAATAGTAATCAATTTAAAGTTCAACAACTAAAAATCAGCAATCTAAAATCGGCAAGCGTTCATCCCCCCGAGTGTTACATATCAGAGCAATGACATCGACTCAAACTACTGAAGGTATACAACCTTCACTCTCGATTACCTGCACGTTACCAACATAAGGGCAACATTCAAACAGAAGGGGTGAGATATTTAATAATACAATAAAGCGCATAATAATTAATATATTAAATTAGATCAATACTATCACCACTCCTCATCTCATAATCAACAACAATTACAGCATATATACATATTCATCAACATCAAAATACACTTCATCATTCACTCATATAATGCGACTCAATACTATGCAAATGCATGTGGTACCATTGGAGCAGAACTCTCATCTCAAAAATCTGTCAATTAATAGAGGCATCAACAAGGCATAGCCTTCATCTCAAAATTTTCCAATCCAGGCCATCTCAACGAGCATAAGCCCCTTCTCAGAAATGCAATGTATGCTACTCAACATGAATGTAATATCAACACCCAAATTAACAACATCTCAAATCATATCAAAACATCTCAATTAACATCTCAAAATAACAACATCTCAATCATTTTAAAACATCTCAATTAACATCTCAAAATAACAACATCTCAATCATCTCAAAACATCTCAATTACAGCATCTCATTAACATCTCAAAATAATTTATTAAACATCATTTGTTCATCATAATTATCAAACACAACTTTAATAGCCACATCTCACTAATAGCTCAGTTGTATATTACTACTACAGTAATCCATACTGTTATTCTGCAATTTTACATCTTTATTGTCATTAATCCTACTTTCATGATTCTAACGGCAGCCTCTATACATCTACTATTCATCATTCTGTCCAAAACATCAGCACGACGACCAATCACGGGAATTAATCCTAAATCCTAAATTAGTTACTAGGATTACACTTCTTATCCATCGTTTTAATCATCTAGAGTAAAGTTCATCGTGTTAGCTATCCAACACTTCGAACGACATCTCAAACAACATCTTAAAACTCAAGTTACAACAACTAAAAATCGATTCTGTCAAAAACCATACCCTATGTATCAACACAAAACCTTAGGGATCGACTCGTCCTGCTTCATCTGTACACTATGAGTCGACACATCCTCCTTATGGATCGACTCATCCTGGCTTTAAATCACAGCATGTATCGACACATGCTTCTCACTGGTCGACTCATCCTGAGTCTCACACACTCATGTATCGATGCAAGCCCTTCTTGTATTGACCCATCTTCAGTCAATCAGCCTTCATGTATCGACACATCCAATTTGGGATCGACACATCCTGCTACATTCTGTATAATTTTCTGCGTTGTCTTCTGTAATTTCACTACGGGAATTATGTTACAGTCCTACAAACCTCATTATAATCATGGTAAATCATCACATATCATTAACCTCTAATATTACATCGATTAAACAATATATGGCATCTTTATTCTTCTAAAATTCATCAAACCTTCATCATACACCATCATATACATCCAATTCAAGAACAAACAACAATCACATCTAACCCCACATATCAAACATCATGAACCCAATTATAAAGTCAGAACCCCACCCTTACCTTGGATTGAAGGTCTCTCTATAATTTCCGGGTTGAATTCTCGTTCTTGCCGTTTTCCACTTTTTTCAGCAGCTTCACGTTCTTCTCAAATCCTTATTTCTTTCTACTGCTTCTTTCTTCTCTTCCTTCTCACAAATAATAAAATAACCTAATATTCTATTATACCTTATTGGGCTCAAAATCTACACCCCCTTATTACTTCCACTCTCTCAAAATAAGCCCACATTAAATAATATTAACTTCTAATATTATTTCACCACATGATAATATATCTCTAATATTATTTCTCCACATAATAATATTATACCTCTAATATTATTATTTCTCCACTTAATAAAATAAATCCAATTATATTATAACACATCTTCACAAATATTCCAAAAATAATTTAATTAAATAATTAATTAAATTACGGGTGTTACAACTCTCCCCCACTTAGAATATTTTCGTCCTCGAAAATTTACCTCAATCGAACAATTCAGGATAGGAGTCTCGCATCTTGCTCTCCAATTCCCAAGTCACGCTTTTACCAGCAGCTCCTAGCCAAGCCACTTTAACCAGAGCAATCTATTTTCCCCTCAGAGTCTTTATTTCACGATCCACGACCCGTACAGGCATCGTCTCCACCGTAAGATTATCCTGTACTTGCACATCGTCCATATGAATCACATGAGATGGATCTGAAATATACTTCCGAAGTTGCGACACATGAAACACATCATGCAAATTTGAAAGATTAGGCGGTAAAGCCACTCTATAAGCAACATTCCCCACTCTCTCTGAAATCTGATATGGTCCAATAAAACGAGAAGTGAGCTTCTTAGACTTCAACGCTCGCCTAACACCAGTCACAGGTGTAACTCTCAAAAACACATGATCACCAGCTTGAAATTCTAGATCTTTCCTTCGCTTGTCATTATAACTCTTCTGTCTACTTTGTGAAGCTTTCATCTTTTCTCGAATCAACTTCACCTTCTCAGTAGTTTCACGAACAAGTTCAGGTCCAAGTACTACACTCTCACCAGATTCATGCCAACATAACGAAGTTCTACATCTCCGACCATACAACGCTTCAAAAGGTGCCATCCCAATACTGGAATGGTAACTTTTGTTATAAGTGAACTCTATCAAAGGAAGGTAAGTATCCCATGAACCTCCCTGCTCAAGAACACATGCCCTCAGCAAATCTTCCAATGATTGAATAGTCTGTTCAGTCTGACCATCTGTTTGAGGATGATACGCTGAACTCAACCTCAACTTAGAACCCAATGCTCCTTGCAAACTCTTCCAAAAATCAGAAGTAAATCTTGGATCTCTATCCGGCACAATGCACAAAGGAACACCATGCAGCTTCACAATCACACTAATATAAATCTCAGCCAACTTCGACACTGAAAAACTGATGTCAATAGGAATAAAGTGAGCTGACTTCGTAAGCCTATCAACAATCACCCAAATTGAATCATGTCCTAAACAAGTATTAGGAAACCCCGTCACAAAGTCCATTGAAATACTATCCCATTTCCATTCTGGAACTTCCAACGGTTGCATTAATCCTGCAGGCTTCTGATGTTCAACTTTCGACTTCTGACAAGTCAAACATGCATACACAAACTGAGCCACGTCACTCTTCATCCCAGGCCACCAAAACAAACCTTTCAAATCTTGATACATCTTTGTAGCTCCTGGATGAATACTCAACTTACTTATATGACTCTCTTCAAGTATCACTCTCTTCATCTCAGCATTATCAGGTATACAAATCCGGTTATGAAACCTCAACACACCTTGCTCATCTAGCTTAAAATCACTATTCTCAGACTGATTAATCCCAACCATCAAATCCACCAATTTCACATCCAACTTTTGAGCTTCTCTGATACTGTCTAGAAATGCATTATTAATCTTCAACATACCCAACATAACACTCTGCGGAGTAACCTCGTAAACTAAGCTCATATCTCTGAACTGCTCAATCAATTCCAACTATTTAATCATCATTGCTGACATATGTAAAGTCTTTCGACTCAATGCATCAGCTACCACATTCACCTTTCCTGGATGATAATTCAAACCAAAATCATAATCCTTTAGCAATTCCAACCATCTTCGTTGCCTCATATTCAACTCTTTCTAATCAAACAAATACTTTAAGCTCTTATGGTCACTAAACACTTCAAATCTAGAACCATAAAGATAATGCCTCCAAATCTTCAACACAAACATGCGTAGGATAGTTCTTCTCATGAGTCCTTAACTTCCTTGATGCATAAGCAACTACCTTACCATTCTGCATAAGCACACCTCCTAAACCCATCTTGGAAGCATCACAATACACCACAAAAGGCTCTCCTGGATTAGGTAACGTCAAAATCGGAGCCGACGTCAACCTTTTCTTCAATTCCGTAAAACTTTCTTCGCACTGAACATCCCACACAAAAGCTCTACCTTTACAAGTCAACTTAGTCAACGAAAGTGACAACTTAGAAAACCCTTCAATAAACCTTCTATAATAACCAGCTAATCCCAAGAAGCTTCTAATCTCAGTAGCTGACTTTGGAGTTTCCCATTGCAACACAGCATCAACCTTCGATGGATCTACAGCAATACCACTACCTGAAATTACATGACCAAGAAAACTAACCTCTTTTAACCAAAATTCACACTTGGACAGCTTTGCATACAACTTTTTCTCCTTCAAAACTTGCAATACTACTCTCAAATGTTCAACATGCTCTTCTTCTGACTTAGAGTAAATCAAAATATCATCAATGAACACCACTACGAACCGATCCAAATAAGTATGAAAGATACGATTCATATATTCCATGAATACTCCCGGCGCATTAGTAACACCGAAAGGCATCACCGAATACTCGTAATATCCATAACGCATTCTGAAAGTCGTCTTCTGAATATCTTTATCCTTCACTCTAATCTGATGGTAACCCGACCTCAAATCAATCTTACTAAACACACGGGTATCCACCAATTGGTCCATCAAGTCATCTATTCTTGGAAGCGGATACTTGTTCTTAATCGTCACTTTATTCAACTGTATATAATCAACACAAAGCCTCATACTTCCATCTTTCTTCTTTACCAACAACACTGGAGCTCCCCACGGCGATACACTTGGTCTTACAAACTTCTTCTCAAGTAACTCTTCCAATTGATTCTTCAACTCTGACAACTCAGATACAGACATCCTGCATGGTGCCATAGACACAGGTTTGGTACCAGGTACAAGATCAATAGCAAATTCAACTTCCCTCTCTGGCGGTACATCAGGAATCTCATCAGGGAAAACTTCAGGAAATTCACACACCACCTGTAATTCCTCGATTACAGCTTTAGTCTCTACAGATAGCGACGCTATCAACGAGAACATATGTGCTTCCTCTTGCATCAACTTCCTCAGCTGTCTAGCAGACAACAAACCATCTTCCTCTTATTCAGGAGTAGAAAACTTCACCGACTTGTCATAACAGTTAATATGAACACAGTTATGCTCTAACCAGTTCATACCCAAAATCACATCCAAACCTCTTAACGGTAAACAAACTAAATCAACAACAAAGTCTTTATCGAAGATCGACAAGGGACACTTAGTACACACAAAAGAAGTAGTCACCAACCCCTTGGCTGGAGTATCAACGACCATTTCTCCATTCAAAGAAGACAACACAAGACCCAATCTTTCAACACAATCAGCAGCAATAAAACAATGCGTAGCACCAGTATCAATAATAGTAATTAAAGGAGTAATATTAATGAAACATGTACCTATAATAAGTTTGTCCTCAGCAGCTGTCTGATCCTCAACCAAAGCAAACACTTTACCACTTGACTGAGCCCTCTTCGGTTTCGGACACTAACTACCAATGTGCCCTTCCTCTCTACAGTTGAAACATATCACATTCTTGTGTTCACACTCAGACACAACATGTCTGTTCTTACCACAACGGTAACATCTCTTCACTTCAGCAGTGCACACATTACTCTTGTGCCCAGGTTTTCCACACTTAAAGCAAATCACACCAGTAGGAGAATCTCCCCCACTAGTCCTCTGACCATGAGCAACTTTCTGTTTACCTTTCCCAGTTGGGGAATCATAAGGCTTACCACGATTCTGTTGGTGCTTACTCCTCTTCTCACTAATAATCTTGTAATGTGCATTATTATCCTCTTCATAAATCCTACAGCTATCAACCAAATCAGCAAAGACACAAATTTTATGATATCCGACTGCTTTCTTAATCTCCGGGCGTAACCCATTCTCAAACTTAATACACTTTGAAAACTCAGCATTTTCCTCAGTATAATGCGGGTAAAACTTAGCCAACTCAGCAAACTTGGCAGCATACTCAACAACAGACATACTTCCTTGCTTCAGCTCAAGGAGCTCAATTTCCTTCTTACCACAGACATCTTCAGGAAAGTACTTTCTCAAAAATTCCCTACGGAACACAGCCTAAGTGACATTCTCACCTGAAGCTTCCAATCAATGACAAGTCTCTAGCCACCAGTCATCAGCCTCGACTGCTAGCATATGAGTCCCATAACAAACCTTCTGCGCTGGAGTGCATTCCATCACGCGAAAGATTCTCTCAATCTCTTTCAACCATTCCAATGCTCCGTCAGGATCATACTTTCCCTTGAACGTAGGTGGATTCTCTCTCTGGAAAGTCACCAAGCTACGAGATCCAGCATTCCCGTCAGCATTCGGCTGATTCTCCATCGCATGAGCCATTGCTTCTAGAGTAGCAGCAAGGGCAACATCATTCCTTCCAGCCATCTCAACTCCTCACTACAACATAAACAACGGTTAGAACTCAAAATAAAAATACTCGATTGTTAGACAACTAAGACTCGACGACAAGGTCGGACCAACCTTTTGCTCTGATACCAACTTTGTAACACCCCAATTCTACCCCAAGCAATTATACAATTAAATTAGAGTTATAAAATTTCAATCATACAAATGAATCGGGACGTCACAAATTCTTCTAACAAATTCATTGCACTCATCGTGGATATATAACACTATTTCAAAACATCGGATGAACCATCAACATAACGTCTTTAATTAAATAATTCAACAACTACGCAGCGGAATTCTCAATAACATCTTTAAAACGACAAAACATCAACTTCAAAACATCTCATATTCAATAGTAATCAATTTAAAGTTCAACAACTAAAAATCAACAATCTAAAATCGGCAAGCGTTCATCCCCCCGAGTGTTACATATGAGAGCAATGTCACCAACTCGAACTACTGAAGGTATACAACCTTCACTCTCGATTACCTGCACGTTACCAACATAAGGGCAACATTCAAACAGAAGGGGTGAGATATCTAATAATATAATAAAGCGCGTGATAATTAATATATTAAATTAGATCAATACTATCACCACTCCTCATCTCATAATCAACAACAATTACAGCATATATACATATTCGTCAACATCAAAAGACACTTCATCATTCACTCATATAATGCGACTCAATACTATGCAAATGCATGTGGTACCATTGGAGCAGAACTCCCATCTCAAAAATCTGCCAATTAATAGAGGCATCAACAAGGCATAGCCTTCATCTCAAAATTTGCCAATCCAGGCCATCTCAACGAGCATAAGCCCCTTCTCAGAAATGCAATGTATGCTACTCAACATGAATGTAATATCAACACCCAAATTAACAACATCTCAAATCATCTCAAAACATCTCAATTAACATCTCAAAATAACAACATCTCAATCATTTTAAAACATCTCAATTAACATCTCAAAATAACAACATCTCAAAATAACAACATCTCAATCATCTCAAAACATCTCAATTACAGCATCTCATAAACATCTCAAAATAATTTATTAAACATCATTTGTTCATCATAATTATCAAACACAACTTTAATAGCCACATCTCACTAATAACTCAGCTGTATATTACTACTACAGTAATCCATACCGTTACTCTGCAATTTTACATATTTATTGTCACTAATCCTATTTTCATGATTCTAACAGCAGCCTCTATACATCTACTATTCATCATTCTGTCCAAAACATCAGCACAACGACCAATCACGGGAATTAATCCTAAATCCTAAATTAGTTACTAGGATTACACTTCTTATCCATCGTTTTAACCATCTAGAGTAAAGTTCATCGCGTTAGCTATCCAACACTTCAAACGACATCTTAAAACTTAAGTTACAGCAACTAAAAACTGATTCTGTCAAAAACCAGACCCTATGTATCGACACAAAACCCTAGGGATCGACTCATCTTGCTTCATCTGTACACTATGAGTCGACACATCCTCCTTATGGATCGACTCATCCTGGCTTTAAATCACAGCATGTATCGACACATGCTTCTCACCGGTCAACTCATCCTGAGTCTCACACACTCATGTATCGATGCAAGCCCTTCTTGTATCGACCCATCTTCAGTCAATCAGCCTTCATGTATCGACACATCTAATTTGGGATCGACACATCCTGCTACAGTCTGTATAATTTTCTGCATTTTCTTCTGTAATTTCACTACGGGAATTATGTTACAGTCCTACAAACCTCATTATAATCATGGTAAATCATCACATATCATTAACCTCTAATATTACATCGATTTAACAATATATGGCATCTTTATTCTTCTAAAATTCATCAAACCTTCATCATACACCATCATATACATCCAATTCAAGAACAAACAACAATCACATCTAACCCCACATATCAAACATCATGAACCCAATTATAAATTCAGAACCCCACCCTTACCTTGGATTGAAGGTCTCTCTATAATTTCCGGGTTGAATTCTCGTTCTTGCCGTTTTCCACTTTTTTCAGCAGCTTCACGTTCTTCTCAAATCCTTATTTCTTTCTACTGCTTCTTTCTTCTCTTCCTTCTCACAAATAATAAAATAACCTAATATTCTATTATACCTTATTGGGCTCAAAATCTACACCCCCTTATTACTTCCACTCTCTCAAAATAAGCCCACATTAAATAATATTAACTTCTAATATTATTTCACCACATGATAATATATCTCTAATATTATTTCTCCACATAATAATATTATACCTCTAATATTATTATTTCTCCACTTAATAAAATAAATCCAATTATATTATAACACATCTTCACAAATATTCCAAAAATAATTTAATTAAATAATTAATTAATTTACGGGCGTTACACCTCACCTATCACGACACTGTACTTCATAAACACATGATTATATTAATAATATTAATGGAATATAACTCAACTCAATTACTCTAAATATATTCCCACTTCTTTTCAAATTACTTTTGACATCTGTTTTAAGTGAACTTTGAACTCATAAAACACCAAACATTATTTCTCTCTGCTCATGCTTAAATCAAAAGAGTAGTTTCCATACAAAAATCAAATCTAAGTAACAACACTCCATGTGGGAACGATACTCTTATACTTATTACTTGTTGCAATCACAACATGTACACTTGCATGTGACACATCTTTTAATATTGTAAACAAATACGGTGGATGTCGGGGGAGAAGCCAGCTTGTACTAAGAAGGAATATGGGTGGGGATTCAGAGATTTTAAAGTCTTTAACATGGCTATGGTTGCTAAACAGAGTTGGCATCTGCTGATAAAACCTTATGCTCTTATATCCAGAATCTTCAAAGCAAGGCACTATCCTAGAACTTCTTTCTTCGAAGCTAATCTTGGTTATAATCCTACTTTTGTATGGCGGAGTATTTGGAAAGCGAGAGAGGTTTTAACACTAGGTTGTAGGTGGAGTATTGGGAATAGAAGTCATATCATGGCAATGAATGAACCTTAGCTTTGAGGAAAAAGAGAGGGTTGTCTAAGTGACGGACAAAAGCAAGGTGTATATGATATTACCATTAAAAATATGATGTTTCCTGATGTAAAACAATGAGATATGCAGGTGATAAGAGAGTTGTTTGATTATGCAGTAACTGAATAAATTTTACAGGTCCCATTGATGGAAGATGTTGTAGAAGATATAATGGTTTGGAAAATGAGAAAAATGATGTTTATAGTGTGCAATTTGGGAACAAAATGTGGAGGAGTTCCCAAATGAGTGATGCTAATGGGAGAGTGGAAGAGGATTGGTGTAGCCTCTGGAATATTAATGCTCTGCCTAGATTTAAACATCTCTTATGAAGAATTTGTAAGGTGTGTTTACTGATACATATTAGACTTCGTCAACATTATGTTCCATACCCGTCAGTTTGTCTGCTTTGTGAGAATAGTAATATAGATTATTGACATGTGTTATTTGGGTGAACTGGGACTAATCATTGTTGGAGGGTAGCAGGTTTGTCCAATCTTATAATCATTATGTGAGTTAAGTTAATTAATGATACTAATTCTCTTATTTTTTATATTTGTAGTACGGAGGATAAAAAGCTTATTTGTAGAACTACAATTATGATAAATGTGAAACTGGGTATGCTTGCATTTCATAATGGCATGATTGGTCTACAACTCAAAAAGATCATGATATTGCGAATGACCATAATCACATTACGACTTGGAACCCGCCAACTGCAAGGTGGTTAAAGTGCAATGTAGATGCTAGATTCAATAAACTCTGTGGTACTACGAATAGGGGTCGATATGTGCCAGAGGGTCTCAGAGGGTGTTCGAAAGGAACGGTGACACATGATACCAGTTTTTTAGGGTCACCAGTTTATTTTTAACTATAAATACGGAGAATGCTATAACACACCAATTCATTTCTATAAAGATGTGTATTAACATGATGCACCTTCTTACTTTTAACATTAAAAGATTAATGGACCAATAAAGAGATTTCACTTTCTTTGTAATTAATTAAGTTTAATATTATTAATGTAACATTTCACTTTCACTTGTTTATTTAACTAGTGTGTATGAAATAATTTTGCTAATTTCATTATTGTAGGTGTAGTTTGAGATTTCGATATCCTCTTCATCATAGAAGCATAAGTCATGGTCCTTAAAGAAACAATTTATGGAGTTATACTTTTGCATCTGAAAAATATAATTTTTGAAAGTGATTCTCAAAGAATAGTTCAAGCTCTCCATTCCAATCATAATGATAGATCCGAATTTAGTATAATTTTTATGTCAATTAAAAATTTATTACAGGTATACCTTAACTTTGAGATTAAATTTATTAAACGCCAAAAAAATTTGATTATGCAATTAATTATGAAGGCGGCCAAATTCTTAAAACTAAATGTAATATTACTAATTTGAGTCCTCGTTATATTGAGCTAACACTTGATTAATAAAATACATTGAACATCAATTATCAAGAAAAAAAATAACCGAACATCCCCGTACATCTATTTTTTTATTTATTTAAGATATTTATACATGCATATTTTGATCCGACGATTAGGATTGAAATATGAAAATAAAAAATATAAAAGAATGTTGAGTGGTGAGTGACAACAGTAACCAGACAAATGTTTTTATTTTTATTTTTGTTTGGGTCTTAATGTTTAAATTTAAGTGTTCTATTTGTGCCGTCATTTAACAATGATTAAGATTCGTTGAAGTCCATTAAACTGGTGCCAAAATTAAAAAGAAAAAAAGAATCAAAAGGAAAAGATAACGTTGATATGTCACATAAAAACTTAGTTTTCAAATAAACAAGTGATTTGATTTACAACACTAATTTACTAATATTTTCTAGTGCTGCTTATCATAGCCCTCTCAAATTTTTAGATGTCATGTAGTATAAATTAGTCATACTTTAGTCAAGAAAAAATAATAAATTCCTATTTATTTGAGTTTTAACTATAACAAAGATTTTAGGAGTTTTATTTAATTATAATTTAATTATGAAAATTTTAGATTTTGGATAGTAACATATTTTACACTGTTTATTAATAAGTGTAGTAAAACAATTTCAACTCATTAAAATTGACTATTTTACTTGCATTTTTTTTAAGAGTAAACGAAAGTTTAAAGTCACATTATTTAATAACCTTGCTTCGTCTCACTTTTTTGTGAACTTTTACCACACAAAAATTAATATAATTTTTATGATTTTAGATTTTTTTTAAAAAATTAGGTCATATTATTTAATAAGTTTGCTTCGTCTCACTTTTTTGTGAATTCTTGCCATACAAAAATCAATATAATTTTTTTTTATAATTTTAGACTTTAAAAATAAAGTGTACACATATTATCCTTCTTATTTTTTAAAGTGATAAAGGTTTTTGAATTTTTTTAGCAATAATTATATTTAAAAAAAAAATAAGTAATCATGTTTCTGAGAAAATTACATAAATAATTATGTTTCGAAATATATAACAATTGAGGCGCCATCTCACTTGACGCATGCACTGACCTTTTTATCTTAGGCGTCATCTCACTTAGCGCATGCACTTTGTTTTAGCCATGTGAGATGGTGCAAGCATTATAATATAGGGGGAGGCGTCATCTGAGATGACTACTATGTGCAATTGTATTTTTTATAAATAATACTCATTTCTCCATCATTCTTCACACGTTCTCACATTATCTTCTCATTTTTTCTTTGTTCTTTGCATCATGACATCTTCCATTTTTATCAGGGATGAATACGTTATTTTCTCGGCCACCAAACCTCCGATGAAAATGAAATTTAGGCACATTCACTCTATGGAGCGTCTGAAGAGAGAGTTGATGTGATGGCTAGAGGGAGACATCGATGCTGGAGAACAAATTAGAAGGATCCAGAGAAGAAGAACAGTCACCTCACTTGCAACTGGAAGACATCAATCTTGGTTGAAGGAAGTCAAAATAGATAGAGACGTAATGGCGATGATGCATGGCTATGATACGGTGGAAGAACTGACTTGGGTGTTTTGCGTTTTATCGCAATTGTTGCGGATAACAAGAGTCACCACCAACTTTTCTTTTATCTAATAAAGGAAAGGGTGAAAAGAACAGGTAAGACATTTTGAGAATTTTCTTGAGTTCGGAGGGTAGGTTATGAAAAGGGAAGATGTTAACACCCTTTTTATCCGTAGTTATCTGTAGGCTCTTAGTTGCTAGCTCACTTTGAAATGCTTTGCAAAATGTGTTTGTGTTTGTTTGAAAGTATTTTTGAAAAGTGCCTTCGTTTAGGCGAACTTTGTAACGATTCTTGTCTCTATAAGAATGCATACAAAGTGTTGACTTTTGAAAATATTTCATGAAAGTGTTGGTGTATTTGAAAGATGTTTTGTTTTGAAATGTTCGTGAGCAAGCAACTACGAGCGTTCTACCTACTCAAAAAGTATTTGTTTTTTTCTCCTCCTTTAGATAGTGTTATCTTACCATTAGTTCGTAAGAAACCTTATCATTGGATGTGAAGGGACAAACGTGGCTCATCGTACAGTCATAGAAGATAACTTGTAAGATGTTTTAACAATTTGTCGTAAGGGACTAAGATCTTTTACCGAAGGCAACATCGAAAGATCATCGAGGGACTACGATCTTTTAATCGAGGGTCTTTGCTAAAGTATCCTACGTTCGAGGGATACGATTGTCTTTATCCGAGGCAACAAGTGAGGTTATCCTAGAGGTGCATGTGTGCAAAGTGTGTTTGATTTAATTATTTTGTCTTGAATCAGGGTTTTGCTATGTTTGATTTTATGTCTTGCCATACAATCCTATTAAACTAAGGAAAGCGATAAATTGTGGAATTTAAATGTTCTACGCTATTACATGGCTTTAGGGATGGGGAGTAAATATTGTGTGAATGGGGGAGAAAGCAATAAAACCCTAATTATCTATTACAAAGCTTTGGCAGTTACATAATAGGAAAATACGAGAAAAAATAAATCTACGCTATTATATTTGAGGGTGCAAACCTATACAATTTTATCTAGGAAAAATAAAAGGGAAATGAATGTGATTTTATGAATTTATTTAGTACAAGTTGTGACAAAATGATTTTAGTTTGAAACATGTTTTTGTTGTTTATTAAGAATAAAAAAAATTAAGAAAGGTACTATTTTGAATAAATTATAAATAATGAAAAACATTTTTTGTGATATTTTTTATATTCATAAAGTAGAGGTGATAAATAAATAATATGCAAAAAATCAACTCAAAAGGAGTTGTGTTGATTGGTTAAATAAATTGTTGAAGTTTGTTAAAAAAAGTGAAATAAAACAAGTGATAAAATTTAAGTTTGGTCCTGCCAAGGCTTGAAATCAGGATCTCCAGGTTATTGGCTCAAAAGTTTACCACCAGGCCACGTGCATATGCTTGTCAAGAAAATGCTTGCATGATATCATATGTGAAACCTGCCTTCTGAAATCACAAAATCACAAAATAACACATAATATGCAAAACAGGAGTTCACATTGGTTCGAACCCACACCCTTATGGTCAGAGGTACTTGAAAACGCGTGCTTGGCGCTAGAGTGGCTATTTCATCCGTTTATAAAACAACTACCAATAAATACAAAATAAACTCGTTTTCAAATTTTGATTTTTCTCTTCTTTTTATTCCCTGCATTCATCGTTACTGTTACTGTAACAACATATTTCCATTTTTTTTCAAAAAATTTTAACTTCCTCATTTCTCAACCAAATTAAGAGTTGTAAAAACCAAACTTGCTTGATTTTTAATAAGGAATTCAACCATGTAATTTTTAAGAGCTATAAATCAAAGGTTTTCACGAATTTCTTATTGGTACCAAACAAAAATCTAAATGTCCCAAAAATTCAGTTTCAAAATTCTCATCCCAGTCAATTAAAATAAAATTTAAAGATTTGGTTAGCTTTATAGACATGATATCTACATTTTATATTTCAAAAGTAAGTAAAATGATGCTTGTATCAAGATTTCAAAGTTGGAAAAACTTAGCTCTTGATGCCAAAATTCAATGTCCTCTACACGACTTCCATAAGTAATATGGTGATTGCTTTAGCTTCCTGGGACCTTAGTGAGTATGTTGCAACTCTTACTTTGCCTTGAAAGTGTCTGGATTGGTCTACTCAAGTCAAGTTGCAATGATGTATTTTGAAAATGGTGAATGATGAAAATGATGTTACAATGAGGAAACAGGGGTATGGATAGCTTCTATATGATATATATGAAGTGTTTGGATGATTTGTTTGGACGATAGTTTCAAGAGTGATGAGTTTCGAAGTTAAGGTTTCAAAAGCTTAAAAATAGTGATTTTTGGTCAATTCTGACTTGGGAGAGATTGAGGGTGTTTGAGGGCTTGTTAATTCGTGCTTTTGGTTGCAAAATAGTGTCTCTATTTATAGGGAAATGTTGGAAAATCTCAAGTTGATCAGAATTCAAAATCACGTGTTAAGCCCATCATGTGATTTTCTTGAAAAATCAAGTTTCAATGTCTTGTACCTTTGATAATAGAGTGGTTAAACAATTTAAACATGTTGCTTCTGACTTTGTAGATTGAGTGTGTACAAAAGAAACAAGTTAGAGGCTCAAGGAGTGGACTTTTGCAAAAAGCTTGCTTTTCAAGAATGGAAATGGTACCTTTCTCCCTTAAATGGCAAGATGAATTGGACAATGCTTGAATCAAGTGGACCATAGCTCAAAAGTTTATGTAAACATTTAATTATGGTGAAATTTGCAAATTAAGAGGCCTGTAAAGCAAGATTATGCTGCATGGCATGAGATTGAATCATGTGTTCTTCATGAAAATGACATATAATCCATGTTTGTGATGCCATCTTCTCTTTGAATCTCCTAGCTCAAAAATGATCTCTTTAAGTTATTGGACATTTAAGAAAGCTTGAAATATTGTCTACAAACTTCATGTTGACCATTTTGGCTAAATCAACTTGGAACTATGTGAAAATTGGTTAAGAAGTTAGGTCAAAAAATCTGCCTAACTTGCCAAACTTTTCACTAAGTATTTTATGAACAATGTCATGACTTTATGAGGTTATATCTTCAAATCTAAGAATTTTTTGGACATCAACCCTTTAATACAAAGTTGTATAATTCATCATGATATACAACTTTCTTGTTGAAAGTTTTCCTTGAATCATCTTGCATCTTGGTGAAAAAATGTCATGAAGTAGTGAAATTATCAAGTTCAAAACACTTAGAAAAATTTCTAAGTATTAAAAAGTTTGACTTTTTGATGACTTTTTGACTTTCTTGATTCTTGATGATCAAGCTTCATATTTTTGAATGTATTTATGAATCTTGATCTTTGAAACATAATATTGACCAAAAAGTCAAAGTTTGACTTTTGATGTATCCGTTGATTTTTTCATCAGTTGACCAAATTTCAAGTATCAACTGTTTGATCTTGAGAAATGAATTGAGTCATGCAATTAGGTAAAAATGATATGTTTGAGTCCTTGATATTATGCTTCAAACCATTAGGTCATGTATTAGGCCAAAAGTTAATGATCAGTCATTCTCAGTCAAAACCCTAATTTTGACAATTTTGCCCCTTTGATGATTTGAGTGTTTTTCTTGAATAATTGTGATCAACACTTGATTAATTGATGAATATGACTTTAAAATGTTGTTGTGGCCAAAAATCATGAAGTTTGACTGTATTTTGACCATAGTTGACTTTTTATCCAATATAGTTGATTTTCAGTCATCTGAGCAATTGACTAAGCAAATTTATGATGTAAGACTTGAAACTTGGTATAAGTGATCTTGGAAACCTATAATGAACCATGAGAGTCACTTTAGGCATTAAAAGTCCAATTATCCTTGAGAACACCAAAACCCTAATTTGGGGTCCCAGTGCTCAAGAGGTGATTTGACCTAGTCAACACTTGTGCAAACTTGAGTTATTGAAGATCATTGTGAGAAATGTCTTGAGAAAAGAGAGGGAAAATTTTGGGGTACAACAATGGCTCAGATGAAATTGTTTTGACAGTTGTAATTTCAAGTGTTTTATCGTGTTTTTATTTGTTGTTTGCGTATGGTTTGTTGTAACAAATGCTCTTAATGAAAAAAGTTACATTTAGATCTTAAAAAAGTGCAGATAGTTTGCATACATTTTTTATGTTGTCGAGCTTGTAGAACCAGTGGGACAATTTTTTCGGTTGTGTACGACCTGACGACATAAACCACGCTTTCTTTCTAGCTTGTCAAGTGATTTCATTTCAGTTGTGATACACTTGCTTTTGGAACAAACCTTTTTATTCCTTCGCATTTGATCGTTGTGCCATATTATTTCCCCTTTGTATGCAGGCCAATAATCAGGTTTTGCTACCATTAGAAAGTCATTGTTGTATACACTGAGCAAGGTTTTGGACTTGTAAAAGGGATATAGAAGTAGTAATGCATCTTGATGAGTATACACACATGCCACAATGACATGAGAGCAAGGCATATGAAAGGCTTGAAACTTTCCACAATCTCACAAATAAGATGGTAGTATAAACCTATACTCTTGTCTTGGGAGCCCCTCGTTATGGTCGATTGTCTCTTTGACAGTGAAGTTTTGGCTATGTCGGTTGAACCTTATAATAAGATGGGTGTTGGATTTGGCACCTTTTGCCTTAATATATTTCATGCAACTTTCACTTCATAGTTGTCCCGATTGTAAGACTGCATTCCACATTTCACCTCTTTTTGCAAACAACGAAGCCATCCTAAAATATGTTGATTTCACCAAAGCGGATGCTAGGAGGTTTCATATACCTTTGAATACACCGTTCATTGATTCGATAATATTTGTTGTCATATGGCCCTATCGTTTTCCATTGTCGTGTGACCTTGTCCATTTCTCTATTGGAATATTATCAATCCACCTACCTGCATCCGAATTTGATAATCTGATCTCGTTGCGATAGTGTTTCAATGAAGGTTGTGTTAATGCATACCCCGCGTTCATAATTGTTTTCCTAAGAGCCTTGTATTTGATCTCCCTCGTGAAATTTTATACGATATGTCTAATGCAGTACACATGCGTAGAAGGAGGGTCATGCCAACCATTTGCAGGATTATTATATGCACTCTCAATATATGCATGTCTGTCGGAGATCAAACAAAGACCAGGTTGTGGATCCACATGTGTTTGTAGATTCTTGAGAAAGAAAGTCCAACCACCACTAGTCTCTCTCTCGACTAGAGCAAAGGCAATTGGGAAAATGTTGTTGTTCCCATCTTGTGCAACTACCATCAGTAACGTGCCTTTATATTTCCCGTACAACCACGTTCCATCTATTTGAATAATAAGTTTGCAGGACACAAACCCTGTGATGCAAGGTTGAAAAGCCCAGAACAATCGACTGAATATTCCATTTCTATTGACAAAAGTACCATCTGGGGCATACACCGACAATGTTTCCATAATATAAACAGTTCTAGGAGAATACATCTAAATTGCATGCAGGTAGCGCGATAGTTCTTTATATGACTCCTCTCAGTTTCCATATACCTTTTCAATCGCCTTGATCTTTGCTAACCATGCCTTTCTGTATGACGGAGTATAATTGTATAATGTAGTGATGTGAGAGATTATGGTTTTCACCTTCAATGATGGATCATTGTTGACGAGACGTAAGATTTCTTGACATATTATATCATAATTTAGTTTATGATGACCTTGTGATTGAGTAGAATTAATGCACGTATGGGTGGACATATAACCTATCACCCAACAATCACCTCTCAATCTGTATGATGCAGTGAGCCTGAACATATAATCTGGGTGAACATACTTGAGCTTGTACCTTTATGGATCTACCTTAAAATCAATAGAGTTTAACATGTGAAACTTTTTTATAACTCACATACAATCTTCTCTTGAACGGAATTTATCTTTCTCTTTTAAATTTTCATCCGACTGCATATACGGGTTGAAAAAAAAATCTGATGACGGTTCATCTCCGCCCATGTTGAAGTTTGTAATATGTGAATATTGTGTGTAGATTTCATTTGGAGGTATTTCAGGTAGCACATCATCTTCAGAATCATTGTTAACCATGTTGTCAAACTCTAACTCTTTATCTTCCTCTTCTTCGTCAACGACATCTACTTCTGCTTGTTTACCTTCGATGGGATCAACCACTTGTGACTGAGTTGGTTGTGACAACTGAGCCTCTTGGAGCACAATGTACAACTTAATTGAGTCGTATCTAGAGTACTTATGATTAGAAAACATATTTTGAAGGTCCTCGTCATCTTGAACCTCTATCTTATAAAATATTATTATGTTCTCACAAAAAAAAAGGATTTTGATAGAAGATGTGTGTCACTGGACCTCGTGCCCCACACCCATATGCCCCACACTCAACCCCAATCTCAATCTCAATATTAATACACCCACATGCTCCACACACAATTTTAATATTCTGAACATCCCGATGTGGGCCCCTCATCATCTCACCTTAGTCCAAATCTAGGATTTTCTGAAGAATATGATCCAACCGATCCAACTTACCGTCAACCACCATATCACCATAACACCCAACAATCGCAATACTAAACACCCCAAGATTCATTTTCTTTTTACCCCCTTACTCAGACGACCAGTGTTATCGACCATCCATGGAATCCCACCCCCACCAAGACGATCAAACTTTAAGGACATGGGTAACCGTCTGTACCAAAGCAGACCTTCCAGATATGGTGATCTGACAGATTTCATGGATCCTGAACGCATTGACTTCGCTGGACCATCGATCCAACCACAACAGAAAAAGCGACGAAACCCACCACGAGATAGGCGAGGGCGCGGGTGCGGAACCATGGGTTGTTATCGAGTTCTGGGGAACAACTAAATAATATGCAATAATTTTTTTATTATGTAATCGTTCATTTGTTATTGAAAAATCATTGTTTCATTAAATTATATCGTTTACTTATTGTCTCTTATTTAAAATAGAAAATAACAAAAAATTAAGAGTTAAAAGCACTTAGGCGCCATCTGAGATGACTTAGGACAAACACCGTGCACCTATGCGTCATCTCACTTGACACCTCCATATAAAAATAAAGAAGATGTGTTATCTGAATTGACTCTTCTATTTAAGTGTTTTCTAAAATATGATTATTTGTATAATTTTCCTTGAAACCTAATTATTTATGTATTTTTTTCAATACTTTCTTATTGCTAAACAAATTTCAGAGATGTTTAGAACTCATAATTAAATTTTAATATTTTCTGACTTTATATTCAAATGTGATTTCAACTTAATTTTAATATAAAAGAATCCCTTCAATTCCGGATTGGACGGCAGTGGTCACGCCCCCACTAAATCGCACGCAGACTCCACCACGAAATTGATTCCGTAACACGTACGTACGAACATTATACACACATCATCAATTATTTCTTTTTAAAAACCAAACTATACCGGCCTCCACCTCACAGTTTCTTTCCTCTTTTCTTGATCACTTTGGAAATTCAGTGAACAAGAAGAGCTATCTATCTCATAAGATGAAGGTCAAGAAGGGATGCGTAGTAATTCAAGTTGGTTCACAGGAACAACAATCTCAACAAGGTGATGCTCAAAGATTTCTCATCCCTATTTCATATCTTCATCATCCTCTTTTCAACAATCTTCTTGACATGGCTTATGACAGTTATGGTTACACCACTCATGGCCCCCTCAAGCTGCCTTGTTCGGCTGATGACTTTCTTCACCTCCGGCGGCAGATTGAAAAAGAATCAACACCCCACCACCACCATCACCATCACAAACACCATCAATATCTACCTTATGCTTTGTATTTCATCTCTTGTTAATAATTATAATACTCACTTTTCTGTTGTTCCGCTACTGTGTTTTTTTTTTTCCATTTCTCCTGTGCTTTAGTCTTACATAGAGATGAGATCACTCTGCTTTTTTTTTTTTATTTAATAAAATTACAAAAGAAATACTACTACTACTATGCTTAGAAATAAAACTTCATTCTAAAAGAATTCGGTACATGAGAATACATATAGTTAATATATGTTATTTAGCTTCGTAGTAGTAAGTTGTATGTCTCTAACACACAGCAACTCACAACTACTCAGAAGGTCATCTATGATTAGCTATGAATTTTTTGTTGTCTCTCTCCTCCGAATGTTTCGCATTTACTGATAATAATAAAAATAATAATAATAATAACAATAATAATAATAATAATAATTAAATTATCTTATTTTTAGATATAT
Organism: Vicia faba; assembly: GCA_948472305.1. NCBI lineage: Eukaryota > Viridiplantae > Streptophyta > Magnoliopsida > Fabales > Fabaceae > Vicia > Vicia faba. The sequence goes on from OX451741.1 coordinate 1,240,742,347, forward strand.
TTGTTTCAGACCAGACCAAGACATTATTTGTATTGAATAGGTGAAACAAATCTCAAAAGTATAGTTTTAAAATCTAGACCGTTTCTTTCGGTCGGATCAATTAAACCATGAACCGAAAAGTAAATAGGTCCGGTAAAATTATTTGATCATAGTTGATGCACAAAGGAGAGATGAAAGGCAAAATGAATATATTGAATGACGGCTACAGAATAATGAATAATGAATTAATGAATTACATTGACTTACTTATTACTAAGTTATTTATACACACAATTAGGGTATAATAAAATACTAAAATACCTTCTAACAAAATTAATCAATAAGATATTCCTAAAATATAAATTAATTCCAACAACATCCCTTAATTTATATTTACACAAAACTGACAACACCAATTTCATCCCTCAAACGAAGAAATTGATCAGTCTTGATAGCCTTTGTTAGAACATTTGTCAGCTGTTTCTGGGTGCTACAATGCACAACTTCTAATATTTCACCATGAACCTGATTCCTCAAAAAGTGATACTTGGTCTCAATATACTTTCTTCTCCCATGCAGCATTGGGTTCTTTGCAAGATTGATTGCAGACTTGTTATCAATCATCAGCTTTAGAGGTTTTTCTACCTCAATCTTCAGATCCCGCAGCAGGTTCAGAATCCACAGAGCTTGGCATGCAGTCAGAGCTCCTGCAATATATTCAGCTTCACAGGTTGACAGTGCAACAACATGTTGCTTCTTGGAACACCAAGAGATAGGACCTTCCAGAATTTTGAATAAGTATCTAGAAGTACTTCTTCTGTATACTCTGTCTCCACACCAATCAGATTCTGAATAACTCAAAAGTTCTGATTCGATCTTCCTTCTAGAAAGAAATAACACTCCATATTTCAGAGTTCCCTTCACATACCTCAGAATCTTGACAGCAGCTTGGTAATGAGACCACTTTGATTTACTCATAAATCTGCTAACCATACCAACTACATAGTAAATATCAGGTCAGGTATTACACAAATACCTCAGAGAACCAACCATCTGTTTGAAGGTTGTAGCATCCACATCCTCTCCATCAGAATCATAGTTCAACTTCTGATTCGTATCAGCATGTGTGATAGCAATTTTGCAATTCTCTAGCTTAAATCTCTTCAGAAGCTCAAGGTCATACTCCATCTGATGAAAAATGATTCCTTTCTCAGAGTATATAAACTCCATCCCTAGAAAGAAACTCATTTTCCCAAGATCTGTCATTTCAAACTCATTCATCAGAACCTTCTTGAACTCAGCCATATCTTGTTCAGAACTTCCTGTGAGCAATATGTCATCCACATACAAGCACGCCAGAATCATATTATCTTCTGAGTATGCTGAACATAAACACCAGACTCCATCTCACACTTCTGAAACCCTTTTCCCTAGAAAAATGAACCAATCTTCAGATTCCAGACTCTGGACGCTTGCTTCAATCCATACAAGGCTTTGTGTAATTTGAACACCATCTCTTATTGATTCTTTTTCTCAAATCCAGGAGGTTGTGACACGTATACCTCTTCTTGTAATGGACCATTCAGAAATGTAGATTTTACATCTAAATGCATAAGAGGCCAATTCCTGTTACCAGCTATTGCAATCACTAGTCTGATTGTTTCATGTCTCGCTACAAGTGTAAACACTTCAGAGTAATCCAACCCAGACTTTTGTTGAGAACCTCTTGCTACTAGTCTTGTTTTGTGTTTGCCAATTTATCCATCTGGCTTTAGTTTCTGCTTGAAAACCCATATGACGCTTATGACTTTCTTGCCTTTTGGAAGTTATGTCAGCTTCCAAGTCTTGTTTCTCTCTATAACATCAAGTTCTTCTTTCATGGCCTACAACCAAACTTGCTGCTTAAGTGCCTCTCCGTACTCACGGGTTTAAATTCTACTAACATTACACACTGAATAACTTCTCCTTCGGAGTCTACTTCAGTGTCTTGTAACATGTCAAACTCTGCAAGTGTGGTCCTAGGTGTAAATTCAAGAACAAAAAGTTAAAACCCCTACTAGATATGAAAACTAAGTTGTTGGACCATAGGAAAAAGCAATCAAAATTTGAAATTAGTTTGGCTATCTTGATAGAAGAGTTCTGTCGTGACAGGGAGTATTAGTGATCCAAAGAGCATACGCAATCAAGAATGTGCTTCAGGACTTAGTTATACCTGTTTTTAGGACAAGTCCCTTGAGAAGATTTATGAGTTTGAAAAAGGTTGGCCTTGTTAAAGAGGGGATGGTTACTTAAAAATGTTCTGTCTGCCTTTTCCTGTCGCATCACCTGAGGACAAATAATGGTTTAAGTCTGTGGGTGTGTTAACCCATATTTTTTTAGTTAATACATGCATTTAGTTTTTATTAATTAGTCTTTTAATTAGCTTAATAGTTATAATTTCCTGCATTTTAGTTGTTTTTATTAGACTAGCTTGGAGCATAATAGTTGCTCCCTTTTTATTATTAATTTGTGTCTTTGTAATTAAAGGTTAACAGAGTCAAGCTAAGGCAAGACTACAATGGTCTACTGCATGAGGCATGAATTGAAGGAATTTGAAAGACTCAGGCCAAAGGGAAATAATTATTGCAAACAAATGGATGATAAGGATAGCGTGGAAGGAAGAAATCATTGGAAGGAAAATTTGGTTGTGCTAAAAAATAAAGAAAACCATTCAAATTCAAAGCACAAGGTATAGGCGCTAGAAGACAAAATCGGGTACAATAGTACACTGCACAAATGACAGAGTGCCTCCTACACCGACTGTGGTAGTCTGCCACACTACACCTTGTCTCCTAGCATGGTCTTCTTATACCAGATTCCTTATTTTCTAAGCAACTGATTTTATGTGTTGGCGCTACTTTTTATATGGGCTTGATGTGATTTCATCATATTTGGACCATGATTAAATGCAACACAAACCCTAATCATTGGTCTATAAATAGAGTTGTAATGAGAAATGAAAGGGGAGTTCAGTTGTTCCAAGAGAAAAACACAAAGAGTCTAAGTGCTTGGATAGTAGAGTGTGAAAGTGTTTCTCTCCTCACCCAATCCTGTACCAACTGATGAGCAGTGGCGTGACTGGAGACATCTCTTGAAGATTAGTCATCTCAAGGCATTTTCCAAGTCTCTCTTAGGTTTATGTCTTTTCTTCATTTATTGTTCAAGAGATGTTCCTATCAAGAACCATCTTTGTAGCTTGTGCTCAGCTCACTATGAGCTAAATCTTTCGTAGTTAAGCAATGTAAAGTTAATATTAAAGTGTTTTTATGTTATATGGTGTGTGGTTAAGTGATTCATTTTATTATATGTTAGTATGTTATAAGTTTACTTCTTTGCATGATCAACTTAAGAGTAGATGACATCTTGTTGTTGTGAGAGATCCAACAACAAGTGATTTTCTTAATAAAAATAGTTGAATGAGTAGGATAGATATTCACCTGCTTTGCTTACTTAGAGATAAAAATCTACAACAATTGAGGATTTCAGAAGACTAATAGACGCATATTAGGGTTATAAGTGAGGCTTAGATATTTGTTTACTTATCCTTGTTATGCATGCTTTGATGTTGTAGAGATACACCACAAGATCACTCAGATCTCACCTATCACGACACCATACTTCATAAACACGTGATTATATTAATAATATTAATGGAACATAGCTCAACTCAATTACTCTAAATATATTTCCACTTCTTTTCACGTTACTTTTGATATTTGTTTTAAGTGAACTTTGAACTCATAAAACACCAAACATTATTTCTCTCTGCTCATGCTTAAATCAAAAGAGTAGTTTCCATACAAAAATCAAACCTAAGTAACAACACTCCATGTGGGTACGATACTCTTATACTTATTACTTGCTGTAATCACAACATGTACACTTGCATGTGACACATCTTTTAATATTATAAACAAATACGGTTGATGTCGGAGGAGAAGCTATCTTGTACTAAGAAAGAATATGGGTGGGGATTCAGAGATTTTAAAGTCTTTAACATGGCTATGGTTGCTAAATAGAGTTGGCATCTGCTGATAAAACCTTATGCTCTTGTATCCAGAATATTCAAAGCAAGGCACTATACTAAAACTTCTTTCTTCGAAGCTAATCTTGGTTATAATCCTACTTTTGTATGGAGGAGTATTTGGAAAGCGAGAGAGGTTTTAACACTAGGTTGTAGGTGGAGTATTGGGGATGGAAGTCATATTATGGCAATGAATGAACCTTAGCTTCGAGGAAAAAGAGAGGATTGTCTAAGTGACCTCTAAAAGCAAGGTGTGTATGATATTACCATTAAAAATATGATGTTTCCTAATGTAAAGCAATGAGATATGAAGGTGATAAGAGAGTTGTTTGATTATGCAGTAACTGAATAAATTTTACAAGTCCCATTGATGGAAGATGTTGTAGAAGATATGATGGTTTGGAAAAATGAGAAAAATGATGTTTATAGTGTGCGATATGGGTACAAAATATGGAGGAGTTCCCACATGAGTCATGCTAATGGGAGAGTGGAAGAGGATTGGTGTAGCCTCTGGAATATTAAAGCTCTGCCTAGATTCAAACATCTCTTATGAAGAATTTGTAAGATGTGTTTACTGATACATATTAGACTTCGTCAACATTATGTTCCATACTCGTTAGTTTGCCTGCTTTGTGAGAATAGTAATATAGATGACTGACATGTGTTATTTGGGTGTACTGCGACTAATCAGTGTTGGAGAGTAGCAGGTTTATTCACTCTTATAATCATTATGTGAGTTAAGTTAATTAATGACACTAAGTCTCTTATTTTTTATATTTGTAGTACGGAGGATAGTGTTGGCTCCTAAATTCGACACCCTTGTTTTATTAATGTCAGCCATTAAAGCTGAAGGATGTTTTCGACCAGCTGGGTCTGTCGAAATGCCCATCGAAAGATGGCAATGTACTTAGAGGATTTCTTCCAAGGGAGAAGTTGGTTGCCTTCGACGTCAAAGGTGTTTCTCGTCGAAGATGCTTCTCGACGAAGGTGTTCAATGGTTCAGAGTGGAACGGTTTGAAATTCAAGCGTTTGGAGGGAAAACGGTTTCCAGCGGTTACCAAGTGCAACGTGCAAAGATCTGGGGCGTCGAACGCTGAGAACGTGCCAAGTGGAGTCATCTCGAAGCAGTGTAACTGTCCGACGGTTACTTGGGATGTTTTAGTATAAATAGTAGTAGGTCACGCAGTTTTTCGCGTGTGTTCACAATTATATACAAAGTCACTCATATAGATTCGAGTACCCAGCGTGTGAGAAAGAATTGTTGAGAATGTATGTGTGAAACACCACTTTTATTAATCAAAGTCATTTACTTTTCCAGAAACTTTACTTGCTTTCTGTGATCGGTGGATCTGGAACTGACTGTTTAACGCTGGTTCGCGAAATGTCGCGGAAGCAAGAGTCGCCACCGTCTTTTATTTTCTCCAAATGGAAAGGACAAAAGCACAGAAAAATTCCTTATAGAGATTGCTCTCGGTTCGGGAGGTAGGTTATAGAAAGGGAAGGTGTTAGCACCCTTTCTATCCATGGTTATCCATGGGCTCTTAGGTACTTGCTCAATGTGTTTTCAAAAATGTTTGCTTGCTTTTCAATTGTGGGTTTAAAAAAGTTTCTTTGAAAAATTTCAGTTCGACTCGTACGTCAGAGTGTTTGAAAATTTTGCTTTGAAAGCTTTTGAAAATGTGTTGGTGAAAAGATTTTTGTTTGATTTGTTTGAAATTAGAGCAAGTATCCTTGAGAACCTACCTACCCTAAGGAATTCGTCTGTGTAGATGTCCTTTAAAGTAGTGCCATCCCACCATTGAGAGGTAGGTAGCACCACCGTTGGAGGTGTTCGGGTCAATTCGAGTTTGTAGGGACATGGTGATCACCAGAGCAATGGGAAGACACCTTAGAAGCTACCCTCATGCCAGGTTCCCGGATCATGAGGACTTACTAAGACGTCCTCTACTCGACGATCACCTTTCGAAAGGCAACAGTGAGGCGTACCCTAGGGGTGGTGTGTGCGATTCGTGTGTCGTTTTCAGATATTTGTCTTGTCATGTTTATTTGTGCTCTACGCTTGATTTTAATTAAGACATTCATTCTTGCATGCTTTTTAACAGTTATAAAGTTTGCGGGAAAATAAATCTAAGGCTATTACAAAGGCGCGGGTCCACATCGCCAAAATTAAACCGGACCCGATTTGACAGAAAAATAAAGAAAAAAGAAATAAAAGTGCGAGAAGTTAAATTGTTACAAGGCTTTGGGACATGTACATAATTATTTAAACGATATAAAATAAATACGCGACATTAAATAAGTTACGAACATGGGCGTTGGACCCTTTTGCAAAAAATTAAAATTAATGAAGAATTAAAATTAAAATTAAATGTTTTTGGTATTTTATGTTTTTTAAGATTTAAAAGGAGAAATTAATTAAAATTGACTAACCCTAATTCTAATGTTTTTTAAGTTTATTAAGAAAATATTAGAATATAACCTAAGTTAAACCTAATCATTTTTATGTACAATTTAATCATGAAAATAAATAAATAAATAATATTAGGATAAAAAAGGAAATTAAAAAGGAATAAAAAGTTATTAAACCTAATTCTATATTTTTGGATTTTTAGTGATAAAAAGAATTGAAATTAAAACCTATTTAATACTAAATATTTACATGCAATTTATTTATGAAAATAATAATAAATAAAATAAAATAAATATTATATTTTTTATCCTTTCTGAGTTTTTATGTATTTTTTGTATTTTGTAAAAATAATAATCAATTTAAACAAATAAAAAAATAACAATTAAAAATGAAATAAGAAAAATAAAGAAAGCAAACCAGGGGGTTTTCTGTCCCAACATGGAGGTATGGACTCAGCAATCTGGCCCCTTTGCCTTTGAAATTTATTGACTTTTCCCAGCATTTTATGGCACATTGACCATGGTTTAGGATGTTCATCAATTATACACCTTTGGATCGTTTCTGATGGCCACGCGTGCACTGGAATTATGATGGCATATGGTGGTCTCGATTTTAGGCGCTGCATGAGATTCGTTAGGGAAAAATAATATTGAAGATTGTACAGACCTGGGATTCGAACCCAGGTCTTGAAAGTCACCACGCTCAACACCTGCCAACTGAGCCACTTCAAACGTTTTAACATATAAACAACAATAATTAATAAAAAAGAAAAGAAAAACATTAGTGGATCCGCGCGCCACTTTTCAAACGGACCAACCATTCCTCGCCACGACTCCGTCTTCTTCGTGTGTTTTTTCTTTTTCTGAAAACAAAAGCATATGGAAACTGTTATACCCCAAAATTTGCCCTCCCATATTCCTCAAGAAATTGCCAAGCCAAGCTAGAAAATTCCCCAAGGGTTGTGCAGTGCAACAGTCTCCCATACAGTCAAAATTAGGGTTTTGAGTTTGATCAAGAAAAGGAAGTTTTCAAAGGTTCAATCAAGTCTCATATGCTTACAAACATGGTCAAGCATCCTCATATCAAGTTTCAAGGCATTCAGCTCAAGATTGCACAGTCAAAACCCTAGATTGCACTACAGTCAACTGTAGGGGCAAAATGGTCATTTGGCAGTCAAAAGTTCAAATTTTTGGTCAACCTATCATTTTGAAGCCACAAACATCATTTGATCAATGCTTGATCATGATTCTCAAAATTTGGCTCAGAAATCATCAAAGATGCACAAGTTGCTATATTTGGACAGCTGAAAAAGTCAACTGAAATTGACCAGGGCATAACTTTCACATGGATTATCAGAAAAATTCCATCCAAAGCTCATTTTGAAGAGAAAGACATTTCCTACAACTCATCTTCATACTTCAAGTCCAAGAAATGCTCTCACAAAAAGTTATCAATTTCAACATTATAGGTCATTTTCAAAAGTCAACAAAAAGGGACTTTAAGTCAAAGGCCATAACTTGAGATTGGTAAATCAAAATGACATGGGACCAAAGGCATTGGTTAAAGGACTCAAAGACCTTTCCAAAATGTCCAAGAACATGTGAAAAGCTTAAAAATTGAGCAAGTTATGCCTTGTAGAAGTTGGGAAATTTTGGTGAAATGGCAAAAGTCAACTATCTTTGAAAATCCAATTTTGACAAAAGGGCCCCATTTTTTCCACTTGGTTCATCCTTGTCATGCCACACACGTGTCCCATGGTTGATTTCAAGACCAAATATTGATTTTTTTATTTTATTTAATTTTTGATGATTTAATTCATTTTAATTCTTTGAAAATTCAAATAAAATTTAAAAACCAATGGAATAGTGTCAAATGAACTTGGACAATTCCTATGTATCATGAACCAACTCAAGAAATCAGGCTAGGGTTCATTTGCATACTAGGTCTAGGTTTTGGCTAAAAAGAAGGAAAATGGTTAATGGAAGAAACCCTAAGACCAATTCTTTCCCAAGCTTGAATTTAGGTCAAAAAACAAACCAATTCCCTTCCATGAGATGCATTGAGTCAAACCCTAACCATAGTGCAGCAAAAGGCTCGCTCAAAAGTGGATTGGAATTTTGAAAATTTGGACATAAAATGCAAATCTGATTTCAAAGCTAGGGATCCTTTCAAGCCTTAATTTTTGTTCCATAAGCATCCTGGACCATCACTGAACACGTTCCAATTTAAAACATCTTCCAAAACTCCCTGAACTGGTACCCACAACTCAAACTGTACAGCAAAAAAGTGGCAATCGTGATTTACATTCTAAGCATCATCATGCCATTCTAACTGTGGATTCATGTTCCTTATGAGTTTCTAGAACTAATCATTATGTTTAATTGCATTGTTGTGCCACATACGCGATTTCGCCATGTCCAATTTCTAGGTTTTGCAGGTTTCACATTTGGGGCTTTCTGACCAAGGAAAAATCATGCTTCCAAACCAGTGCCATTAGCTTAAGGAGATTGAAACGAAGAAGATGGCACCCTCGCGCTCAATTTATGAGCAACGAGGGGCTAGTCGCTATTTTCTATTAGGCCCCCTAAAACAACGATCAAAAAACGTTGCCTTTGCCCTTCATGTTTCAGAAAAAATGAAAGAGACGATGAGTTGTCACACGGAGACTGGGCAATTCGAATTCGCGCGCGTTGTAGTCATTATACGTTGGTTTTAATTTTTGTTATTTATTAACCATTATATGTTAATTGAAACGCAAGTGCTTCAGTGGTACAGCTGTTACGTTTGCATTGTCTAAGACCTGGGTTCGAATCCCAGGCCTTGTAAAATTTCCATATTATTTTTCCATTGGTAATTGCATGCAGGCCTCACATTAAGACTCACCATGCACTTCAAGATCAGCTCATCCACGTGTCCCTGAGCACCCACATCAAAGGCAAGGATTGGGAAACATGCTACGCTTCAGTCAAATGCATCACACTGGATCAAAAAAGTCAACAAATTCTCACAAATAATTGGGCCAGGCTTTTCAAATCAACACCTCCACAATGGGACAGAACACCCCCCTGGTTCCATTTTTTTCTTCTAATTTTCTTTATGTTCTATTATTTTTAATCATTTACTTGTGTATTTTATTTTCTGATTTAATTAATTTTTACAAAAACATAAAAACATTAAAATTCAGAAAAGACAAAAAATTTAATAATTATTTTATTATAGTTATTTTTCATAAATAAATGCTTGTAATTATTTAATTTAATTATAACCTTAATTCTTTTTTTAATCAAAAAAATCTAAAAATGTGTAGAATTAGGTTTAATGAATTCTTTTTATCCTTTCTTATTTTTTCTCTTTTCTACAATAATAATATTTAATTCATTTATTTTCATAATTAAATTGTATATAAATTAACTTAGGTTTAATTTAGGTTATATTTTAATTCTTTCATAATAAATAAAAAATATTAGAATTAGGGTTTAACACTTTAATTTTAATTAATTTTTTCCTTTTTTCTTTTAAATCTAAAAAACACAAAAAAATACTATTTTTCATTTAATTTTAATTTTAGATTCCTTGATTAATTTTAATTGTTTGTAAAAGGGTCCAACGCCCTAATTTTGTTAATCTCTTTATTTCGCGCATTTGTTTTATATTGTTTAAATAATTCTGTATATCCCCCAAAGCCATGTAATTTAAAATTCTCGCACTTTTATTTATTCGCTTTATTTTATTTTCAGTCAAATCGGGTTCGGTTTTTTTTTTTGGCGATGTGGACCCGCGCCAGTTGTAATAGTCTAGATTTATTTTCTCGCAAGTATATAACTGTTAATAAATATGCATGAAAGAATGAATGCCCAAAAATAAAATTGAATCGTTAGATCACCAATGCATGACAAGACAAACAATAAACTGAAAACGACACACAATTTGCACACACCACCCCTAGGGTACGCCTCACCTGTTGCCTTTCGAAAGGTGGTCGTCGAGTAGAGGACGTCTTAGTAAGTCCTCATGATCCGGGAACCTGGCATGAGGGTAGCTTCTAAGGTGTCTTCCCATTGCTCCGGTGATCACCATGTCCCTACAAACTCGAATTGACCCGAACACCTCCAACGGTGGTGCTACCTACCTCTCAATGGTGGGATGGCACTACTTCAAAGGACATTTACACAGACGAATTCCTTAGGGTAGGTAGGTTCTCAAGGGTACTTGCTCTAATTTCAAACAAAACAAAAACTCTTTTCACACCAACACACTTTCAAAAACTTTCAAAACAAACTTTTCAAACACTCTGACGTACGAGTTGAACTGAAACTTTTCAAAGAATATTTTTGAAACCCACATTGAAAAGCAAGCAAACAATTTTTGAAAACACATTGAGCAAGTACCTAAGAGCCCATGGATAACCATGGATAGAAAGGTTGCTAACACCTTCCCTTTCTATAACCTACCTCCCGAACCGAGAGCAATCTCTTTAAGGAATTTTTCTGTGCTTTTGTCCTTTCCTATTGGAGAAAATAAAAGACGGTGGCGACTCTTGCTTCCGCGACATTTCGCGAACCAGCTTTAAAACAGTCAGTCCCAGATCCACCGATCACAGAACTGGCGACTCTGCTGGGGAGAAACTTAAAGTGAGGTGTACCTTAGGACTAAGATCACTGTGTTTTCAATCGTATTGCTTTGTTTGCTTTAAATTGTGGGACTGTCTTGGGAGTTCTATAGATCCTAACCCGGATCTGGGGGATACCCTTTTAGAAAGTAGCAACAAGGCTGTGAGGGAACTGTGCGGGGTATACCGACATGGTTGAAACAGTCTGCTACGTTGATGTGGCATTTTGGTGTGTACCGGTAACCCTTGAGTCAGTCAAGGAGAGTACGGGGCCTCCATGTGGTGTCATGAAGCATCAACAGACCTTAGGAACCTTAATTGAACAATCTTGGCCTCTTTAGGGTAGTGAGATAACTGACTTTGGTGCAGTCCGAGGTTGGTTGATACTCGATACTACACTCAATTGAGGGTTGCTTTCCTGGAATATTTCGGTCGCCAGTTCAGTGGCTAAATCGAAAAGATGAACAATGAAAGCAATCCCGTGATATTGGGAACCTTAGAACCCGGTTACTTTGATTAGGACAGGATGAACCCACCAACTTCAAGAGGGTACTACCCAGACCTCATGCTGGCCTTAAACCTTAAGGGCTTGTCTTGTGTGCCTTGTGTGCCTTACATGTTTGTCTTTGTACATATCTGTAGTGTGTTTAATCATAGCATCATGACATCATCCAGCATCATATGCATTGACTAACCATTTCAGGGGTTCGAATTTTCATCTTTGTTCTTGTTTTGTAGGACATGGAAACTGTTCGTAGAAAGACAATTCCAATCAATCTTGTAAGGGTCCCTCATCAGCTTAAGGAGCTAATATCCAGGATTCCCGAGAACTCTTCATTCAGTGAAAGGCATGGAAGCCTCATCAGCTTGGTCAACACCAGCATTGAGGAAGATATGATAAAAGTCCTGTTCCAATTCTTTGACCCTCTGCATCACTGTTTCACTTTCTTGGACTATCAGTTGGTACCTACATTGGAGGAGTTCTCCCGACTCCTGAAGATCCCTATCCTTGATCAGCTACCCTTCAACGGTACAGAAAAGGAACCTAAGCTTGAAGAGATTGCTAAAGCCTTACACCTACAGTCATCTGACCTCAAAGGACATTGGGAAGTTAGAAGTGGTATCAAAGGGTTCTTAGCCAGGTTTCTGTTTGAAAAGGCCTATGATTGTTGGAACTCCCTTGACTTACAAGCTTTTGAAAAGGTTGTGGCTCTTCTTGTTTATGGTTTGGTGTTGTTCCCTAACCCAGACCAGCTCATTGATATCAGTGCCGTCCAGATCTTTATATCCAGGAATCCTATACCTACGCTACTGGGGGACATCCTTCACTCATGTTACACTCGAACCATGAGAAAAAGAGGTGTCCTAATGTGTTGCACTCCTCTCCTGGGAAAGTGGTTTATTTCGCACCTTCCACAATCAGTCCTGAAGAACGAGCGGGGTTTGAGATGGTCACAACGGTTGATGACTCTTACACATGCAGATATACATTGGTGCCCTAGGTCCAGGGAAGATGTCACTATCATTGATCGTTGCGGGGAGTATCCTAATGTTCCTTTACTTGGAATCAGAGGGGGTATTACTTATAGTCCATGCCTGGCTTGGAGACAATTTGGTTATGCTCGGAGGGATGGTCCTCATGACATGTTGATTCCTGACATAGTTTTTGACTTCGACAACGATACTCAAGGACTTCGCCAGAGATTTATCAGAGCTTGGAGGATGCCTAGTAGGATAGACAGCAAGACACTGGGGCACAGGAATTCCATCCCTTTGGAGCCTTACCTCAAGTGGGTACGAGCCCGCTCTCAGAAATTAGTAATGCCTTATCCTCACATGCTTCCAGTAATCAAAGAACCTGCCTTGGAGGGAGAGGTGTCTCATGTTATTCAGCACCCTGATATGCCCACATCCTGGGAAGAGATGCAGAAGAGTTGGATCCAGCTTAAGGAAGAGCGGAATTCTCTTGAGACTAGTTTGCATGCCAGTGAAGAGAAGGTCTTGGAGCTCACCCGCCTGTTGCATGAGGAAAGGAGTCTCAACACTTACATAGCTCCAAAGAAGATGCGCAACATATTTTGGATGTGATTTGATCTTTTTGTACTTTTGCCCATGAGGCTTTGATGTATCAAACAATGATTTTCTTAATAATAACGTGTGTTCCTTTTGGTCTACAACAAACTTGAATTTTCGAACTCTTGAATGCATTGCATAAACACATATCATTCATCATGTGCATCATAGGTACTTTTCTTTTCAGGTTGTTTACCGTTCTTCGCTGTTTATTTCAGCATCATGAACCCTCCTGAATCATCAACCGATGCGGCTATCAAGGCTCTTCAGGCGCAAAACGTCCAGTTTCAGGCGCAAAACGCCCAATTTCAGGAGCTGATCAAGGGCTTGTCTCAGGGTCAACAAGAGTTAAAGACCATGCTTCTAAAGAAGACTAAGAAGAAGAGGAGGACTGTGCTATTTAACACTGGGCGTAGACTCGGGAACACTTTGGTTGTTGAAGCTGAAAGGACTCCTCCATCTGTGACGGAAGGTAGTCACCATGAAAGGGAGGTCACTACTCCTGTGGGATCTGATACTGAAACAGACTTCAATGACGACCAGTACCCTCCTGCTGAAGACCGGTACAAACAGCTGGAAGACAGATTAAAGGCTGTGGAAGTTCAACGGGTACCTGGATTGGATTTCGGAGACTTGGGGTTATCTACTGGAGTGGTGATCCCACACAAGTTCAAAACACCTGCCTTCGTGAAGTATGATGGGGCTTCCTGTCCCAAGGTGCACCTCCGTTCTTATGTAAGGAAGATCCAGCCTTACACAGCAGACAAGAACCTTTGGATCCACTTCTTCCAGGAGAGTCTTTCAGGGACTCACCTCGACTGGTTCTATCAGCTGGATGGAATCAGCATTCGTAACTGGGAGGATCTGGCCACTGCTTTTTACAAGCAGTATCAGTATAATGCCGACCTCGCTCCTACGCGTACCCAACTCCAGGGTATGTCGCTAGGGTCGAGTGAAGGTTTTAAGGAGTACGCTCAGAAATGGAGAGACCTGGCTGGCAGGGTGCAGCCACCATTGACGGATCGGGAGCTAGTAGATATGTTCTTAGGGACCCTATCTGGTCCATTTTTCAATCATCTCATTGGTAATTCCTCTGCTGGGTTTACTGATCTGATCCTGACTGGTGAAAGGATCGAGGCCGGTATAAAATCGGGGAAGATACAGAAAGTTGCCTCCTCCAGTACTGAGAAGAAACCCTTCAAAAAGGAGGCTAGTGCTGTATATAACTCCCGGAGAACAGAGCGACCTGAACACCGCCAATATGTCAGTGCGGTAATGATTGCCAAACCTGCTGCCGCTCCTCGGCCAACTAATCCTCAAAAGTTTGAAAGACCCCGGAGAGAGTTTACCCGGTTAAGCATGACCTTATCACAAATCCTGCCACAGTTGCTATCCACCAATTTAGTGACTGTCAAGGAGGCTCCAAAGTTTCCCAACACTGCATCCCCCAAGTTCAATCCAAATGCTCGCTGTGCTTATCACTCTGATAGCCCGGGGCATAACACAGATGACTGTTGGGCCCTAAGAAATAAGGTTCAAGATCTCATTGATGCAAAAGAAATACAGTTTGAGGCGCCCGAGAGGCCGAATGTTGTAAATGCTCCCATGCCCCAGCATGGAGTGAACGCTGTTGAGGAGAATTTGTATGTAGCTTCGGTGGATGATGTTGCTACTCCGTTGCTGATGGTTAAGAGGAATCTGTTGCTAGCCGGTTTATTTCCGGGATGTAGCGAAAGTTGCCCTCTATGTGTTGCTTCCCCTGTTGGTTGTTCTCTGTTGAAGTCAGGCATCCAAAACCTGATAGATAATAGAGAGATTTTGTTTGAAAAGACTGTTGTTCCTGCTGCTCCTGTTGAAGAAGTGTCAATTGTTACCATCTTCAACAACTATTCCGAGGCTCCTTCAAAGAAGCCTATACAAGTTTTGTCAGTTCACAAGAATGTTCCCATCACCATTACTGTTCCGGGGCCTATACCCTACAAATCTGATAAGGCTGTCCCATGGCACTATGGGGCGGATGTTTATGTTCTGGGTGTGAAACAAGAGTGCAACATCACCGGGCCTGCTAAGGTCACTCGTAGTGGAAGACTGTTCTCGCCAGACATTGCTCCTCCAGCAATTCATAGGCCTTTGATCTTCACACCTGCCAGAGTGCCTGTTTCTCCTTCTGACCAAGTATCCACCCCTGCTGCTGAGTCATCTGATACTCGGGGCAAGGGAATTGCTGCTGATGTGCCTGCCAGGACGGAGGCACCAAAGACCATTGTTGAGGCTTCCAAGCAGGAAATGGAAGAAATTCTCAAGATAATAAAGAAAAGTGATTTCAATGTTGTGGAACAGCTGGGGCACACCCCCTCTAAAATCTCCATGTTGTCACTGCTGCTGTGTTCAGAGGCCCATGCAAAGGCTCTGATTGCTTTCTTAAAGACTGCCCATGTACCCCAAGATACGACTGCTGACCAGTTCACCGATTGTGTGGCCAACCTAACTGCTGATAATGGCCTGGGTTTCTCTGATGCCGATCTGACAGCAAAGGGGAAGAACCATAATGATGCCCTGCATGTCTCCATTGAATGCAGGGGCACTACTCTTGCTCATGTGCTGGTTGACACAGGTTCTTCATTAAATGTGCTGCCCAAGAAGGCTCTGGATAGGCTGGATTGTGAGGGTCTAGAGCTCAAACCAAGTAGCATTGTTGTCCGGGCCTTTGACGGGTCCAAAAGAATGGTGCATGGTGAAGTGGACATCCCAATCAGGGTTGGGTCACAAGTATTTGATTCAAAATTTTATGTGATGGACATCCATCCGTCCTATTCTTGTTTGCTGGGTCGCCCATGGATCCACAAGGCTGGAGCGGTGACCTCCACATTGCATCAGAAGCTCAAGTACCCGGTCAGGGGGAGGATCGTAACAGTGCAAGGGGAGGAGGAATACATGGTCAGCCACCTCAACTCTTTCAGATACGTGGAAATGGATGGGGAGTTCATTGAAACCCCCTTTCAACATTTTGAGGAGGTACCACCAACCTTGGCAACAGCAGAAGATGAAGAGGTTTCTCCTATGAAGATGGCCTCCTTAAAGGACGCCCGGGCTGTGATCGAAAAAGGTGAATGTGCAAATTGGGGCAAGCTCCCTGATCTTACTCCTAAGACTAACAAGTTTGGGCTGGGTTTCACCACGGAAGCTCAGAAAGCGGTGCGCAAGGCAAGAATTGGAAGACCTCCGTTGCTCATCACTCAGCATGGAGTGAATGCTATTGGAGAGGAAGATGAAGTGGGAGAGTCAGAGTTCGATAGCTGGATCTACCCAACGGCCGACGGTGGATTGACCAATTGGACTGCTAAAGATTTTACTCCCATAACTTTTGTTCCCCAGTAATGAATTTCTTTGTTTTTGATTTGTAATAAACAATAATTTGAGACTATATGGCCCGGTGTCTTACCCGGGGCACCGTGGTTTTATTTATGAGGGCTTTTTGTTTATCACTATCATATATCATGAATAAAAGCATTGGACGTTTTTCACATTTCAAATTTTGCGCTCCTTTTCTTTCCTTTCTTTACATATTGCAAAACAGCTGTATTTACACACACACTCACTCATACAGGTTTCAATCCACTCTGGATCTCACTGGTAACGACTCTGCTACTGCCAGTTATGACTTCGAAAATCCGATCAACTTAGCCGCCGACGAAGGTGAAGATGATTGCGAAGTGCCTGGTGAACTTGCAAGACTGTTACAACAGGAAGAGAGGGCAATTCAACCCCATGAAGAGCCAGTGGAAATAATAAACTTGGGTACGGAGGAAGACAAGAAAGAGGTGAAGATTGGTGCCAACCTAGAACTCAGCGTGAAGCAACGGTTGACTCAGATGCTGCAGGATTATAAAGAAATCTTTGCCTGGTCCTACGAAGATATGCCCGGATTAGATACCGACATTGTGGTCCATCATTTACCAACTAAAGAAGATTTCCCTCCGGTTAAGCAAAAGGTTCGTCGGATGCGTCCAGAGATGTCTGAGAAGATTAAAGCCGAGGTTATGAAGCAGTTTGATGCCGGGTTTCTTGCAGTAACTTCTTACCCTCAGTGGGTCGCTAATGTGGTGCCGGTACCTAAGAAGGACGGCAAGGTCAGGATGTGTGTTGATTACAGGGATCTGAACAGGGCCAGCCCCAAGGATGACTTCCCTCTACCCCACATTGATGTCCTTGTTGATAATACAGCTCAGCATAAAGTGTTCTCTTTCATGGATGGTTTTTCAGGCTACAATCAGATCAAGATGGCACCTGAAGACATGGAAAAGACTACCTTTGTTACTCAGTGGGGCACCTTCTGTTACAAGGTCATGCCGTTCGGGTTAAAGAATGCTGGGGCAACCTACCAACGTGCCATGGTTACCTTATTTCATGATATGATCCATCATGAGATAGAAGTGTATGTGGACGACATGATCGCTAGGTCCCAGACTGAGGAAGAGCACCTAGATCATCTGCAGAAGTTGTTCGACCGGTTGAAACTGTACAAGCTGAGATTGAACCCGAACAAGTGCACCTTCGGGGTAAGATCTGGGAAGTTGCTAGGCTTCGTGGTCAGTGACAAGGGAATTCAAGTGGACCCTGCTAAGGTCAAAGCCATTCAAGAGATGCCAGTTCCTAAGACAGAGAAGGAAGTCAGAGGCTTTCTAGGACGTCTGAATTACATTGCTCGGTTCATCTCACATTTAACTGCTACCTGTGAACCAATCTTCAAGCTGCTGAAGAAAGATCAGGTAGTACGTTGGAATGATGAATGCCAGGCTGCTTTTGACAGAATCAAAGAATATCTCCAAGAACCACCCATCCTTATGCCACCAGTTGAAGGGAGACCTTTGATACTTTACCTGACAGTGCTTGATAATGCAATGGGGTGTGTGCTGGGGCAGCATGACGAGTCTGGCCGAAAAGAGCATGCCATTTATTACCTTAGCAAAAAGTTTACCGACTGTGAGACCCGATACTCACTGCTTGAGAAAACTTGCTGCGCTTTGGTATGGGCTGCTCGCCGGCTGAGACAGTATATGCTGACTCACACTACCTTGTTAATCTCAAAAATGGATCCTATAAAGTACATATTCGAAAAGCCTGCTCTGTCTGGGAGAATTGCAAGATGGCAGATGATCTTGACGGAATACGACATTCAGTACACGACCCAAAAAGCCATCAAGGGAAGTGTATTGGCAGACCACCTAGCACATCAAGCTGTGGATGACTACCAATCAATGAACTTCGAGTTTCCAGACGAAAGCATTATGATAGTAACTGACTGTGAAATACCCGGACCGGATGAAGGACCTGAACCAGGATCCCGATGGTCTATGCACTTTGACGGAGCCTCCAATGCTTTGGGAAATGGTATCGGCGCCATAATCGTATCTCCACAAGGTACTCATACTCCACTCACCGCCCGGATGTGTTTCAACTGTACCAACAACATGGCGGAGTATGAAGCGTGTATTATGGGTCTTCAAGCTGCGATTGACCTGAGGATCAAATTTCTAAGTGTCTTCGGAGATTCCGCTCTCGTGATCAATCAGATCAAAGGAGAGTGGGATACGAAACACCCAAACTTGATTCCTTACAGAGAATGCGTGTTGGCCCTGACCCCCCACTTCACAGAGATAACATTTGAGCACTTTCCAAGAGAAGAGAATCAGCTGGCGGACGCGTTGGCTACAATGTCTTCAATGTTCAAGGTTAAATGGGACAACGAAGCTCCCCGGATCATCATTTGGAAACTGGACGAACCGGCATACTGTTGTGATCTCGAAACTGAATTGGTAACTGAGAAGCCTTGGTACCACGAAGTGAAGAGATACCTAGAAGCTCAGGAATACCCTGAAGGAGCATCTGTCAATGATAAGAAGTTCCTGAGAAGGTTTGCAGCCAAGTTCTTTCTTAGCAACGGCATCTTGTACAAGCGAAACCAGGATTCGACCCTACTGCGTTGTGTAGATAAGAATGAAGCGGAAAGAATCATGGAAGAGCTACATGATGGGACCTTTGGTACACACTCCAGTGGACATACCATGGCCAAGAAGATTCTACGGGCAGGGTATTACTGGTCCACCATGGAAGCTGATTGCTACCAACATTCTAGGACATGCCATAAATGCCAGATCTACGCAGACAAGGTGCATGTTCCTCCGGTTCCCCTGAATGTTCTGACTGCGCCTTGGCCGTTTGCAATGTGGGGGATAGACATGATCGGTGAGATTAAACCTACGGCATCTAATGGACATCGCTTCATCTTAGTGGCGATTGATTATTTTACGAAGAGGGTTGAGGCAGCATCCTACGCTACGGTAACTAAGACTGTTGTGGCACGGTTCATTCGGCACAATCTGATATGTCGGTACGGTGTCCCTGAGCGGATTATTACAGATAACGGTACCAATCTGAACAATAAGATGATTGCTGAGCTCTGCTAACAGTTCAAGATACAGCACCACAATTCTTCTCCTTACAGACCGAAGATGAATGGGGCTGTAGAAGCAGCTAATAAAAACATCAAGAAGATCGTGCAGAAGATGACAGTAACGTATAAAGATTGGCACGAGATGTTACCGTTCGCTCTGCATGGGTATCGTACTTCAGCTAGGACGTCAACCGGGGCAACTCCTTTCTCTCTGGTTTATGGCATGGAAGCAGTCTTGCCGATTGAGGTACAAATTCCTTCTCTCCGGATAATGAAGGATGCAAATCTGAATGAAGATGATTGGATCCAGACACGACTTGATCAACTCAACCTTATTGACGAAAAGAGACTTGCTGCTATCTGCCATGGTCAGACGTATCAGAAGCGAATGATCAGGGCATTTAACAAAAAGGTCAGACCACAGGAATATCAAGTCGGGGATCTGGTGATCAAGCGAATCATCCTTCCTCAGAGTGATCCAAGGGGCAAATGGACCCCTACGTACGAAGGGCCATTTGTGGTTAAGCATGTGTTCTCAGGAGGAGCAATGATATTAACCAATATGGATGGTGACGACCTTCCTCACCCCGCCAATGCAGACATAGTTAAAAAATACTACGCATGAAAAAAGACCCGCTAGGCTGACATGTCTAGGCAAAAATTAGGGCTTCCCGTCGAACCAAAAGGGTTCGGGCAAAATGAAGGGATGAAAATGAAAAAATCTGTACACCCGGCAAGTCGAAAACCTGAAAAGGCGGCTTGGGCAAAAATGGGTATCCCGGTGGACTGAAAACCCGAAAAGGCAGTCCAGGCAAAAGTTAGGGATAAAAGCGTAATACTATGTCTCATTGGATCACTTTGTATCCAGAATCCGGTATCTACATCAAGACGGCATCGATCAGTCAGCCTCACCTTCAACCAAGGTCACCAAGTGATGAGACGCTCGGAGTTATAAAGGCTATAGCAGAGTTGAAACCCAGTGGATCATTCATATTTCACACAGCTGTTTTAATTTCTTTTGTACAAAACTTGTAATAAACTCTTTTGCTCGGCGACATTCCGCTTACTAGGACGTCAGCCTCTTGTACACAAAACGCCTATTCACAGGCTATTCAAAATCAATACAAATGTACTTTTCAGTTAAACGTGCCAACTGTTTTTTCTTTTTCTGTTTTGGTTTTGCGAAAAACGTCCAAGGTTCAATTTGTGATATATGCATTGATAATAATTTGCTAGCTCATAAATATTTGCATACGAGACAAAGAACTAATTGCAGGTGACACTAGAAACAGGGGCAATAAAGAGTTGTTTGGGCAGTCTAATTGTTCTATCCAAGGTACCAAAGTAGGTTCAGCTAAAGAACCTAACCAGACATCTTAAATTCCCCAGAGAGTGAGACAGCAAGTCAGTGCATTCTTCCCCAGCATATCAAAACTTCCCCAGGAGAGTCCCATCCAAGTTCCCCAGGAAAGGTGGAATTCATCTCCCCAAGCAGTAAGCTTATCCCCAGTAAATTCTGGAAGCTTATCTTTCACAGGACACGAACGCGTCGTCTGGCTTGATTTAAAGAGTTATTTCCTCAACAGGATATAACTGGGTTATCCTCAGCCAAAAACCAAGGGAAAGTCGTCGTCAACGTAGTTCTTTCCTATCCCCAGCGAAGTCTATTCACACTTCCAATACAACAACGAATCTCCCATTCGCCAAGTTTATTCCGCAACGGAGTCATCTTCTCCTACCGGTATCCTTGCAGTTATCATCCCCAGCGGAAGCAAAATCTATTCTTCGACATCAGCCCGGGATACGACTTCCCGGCACCCGTCAAGGATTCATTTTCCTGGACGAAAACATACATAAAACATCACATACATCATTATAGCATGCATAACGCACTGCATCATACAAATCTCATTTATGTTGAGAACATCATTGCTTGATCCATATCATGCATTGCACATGACTGACTTTTATCTTTCAGGAAAAATTCAGTTAAGTTCTCAAGCTACATTTCAAGACCTAGACTGGTTCAGTCAAAGGCCTTCTCTGGTTCAGTTAAATCGTCCCAAGATTTTCCTGATGCTTATCCCTTTGAAGACATTTCAAGACCTAGACTGGTTCAGTCAAAGGCCTTCTCTGGTTCAGTTAAATCGTCCCAAGATTTTCCTGATGCTTATCCCTTTGAAGACATTTCAAGACCTAGACTGGTTCAGTCAAAGGCCTTCTCTGGTTCAGTTAAATCGTCCCAAGATTTTCCTGATGCTTATCCCTTTGAAGACATTTCAAGACCTAGACTGGTTCAGTCAAAGGCCTTCTCTGGTTCAGTTAAATCGTCCCAAGATTTTCCTGATGCTTATCCCTTTGAAGACATTTCAAGACCTAGACTGGTTCAGGCAAAGGCCTTCTCTGGTTCAGTTAAATCGTCCCAAGATTTTCCTGATGCTTATCCCTTTGAAGACATTTCAAGACCTAGACTGGTTCAGTCAAAGGCCTTCTCTGGTTCAGTTAAATCGTCCCAAGATTTTCCTGATGCTTATCCCTTTGAAGACATTTCAAGACCTAGACTGGTTCAGTCAAAGGCCTTCTCTGGTTCAGTTAAATCGTCCCAAGATTTTCCTGATGCTTATCCCTTTGAAGACATTTCAAGACCTAGACTGGTTCAGTCAAAGGCCTTCTCTGGTTCAGTTAAATCACCCCGAGATTTTCCTGATGCTTATCCCTTTGAAGACATTTCAAGACCTAGACCGGTTCAGTTAAATCGCCCCAAGATTTTCCTAATTCTGACCCAGTCAAAGGCCTCTCTGGTTCAGTCAGATCGACCCTAAGATCTCCCTGATTCTTATCCCAGTAGAAGACACCCCAGATTTTTCTCAACGAGCGTTGTTGAAGTTAAAGTCGCCCAAGGCTCTCTTACCATTCATGCTAAGGAAGTTATCATCCCTGGTTCTTGCATCGCCGTTTGAAGCTCCAGACTCAGCTCCTGTAACCAGTCAGGACACATCTATACCAGGCATCTAAAAATCAGCTCCTGCAACGTGTCAGGTACTCATTTTCTGTTTTGCAGGTATGCAGGTTCTAGCGAAGGAATCTCTTACGCAATCAATACATCCAGATGGCATCTATAAGCCCATTACCCTCATTGCCAACATGTGAGCGCAAATTTCCGGGCACTCTAGTGTCCAATCATCTTTTACCCTCGGATTACGAAAGGCACGTCAGCCAATCTACATCCTCAGGTCTAAGAAGATTGAACAGGGGCAACTGTTATACCCCAAAATTTGCCCTCCCATATTCCTCAAGAAATTGCCAAGCCAAGCTAGAAAATTCCCCAAGGGTTGTGCAGTGCAACAGTCTCCCATACAGTCAAAATTAGGGTTTTGAGTTTGATCAAGAAAAGGAAGTTTTCAAAGGTTCAATCAAGTCTCATATGCTTACAAACATGGTCAAGCATCCTCATATCAAGTTTCAAGGCATTCAGCTCAAGATTGCACAGTCAAAACCCTAGATTGCACTACAGTCAACTGTAGGGGCAAAATGGTCATTTGGCAGTCAAAAGTTCAAATTTTTGGTCAACCTATCATTTTGAAGCCACAAACATCATTTGATCAATGCTTGATCATGATTCTCAAAATTTGGCTCAGAAATCATCAAAGATGCACAAGTTGCTATATTTGGACAGCTGAAAAAGTCAACTGAAATTGACCAGGGCATAACTTTCACATGGATTATCAGAAAAATTCCATCCAAAGCTCATTTTGAAGAGAAAGACATTTCCTACAACTCATCTTCATACTTCAAGTCCAAGAAATGCTCTCACAAAAAGTTATCAATTTCAACATTATAGGTCATTTTAAAAAGTCAACAAAAAGGGACTTTAAGTCAAAGGCCATAACTTGAGATTGGTAAATCAAAATGACATGGGACCAAAGGCATTGGTTAAAGGACTCAAAGACCTTTCCAAAATGTCCAAGAACATGTGAAAAGCTTAAAAATTGAGCAAGTTATGCCTTGTAGAAGTTGGGAAATTTTGGTGAAATGGCAAAAGTCAACTATCTTTGAAAATCCAATTTTGACAAAAGGGCCCCATTTTTTCCACTTGGTTCATCCTTGTCATGCCACACACGTGTCCCATGGTTGATTTCAAGACCAAATATTGATTTTTTTATTTTATTTAATTTTTGATGATTTAATTCATTTTAATTCTTTGAAAATTCAAATAAAATTTAAAAACCAATGGAATAGTGTCAAATGAACTTGGACAATTCCTATGTATCATGAACCAACTCAAGAAATCAGGCTAGGGTTCATTTGCATACTAGGTCTAGGTTTTGGCTAAAAAGAAGGAAAATGGTTAATGGAAGAAACCCTAAGACCAATTCTTTCCCAAGCTTGAATTTAGGTCAAAAAACAAACCAATTCCCTTCCATGAGATGCATTGAGTCAAACCCTAACCATAGTGCAGCAAAAGGCTCGCTCAAAAGTGGATTGGAATTTTGAAAATTTGGACATAAAATGCAAATCTGATTTCAAAGCTAGGGATCCTTTCAAGCCTTAATTTTTGTTCCATAAGCATCCTGGACCATCACTGAACACGTTCCAATTCAAAACATCTTCCAAAACTCCCTGAACTGGTACCCACAACTCAAACTGTACAGCAAAAAAGTGGCAATCGTGATTTACATTCTAAGCATCATCATGCCATTCTAACTGTGGATTCATGTTCCTTATGAGTTTCTAGAACTAATCATTATGTTTAATTGCATTGTTGTGCCACATACGCGATTTCGCCATGTCCAATTTCTAGGTTTTGCAGGTTTCACATTTGGGGCTTTCTGACCAAGGAAAAATCATGCTTCCAAACCAGTGCCATTAGCTTAAGGAGATTGAAACGAAGAAGATGGCACCCTCGCGCTCAATTTATGAGCAACGAGGGGCTAGTCGCTATTTTCTATTAGGCCCCCTAAAACAACGATCAAAAAACGTTGCCTTTGCCCTTCATATTTCAGAAAAAATGAAAGAGACGATGAGTTGTCACACGGAGACTGGGCAATTCGAATTCGCGCGCGTTGTAGTCATTATACGTTGGTTTTAATTTTTGTTATTTATTAACCATTATATGTTAATTGAAACGCAAGTGCTTCAGTGGTACAGCTGTTACGTTTGCATTGTCTAAGACCTGGGTTCGAATCCCAGGCCTTGTAAAATTTCCATATTATTTTTCCATTGGTAATTGCATGCAGGCCTCACATTAAGACTCACCATGCACTTCAAGATCAGCTCATCCACGTGTCCCTGAGCACCCACATTAAAGGCAAGGATTGGGAAACATGCTACGCTTCAGTCAAATGCATCACACTGGATCAAAAAAGTCAACAAATTCTCACAAATAATTGGGCCAGGCTTTTCAAATCAACACCTCCACAATGGGACAGAACACCCCCCTGGTTCCATTTTTTTTTCTAATTTTCTTTATGTTCTATTATTTTTAATCATTTACTTGTGTATTTTATTTTCTGATTTAATTAATTTTTACAAAAACATAAAAACATTAAAATTCAGAAAAGACAAAAAATTTAATAATTATTTTATTATAGTTATTTTTCATAAATAAATGCTTGTAATTATTTAATTTAATTATAACCTTAATTCTTTTTTTAATCAAAAAAATCTAAAAATGTGTAGAATTAGGTTTAATGAATTCTTTTTATCCTTTCTTATTTTTTCTCTTTTCTACAATAATAATATTTAATTCATTTATTTTCATAATTAAATTGTATATAAATTAACTTAGGTTTAATTTAGGTTATATTTTAATTCTTTCATAATAAATAAAAAATATTAGAATTAGGGTTTAACACTTTAATTTTAATTAATTTTTTCCTTTTTTCTTTTAAATCTAAAAAACACAAAAAAATACTATTTTTCATTTAATTTTAATTTTAGATTCCTTGATTAATTTTAATTGTTTGTAAAAGGGTCCAACGCCCTAATTTTGTTAATCTCTTTATTT
Source organism: Vicia faba (assembly GCA_948472305.1). Taxonomy (NCBI): domain Eukaryota; kingdom Viridiplantae; phylum Streptophyta; class Magnoliopsida; order Fabales; family Fabaceae; genus Vicia; species Vicia faba. The sequence continues at coordinate 1,240,767,942 of OX451741.1, forward strand.
CGCGCATTTGTTTTATATTGTTTAAATAATTCTGTATATCCCCCAAAGCCATGTAATTTAAAATTCTCGCACTTTTATTTATTCGCTTTATTTTATTTTCAGTCAAATCGGGTTCGGTTTTTTTTTTTGGCGATGTGGACCCGCGCCAGTTGTAATAGTCTAGATTTATTTTCTCGCAAGTATATAACTGTTAATAAATATGCATGAAAGAATGAATGCCCAAAAATAAAATTGAATCGTTAGATCACCAATGCATGACAAGACAAACAATAAACTGAAAACGACACACAATTTGCACACACCACCCCTAGGGTACGCCTCACCTGTTGCCTTTCGAAAGGTGGTCGTCGAGTAGAGGACGTCTTAGTAAGTCCTCATGATCCGAGAACCTGGCATGAGGGTAGCTTCTAAGGTGTCTTCCCATTGCTCCGGTGATCACCATGTCCCTACAAACTCGAATTGACCCGAACACCTCCAACGGTGGTGCTACCTACCTCTCAATGGTGGGATGGCACTACTTCAAAGGACATTTACACAGACGAATTCCTTAGGGTAGGTAGGTTCTCAAGGGTACTTGCTCTAATTTCAAACAAAACAAAAACTCTTTTCACACCAACACACTTTCAAAAACTTTCAAAACAAACTTTTCAAACACTCTGACGTACGAGTTGAACTGAAACTTTTCAAAGAATATTTTTGAAACCCACATTGAAAAGCAAGCAAACAATTTTTGAAAACACATTGAGCAAGTACCTAAGAGCCCATGGATAACCATGGATAGAAAGGGTGCTAACACCTTCCCTTTCTATAACCTACCTCCCGAACCGAGAGCAATCTCTTTAAGGAATTTTTCTGTGCTTTTGTCCTTTCCTATTGGAGAAAATAAAAGACGGTGGCGACTCTTGCTTCCGCGACATTTCGCGAACCAGCTTTAAAACAGTCAGTCCCAGATCCACCGATCACAGCAACGGTTTGGCAAACGTTGCCTAAGACCATCTACCAAAAAATAGCGAATAGACCCTCGACGCTCATAAATTGAGCGCGAGGGTTGGAATCTCTTCGTCTGGACGTGCTAAGTGCAATGGCAATAGTCTTGAGCTCCAATTTTGCTTCGTCTCAAAAACCCCAAATTGGCAAACCTGTAAACCCTAGGATTCAAGCATGGTATCATCGCGTATACAGCACAAAAACTTAATTAAACATGATGGTTAGTTTTAAAACTTCACAGGAAACATGAATATACAACTAAAATGCAATGAGGATGCCTAGAAATCAAAATACGATCATGGATTTTCCTTGATACAGTTTGAATCCGTTTTACCAATTCTTTGCGTTTGAGTTGATGTTAGGGACTGGAATACGTTCAGGGATTGCCAAGGAAGCCAATGGAATAATTCTTAGGGCTTGAATCGACCTAGAACCTGCTGTTCAGTTTTGACTTTTTCCAACAATTTTCCAAGTTTTTGCTTAGTTCTTCTGCGCAGCTTAGGGTGTGTAAGCCTTAGGGTTGTGATTCTGATTATGTATGGAAGCTATTAGGTCAACAAAACTTGATCAAATCCATGGCAATAATGATTTTTGATAATTGATTTTCCAAGATCTTTTTTGAATCTTTTTCATGTGCATTTTTGTTCAATCATGCTCAAATCAACCAAATCTTGCCATATTTAGCCTATGCACGAAATCTTGACCTTAAAACATGTATAAAAAGATTTTTTAGGTCAAGTTTTATATTTTCCACATATTTATATAATTTAAATGAATTAATATTAATAGAAATTCAAATAAATAAATAAAAAATAAGAAAATACTTCCCTTTGGGCCAAATGGTCGTGCACATGCTTGGAATGATGAATCATGGAAGAAAAATGGGCCCATTAGCATTTTTAGGTCATTTGGATCAAAGTTGACTTTTCAAAATATCCAAAAATTTCCCAACTTCCACAAGGCATAACTTGCTCAATTTTTAAGCTTTTCTCATGTTCTTGGACATTTTGGAAAGGTCTTTGAGTCCCCTAACCAATACCTTTGGTCCCATGTCATTTTGACTTTCCAATCTCAAGTTATGGCCTTTGACTTAAAGTCCCTTTTTGTTGACTTTTGAAAATGACCTATAATGTTGAAATTGATAACTTTTTGTGAGAGCATTTCTTGGACTTGAAGTATGAAGATGAGTTGTAGGAAATGTCTTTTTCTTCAAAATGAGCTTTGGATGGAATTTTTCTGATAATCCATGTGAAAGTTATGCCCTGGTCAATTTCAGTTGACTTTTTCAGCTGTCCAAATATAGTAACTTTTGCATCTTTGATGATTTTCTGAGCCAAATTTTGAGAATCATGATCAAGCATTGATCAAATGATGTTTGTGGCTTCAGAATGATATGTAGACCAAAAATTTGAACTTTTGACTGTCAAATGACCATTTTGCCCCTACAGTTGACTGTAGTGCAATTTAGGGTTTTGACTGTGCAATTTTGAGCTGAATGCCTTGAAACTTGATATGAGGATGTTTGACCACATTTGTAGGCCTATGAGACTTGGTTGGGTCCTTGAAAACTTCCTTTCTTTGATCAGAACACAAACCCTAGTTTTGACTGTATGAGAGACTCTTTGACTGTGCAACCCTTGGGGAATTTTGATGCTTGGCTTGGCAATTTCTTGAAGAGTATGGGAGGGCAAATTTTGGGGTGCAACAGTTGCCCATGTTCAATCTTCTTAGACCTGAGGATGCAGATTGGCTAGCGTGCCTTTCGTAATCCGAGGGTAGAAGATGATTGGACACTAGAGTGCCCAGAAATTTGCGCTCACATAGTAACAGTGATGGGGGAATGGGCTTATAGATGCCATTTAGAGATTGCTGGATAAGGTGATGAGCTTATAGATGCCATCTGGATGTTGATCGCGTAAGAGATTCCTTAGCGAGAACCTGCTTACCTGCAAAAGGAAAAATGAGTACCTGACACGTTGCAGGAGCTGATTTTAGATGCTTGGTATAGATGTGTCCTGACTGGTTACAGGAGCTGAGTCTGGAGCTTCAAACGCTGATGAATGAACCAGAGATGGTTACTGCCTTAGCATGAATGGTAAGAGAACCTTGGGTGATTTTAACTCCAACAACGCTCGTTGAGAAAAATCTTAGCGGGAATTACCATCTTTGCAGTATCAGGAAGAGAACCAATAGACCATTATAATCTGAAGGGGAATTACCTCACTCGCCGTCGGAGAGGGAATCATAGGAAAAGGAATTGTCACCTCACTCGTCGTCGGAGAGGGAACCATCTGAAAAGGGAATTACCACCTCACGCACTTGCCGGAGAGGGGACCATAAGAGACTACTGAGTCTTTATCAGAAAAATCTGTTGGGAGCCGATTTAGCTGGACTAGAGAAGGCTTTTTGAAATGTCTTCAACTGGAATAAGAATCAGGGAGATCTTAGGGTCGATCTGACTCAGCAGGACGATGAAGGAATCTGAGACGATTGCTACTCCAAATATATGATGAAGGAATCTGGGACGATTGCTACCTCAGCAGGATGATGGAGGAATCTGGGACGATTACTACCTCAGCAGGATGATGAAGGAATCTGAGACGATTGCTACTCCAAATATATGATGAAGGAATCTGGGACGATTACTACCTCAGCGGGATGATGAAGGAATCTGAGATGATTACTACCTCAGCAGGAAGATGAAGGAATCTGAGACGATTACTACCTCAGCAGGATGGTGAAGGAATCTTGGGACGATTACTACTTCAGCAGGACGGTGAAGGAATCTTGGGACGATTACTACCTCAGCAGAATGGTGAAGGAATCTTGGGACGATTACTACCTCAGCAGAATGATGAAGGAATCTTGGGACGATTACTACCTCAGCAGAATGATGAAGGAATCTGGGACGATTACTACCTCAGAAGAATGATGAAGGAATCTGGGACGATTACTACCTCAACGGGTGATGAAGGAATCTGAGACGATTACTACTCCAAGTATATGATGAAGGAATCTGGGACGATTACTACCTCAGCAGGACGATGAAGGAACCTTGGGCGATTACTACCTCAACGGGTAAAGACTTTTATCTGTTGATCGTTCTTTCCTGAAAAAGTAACGAATTAGTTGTATGCAATGTCATAATGCATGAATTGCCTGATTTTAAGATGTTCTCAAAAAGAAATGAGATTGGGGTGATATGATGCGTCTATGCATGCTATAATGATGTATGTGACGTTTTATGAATGTGTTTTTCGTCTAGGAAAGTAAATCCTTGACGGGTGCCGGGAATTCATATCCTGGGCTGATGTTGGAGAATAAGCTTTTACTTCCGCTGGGGGTGGTAATTGCAAGAATACCGGCAGGAGAAGATGACTCCGTTGCGGAATAAACTTGGCGAATGGAAGATTCTGCGGGGAGACAAGATATTCTAGCGACCATGCTGGGAAGCAATACTCTGTGGGGAGAGAGATGCCTTGCTGAGTGTTGACAATAATTTGCTGAGGATACCTTGTTGTTGGAAGTGTGAATAGACTTCGCTGGGGTAAGAAGACTTTGTCGACGACGCTCTTTCCATGGCTTTTGGCTGAGGATAACCCAGTTATATCCTGTTAAGGAAATAACTCTTTAAATCAAGCCAGACGACGCGTTCGTGCTCTGCGAGGGGATAAGCTTACTGCTTGGGGATATGGACTCCATCTTTCCTGGGGAAGCTGGATTGGACTCTCCTGGGGAAGTATTGAACTGTATTGGTTATGTTCTTCAACGGACCCTACCTTGACACCTTAGAGGACAGAGCAATCAGATTGCTTAGACCATCCATTATTGCCCCTGTTTCTGATGTGGGAGCGGAAGATACCTGTGGAGGTGCTTGATAGTTGTTGATGAGCAAACCTTCTTCTGGTAGGCAGGTGACAAGATGCCGGGACATAGTCGTACGCTTTGATCCCTAACTTTTGCCTGGACCGCCCTTTCGGGTTTTCAGTCCACCGGGATACCCATTTTTGCCCAAGCCGCCTTTTCAGGTTTTCGACTTGCCGGGTGTACAGATTTTTTTCATTTCATCCCTCATTTTGCCCGAACCCTTTTGGTTCGCCGGGAAGCCCTTATTTTTGCCTAGGTATGTCAACCTAGCGGGTCTTTGATTTTGCGTAGCATTTTTCGACTATGTCCGTTCTCAGAAGGTAGGGAGTTGCCCCTGTTAGAAGTGTTTTGTCACCAGAAGATGTTTGATCAGGCAAGATTCGTTATTGAAATGCCCCAAGTGACTCAGGCAGAGATTTGCCCCAGGCTTTTTGACCTTTGAGAGATTCTCCGAATCTTGACTGGATTGCCCCAGATGGTAGACCATGATCATACCGTGCCCCTTGATTGGAAGTGCTTCTGTTCATTAGGCATTCATCGTGCGAATTTCCCTGCTGTTCAAACAAAAAGTCATATGCAAACAAAGTTATGTTAAAAATGCAAAGCTTATGTCTGTCTTGAAGATTTTGAAAATGTATTCTTTTTCATAAAACATGTGAATGTTTGTAAAACATGATGTCAACTCGTTATTTTACTGTAGGCCTTAAGGAGTCAGGATACCTTTCGTCACAGTACACTTTCGAACTAACCCATGCTTCAGCTAGGACTTTTAAGGGTTATAACGTGGCCTGGTTCACGGTTTAAGAAACAAGGGATAAAGGCTCAAATTTTATTTGTACCCACCCGCTCTTCGTGATGTTCTCCAAACCTAAACTCAGTTGATCATACGTTAGACCTTGTTTGAGTCTTTGTCCTGATGTTCCAATGATGGTTCAGATATTGATGATTTATTCTGAATAGGCAGTCATTTTTTGTTTTTGTTGAGGGTTTGTAGGACCTCTTTCTTGTCTGACTTTTGTTATCCCTAAATTTTGCCTGAACTGATTCTTTTGTGATTATAGTCAGCGGAATGCCCCAGCTTTGTAAGTCTCCTTCATAGGTTTTGACTTAATGGGTTTTTTATTTTTGAGATAATGACTGCCTTTCTTTATTGATTGTTCGGAACCATCACCGTCTTTTTTTTATTTCGTAAGGATCTCTTTGGTGCCATTCGTTATGCACTTGGATCAACTGAGAAGACTACCCTGCCCCGGGTTATGATAAAGGGTTTTAATTTTCGAAAATAAAAACTCCTACTTCTTTGGCTCAGATGGGTTGACGAGGGATTATCATCCTTATAACTCCAGTGTTTAGGAATTGGAACAATGCCTGTACCTCATCAGCGGGGTCTGTTCAAAAGCATACTGTAAAGATCGTGGTATCATTTTCGTCATCCTCCCTCAAGAGGCTTAGAATTTACGAGAGTTGTCATCAGAAAAAATATGAAAACAATTTGCATATAGTGAATGCGAATATATTGATTCAAAATAGACATAAGCGATGCATTAATGTGATAACAATGTTTAACATGAATAAATGTTTGAACAATCAAAGAAAAATACAACTTGAATATTTGAATGAACAAAAGACATTCTCGATGATTCGGTGTAGGATCAGTGTTCAAACTCGACCTCCTTGGCGTCAATCAAATCCTGGATCTTGTTCTTCAAGGTCCAACAGTCGTCGGTGTCATGTCCAGGACTGTCAGAGTGGTAGGCACATCTCACACCCGGGTTGTACTTGGGAGAGGAAGTGTCAGGATTTTGAGGAGGATCCTTAAGTGTGATCATTTTCGCCTTCAGCAATTGTTGTAATGCCTGAGACAAAGACATGTTGATGTCAGTATACTTCCTATCTTGATGCTTTATCCTACGCCTATTGCTCTTTCTTGGTTGAACGGGCGCGGGATCAGAAATCTGGATTGCCCCTGCATCATGACGACCCTTTTTACCATGTATAGCATTGGACTCTTTCTTTCCACTGTGAGGCTTTTTCTGAGCATCAGTAGGTGCGGTTTCTTGAATCTTCCCCGACTTGATACCAGCTTCGATTCTCTCCCCAGTCAAGACAAGATCTGTAAACCCAGCAGCAGAATTCCCAATTAGGTGGTTGAAGAATGGACCAGACAGGGTCCCCAAGAACATATCGACGAGCTCGCGGTCAGTCAGAGGTGGTTGTACCCTTCCAGCAAGATCCCTCCATTTTTGAGCATACTCTTTGAAGCCTTCGCCTGTACCCATAGACATCCCCTGAAGCTGAGTACGCGTGGGAGCGAGGTCGGCATTATACTGGTAGTGTTTGTAAAAGGCAGTGGCTAAGTCTTCCCAGGTACGGATGTTGGCTCCATTCAGTTGATAGAACCACTCGAGCTGAGTCCCTGAAAGACTCTCTTGGAAGAAATGGATCCCTAAGTTTTTGTCAGCTGTATAGGGCTGGATCCTCCTTGTATAAGCCCTGAGATGCAACTTAGGACAGGATGCCCCGTCGTATTTAGCAAAGGCAGGTACCTTGAATTTGCGCGGGATCACTACCCCAGAAGACAGACCTAGATCCTCGAAGTCCAGGCCAGGCACCTTTTGTATCTCCATAGCACTGAGCCGGTCTTCCAACTGTTTGTACCTGTCCTCAGCCGGAGGGTACTGTTCGTCGTCGAAACCTGTTTCATTGTCAGAGACCTCTGGACTGGGCACCCTTTCCTCTTGATGACTGCTTTTTCCCACAGATGGGGTTGTCCTCTCAGTTTCAATTTGCGGTGTATTCCCAGATCTGCGTCTAGGGCTGAACAAAACAATCCTCTTCTTCTTCTTGTCCTTCTTCAAGAGCAGAGCCTTCAGATCTTGTCGCCCCTGAGTCAAATTCATGATTAGCTCTTGGAACTGGGCGTTCTGAGCCTGGAGGTCCTTGATAGTCTGCTCGGCTGATGATTCAGGATTCACGACGATCGGCTGAAATAAACAGCGGAGAAGGGTAAGCAACCTGTCAAAGGGATACCTGCGATGCAATGAGATGTATGACATGCATGTAATGTTTTCAAGGACCTCGCGGGGTAAACAGAGAAACTTTGTTAGCATTTGGAACCGGTAGCTTGATTGTAAGAACTTCATTTTGTTGAGAGTCTTTCGTCAAGGGTCAAAGGCTCACCATATCCAGTGGGTCATAGCCCCTGACACCCTTGGCTAGAGGAAAATAAATCCTCTTTGCCCCTGGCTAGATGTTTGATTTATCATGACCTGCATCACAAGCCCTTGAGATCCTTGAAACGGGTTAGGATGTATGCAATGGTATGCAATGGTATGATGTCATGCTATGCATGGGGTGATGTAGGTAAACCATGTTATGAGTCCTAATTAAGGACTATAAACAGACCCTGCAAGAAATTCAGTATACTTTGTTATGAGTCCCAATTAAGGACTATAAACAAAACCTGCAAGAAACTCGGTAAACCTTGTTATGAGTCCTAATTAAGGACTATAAACTAAACCTGCAAGAAATTCAGTATACTTTGTTATGAGTCCCCATTAAGGACTATAAACAAGACCTGCAAGAAATTTAGTACCCTGTTATGAGTCCTAATTAAGGACTATAAACAAAACCTGCAAGAAACAAGCGTCAGGTAACAAGCACGCAGATAGTCAAGTACGAAGGCACACAAGTCACACAAAAGAGCCCTTAGGGTTCAGGCCAGCATGAGGTCTAGGTATTACCCTCTTGAAGTTGGTGGGTTCAACCTATCCTAATCAAAGTAACCGGGTTCTAAGGTTCCCAATATCACGGAATTGCTTTCATTGTTCATCGTTTCGATTTAGCCACTGAACTGGCGACCGAAATATTCCAGGAAAGCAACCCTCAATTGAGTGTAGTATCGAGTATCAACCAACCTCGGACTGCACCAAAGTCAGTTATCTCACTACCCTAAAGAGGCCAAGATTGTTCAATTAAGATTCCTAAGGTCTGTTGATGCTTCATGACACCACGCGGAGGCCCCGTACTCTCCTTGACTGAACTCAAGGGTTACCGGTACACACCAAAGTGCCACATCAACGTAGCAGACTGTTTCAACCATGTCGGTATACCCCGCACAGTTCCCTCACAGCCTTGTTGCTACTTTCTAAGAAGGTATCCCCAGATCCGGGTTAGGATCTATAGAACTCCCAAGACAGTCCCACAATTTAAAGCAAGCAAAGAAAGCAATTGAAAACACAGTTATGAACTATCCTAAGGTACACCTCACTTTATAAGATAGTCCCCAGCAGAGTCGCCAGTTCTGTGATCGGTGGATCTGGAACTGACTGTTTAACGCTGGTTCGCGAAATGTCGCGGAAGCAAGAGTCGCCACCGTCTTTTATTTTCTCCAAATGGAAAGGACAAAAGCACAGAAAAATTCCTTATAGAGATTGCTCTCGGTTCGGGAGGTAGGTTATAGAAAGGGAAGGTGTTAGCACCCTTTCTATCCATGGTTATCCATGGGCTCTTAGGTACTTGCTCAATGTGTTTTCAAAAATGTTTGCTTGCTTTTCAATTGTGGGTTTAAAAAAGTTTCTTTGAAAAATTTCAGTTCGACTCGTACGTCAGAGTGTTTGAAAATTTTGCTTTGAAAGCTTTTGAAAATGTGTTGGTGAAAAGATTTTTGTTTGATTTGTTTGAAATTAGAGCAAGTATCCTTGAGAACCTACCTACCCTAAGGAATTCGTCTGTGTAGATGTCCTTTAAAGTAGTGCCATCCCACCATTGAGAGGTAGGTAGCACCACCGTTGGAGGTGTTCGGGTCAATTCGAGTTTGTAGGGACATGGTGATCACCAGAGCAATGGGAAGACACCTTAGAAGCTACCCTCATGCCAGGTTCCCGGATCATGAGGACTTACTAAGACGTCCTCTACTCGACGATCACCTTTCGAAAGGCAACAGTGAGGCGTACCCTAGGGGTGGTGTGTGTGATTCGTGTGTCGTTTTCAGATATTTGTCTTGTCATGTTTATTTGTGCTCTACGCTTGATTTTAATTAAGACATTCATTCTTGCATGCTTTTTAACAGTTATAAAGTTTGCGGGAAAATAAATCTAAGGCTATTACAAAGGCGCGGGTCCACATCGCCAAAATTAAACCGGACCCGATTTGACAGAAAAATAAAGAAAAAAGAAATAAAAGTGCGAGAAGTTAAATTGTTACAAGGCTTTGGGACATGTACATAATTATTTAAACGATATAAAATAAATACGCGACATTAAATAAGTTACGAACATGGGCGTTGGACCCTTTTGCAAAAAATTAAAATTAATGAAGAATTAAAATTAAAATTAAATGTTTTTGGTATTTTATGTTTTTTAAGATTTAAAAGGAGAAATTAATTAAAATTGACTAACCCTAATTCTAATGTTTTTTAAGTTTATTAAGAAAATATTATAATATAACCTAAGTTAAACCTAATCATTTTTATGTACAATTTAATCATGAAAATAAATAAATAAATAATATTAGGATAAAAAAGGAAATTAAAAAGGAATAAAAAGTTATTAAACCTAATTCTATATTTTTGGATTTTTAGTGATAAAAAGAATTGAAATTAAAACCTATTTAATACTAAATATTTACATGCAATTTATTTATGAAAATAATAATAAATAAAATAAAATAAATATTATATTTTTTATCCTTTCTGAGTTTTTATGTATTTTTTGTATTTTGTAAAAATAATAATCAATTTAAACAAATAAAAAAATAACAATTAAAAATGAAATAAGAAAAATAAAGAAAGCAAACCAGGGGGTTTTCTGTCCCAACATGGAGGTATGGACTCAGCAATCTGGCCCCTTTGCCTTTGAAATTTATTGACTTTTCCCAGCATTTTATGGCACATTGACCATGGTTTAGGATGTTCATCAATTATACACCTTTGGATCGTTTCTGATGGCCACGCGTGCACTGGAATTATGATGGCATATGGTGGTCTCGATTTTAGGCGCTGCATGAGATTCGTTAGGGAAAAATAATATTGAAGACTGTACAGACCTGGGATTCGAACCCAGGTCTTGAAAGTCACCACGCTCAACACCTGCCAACTGAGCCACTTCAAACGTTTTAACATATAAACAACAATAATTAATAAAAAAGAAAAGAAAAACATTAGTGGATCCGCGCGCCACTTTTCAAACGGACCAACCATTCCTCGCCACGACTCCGTCTTCTTCGTGTGTTTTTTCTTTTTCTGAAAACAAAAGCATATGGCAACGGTTTGGCAAACGTTGCCTAAGACCATCTACCAAAAAATAGCGAATAGACCCTCGACGCTCATAAATTGAGCGCGAGGGTTGGAATCTCTTCGTCTGGACGTGCTAAGTGCAATGGCAATAGTCTTGAGCTCCAATTTTGCTTCGTCTCAAAAACCCCAAATTGGCAAACCTGTAAACCCTAGGATTCAAGCATGGTATCATCGCGTATACAACACAAAAACTTAATTAAACATGATGGTTAGTTTTAAAACTTCACAGGAAACATGAATATACAACTAAAATGCAATGAGGATGCCTAGAAATCAAAATACGATCATGGATTTTCCTTGATACAGTTTGAATCCGTTTTACCAATTCTTTGCGTTTGAGTTGATGTTAGGGACTGGAATACGTTCAGGGATTGCCAAGGAAGCCAATGGAATAATTCTTAGGGCTTGAATCGACCTAGAACCTGCTGTTCAGTTTTGACTTTTTCCAACAATTTTCCAAGTTTTTGCTTAGTTCTTCTGCGCAGCTTAGGGTGTGTAAGCCTTAGGGTTGTGATTCTGATTATGTATGGAAGCTATTAGGTCAACAAAACTTGATCAAATCCATGGCAATAATGATTTTTGATAATTGATTTTCCAAGATCTTTTTTGAATCTTTTTCATGTGCATTTTTGTTCAATCATGCTCAAATCAACCAAATCTTGCCATATTTAGCCTATGCACGAAATCTTGACCTTAAAACATGTATAAAAAGATTTTTTAGGTCAAGTTTTATATTTTCCACATATTTATATAATTTAAATGAATTAATATTAATAGAAATTCAAATAAATAAATAAAAAATAAGAAAATACTTCCCTTTGGGCCAAATGGTCGTGCACATGCTTGGAATGATGAATCATGGAAGAAAAATGGGCCCATTAGCATTTTTAGGTCATTTGGATCAAAGTTGACTTTTCAAAATATCCAAAAATTTCCCAACTTCCACAAGGCATAACTTGCTCAATTTTTAAGCTTTTCTCATGTTCTTGGACATTTTGGAAAGGTCTTTGAGTCCCCTAACCAATACCTTTGGTCCCATGTCATTTTGACTTTCCAATCTCAAGTTATGGCCTTTGACTTAAAGTCCCTTTTTGTTGACTTTTGAAAATGACCTATAATGTTGAAATTGATAACTTTTTGTGAGAGCATTTCTTGGACTTTAAGTATGAAGATGAGTTGTAGGAAATGTCTTTTTCTTCAAAATGAGCTTTGGATGGAATTTTTCTGATAATCCATGTGAAAGTTATGCCCTGGTCAATTTCAGTTGACTTTTTCAACTGTCCAAATATAGTAACTTTTGCATCTTTGATGATTTTCTGAGCCAAATTTTGAGAATCATGATCAAGCATTGATCAAATGATGTTTGTGGCTTCAGAATGATATGTAGACCAAAAATTTGAACTTTTGACTGTCAAATGACCATTTTGCCCCTACAGTTGACTGTAGTGCAATTTAGGGTTTTGACTGTGCAATTTTGAGCTGAATGCCTTGAAACTTGATATGAGGATGTTTGACCACATTTGTAGACCTATGAGACTTGGTTGGGTCCTTGAAAACTTCCTTTCTTTGATCAGAACACAAACCCTAGTTTTGACTGTATGAGAGACTCTTTGACTGTGCAACCCTTGGGGAATTTTGAAGCTTGGCTTGGCAATTTCTTGAAGAGTATGGGAGGGCAAATTTTGGGGTGCAACACTTTCTTCTTTACTTTTCCTGTCGAAGCCCTTTATTTCAAGCCTTCATTTATTTTATCAAAGTCCACTTCTTCATGCAATTTACTTAAAGCCTCTTTATTTTATTATCATTTAACCATTATCCAACTTAATCAAAACCTCAAAATCAACCTATGTCTTAGGATCAATCTGATCGATCCTGCGAGTAACCAAATAAGTAACCATTTGGAGGATCAGCGGTTGTTTACCAATAACCACGGTAAACAAATTGGCACACCCGGTGGGACTGTGTGTTGATTGTTGAAGTTTAACCTTTTAAACATAATCTCATCTTTTTCGAGGAGTGTTGTATGTTATTGAGAAGTGGTAGAATATACACTAACGATACCAATACTTCCAGAAGAAGAGAAGAGATGGCGAATCTGCCAAACAATAACGAAATCCCACAAACGAATGTGGGAGCAACGGTTATCCCGACCGTAAGTGAAGCGATAACCGCTGGTTCAACACCAGCAGTAACGGTCACAACAACGGGGCCATTACCTCCGTTCACAGGCCCCAGAGTGCCTTTGGGAACCCCCCCACCAAGGGGAAATTTAGGCACAAGGCCTTATGTTCCCCCAGGATTTATGACAGGCGGTCATAATCGAGAACCACTCTATGGCATGCCAACTTCTGACTTGGCTAGCCTGACGAATGCTACGTCCACTTTTTCAGACCCTTTAGTGAGTGCCTCTTCGCCACTCCAAGGTTCTGGAGTAGGTATGGCGAATAGAAATAGGACCCAACTCTTAGGAGGAACGTCCCAAGTAGCACATGGCCTTACAAATGCCTCGACAACAGTCTTGAGGCAACAAATGGACGAAAGCAACCATGATATGGTTCAAATGTTGGCACAAACTTTAAGTACAGTGCTGAACCCTCTAATACAAAACACTACTCAATTGAATCAGCAGATGACAGCGCAAATGTCGCGTTTGGCTGATTTCTTTGGAGTACCCCAACCTATTCGACAGCCCCAAAGGGCGCAAATAAGGGGAAACCAGGGTGTATTCTTAGAGGAAGAAACCACTATCAACCAAGTCCAACAGCCTGTCGAAGAAAACCTTAGGGCACGATTGAAGCAACCCGTCGAGGAACCTAGGGTAATAACCCCAGAGGTAAGGTTAGTTAACAGAAACCAAAATGCTGACGAAGTAGTTCAGCATATCCAATACCAAAACATGGGTTTGGAAAATAATCTGGCAACCATGATCGAAAGGATCATGACTCAAAATGGGATGAACATGGGCTTTCGAAGGCCCAACTTTACATCCCCGTTGTCAGAATACGTGTTACAAACAGACTTACCTCCTAGATGTAAAGTCCCTAAATTCACTAAGTTCTCTGGGGACACGACAGAATCTACTGTCGAACATGTGGCGAGATACTTGATCGAAGCAGGAGATATTTCGAACAACGAAAACCTGAGGATTAAGTACTTCCCAAGTTCTTTAACAAAGAACGCTTTTACTTAGTTTACAACTCTTCCCCCCAATTCGATCCATCATTGGACCCAGTTGGAAAGATTGTTCCATGAACAATTCTACATGGGGCAAACCAAGATAAGCCTAAAAGAATTGGCCAGTGTAAAGAGACGTTTCACTGAACCTATAGACGAATATCTAAATAGGTTTAGGTTGCTCAAAGCGAGATGTTTTACACAAGTGCCGGAACATGAGTTAGTCGAAATAGCCGCAGGCGGTTTAGATTATTCCATTAGGAAGAAGTTAGACACTCAATACCTGAGAGACATGGCCCAACTGGCCGATAGAGTTTGACATGTAGAACGCCTCAAAGCTGAAAAAGCAAAGGCAACGAAAACTCATAAGAGAGAGAGGATAGCGTATGTTGAGATGGATGACGAAGATCCAGAATCCTTCGACGATACTATAACTGTCGAAGAAGGAGAAGTCGATTTAGCGGAACTAAAACAAGGGCCACCATACTCTTGCAAACTATTAGTCCCCTCAAGTGGAAAAAATCCCACTGGTCCAGAAAGGACCAACGATAGGTTCCCCAAAAAGACTTATAGTTTTGATATTACAAAATGTGATGAGATCTTTGACTTGCTTGTAAAAGATGGCCAAATGATAATACCCCCAGGGGTAAAAGTGCCTCCTCTTGATCAAAGAAAGAAGAGAGGCTTTTGTAAATATCATAATTTTCTGGGCCATAAAACGTCTCAATGTTTTCTTTTCAGGAATCTTGTGCAAGACGCTATCGATGAAGGGAGGTTGAAGTTTGCTGACAAGACCCCCATGGCTGTCGACTCTAATCCGTTGCAGGCTGAAGCCCACTATGCTGAGCCTTCAGAGGTGAACGTGATCGAGGCATCCGGAAGCCAGTCGAAGAGGCCAGGAATCACCATGGTCGAAGTCTCAAAGGACCATATCAACATGCCAATCTTTGGCAGTTTTTCTGGGAATTTATCCAGAAAGACAATTGAAACGGTTCAGAAAGCGGTCGAAAGCCCAAAGCTGGAGACCGTTGGAGTCCAAAAATCTGGACCAAAACCCAGTTCTCACTTGGCCACAGTTCAAGGCCAGACAGAGGATTTGGAGATTCAAATGAAGCAGTTGACTCTTGCCAACAAAGATACCACGAATGTCAACATGGTCGAAGTCTCTGACCCAAAAGCATCAGAGGAGGCCATGAGGCAAGAACAAGCTAACAAGACTGCTTTCCCTCGGGAAAATGAAAATCTGGCAGATTTCCTGCAAAGATGCCAGAAAAAGAAGTCAGAAGTGATGTTGTGTCCAAGATGCAGTTCGATCTTTGACAAAAAAGCTGCTGAGCATATTCAAGGCGTAAGAGCAGCAAATAAGAGAAGGGAAAATGTTGATCTTCGACATGACCCCAGAAGAGCTTCCCAAAGAGGTTCAAACCAAGAAAAGAGGCCATTGACTTTCAGGCCTCCAACTAATGTGCCGGTAGATACCTGGTACAAAACATCTGGTCGAAAGAGGCCAAGCGAGGAGAGATGGCACTCTTTCGACGTGCCAAGGGGTTCATCTTTAACACAAAAGAAAGAGCCTCAAGTTACTGCCCCTAAAGTTGCACAGGTGTCAAGCAACTACAAAGGGAAAAATCCCATGTCTCGATCTCAATGGAGGAGATACCAAAGGAGACGAAAAGCTGAGAGGGAGGCTGCCAATGAACCAAAGGCAGAAACCAGTTCAAATGTTCCTCTAAGGAAGCAAAGGAAACCTCTGGAAAGAGAGCCAGTAACCAACAGGCTAGTTTGGCCTAACCAAGGTGAAATTGAGGACGAAGATGGTTCTGAGTCTGATGATACTTTGGACATCATGGTGAATATAGTCTCAGTGCTGCCCAGAGAGTTCAACCGACAGGTTGAGGTCGAAACAAGTGATTGGGAAGTGGAGCAAGAAATGGCCAAACACAGGCCAGTGTGCTATTTCGTCATGGACAATGGCACTACGGAGGAACAAAATGGGTTCTTCGAGCCACCTACAGAGGCGATGAAAAATCACCTCAAGCCTTTATTTATAAGGGCTAAACTCGAAGAAACTACAGTGAATAAAATCTTGGTGGATTGTGGGGCAACCATCAACATTATTCCTCACTTTATGCTAAGGAAAATTGGCAAAAGGGATGAGGACATCAAGCCTCACAACATGGTCCTGTCGAACTATGAGGGCGGCATAGGGACCACTATGGGAGTGATCCAACTCGATATCAAGGTAGGATCTATCCTTCGACCAACAATGTTTATGGTCATATCGGCCAAACCTAACTACAATCTTTTGTTGGGCCGTGAATGGATTCATGGTGTTGGAGTTGTGCCATCATCAATGCACCAGAGGTTGCTGCTATGGCGTCCAGATGGGATGGTCGAAAACATAGAGGCAGATCAAAGCTATTACCTGGGCGAAGTGAATCACCTAGGGCTGGCAGATTTCGACAAGAACTTGGCTCACATAGGGCCATGTCCAACACCTGACTTCGACTTGGCGCCAGCGCCAAATACTTTTTGTTCCCTATACCTGCACCCTGAGCATGGTTTTCAATGGGACAGAGAAGACTTGTCCCACATAGACTTCAGTGGGTTAACTGATATCCAACCAACTGGTTGGGGAAGTGAATTCAATGATAATGACTGAGTCACAATCATTGAGGCGAATTTCGACTTATGTAGCCGAAACAAAGATGATAACGGCTCTCGAAGCCGAAGTAAAGTACATGGCCACACAGGCTAATGATCAACAGTTATCTGCTGCAGGTCCAGGAAAGGATTTTGATCCAGAACCTCCTGATATCATGCTAGAAAAAATGCAGGAACAGAGGCTCGACGCCATCTATGACGATGAGCCTTTGGGCTTCGAAAAGGACCCCTTGGCGAACAGCATTAAAATGTTAGCGCAAGATCCTTTAGAAGAAATCAACTTAGGCGAAGGGTCAGAGAAAAGGCCAACTTACATCAGCGCCAAAATCGACCCAGAACTTAGGTTGGAAGTAATCCAATTGTTGAAAGAGTTCAAGGACTGTTTTGCATGGGATTACGACGAAATTCCTGGTCTCGACAGAGGATTGGTAGAACTTCAGTTGCCAATCAAACCTGGGAAGAAGCCAATTAAGCAAAGTCCAAGACGCTTCGCTCCAGAAATACTGTCGAAGATCAAAACGGAAGTCGAAAGACTGCTGAAGTGCAAATTCATACGCGTTACAAGGTATGTCGAATGGATTGCAAACATTGTGCCAGTAATTAAGAAAAATGGTACATTAAGGGTGTGCATAGATTTCAGAGATTTGAATGCTGCTACGCCCAAAGATGAATATCCTATGCCCGTGGCGGAAATGCTAGTCGATTCTGCCGCTGGCTATGAATACCTGAGTATGCTCGATGGTTATTCAGGATATAATCAAATATTCATTGCTGAAGAGGATGTGTCGAAAACAGCTTTTCGATGCCCTGGGGCTCTAGGCACTTACGAATGGGTAGTGATGCCTTTTGGCCTAAAGAACGCTGGGGCAACTTACCAGCGAGCAATGAATTCTATCTTCCATGATTTTATTAACACTTTTATGCAAGTATATATTGATGACATTGTTATAAAATCTGTTTCCAGGAAGAATCATATTGACCACCTTCGACAATCATTCGAAAGAATGAGAGAACATGGTCTGAAGATGAACCCTTTGAAGTGTGCATTCTGTGTGAAAGCTGGAGATTTCTTGGGCTTCGTTGTCCACAAGAAAGGAATCGAAATCAACCAGAACAAGACGAAGGCTATTCTGGAAGCGAAAGCGCCATCGAATAAGAAGGAACTGCAATCTCTGTTAGGCAAGATAAATTTCTTAAGGAGATTCATATCTAACCTAAGTGGGAAAGCTCAAGCCTTTTCACCCTTACTTCGACTGAATAAAGAGGGATTCGAATGGGGGCAAGAGCAACAAGAAGCCTTCGACAAAATCAAAGGGTACCTCACCAAGCCACCTATTTTGGTGCCTCCTTGTAGCAATAGGAGTATGAGATTGTACATAGCTGCATCCGACAAAACTTTGGGAAGCATGTTAGCCCAAGAAGATGAGAATGGAGTCGAAAGACCCATTTACTATCTTAGCAGAGTTTTGAACGATGCAGAAACTAGATATAGCGAAGTTGAAAAATTGTGTCTATGTCTGTATTTCTCTTGTACAAAACTCAAGCAATATATAAAACCAGTTGATGTGTATGTTTCGTCTCATTTTGATGTTTTCAAGTACATGTTGTCAAAACCCATCTTGCACAGTCGAATTGGCAAGTGGGCACTAGCATTAACTGAATACTCCTTGACCTTTATGCCTCTTAAGGCAGTAAAAGGACAAGTGGTTGCAGACTTTATAGTCGACCACTCGATTCAGGTTGAGGATGTTAATTATGTGGAGATAGAACCTTGGAAATTCTACTTCGATGGTTCTAGCCATAAAGATGGAACAGGAGTAGGAGTCTTGATCATTTCTCCAGAAAAAATTCCAACAACATTCAAGTACAAGATATCAGGTTCTTGTTCGAACAATGAGGCTGAGTATGAAGCTCTAATTACTAGCCTTGAAATATTGTTGGAATTGGGGGCAACTCGAGTCGAAATAATGGGAGACTCAGAGTTAGTCATTAAGCAAGTCACAAAAGAATATAAATGCATAAGAGAAAATCTCATTATGTACTTTGTGATAGCAAATCGTTTATTGAAAAATTTTGAAATGGTCAATATTCGACACATACCCAGATTGGAAAATCAAATAGCCAACGACTTGGCACAAATTGCATCTGGGTACAAGATTTCAAAAACGAGATTACAAAGAGCAATCGAAGTTCGAGAAAAGATAAAAGCAACTTGTCTATCACCAACAGACTTGGAATCGACAAGACTAGGATATGCTGATCAAAGTAACTTCAAAATTTCGTTCATAGATAATTTGTCAGAGCAAGATTGGAGGAAGCCCATTGTGGATTATCTTCAAAATCCAGTAGCTTCGACAGAACGAAAAACAAAGTACAGGGCGTTGAGTTACGTACTCATGGGTAATGAGTTA
Organism: Vicia faba; assembly: GCA_948472305.1. NCBI lineage: Eukaryota > Viridiplantae > Streptophyta > Magnoliopsida > Fabales > Fabaceae > Vicia > Vicia faba. Next base: position 1,240,787,340 of record OX451741.1, read on the forward strand.
TTTAAAAAGACGCCTGAAGGGGTATTGCTAAAATGCTTAAGTGAAATTGAGGCATACATAGCCCTTTCGACTACGCACGCTGGAGCATGTGGGGCTCACCAAGTAGGCCATAAGATGAAATGGTTGTTGTTTCGACAAGGACTATACTGGCCCACTATGCTGAAAGATTGTGTCGAGTTCGCTAAAGGTTGCCAAGAATGTCAAGTCCATACAGGCATCCAACATGTACCAGCAAGCGAACTTCACTCGATAGTGAAACCTTGGCCCTTTAGAGGATGGGCGTTGGACCTCATTGGAGAGATTCGACCAGCATCATCAAAGAGTCAGAAGTAAATATTGGTAGGCATTGATTATTTTACTAAGTGGATCGAAGCTATCCCTTTAGTCAATGTGGACCAAGAAAATTTCATTGAATTTATTCAAAAGAACATTATCTTTAGATATGGAATCCCTGAGACTATAACAACTGATCAAGGATCAGTTTTCACCGGTCGAAAGATGCAGGAATTCGCTCAGGAAACAGGTTTCAAACTCCTAACATCAACGCCTTATTATGCACAGGCAAATGGTCAAGTCGAAGCAGCGAACAAAGTAGTGATTGGCTTGATAAAAAAGCATGTTGGGAAGAAGCCCAAAAATTGGCATAAGACGTTAGACCAGATTTTGTGGGCTTGTCGAACGTCCCCAAAAGAAGCCATAGGTACAACACCATATAGGCTAACTTTTGGCCATGACGCAGTGTTGCCAGCATAAATTTGTCTTCAATCTGCAAGGGTTCAGAGACATTATGATATTCCCTCTGAAATTTATTGGGATATGATGTTAGACGAACTAGTGGATTTAGACGAAGAAAGATTGCGCGCTCTTGACCTACTCAGGCTTCAGAAGAAAATAGTAGAAGACTCTTATAATAAAAAGGTGAAACCTAAGGTATTTTCGCCTGGAGAACTAGTCTGGAAGGTGATTCTTCCCATGGATCGAAGGGATCGAAGCATGGGAAAATGGTCACCCAAATGGGAAGGACCATTCAGAGTTATCCAGACTTTTTCTGGTGGAGCTTATGAAGTCGAAGAGCTAGGTGAAGATAAAAGGCTCTTGAGAGTAAATGGTAAATATTTGAAAAAGTATAAACCTACACTCCAAGAGATAAAAATAAATAACAAGTAACGACTAAATTAACCATAAATAAGCCAAAATGGAAAATTTTTATAAATTAGCCAAAATGGCAATATTGTCGAATACATATTACAATATATGGTTAAAGGGCTGAAACAATCAGAAGGGGATGGAGTCCTTGAGTCGAAGGTATTTGGTTTGCTGCAGCTCCAATCTTTTGTTGCACAAGGCATTCTCCTGCGCAAGCTTGGCAATTTGATCGTCGAAGGCTTGAGCTTTCTCAGCAAATTCTAGGCCTTGTGTGATTTCAGCTTGACTTTCGGTGTCTGGAACAGTCGAGAGAAGTTCCTCCTTGCGCTTAGTATTGGCATTTATCTTAGCCTCTATTTCTTCGATTTTCTCCTTGAGGGAAGCATTCTCTCGATCGATGGCATCAACTTCTTCTTGTTTAGATGCTTTTTGCTTCGACAACTCCGCAATTCGAGAAGTTGTCTCTGCTACAGCAGTCCATGCAGAAGAGCTTTTGCCATATAACACTTCAAGTTGGCTATTAAAGCCCCTTTGTCGCCGATAATCTGCTGAGACTTGATCAATAATGGAGTGTAACTCCATGATAAAGCCTGAAACTTCTGGAGGCACAGCTAACAAGTCTACGGCATTCAAAACAGCCCCCAAATATGATGGAGCAGTAGGGTCCCCCTCCAAAGCTTTCATCAAGTCCTTCTTGAAAAACTAAGCCTTAACCTTCGTCAAAGCCTCATCGAGAGGAGAAGTTTCAGTGGACTTCCCCGACAGAGTAGGAGCCTCCTGACTAACATCAGACGAACTTTTACTCTTGATGATGGCATTCAGATAGCCAACAGGATCAGTTTGCTTCAAGAGTTCTAAGGCTTCTTTCGACCTATGCTTTGTTGAGGATACAGCCTTTTCAACAGCGTTGTCTTGGGTTTGAGGTTGTTGAGTAGCATTTGCCTCGACTTGACTCTCTTCGACTCGGACTGCGGCAGTACCAGCGTCATCATGGTTCCCTTCACCAGTGTCACCTTGATCCTCTTCGCCAGCGTCACCGCGGTCCCCTTCGTCACGATTTTCTTCCGACAGATCCACCACCTGAATCTCTTTTGGTTGTTGCTCTTCTGTTTGTGGATCTTCTGTTGGTTTTTCTGCTGTCTCAGCATTGGCTTCATTTATTTCAGTATTGGCTTCATCGTTCGCCAAGTCTTTTTCTTGTGGCCTGCTGAGTTCAGCAGAATCCATTGTTTCAGAAGTCCTTGGCGCTGAGCTTTCAGTGGTGTCCTGAAAAGAGAAGAAGAAGAATCTTCTAAATTCGAAAGAGACATAATCGAACGTGGGTATCGACACCTGAGTTAAAAAGGGATCAAAGAGATTACCTGCATAGGAGCTTCATCCCCAGGGCTGGAATTGTCGCTTTCGACAGGTTTATTAAGAAGAACATTTAGTTCCTCCTCAGTTGGCTCTTCAATGATTACTGGAGGTGGCCTGGGCTTTCTCCCAGCAACCTTTATCCTGATTGTTCGAGCCTCAGGAAGAGGAACGTCCTTCTTCAGCTTTCGCCTTTTAAGAGGAGCAGGGGGAGAATCATCTTCTTCATCACTCCCAGATTCGACCGTCAGTGCTGGCCGTTTCTTGGGTGAAGGTGCCTGAAAAAATCAATTGGAGTTCGATTTAACAGTTGCATCGAAAGTCAGAAAGTTAAAGCCAGAAAAAATAATGAAAGTCTGGTTACTGATGCAGAAGGCTTTTTCGAAGGGCCTTCCCCCTGTTGGTTTGTTGTGGTCTTCGCCGGCGCTATAGTCTTCGCCGGTGGTGGAGGTTTTGTTAAGGGGCCTCCTCCCTGTTGGCCCTCTGCAGCCTTCTTGGCTGCAGGCTTTCGAATAACTGAAAGTAGACAAAATAATTAACAGGCTACCAGTCGAAAGGGAAAGACAAAGTAATTCGAAAGGATGAACTTACATTTCTTTATTTTGTCCAAGACAAGGACAAAAGACTTCTGAAGTTCTTCCACGAAGTCCTTCTCGTCGAAAAACTCCTCAGTGTAGTAACTTTTCCACCACTCCTCGAAGGATGGTGAGCAGAGAAAGTTAAGCTGATAGTCAAACAACGAGAGAACTGTTCGACCAGCATATCTGCCGATATGCTTAGTGGCGGCGTCTTCAGTGTAGTCGTTGCAGAAGTATAACATAGACTTCTCCCTGGGAAAAATTGGAGAAGGTAGTGTTTGGATAATACCAAACTGGCGAGACACCAGGTTTGGTTGATACGCGATTAGACTCAAGTGAGTCTTGGAGCTCTTGAATCGCAGGGGCATTATTCTTGGTGTGAGAAATGCCTCCCACACTGTTGTATGTTCGTCGACCTGAGGACCACTCGACGTCCTAGGATGTGGCCTTGTGAACCACTCTGGGCCAACCTTTCGTCGAGCAAACGGAGCCATGGTCGAAGCAAACTCTTTCCTTTTCGCAAACATCAGGACAAAGTTTGTAAAAGTTTATTGAAGCTCCAGCCCATCTTCCGTTGGAGTCAACAGAGCCAATCTGGTGCCTTCGATGCGCCTGTTTGCTATTTCTGGAGCCTGCTCATTTATTTGAATCTTCTTAGGCAAGAAAGACTCGAAGGTGGCATTGAGCCACAGCTGAAGCAGCCAAAAAGGTCCAGCAAGCAGCAGACTGGCTCTGTTCTCGATGATCTTCAGAAGAGTCGCTCCGTTGCTAATCGACTCGTACAGACTCGCCAAAATCAATTCTGCCAAACAGATATTTTGGCCATGGTGGAGTTGAGTGGCGAGAGTGACCATCTTCTTGGTCACCTGTAAAGACTTGGAGCAAAACACAAAGCGTGTCAGCCATAAGGCTAAAAACGCAATATGTTCGACATCTGACACAGCATCTGTCGACTTATCATGGTAGTGATTGATGAAGGTGGTGTAGGTTGGTTTTGTGGCAGAGAATCCAATCTGATCCTCTGACATTTCCTCCGGGTCGAAGTAGTCCCCAGTGGGTCGAAGGCCAGTGATGGCGGCCACGTCGAAGAGCGTGGGAGTCAGCATTCCACAGGGAAGATGGAAGGTGAAATGGGTGTAATCCCAGAAGAGTAAAGAAGCTATCAACATCTCTGGGGAATAGTTAAGACCTGTCTTCGACAGCATAACCAGGTCGAATATCCCCATGTCTTTCCAGATCGAAGCCTGGCGTTTCTCCATTTTTTCCAGCCAAGCACTATAATCAGGAGTGAGGCTAGGGCCAGACCTGAAAGCCCTAACACCTTTATTGAAGAAACGGAGGTCGATTTTCTCCTTAGCAGGATCTTCATTATCCTCTGCATCTTTCTTGGAGCATCCAACCGGTTTGAGTCTCTCAAGTACCGGAAAGTAACTTTTGATCTTCATGGCTTCAGCAATGCTTGGGTATAATGGGCCAGACATAGCAAAGATTTGGTTGGAATATCCAACCAGAATCATGAGGTGGCGTGAATAAGCATCACATACAGCAATGTCCAAAGGCTCAGGGACCCTTCGTTGGCCCGTAGGAGTCACTACGGGAGCGGTGGAGAAAATCCTAGGTTTGACATTTCCAGAGGGAGTGTTGGCGCTATGAGCGTTGGAAGAACCAGATGCCATTGTTGGTACTAAGGTTGAAGACGAAGTGAAGAACAGGGGGTTTGCAAAGTTGACAAGAGTTTGTATGCAAATGAGGAATTCTGAAAGCAGGGTAGCGTAAAAAAAGTCCCACAATGGGTACTTACCGCTATTTATAGTAGTTGGGGAAATCCCCAAATTCGAGGACATTAAATGCCATTTAATGTTGCAGAAGGTAGTGGGACACGTGGCATCTCCCTGTTGTTGTAGCTGTTCTGCAGAAATGGAAGGGTGCAGCGTGCGCCCTCGTTTTTGGGAATTGTCATGATGACAATTTGTGAAAAGACGTTTGGCACACTGCACGCCGTACTGAAGTGACGTCTTAGGTACGGATGAATGATGGCTTTTCCTTGGGATTGTCAGTGGTTGGTAGAAGACAACAAAAAGTGCACAATTTAATTTGTGACTAAGAATGAAAAGACATGTGTAGAATGGCATTTCAAAGAATGCCTTTTTCTTTCAAGAGTCGAAATAAGGCATTCTTGGGGGGAAATTTGTTGGCTCCTAAATTCGACACCCTTGTTTTATTAATGTCAACCATTAAAGCTGAAGGATGTTTTCGACCAGCTGGGTCTGTCGAAATGCCCATCGAAAGATGGCAATATACTTAGAGGATTTCTTCCAAGGGAGAAGTTGGTTGCCTTCGACGTCGAAGGTGTTTCTCGTCGAAGATGCTTCTCGAGAAGGTGTTCGATGGTTCAGAGTGGAACGGTTTGAAATTCAAGCGTTTGGAGGGAAAACGGTTTCCAGCGGTTACCAAGTGCAACGTGCAAAGATCTGGGGCGTCGAACGCTGAGAACGTGCCAAGTGGAGTCATCTCGAAGCAGTGTAACTGTCCGACGGTTACTTGGGATGTTTTAGTATAAATAGTAGTAGGTCACGCAGTTTTTCGCGTGTGTTCACAATTATATACAAAGTCACTCATATAGATTCGAGTACCCAGCGTGTGAGAAAGAATTGTTGAGAATGTATGTGTGAAACACCACTTTTATTAATCAAAGTCATTTACTTTTCCAGAAACTTTACTTGCTTTCTTCTTTACTTTTCCTGTCGAAGCCCTTTATTTCAAGCCTTCATTTATTTTATCAAAGTCCACTTCTTCATGCAATTTACTTAAAGCCTCTTTATTTTATTATCATTTAACCATTATCCAACTTAATCAAAACCTCAAAATCAACCTATGTCTTAGGATCAATCTGATCGATCCTGCGAGTAACCAAATAAGTAACCATTTGGAGGATCAGCGGTTGTTTACCAATAACCACGGTAAACAGATAGAAAGCTTATTGGTAGAACTACAATTTGATAAATGTGATATGGAAGAATATAAATGATATTATATGGTATAATGAGCGCGAGGAGGCAACCAAATTTGGTATGCTTGCATTTCATAATGGCATGATTGGTCTACGACTCAAAAAGATCATGATATTTCAAATGACCATCATCACATTACTACTTGAAACCTGCCAACTGCAGGGTGGTTAAAGTACAATGTAGATGCGAGATTCAATAAACTCAGTGGTACTGCGAATAGGGATCGATATGTACCAGAGGGTCTCGAAGGGTGTTCGAAAGGAACGATGACACATAACACCAGCTTTTTAGGGTCCCGTACATCTATTTTTTTTATTTATTTAAGATATTTATACATGCATATTTTGATCCGACGAGTAGGATTGAAATATGAAAATAAAAAATATAAAAGAATGTTGAGTGGTGAGTAGGGGTGTTCAAAACCAAACCGACCCAATAAAAAACTGCAAAACCGAATCAAACCAAACCGAAACCGCAAAAAATCGCATTTGGTTCGGATGTGTTTGAGTCATTTTCTAATGGAACCACGTGATTTAGTTTGGTTTGCGGTTTGTATTTTGTAAACCGAACCAAACCGCATTATGTTATTAAATCTTATTAACTAATATATTTCTTTAATTATTTAGAGAAATCAACATGTATTATGTGTATATTTTATCATATTCTTTGTATGATATGTATTTTAATTTACAAATCATAAAAAATGAAATATTATTCATTTATAAATACTATTTTCATAAAATATATTTTATCGTATTCTTTGTATAATATTTATTTAAGAATGCAATCTTATGTATATCATTTTTTAGATTCAGATAAAATTATAATACGCAATTTTATGTAACAAATTATAAACTTATTTTGACAATTAGAAATTTTTTATGGTAATGTATGAATGATTAAATACAAAATTATATTTTTTTTCTATATGTGTATGTATGGCTAAATAATTTTTTTGTAAAAAACCGTACCAACCGAACCAATCTAAACCGCATTAGTTTGGTTTGATTTTATTTTTAAAAGTCAATCGAACCAAACCGAACCACACATTTTTTTCTCTTGCAGTTCGGGTGATTTTTTGCTTCAAAACCGCTCAAACCGCACCACGAACACCTCTAGGTGAGTGACAACATTAACTAGACAAACGTTTTTTTTTTTAATTTTTGTTTGGTTCTTAATGTTTAAATTTAAGTGTTCTATTTGTGTCGTCATTTAACAATGATTAAGATTCGTTGAAGTCCATTAAACTGGTGCCAAAATTAAAAAGAAAAAAAGAATCAAAAGGAAAAGATAACGTTGATATGTCACATAAAAACTTAGTTTTCAAATAAACAAGTGATTTGATTTACAACACTAATTTACTAATATTTTCTAGTGCTGCTTATCATAGCCCTCTCAAATTTTTAGATGTCATGTATAAATTAGTCATACTTTAGTGAAGAAAAAATAATAAATTCCTATTTATTTGAGTTTTAACTATAACAAAGATTTTAGGAGTTTTATTTAATTATGAAAATTTTAGATTTTGTATGGTAACATATTTTACACTGTTTATTAATAAGTGTAGTAAAACAATTTCAACTCATTAAGATTGATTATTTTACTTGCATTTTTTTAAGAGTAAACAAAAGTTTAAAGTCACATTATTTAATAATTTTGCTTCGTCTCACTTTTTTGTGAACTTTTGCCACACGAAAATTAATATAATTTTTATGATTTTAGATTTAAAATCATAAAAAATTAGGTCATATTATTTAAGTTTACTTTTTTTGTGAACTTTTGCCACACAAAAGTTAATATAATTTCTTATAATTTTAGATTTTAAAAATAAAAAATTTTAAGTCACATTATTTAATAAGTTTGCTTCGTCTCACTTTTGTGAACTTTTGCCACATAAAAATTAATATAATTTTTTTAAATAATTTTAGACTTTAAAAATAAAGTGTACACATACTATCCTTCTTATTTTTTAAAGTGATAAAGGTTTTTGAATTTTTTTAGCAATAATTACGTTTAAAAAAAATAAGTATTCATATTTTTTAGAAAATTACACAAATAATTATGTTTTGGAATATATAATAATTGAGGCGCCATCTCACTTGACGTATGCACTGACCTTTTTATCTTAGGCGTCATCTCACTTGGCGCATACACTTTGTTTTAGTCATGTGAGATGGTGCATGCACTATAATATGGGGGGAGACGTCGTCTGAGATGACTACTACGTGCAAATGTGACTTTTATAAATAACACACATTTCTCCATCATTCTTCACACTTTCTCACATTATCTTCTCATTTTTTCTCTATTCTTTGCATCATGATAACTTCCATGATTTTCACCAGAGATGGATACATTATTTTCTCGGCCACCAAACGTTCAATGAAAATAAAATTTGGGCACATTCACTCCATGAAGCGTCTGAAGAGAGAGTTGATGTGATGGCTAGAGGGAGACATCAATGCTGGGGAACAAATTAGAAGGATCTGGAGAAGAAGAACAGTCACCTCACTTGCAACTGGAAGACCTCAATCTTGGTTGAAGGAAGTCAAAACAGATAGAGACGTAATGGTGATGATGCATGGCTGTCATACGGTGAGAGAGTTGACTTGGGTATTTTGTGTTTTATCATAATTGTTGCAGATAACAAGAGTCGCCATCGATTTTTCTTTTATCCAATAAAGAAAAGGGTAAAAAGAATAGGAAATACCTTTTGAGAATTTTCTTGAGTTCGGGGGGTAGGTTATGAAAAGGGAAGGTGTTATCACCCTTTTCATCTGTAGTTATCTACAGGCTCTTAGTTGTTAGCTCACTTTGAAATGCTTTGCAAAATGTGTTTGTATTTGTTTGAAAGTATTTTTGAAAAGTGCCTTCGTTTAGGCAAACTTTGTAATGATTCTCTTCTCTATAAGAATGTATACAAAGTGTTGACTTTTGAAAACATTTCATGAAAGTGTTGGTATATTTGAAATATGTTTTGTTTTGAAATGTTTGTGAGCAAGCAACTACGAGCGTTCTACCTACTCAAAAATTATTTGTTTTTTTCTCCTCCTTTAGATATTATTATCTTACCATTAGTTCGTAAGAAACCTTATCATTGGACGTGAAAGGACAAACGTGAGTCATCGTACAATCATAGAAGACAACATGTAAGATGTTTTAGCAATTTGTCGTAAGGGACTAAGATCTTTTACTGAAGGCAACATCAAAGGGTCATCGAGGGACTACGATCTTTTAATCGAGAGTCTTTACTAAAGTATCTCATGTTCGAGAGACATGACTGTCTTTATCTGAGGCAACAAGTGAGGTTATCCTAGAGGTGCATGTGTGCAAAGTGTGTTTGATTCAATTATTTTGTATTGAATCGGGGTTTTGCTATGTTTGATTTTATGTCTTGTCACACAGTCCTATTAAACTAAGGAAAGCGATAAATTGTGGAATTTAAATGTTCTACGTTATTACATGGCTTTGGGGATGGGGAGTAAATATTGTGTGAATGAGGGAGAAAGCAATAAAACCCTAATTATCTATTACAAAGCTTTGACAGTTACATAATAGGAAAATGCGAGAAAAATTAAACCTACACTATTACATTTGAGGGTGCAAACCTATACAATTTTATCTAGGAAAAATAAAAAGATGAAAAATAAAAGGGAAATGGATGTGATTTTATGAATTTATTTAATACAAGTTGTGACAAAATGATTTTAGTTTGAAACATGTTTTTGTTGTTTTTTAAGAATAAAAAAAAACTAGGAAAGGTATTATTTTGAATAAATTATAAATAATAAAAAAAAATTGATATTTTTTATATTCATAAAATAGAGGTGATAAATAAATAGTATGCAAAAAAAAATCAATTCAAAAGGAGTTATTTTGATTGGTTAAATAAATTGTTGAAGTTTGTTAAAAAATGTGAAATAAAACAAGTGATAAAATTTAAGTCAGGTCCTGCCAAGGCTTGAAATCAGGATCTCCAGGTTATTGGCTCAAAAGTTTACTACTCCGCGTATGCTTGTCAAGAAAATACATTGGTTCGAACCCACACCCTTATGGTCAGAGGTATTTGAAAACACGCACTTGGCACTGGGGTGGCTGTTTCATCCGTTTATAAAACAACTACCAATAAATATAAAATAAACTCGTTTTCAAAATTTGATTTTTCTCTTCTTCTTATTCCCTGCATTCATCGTTATTGTTACTGTAACAACATATTTCCATTTTTTTTCAAAAATTCTAACTTCCTCATTTCTCAATTAAATTAAGAGTTGTAAAAACCAAACTTGCTTGATTTTTAACAAGGAATCCAACCATGTAATTTTTAAGAGCTATAAATAAAAGGTTTTCACGAATTTCTTATTGGTACCAAACAAAAACCCTAAATGTCCAAAAAATTCAATTTCAAAATTCTCATCTCACAGTCAATTAAAATGAAATTTAAAGATATGGTTAGCTTCATAGACATGATATATACATTTTATCTTTTAAAAGTAAGTGCAAATGATGCTTGTATCAAGATTTCAAAGTTGGAAAAACTTACCTCTTAATGCAAAAATTCAATGTCCTCTACACGACTTCCAGAAGTAATATGATGATTGCTTTAGCTTCCTGGGACCTTACTGACTACGTTGCAACTCTTACTTTGCCTTGAAAGTGTTTGGATGGGTTTACTCAAGTCAAGTTGCAACGGTGGATTTTGAAAATGGTGGATGATGAAAATGATGTTACAATGAGAAAACAGGGGTAAGAATAGCTTCTATATGATATATATAAAGTGTTTGGATGATTTGTTTGGACAATAGTTATAAGAGTGATGAGTTTCGAAGTTAAGGTTTCAAAAGCTTAAAAATGGTGATTTTTGGTCAATTCTGACTTGGGAGAGATTGAGGGTGTTTGAGGGCTTGTTAATTCGTGCTTTTGGTTGCAAAATAGTGTCTCTATTTATAGGGAAAGGTTGGAAAATCTCAAGTTGATCAGAATTCAAAATCATGTGTTAAGCTCATCATGTGATTTTCTTGAAAAATCAAGTATCAATGTCTTGTACCTTTGATCATAGAGTGGTTAAACACTTTAAATATGTTGCTTCTGACTTTGTAGATTGAGTGTGTACAAAAGAAACAAGTTAGAGGCTCAAGGAGTGGACTTTTGCAAAAATCTTGCTTCTCAAGAATAAAAATGGTACCTTTCTCCCTTACATGGCAAGATGCATTGGACAATGCTTGAATCAAGTGGACCATAGCTTAAAAGTTTGTGCAAACATTTAATTATGGTGAGATTTACAAGTTAAGAGAGCTGAAAACAAGATTGTGTAGCATGGCATGAGATTTGATCACGTGTTCTTCATGAAAATGACCTAGCTCAAAAATGATATCTTCAAGTTCTTGGACATTTTGGATATATTAATATATTTTCTACAACCTTCATATTGACCATTTTGGCTAAATCAACTTGGAACTAGGTGAAAATTGGTTAAGAAGTTAGGTCAAAAAACTGCCTAACTTGCCAAATTTTTCACTAAGTGTTTTATGAAAAATGTCATGACTTTATGAGCTTATATCTTCAAATCTAAGAATTTTTTGGACATCAACCCTTTAATACAAAGTTGTGGAATTCATCAAGTTATACAACTTTTATTTTGAAAGTTTTCCTTGAATCATCTTGCATCTTGGTAAAAAAATGTCATTAAGTAGTGAAATTATCAAGTTCAAAACACTTAGAAAAATTTCCAAGTATTGGAAAGTTTAACTTTTTGATTACTTTTTGACTTTCTTGATTCTTGAAGATCAAGCATCATATTTTTGAATGTCTTGATGAATCTTGATCTTTGAAACTTAATATTGACCAAAAAGTCAAAGTTTGAATTTGATGTATCCGTTGACTTTTTCTCAGTTGACTAAATTTCAAGTATCAACTGTTTGATCTTGAGAAATAAATTGAATCATGAAATTAGGTCAAAATGATGTTTTTGAGTCCTTGATATTATGATTCAAACCATTAGGTCATGTATTAGGTTAAAAGTTAATTATCAGTCATTCTCAGTCAAAATCCTAATTTTGACAATTTTGCCCCTTTAATGATTTGAGTGCTTTTCTTGAAGAATTGTGATCAACACTTGATTAATTGATGAATATGACTTTAAAATGTTGATGTTGGCCAAAAATCATGAAATTTGACTGTATTTTGATCATAGTTGACTTTTTACCCAATACAGCTGATTTTCAGTCATTTGAGCAATTGACTGAGCAAATTTATGATGCAAGACTTGAAACTTGGTATAAGCAATCTTAGAGACCTATAATAGACCATGAGGGTCACTTGAGGCATTAAAAGTCCAATTATCCTTGAGAACACCAAAATCCTAATTTGGGGTCCCAATGCTCAAGAGGTGATTTGACCTAGTCAACACTTGTGCAAACTTGAGTTATTGAAGATCTTTGTGAGAAATGTATTGAGAAAAGAGAGGGCAAACTTTGGGATACAACAATGGCTCAGATTAAATTATTTTGATAGTTGTAATTTCTTAAGTGTTTTATCGTGTTTTTATTTGTTGTTTGCGTATGGTTTGTTGTAACAAATGCTCTTAATGAAAAAAGTTACGTTTAGATCTTAAAAAGTGCAGATAGTTTGCATACAATTTTTATGTTGTCGAGCTTGTAGAACGAGTGGGACAATTGTTTCGATTATGTACGACCTGATGACATAAAACACAATTTATTTCTAGCTTGTCAAGTGAGTCCATTTCAGTTGTGATACGCTTGCTTTTGGAATGACCCTTTTTATTCCTTCACATTTGATCGTTGTGCCATATTATTTACCCTTTGTATGTAGGCCAATAATCAGGTTTCGCTACCATTGGAAAGCCATTGTTGTATACGCTGAGCAAGGTTTTGGACTTGTAAATGGGAGATAAAATTAGTAATGCATCTTGATGAGTATACACACATGCCACAATGACATGAGATCAAGGCATACGAAAGACTTGAAACTTTCCACAATCGCACCAATAAGATGGTAGTATAACCCTATACTCTTGTCTTGGGAGCCCCTCGTTAAGGTCGATTGTCTCTTTGACAATGAAGTTGTGGCTATGTCGGTCAAACCTTATAATAAGATGGGTGTTGGCTTTGGCACCTTCTGCGTTAATATATTTCATGCAACTTTCACTCCATAGTTGTCCCGATTGTAAGACTGCATTCTATATTTCATCTCTTTTTGCAGACAACAGAACCATCCTAAAATATGTTGATTTTACCAAAGCGATTGCTGGGAGGTTTCATATACCTTTGAATACACCATTCATTGATTCGATAATATTTGTTGTCAAGTGGCCCCATCATTTTCCATTGTCGTATGACCTTTTCCATTTCTTTATTGGAATATTATCAATCCACCTACCTGCATCCGAATTTGACAATCTGATCTCGTTGAGATAGTGTTTCAACGAAGGTTGTGTTAATGCACACCCCGTGTTCATAATTGTTTTCCTAAGAGCCTTGTATTTGATCTCCCTCATGAAATTTTGTATGATATGTCTAATGCAGTAGACATGCGTAGAAGGAGGGTCATGCCAACCATTTGCAGGATTTTTATATGCACTCTCAATATATGCATGTCTGTTGGAGATCAAACAGAGACCAGGTTGTGGAGCCACATGTGTTCGTAGATTCTTGAGAAATAAAGTCCAAGCACCACTAGTCTCTCCATCGACTAGAGTAAAGGCAATTGGGAAAATGTTGTTGTTTCCATCTTGTGCAACTACTATCAGTAGCATGCCTTTGTATTTCCCGTACAACCACGTTCCATCTATTTGAATAATAGGTTTGCAGGATACAAATCTTGTGATGCAAGGTTGAAAATCCCAGAGCAGTCGACTGAATATTCCATTTCCGTTGACAGAAGTACCATCTGGGTCATACACCGACAATGTTTCCATAATATAAACAATTCTAGGAGAATATGTCTGAAATGCATGCAGGTAGAACGGTAGTTCTTTGTATAACTCCTCTCAGTTTCCATATACCTTTTCAATCGCCTTGATCTTTGCTAACCATGCCTTTCTGTATGACGGAGTATAATCGTATAATGTAGTGATGTGAGAGATTATGGTTTTTACCTTCAATGACGGATCATTGTTGACGAGAGGTAAGATTTCTTGACATATTATATCATAATTTAGTTTTTGATGACCTTGCGATTAAGTAGAATTAACGCATGTGTGGGTGGACATAGAACCTATCACCCAACAATCACCTTTCAACCTGTATGATGCAGTGAGCCTGAACATACAATCTGGGTGAACACACTTGAGCTTGTACCTTTCTAGATTTACCTGATCTACCTTAAAATCGACAGAGTTTAAAATGTCAAACTTTTTTATAACTCACATACAATCTTCTCTTGAACGAAATTTGTCTTTCTCTTTTAAATTTTCATCCGACTGCATATACGGGTTAAAAAAAAACATCTGATGACAGTTCATCTCCGCCCATGTTGAAGTTTGTCATATGTGAATATGGTGTGTAGATTTCATTTGAAGGTATTTCAGGTAGCGCATCGTCTTCAGAATCACCATTAACCATGTTGTCAAACTCTAACTCTTTATCTTCCTCTTCTTCGTCAACGACATCTACTTCTGCTTGTTCACCTTCGATGGGATCAACCACTTGTAACTGAGTTGGTTGTGACAACTGAGCCTCTTGGAGCACAATGTACAACTCAATTGAGTCGTACCTAGAGTACTCATGACTAGAAAACATATTTTGAAGTTTCTCGTTATCTTGAACATTTACCTTATAAAATATTATTTGGTTCTCACAAAAAAAGGATTTTGATAGAAGATGTGTGTCACTGGACCTCGTGCCCCACACCCATATGCCTCACATCCAACCCTAATCTCAATCTCAATACTAATACACCCGCATGCCCCACACACAATTTTAATATTCTGAACATCCCGATGTGGGTCCCTCATCATCTCACCTTAGCCCAGATCAGTACCTGATGGCCCATCTTTATCCAAGATTAGGGGGTGTATTTTAATTCAGGAGAGTGGGACTTTCTAAATCAGAAAGACCCATGTATCCGTAGGCCCTTTTACGAAGCACGTTGGCCAATGGCCCATGCGATTCGAAAAATAAATTTTTTTTTCCAAATAATTATTAAGTAATTTTTTTAATTAAATCCGTTTAAAGCATTATTATTGACAGTAAAAAGGGAGGTGCAATTTGGAATACGAGCTCATTACGTTTTAACTAAGCCCATTAAAATCCTTTGAGATTAGCCTATTTGTCCTTGTTTTACTGTTTTATTTTAAAGGGTTAATAAAAAAACATTTTTTATTATTATAGTGAATTTACTAAAATAAAAAAAATCTTTTATAAAATTATATAAATACTAGGTTATTAAACATTCTTTATGGAGAGTTTTATTTTTTTAAAAAAAGAAGTTGGCTGGATCATTTTGCCAGTTAACGTTCTATTTGCTATTACAATAAAATGTTATTATTGAGACATTTTTTTTATTATTATTAGATAGTGAGTTTAAAAAAAAACATTTATTGGGATCTGTCTTGAGTGGCTAAGTATTGAGCCTGGTTTGTATAAAGAGGCACAAATTGTTGTTGGGTTGAGAAGAAATTTTGGCCCGATTCCAAAATGCATGCTGGATAAAAAAGTCAGATTTTAGCACAGGCCCAAAAGAACAACTACTGTACCAATAAAATATTGCACTTTTTTTTTGCCGTTAAAAAAATACTGTAGAGATTAACAATGAATCTAATCCAAAATTCTATTTTCTTTTTACTAAATCAAATCTAACAGAATACAAAATCTTTAATACAATCCCGCCCAGAAAAAGTTATTACAGTATGGACAAATTTGTAACAAAGTCCAATCTAAAACAATCAAATAAACAGTAAAACCAAATCAATTGCAATCAAATCCAGGATATACTAAATCAATTACTACAATCCAAATCCCTAATTTATGCTAATATGAACTGTAACAACAGTTCTAATAAACCTTAAATAACTAAGCCTATAAATATGAATGTGAGATTACAGAAGAAAAAAAATAGGAGAGTAGGCGGAAGAACAAGAACGAAGACGATTACAGAAAACTGAGGGTTTTACAGAAGGGAAATATAGAGAAGAAGAAGGCGCAGAAGCCGAGTCACTTTGTTTGTTGTGGAAGATCAGAGAAGAAGCAATTAGGGTTTCCATTTCTGAAACCCTAATTGTGTGTCCGCCGCCGGGCAGTCCTCCATCGTCGTCCACTTCGAAGCTCCATCGGAACCTGTAAAAACGAAAAAGAAGAAGAGATCAGCCCCGAGTCGAATAAACGCTCAGAACTCAAACAGGATTGCAAAAAGGGTAATTTGACTTAGCATATTATTTTGTGTTGTTATGGGGTTGTTGGGTTCTCGTTTACGGTGAGAAGGGTTTTGGGATTAGGTTAGCGCCGCCGGTGGTTGGTGGAGATTAGGGTTGTAAGGTTGAAGAAGAAAGGGGGAAAAAGGATGCTAGCGGAGAGAGAGAAAAGAGGTGAAGAGGTATTCATTGTAAATCAGAATTATTGTAAAATGAAATTAAAACAATATTAATCTGTTTAGATCACATGCACACATGCCTACTCTAACAAACATGGTTCCTCAACTCTGATCGCATGATTTTGATCTGACGGCCATTAGATCAAGTCACATGTTAGTTAGCATGCGCCCTCACGCCCCAATTCACCCAGACCCCTTCTCGCTTTGCGCATGGGCTAGGCCCAATTGTTTTTTACACCCCCTTCTATTGTTTTGCTAAAACAGCGAACGAAAGACACCCCCTGCATGGACTCATACTGGGCCTAATTCCCATTATTAATCACCCCCTGTTTTATATGCCAATTAGAATTTACACTCCCCTTTTTTGAATTTAATTTATTTATTTTTATAATTTAATTATCATTCTTTTATATATATATATATATATATATATATATATATATATATATATATATATATATATATATATATATATATATATATATATATATATATATATATATATATATATATATATATATATATATATATATATATATATATATATATATATATATATATATATATATATATATATATATATATATATATAGATATTATTATTGGCAAATAGTGATTTATTATTATTATTATTATTATTATTATTATTATATTTTTTATATTATTATTATATATTGCTATAATTACTTAACTTTTACTATTATTTATAATTATCATTATTATTATAATTCTTTTTTATAAATATTATTATTCTTATTTTTTATTTATATTTACATATTATCATATTATCAAATAAATTATCTTTATATTAAAATTGCATATATTATTCTATACATTATTTGCATTAAATCTTTTTTTCAATCATGCATTAATCAAAGATCTTCGCAAATAATACGATTAAAAGACACCAACAAATCAGCAAACTATTTTCGCAATAAACTAAACTAATCAACTATTTTTTTGCAAAAGGGTTTCAAATTAGTTTTGACTTACTGCGCATTCAGTCAAAATCTCCGCAATCACTACTCCCGACCGAGTGCGAAGTGATTCAAAATATGTTTGCAAACCCCTAAAAACACCTACCCATACGAACTACGAATTGAGACTCTGATTTCTCATAAGAGGATACGTAGGCGTACGATCAAAAATCGTGGTGAGTCTTTCTAATTAAAACTTAAAATCCAGTTTACCCCAAACCTATACCTAGAGTCTAATATCCTTGTGAACAAGGTAGATGAAAGGTGTCTAACACCTTCCTTTCGTCTAATTGAGTCCGAAATCTAGGATCTCTGTCTACGAATTAGGGTTTTCTGTTAGATTCCCTTCCCTAGGATAAAAAATAATAGTGGCGATTCTTGATTAAAAAACTAGTCGCTACACTTACCATCAACCACCATATCACCATAACACCCAACAATCGCAATACCAAACACCTGAAGATTCATTTCCTTTTTACCCCCTTACTCAGACGACCAGTGTTATCGACCATCCATGAAATCCCACCCCCACCAAGACGACCAAACTTTAAGGACATGGGTAACTGTCTGTACCAAAGCGGACCTTCCAGATATGGTGATCTGACAGATTTCATGGATCCTGAATGCATTGACTTCGCTGGACCATCGACCCAATCGCAACAGAAAAATCAACAAAATCCACCACGAGATAGGCGTGGACGCGGGTGTAGAACCACGGGTTGTTACCGAGTTCTGGGGAACAACTAAATAATACACAATAGTTTTTTATTATGTAATCGTTCATTTGTTATTGAAAAATCAATGTTTCATTAAATTATATCGTTTACTTATTGTCTCTTATTTAAAATAAAAAGTAACAAAACATTAGAAGTTAAAAGCACTTAGGCGTCATTTGAGATGACTTTGGACAAACACCTTGCACCTATGCTCCATCTCACTTGACGTCTCCATATAAAAATAAAGAAGATACGTTATCTGAGTTGACTCCTCTATTTAAATATTTTCTGAAATATAATTATTTATATAATTTTTCTTAAAATATAATTATTTGTATATTTTTTTAATACTTTGTTATTGCTAAACAAATTTCAGAGATTTATAGAGCGCCTATTTAAACACTCACAATTAAATTTTAATATATTCTGACTTTATATTCAGATGTGATTTCAACTTAATTTTAGTATAAAAGAATCCCTTCAATTCCGGATTGGACGGCAGTGGTCACGCCCCCACTAAATGGCACGCAGACCCCACCATGAAATTGATTCCGTAACACGTACGTACGAACATTATACACACATCACCAATTATTTCTTTTTAAAAACCAAACTAATCCGGCCTCCACCTCACAATTTTTTTCCTCTTTTCTTGATCACTTTGGAAATTCAGTGAACAAGAAGAGCTATCTATCTCAGAAGATGAAGGTCAAGAAGGGATGCGTAGTAGTTCAAGTTGGTTCACAGGAACAACAATCTCAACAAGGTGATGCTCAAAGATTTCTCATCCCTATTTCATATCTTCATCATCCTCTTTTCAACAATCTTCTCGACATGGCTTATGACAGTTATGGTTACACCACTCATGGCCCCCTCAAGCTGCCTTGTTCGGTTGATGACTTTCTTCACCTCCGGCGGCAGATTGAAAAAGAATCAACACCCCACCACCACCATCACCATCACAAACACCATCAATATCTACCTTATGCCTTGTATTTCATCTCTTGTTAATAATTATAATACTCATTTTTCTGTCGCTCTGCTACTCTGTGTGTTTTTTTCCTTTTTTCATTTCTCCTGTGCTTTAATCTTACATAGAGATGAGATAACTCTGCTTTTTTTCATTTAATAAAATTAAAAAATAAATACTACTACTACTATGCTTAGAAATAAAACTTCATTCTAGTTTTTTATTTAATATGTCTACTTGTCATTATAATTATATGGCTTTTTGCTGCTCTAACTATAGTTATATAGATCACAATTCACTTCGAATTGTAGTATAAATTCAGATATACGACACACAATTTTAAAAACATTTGTTACGGGGAAATATATATAGTTGATATGTTATTTGGGTTACGTTGCTTGAATCTGTGGGTGAATGTATTAATCTATATCTCAATTAAAAAATTATTAGTATAAGAAAATAAATGATGAAAAAACTAAATGTAAGCTCATAAATATTGAAAGCGTGGAGAGTAAAAGTAGTTTATAAAAACTCACATCGGATATATTGATAGCATGGAGAGTAAAAGTAACTTATAAATAAAGGACAGCAAACATGTGGACAAGCAAATCAAACAACAACCCTTCGTTGTAATAGGCCCTAGGATAGTGTGGGGTCAAACATAAATAGTCATTAATAATATTAATGGCATTTCAGTGCATTCTTTGATGGCATCAAATAAGTCTAAATATTTGGCAAAATTGGCTTTTTTAAGCGGTTCATTGGTACGTCAGTTTTCATGAATTCTGGGAGAATTTTTATGAACCGGTTCACAAAAGAATTATGAATCTTACAAACCAATTCTCAGTTCTCTATGATGACTAGCGAATTATGTAACTATGTCTCTAACACACAGCAACTCGCAACTAATCAGAAGGTCATCTATGATTAGCTATGAGTTTTTTTTTGTTCCTCTCCTTCGTATTTATAAAATCGACGCGTTTTATGCTTATGACAAATTGTAATAGTTAATGTGTATGTTGTTTGTATTGTTATAGTAATAATAATAAATTACTATTATTATTAAATTATCTTATTTATAGATATATATGCTTCGGATTAAATCAAGGTATTATCTGTATTGAATGGGTGACGCAAATCTCAAAAGTATAGTTTTAAAATCTGAACGTTCTATTGGGTGTTAAATTATAAATTGGAAGATAGCACAATTTAGAGAAGTTATTTGATCATAGTTGCAATTAATTCGGTAAAAATCAATATAATTCAATCAATTTATTGATTAAATCAGTGAATCAGTAGATTTCTTGATTTAGTTATTAATCTTTTTATGTTAATTTTTTAACTACATTATAATTTTGATATTCTATTTTTATTTTTTTAAACTTTAGTATCACTGTTTTAAAATTTATGCATATTTATATTTACAATTATATTAAATATTTATAATAATTAAATAATATTAAAATTGTAAAAATAAAATTTTATCAAATTTTAAGATTCAGACATATAATCTTTCAAAATTATTAAAATTATAGTTTTATCCACTGAAATATAAGTATCTTCAATGATTTATTTGATCAAAGGGAAGTGAATTATTTATTCTATAATTTCAATATTTCTCTTTAATGTAATTTTCATTAAAGTCATTTATTATTAATCATACAATATAATAATATAATAAATTTTAAAATTAAAAAATTAACTATACGATAAAATATTACTATAAATTAACAAAAGTTTTTTGAAAAAAAATCATGTTACCAATGAAAAATAAAATTATATTTTCACATTATTAAAAGCCATGCGATCCGATCAGTGATCCGCTGATCCGACCAGTAATTGAGTAACCCAATAGTTTGATCGAGTTGACAATCAATCCGAGTTTTAAAACATTGTTCAAAAGGAGTTAGAGAATAAAATGTCCTAGAGCGGTGGAGAATTCTAGTTGGAAGACCCCTAACAAATTGTTATATAGGAAGAATTATAGGATTCCATGAATTCTTTCCTACAAGACAACTGTCATAAAGAAGGTTTTGGAGTCTTTGGACTCGATCGAGAATCTGAATTGTTTCATATTGAGTCGATGCCAAATCCATCAGATCCCAAGTGACTAAAGTTTATAGGAATAAAGTAGGGCAAAAGATGGATACACCCTATAGGTGCACTTGACCAAGGCCTCTTGCCCCTAAAGACGACTAGATGATGACAGTTCCATTGGATCCTTTTATGTTTGATAGAGTTAGCCTATAAGATTATAAGGCCTATAAATTAGAAGATGATCATATCATAGAAGTACATCTAATCAAGATTGATTAATTATACGAGGAACGTTAGGTGAAAAGGTCTACGAGATCCACTACCATGAAAAACACTTTTTTTATCTCAATTAGAAATGGAGGTTAACTTTGTTTTCTTATGTGAGATAATAAACAGCATTATGAAAAATGCTCTTTTCCCTTGACCCACTTTTCCCCTCGATTATAATAAAAACTAGGTAATAGATTCAATCTTACTACCTCGGTTTATAAAAACATTGTTATTTCTTTTTTCTTCTTCTATATTTTTGTTTTAATATGTATTACATAATCTAGTTTGTCCATTTATGAAACTGAAACATTGTATCATTTGCCCATTTATAAAACTAAAATGTAAAAATTAAAAATGGCACACGCCTTATATTTTTATAATAAAACAAAATAAAATGATTAATGAACAAATGTAAAAACTAAAATGCAAATTCTTGAACGACCGTCCAAAAGTTTTCTTCTGTGAATTTTGTAACCGATCGTTAAGCACCTATTATTTGAATAAAATTTAAAACCAATTAAGATAATAAAAAACATCAACATTAAATCTTTAAGCCATTGATCTCAGCAACAACAACAACATTCAAACTTCAATCTCAATAACAACAACATTCAAACTTCAATCTCAACAACAACAACATTCAAACTTCAATATCAATAACATGTATCAATAACTACAACTAACATAAATAATGTATAATTATATATGAGTGCCACAAAGAATAACACTTATTTTAGGGGTTTTTAATTTTATGACTTTTACTTCTAAAACCATGCGACATATGGTATCCTTCGACATCTCTACATGTTTGAAATAGTAAATATTAGTACCAAGAATACAAATATTAAATGACTATATATATATATATATATATATATATATATATATATATATATATATATATATATATATATATATATATATATATATATATATATATATATATATATATATATATATATATATATATATATATATATATATATATATATATATATATATATATATATATATATATATATATATATATATATATATTTGCTTATTAATTTTTTCATATCCCCTCTTGATGATCATAACGAATAGAATGCACATCATCTGAATTATTTTCTTCATATGAGAGACGTACACGTGTTACGAAAGAATGAGTCTTAAAATTTAAATGTTGATTTTAATTACAATCAGTAATATGTTTTCCTTGTAGAAAAATTGATCATCTAGTGTAAGAAGGACCAATGGCATAAAAAAACTTGTTTTGTTTGGGATGCCATAATAAATGGTTCGTTCATATGAGTTACGTTTCGAAGATCAAACATCTATGAATCACAACTCAACGATTTCTACACCAATGTTACTGTCAATCCATTTTCACTTAAATAAAGATACTATAAAATAACATAATCAATCTCCAAAATTTTCTCAACGACTCTAAAGTACGCTCTAGGTGTCCGTACATTATTGTTATCTTTGGAACTAGAGAAGTACATGGATTCACCTTCAACCTAACCTCACTATTTTGTATGGTACTACGATCATCCTTTGAATTTGTATATAATAAAAATTTAGCAAATTCGTATCACTCCAAGTTATTACATTAAACTTAGGAATATATGACATGCACTTAATTGTCTCGTATGCACTACTATCTTTAGAAACCCTTTTATTAAACCAATTTATGAAAGTTTTGTTATGCTATGTTAAGATCAGTTTTTCACTTATACAGGGAAATTTTTCCTTGGTAACACTACTATGAAAAACTACTTTGGTAATACAATATTACCATATCCATTTATCCACCGTAGTCATATCTCATTTTTTACGCGCTTTTTTTTATAATTATTTTATTCAGAAACATTTCATCATGATTCCTTTAAAGTATTGTTATCATATAATTCAGGTGACAAGTTTTTCCCATTTCTTCAGTAAAAATAAGTCCATGTTCCTTAACATTTATTTTTAATTAAATATTGAAATTTTAACAACTACGGTTGTTACAATCAGCCGTGGTTATATGTTTCATATTTCACTACAGTTGAATCTTGCAACCATTGTAAAATTGTTTCCCACAAAATTAAAACATAAGAGGTACTTTATTTCTTTCATAAAACACATGGTGCTCTAGTGAAAGAGATGACATCGATAGTGAAATCTTCACCATCATCTTCAAATAATCATTTCTGGAAGCGAAATCTTCACCATCCTCTTTAAAAAATCAATTCTAGAAGCGGAATTTTCACCATCCTCTTCGAATATCTGGTATTTTACCATTCTCTGACGCTTTTGAATGCTTTGAGTGAATCAATGGTTACTTGTTTCTTTCATGAATCAATGGTTTATGTTTACTGAATATGCTTTAGATTAGCATGCTTTCATGTTTTATTCAGATTTACTGCATATCTTTAGGTTTTTTGTGTGTAGCGTTAGTGTGTCGTTCATAACAATCCTTTTATATGAATTTTAGAATTTGGTATGCATCCTAGTTGGATGAAAGTTGACAAATTAGATATGGTGTATGAGAAAAGAGTTCTTGAATTTTACGGAAAAAATGTTCCCAAAAATAATGGTATCTTGTTGTCTTTGTGTTGTTTCCAGGAATATCAAGTAACAGTCGAAAAAGAAATATTTTATCACATATGATGTGATGGAATTTGTCAAAATTATACGACATGGGTGTGACATGAAAAATTGGATAATAATCGAAATGAGTCATCATAAATGGATGAAGATGATGAACATTGTAAGAACAAGATTTAGTTTTGCATCTGGCTTTAAGCTTTGATGATAACATTACATGGGTGACTAGATAGCAATTTAGTACTCTAATGGTTTGTTTAGTGTGTAGCTTTTGCTAACAGGTTCTGTCTCTGAAGTATTGGCGTGTGACGTCATTAGATTCTAGACACATCACATTTAAAGATTTAAGTTTGTGTTTCATAGTTGAGAATGCCACTAAAGCAACGATTCTTATAGAACGTTAGTGATCTTACCGGATCAGAAATGGACCGTCTCAGCTATTCCGGGTAGAAATTGAATGAGATGGGGGGGGGGGGGTACCTGTAAGACACTCTGATGGTAAAGTAAGAAGCGGAATGAGCAAGCAAGTATGAGTATAGATGTGAATTGAATACCTGACCCTCTTGAGAGAGGGTATTTATAGCCCTCAGCGCTGGGCCAAGGTTACTGTTATTGGGCCATGTTGAGGCCCAATAACAGGAACTTCCGGGGTTTACGTATGTATGGAGTCCAGAGAGTGAGCTCCCCCCTGTTCAACTGCTCCGTGAGAATAGGGTTGGACCCGTGATTTCTGGATGGAAGTTTAAGATGGTTGTCGTGGAACCGTGGGCCACGTCCTCCAACAGTCAGATGGGGAGTTGCCTAACGGTTACCCTGCTTTTCAGGTATAATGGCACGTTCGGTCGGGGATGACATTCCGGCCGCCCATCACGAAGACGAGCCCCATACTGACAAGGATCCTTTGGCTTGGGTCGCTCTTGAGCCCCGGGGTAAATGATCGTATTTTTCCCAAGATGCGACAGATGCGTTTAATTTCCCGAAGGAACATGCGGAAGGGTCCCCCGCCAATTGGATGCTCCAAATCCCCCATCGGGGTCGAAGGATATGCTCAACGTATCTGGGAAAACGGTTCCCCATGTACGAATTTGCTTTCAAAGAGGCGGGGATGCGCCTACCCTTCAACGATTTCCAGGTCGGGGTTTTCCAGTGACTCCAGTTGGCGCCTTCCCAACTTCATCCTAACGCGCTGGCGTTTATGCAGGCGTTTGAGCTCGTCAGCTAGTACCTGGGGATAGGCACCACACTGCCCCTTTTTTCCGCATCTTTCACCTCCAAAGACAATCTGTCCGAGGGGGGCAGGCATGGGTATCCTTCAAGCAGTTTGGGAAACTCTCCCGGCCTTATCTGGAGTCCGTCCGAAATTTTAAAGAGAGGTACTTCGTCGTGAAGCCCCTGACAGACGCTGTGATACGGTGGGAGAACTGACTTGAGGGTTTTGCATTTTATCGCAAATGTTGCGGTTAGCAAGAGTCGCCACCGACTTTTCTTTTATCCAAAAGGAAAGGTGAAAAAGCACAGGAAAGACCTTTGAGATTGTTTCTTGAGTTCGAGGGGTAGATTATGAAAATGGAAGGTATTAACACCCTTTTCATCCATGGTTTTCCATGGGCTCTTAGTTACTTGCTAGATCACTTGCTTTTTGTTTTGAAATAGTGCTTTGTGTGGTTTTTTGAAAGTATTTTGTAAAAGAGGCCATTATTTAGGCGATCTTTGTAATGATTCTCGTTCGTAAGAATGTATACAAAGATGTTTGTCCTTTTGAAAAATGTTTTCAATGTTTGTAAGATGTTTTTTGAAATGTGTGTGTTTATTTTGGAAAATAGCAAGGATAGTTGTTTTGAAATGGAGCAAGTAACTAGAAGCAATCTACCTACTCAAACGTCTTTCTTGTTAATTTTCTATTCCTTTGACATTGTTGTCTTACCATTGATTTGGTAAGCAACCCTATCTTTGGATGTAAACGGGACGGGCGTGGGTCATCGTATGACCATGATTAGCAATGTTGCAAGGTATCTTAGCATTTTTAGGGACTAAGATCATTTTGAAAGGCAACTTAGATAACGTCATTGAGGGACTATGATCTTGTATTTTTGCTTGTTTTTGCTAAGATACCTCACATGCGTAATATGGCCATTTAAAAGGCAACCAAGTGGATTTTATCCTAGGGGTGCTTGTGTGCAAGTGTATTGATTTTCATGCATTGTTTATCTTGAATTAGGGTTTACTAATTGTTGATTTTAGTCTTGCCATACAAACCCTAATTACTAACATTTATATTAAAGCGATAAATTGCGAAAAGTAAAATTACTACGCTATTACATCATTAGGGGAGTGGGGATACAAATTTACAAATGGGGGGATGAAAACAAATAAATCTTAATTTACTATTACAACCATATTGAATGAATAAATAATATACAAAAATAAATAAATAAATAAAAAAGAAAATTGTTTTGAATTTTTTTCATGTATTGACACATACACTTATGTATTGATACAAAAATAGTTTATGTATTGACGCATGCCATTATGTATTGATACAAACACAATTTATGTATTGACGCATGCCATTACGTATTGGTACGAAAACAGTTTATGTATTGACGCATGCCATTACGTATTGATACGAAAACTTCCTTGCTGCTGAAAAATGAAAATTAACTCAGTATGAGTCGACGCATTCACATTTCGTATCGACGCATGCAACATTTCGTATCGACGCATAATAGTTTGCATTGGCTCATAACCTGTTTTGGACATAATATGTGTCGACTATAGCATTTCGTGTCGATGCATAAGTGTTGTTTTTTGTTTTTATCACTGTTTTGCTACATGTAAAAGTCAATTCTCAACACATGGTTAGTGAAAATGAAAAGCAAGCATATGATTAGCTTTAAAGCAATGATATCTATATTTTATATTCACAAATGAACCATTAATGATGCTTGTATGAAGAGTTCAAAATTAAGAAAACTTACCTTGAAACGAAAATTTGTGCTTTGAGTTTGAGCTGTTGTATGGGCTGTTGTTGTGCTTGGGAAGTGATGATAGTGATGTTACAGAAGTTCTCTTTGTGTTTGAACAACTTCTATATGATGTATGTGGAGTGTTTGGATGATTTTTTTGGAGAAAACTTGCAAGGTATGAGATTCAAAGATTTGGACTTCGAAGCTCAAAAATGGAGGTTTTGTGGGCAATTCTGGGTTTTGACAGCAAGAATGATTTTGAGTGTTAGTTTTCCCTTCTTTTTTTTCTGACCTTTTTCTGTTGCAATTGGCCTCTCTATTTATAGAGAAGGTTTGAGACTTCAAACAACTCATGTTTTGAATCACATGTTATGGTTATCTTGCTTGTTTTTGAAGCAAGTATGAAGAACATGTTTCCAATGCTTGTACCAAGCTATCTAAAGTGGTTGATCACTTTAAACTTGTTTTGTTCTGACTTGTAGAAGTTGAGTGTGATTATAACAACAAGTTAGAGTCTCAAGAAAGTGACTTTATAATTAAAGTGAACTTTGCAAGAATGACAATGGTGCCTTTGTGCCAAAAATGGAAAGATGCAATGGACAATAATTGAACCACTTGGATAATAGCTCAAAAGAAAGTGTAATCTTATGATTATGGATAGATTTGCAAGTCAAGAGGCCTGAAAAGTGAAGATTATGCAACATGGCTAAGATTTTTGTTCCTTGTTCATCACAAATCTTCCTTGTAAATCAATAATGAATGTCCAACTTCAGATCCTTGTATCTTCTAGCTCAAATATGATAAATTCATGCTCTTGGATGTTTTGGAAAGCTTGAAACACCATCTATAACTTTCATGTTAGCCATTTTGACAAAATCATCCTGGAACTATGTGAAAAATTCCAATAAGTTGGGATAAAATCCTACATAAGATCTTTTGAAAATTTCTCTAAGTGTTAAATGAAAATGTCATGACTTCATGAATTTATAACTTGAGATCCAAGCATATTTAGGAGAAGTTGTATAAAGAAATGTTGTAGATATCATGGAGATCTACAACTTTCATGTTGAAAGTTTCCCTTGAACCGTCTTTCATCTCGGTGAAAGAATGGCATGAAGTGATGAAATTATCATGTATAAAAAACACTTAGAAAATTTCTAAGTCTTGGAAATCTTGACTTTTCAAGTTGACTTTTGACTTTCTTAACTTCTTGATGATCAAGCTTGATATTTTTGAATGTCTTGATGAATTGTGATATTTGAAACTTAATGTTGACCAAAAAGTCAAAGTTTGACTTTCCAGTATGCAATTGACCATTTTGCCCTTGTGCCAATTTCAAGCCTAAATTGACGTATCAATGCTGCAAACTTGACATCGTAGAATATCTTGTGAGAAAATACTTGACAAATGAGAGGCAAATTTTGGGGTACAACAGCTACCCCTGTTCAATCTTCTTAAACCTGAAGAGTTAGATTGGCGAGTTCTGCCATTCGTGACTCGAAGGTGGAAGATGATTGGACACTAGAGTGCCCAGAAATTTGCACTCGGTGATGGGATGATAGGAGGAATGGGCTTAAATATGCCATTTGGAGAGGTGATATAATTTTGTTGGAGATTGGCTTGTAGATGTCATCCAAGAATGCTTGTTGAATTATAATTTGTAAGCTGAAAGAATGAGTATCAAAATGGCATCCGTGTCTGGAGCGTGTTCGTACTGTATCTGAAAGAGGTTTTGATTAAGTATCAGAATGGCATTCGTATCTGGTGCATATCTGAAAGCTGAATCTGAATGAGTATCAGGATAGCATCTGTATTTGATGCGTATCTGAACTGTATCTGAAAGTTGAATCTTTGAATGAGTATCAGGATGACATTCGTATCTAGTGCGTATCTGAATTGCATCTGAAAGCTGAATCTTAATGAGTATCAGGATGGCATCCGTATCTGGTGCGTATCTAAACTATATCTGAAAGCTATCTTTGAATGAGTATCAGGATGGCATCTGTATCTGGTGCGTATCTGAACTGTATCTGAAAGGTGAATCTGAATGAGTATCAGGATGGAATCCGTATCTGGTGCGTATTTGAACTGTATCTGAAATCTAAATCTGAACGAGTATCAGGATGGCATCCGTATCTGGTGCATATCTGAATTGTATCCAAAAGTTGTCTTTGAATGAGTATTAGGATGGCATCCGTATCTGGAGCGTATATGAACTGTATCAAAAGGTTGGATCTGAATGAGTATCAGGATGGCATCCGTATCTGGAGCGTATCTGAACTGTATCAAAAGGTTGAATATGAATGAGTACCAGGATGGAATCTGTATCTGGAGCGTATCTGAATTGTATCTAGAAGCTGAATCTAAATGAGTATCAAGATGACATCCGTATTGGGAGTGTATCTGAACTGTATCTGAAAGCTGGATCTGAATGAGTATCAGGATGGCATCCATATCTAGAGCGTATCTGAACTGTATCTGAAAGCTGGATCTGAATGAGTATCAGGATGGCATCCATATCTAGAACGTATCTGAACTGTATCAAAAGGTTGGATATGAATGAGTATCAGGATGGCATCCGTATCTGGAGCGTATCTGAACTGTATCAAAAGGTTGAATCTGAATGAGTATCAGGATGGCATCCGTATCTGGAGCGTATCTGAACTGTATCAAAAGGTTGAATCTGAATGAGTATCAGGATGGCATCCGTATCTGGAGCGTATCTGAACTGTATCAAAAGGTTGAATCTGAATGAGTATCAGGATGGCATCCGTATCTGGAGCGTATCTGAACTGTATCAAAAGTTTGAATCTGAATGAGTATTAGGATGGCATCCGTATTTGGAGCATATCTGAAATGTATCAAAAGGTTGAATATGAATGAGTATCAGGATGGCATCCGTATCTGGAGCGTATCTGAACTGTATCTGAAAGCTGGATCTGAATGAGTATCAGGATGGCATTTGCGTATCTGGAGCGTATCTGAACTGTATCAAAAAACTCAGCAGGATGATGAAGGAATCTTTGATGATTACTACCTCAGCAGGATGATGAAGGAATCTTGGAAGATTACTACCTCAGCAGGATGATGAAGGAATCTTGGACGATTACTACTCCAAAAGATGATGAAGGAATCTTGGACGATTACTACTCCACAAGATGATGAAGGAATCTTGGACGATTACTACTCCACAAGATGATAAAGGAATCTTGGACGATTACTACTCCAAAAGATGATGAAGGAATCTTGGATGATTACTACTCCAAAAGATGATGATCTTTATCTGTTGATTGATCTTTCCTGAAAAGGTAAAGAGTTAGTTGTATGCAATGTCATGATGTATGCATTGTGTAATGATGTTCTCATAATAAATGAGATTTGTGTTATATGTATTTTGTATGCATATGCTATGAATGTTGTTGAAATATAATTTTGTCTTGGAGAATAAATCCTTGACAAGTGTTGGGGAGTTATTAAATCCCAGATTGCTGTTGAAGAGTAGGTGTGTCTTAAAACTTTGCTTAGAATGTTTCCACTGAGGATTCCTGTTTTATTGTTTGAGGAGAACTTCACTGGGGGATGCTGAAAGCTCTGTATAGAGTGTTGATTCCTGCTTGGGGAAAAAGAGTTCAGGAGTCTCAGTTGTTCGTTGCTCTACTGGGGAGTCGAAGTTGAATTGATATCTGGTTGGGTCCAGGTTTCATAGTAACTTGCTGGGGATTATAGAGTAGTCTACTGGGGAAGAGGAGTTGTGGTCCTTTTATCTGTAGTAGTCGGAGAGGCCACCTCAAGTTGGGGAATCCTGCCGTTTTTTGGGGGAATAAACCATGTTGCTTACTTTGTTGGAGAGGCGGCGACTTCACTGGTAGAAATCCTCGAGGATTCTTGAAGTCGACTCAGTTGGGAAGAGGTTTTTCAGAGATTGAAAATCTGGCAGGGGAATCATCCTATGAGAAGGATTTTGGGGAGATTTGTCACTGCCCCTAGTAGCGAGTGTTTATGGCTTTGCCAGGAAATGTTTGACTATACGTAACACTTTACCGAGATTGGCTTTCAATGCCCCAAGTAATGGAGATGGAGACCTGCCCCTGGTTATTCTGTACTTCTTGAGAGATTTCTTGGAATCTTGATTGGACTGCCCCAGGTGTGCTCGGATAGTAACATGTCATTCCCCCTTGTTGATAAGAGATTTGTCATTGTAAGTGTCATCCCACTCGAAGTGATTTTGTTCACTGGGAGAGCTTTCGTTCATTGGATATTCGTTGTGTGAATTTCTCTGTTGTCAAATAAATAGCCATATGCAAACAACGATATTCAAATAATGCAAAGTTTATGCTTGTCTTGAAGTTTTCAAAATGCGTTTTAACAAGTAAAGAAATTTTGTAAGAAAAATTCAACTTTGGATTTCGAGTAAAGCCTTACAGGAGTCAGGATACCTTTTGTAACAGTATGCTTTCGAACTAGCCCATGCTTCAATTAGGACTTTTGAAGGGTTGTAACGTGGCTTGGTTCATGGTTTAAGAAACAAAGGATAAAGGCTCAAAGTATATTTGTACCCACCCGCTCTTCGTGATGTTCTTTAGTCCTAAACTCAGTTAATTGTGCGTTTGAACTCCAAATGAGTCTGGAATGACATTTTGGTGATGTTTCAGACTGGTTAAGTTTGTCGGAAGGCAGTCATTTTTGCAACATTTTTCTTTCATGTTTGTTGAGGATTTGTAGTGACCTCTTTTTGATTTGTTATCCCTGATTTTTGCCTGAGTGTTCTTGTTTTGAGATTACAGTCAGCGGGATGCCCCTAGTTTTCTTAAGTCTCCTTTGTAGGTTTTGACTTAGTGGGCTTTTCTTTTTGAGAGATAATGACTGCCTATGTGATTGGGAACCATCACCGTCTTTTGATTCTAGAGGAATGTTTTGATGTCATTCGTTGTTTTACAAGATGAAAGTTTGCGGCTGTTGTACCCCAAAATTTGCCCTCCCATATTCTTCAAGATTTGGCAAGATCAAGCTTCAAATGGATTAAGGATTGCACAGTGCAAACACCCTCCTAACACAGTCAAAATTAGGCTTTTGGTTCTTGCAAAGAAGTTGAGGTTTTCAAGGGCTAAATCAAGTCCCATATGCCTATATACATTGTCAAGCATCCATATGTCAAGTTTCAAGACTCACAGCACCAAGTTGCACAGTCAAAAGCCCTAATTGCTTCACAGTCAACTGCAGGGGTAAAATGGTCATTTGACAGTCAAAAGTCAAAAAATTTGGTCAACATCTTATTTTGAAGCCACAATCATCATTTGATCAATTCTTGATCATGATTCCACAAGCATGGCTCAAAAGGTCCCAAGATGCAAAAGTTACTATTTTAGGACAGCTGAAAAGTCAACTGTAACTTGACCAAGGCATAACTGTTTCATGTTTCATCAGAAAAATCCCATCCAATGCTCATTTTGAAGGGGGTGACATTTCCTACAACTCATCTTCACATTCCAAATCCAAGAAATGCTCTCACAAAAAGTTATCAATTTCAACATTATAGGTCATTTTCAAAAGTCAACCAAAAGGCACTTTAAGTCAAAGACCATAACTTGAGATTGGTAAATCAAAATGACATGGGACCAAAGGAATTGGTTAGAGGACTTCAAGAACTTTCCAAAATGTCTAAGAACATGTTCATATCTTCAAAATTGAGCAAGATATGCATTGGAGAAGTTGGGAAATTTTTGGGAACTTTCAAAAGTCAACTTTGCCTAAAACACCTCATTTTTGCTAATGGGCCTCAAATTCTTTCTTGAATCTTTGCCCAAAGCCTATGCACGACCCATTGAACTTAATTTGATTTATTTTCTTATTTTTAATTAATTAATTGAATTTATATTAATATTAATTCATTTAATTGGTTTTAATTGTAGGAAAATATTAAAACATGGTTGTCAAATCTTTTTATGAAGCAAATACACTCCATATATGCTGAAGATCTCGTACATAACTCAAGGGGACAAGATCTCCCAATTTGGCAAGGTTTTCATTGAAAAAAGATTGGAAATTATATGATTGAAAATCAAAGATTGAAACATTATTTCATGGACTTTTGGGCCAAGGTTTTAACCTAATTCTCTTCACATAAAGATGCTGAGGCCAACCCTATTCCAAAAAACGAAAAACTGCTGCAAGAACACCATATGCACCATTGAAAAAAAAGTGAAAAAACTCAAAACTGTTTTCTAATTTACAGGCTGATTCAAGGGAATTTGGTGACTCTAATCCATCGCAGAGAGTTCCCTGAACGTATTGCAAGCAATTTCCAACTTCATAGCTCAAAGAATCAAAGAACACAGTGCTACGGTTTGATTTCCTTATCCAGAACCATAACTCATAAATCATGCATATTTGACACGTTTTCTTGATTGGTTTGTGTTGTTAGGAACCTTCTGAAGCTAGTGAAACAGTTTAATTAAACTGAAGCGCGCTGAATCCAAAATCACCATGAACAAATTCTAGGGTTCTTCAGTTTCAAATTTGGGGCTTTCTAAACCCAGAACAATTAGGACTAGTGATGCATATGACTGGATTCGTTGCAACGAGACAAACAAGAAGGACATATCGCGCCTAATTTATATGCACCCTAATTCTAATCGCTATTATTCGTTGTTATAGTTAGTGGGGATTTAAAACCCCCGCTATATGTTTAATGTTATTGCAGGTAAACAAAGAAGAAGGGTGACCTGTCCAAACGCTAGTGGATCATTCAAACTCAGCGCGCGTTTTTTTGTGTTCCCAACATAATTATTATTTTTCATATATTATGTTTATTAGTTATTATGTTTACAAACAATTGCAGATGGCGTAGTGGTGGTGGACGTGTCTTGCAAACACTGGGACCTGGGTTCGATTCCCAGGTCCCCCATATAATTCTTCATATTTTTCTTAACCAGTTCCAGTGCAGCGTGTGATTCAATGGTCCACCATAAGCCTCACGCCTAAGCTTGCCAAGTGCCCAGGATGCCTAATCCAGTGGCCAGGAGATATGAAGCATGGTACTCCCCAGTCAAACAGCACGCACATGATCTGGAAAAGTCAACAAGGCTTGTGCTTCTTGGGCCAGAATTGCTTCAAAAACCTCCACTTTGGGCCATCACACCCCCTTTGGTTTGCATTCTTTATTTTATTTTCTTCTCTTTTAAATTCTTTTAATTGTTTAATTATTATTATTAATTCACCACAAATTAATTTTTCCTAATAAAAGTCAGAAAATCAAATTGTAAATATATTTTAACTATTATTATTAATTTCATCATTAACTTATTTTTGTAAATAAATATTAACAATTAATTTAGTTTAATTTAGGTTTTAATTTTAACCCTTTTTTTTAATAAATAAAAATTGCATAGAATTAGGTTTTGACATTTTTAATCATATTTTATTAATCATCATTATTGCTATTTATTATTATTATTATTTTTGTAAATAACATGTAAATTAAATAATTAGTTTAAATTAGTTTAACTTTAACATTTTCATTAATAATTAAAATAAACTTAGAACTAGGGTTTTCTTTTGATTTTAATTTCTTTATTTTTATAAAATACAAAAAAAACATAAAAACATCTTTCTTGTAAATAATTAATTAAATTAGTATTAGGTTTAATTTTAATTTAATTTCAAGCAAAGGACAAAAAGCTCGTAATTTCTCAAAAGGGTCAAAAACCCTAGAACGTCTTGATTTTAATTCTTTCGCACGTTATTTTTATATTTTGATTATTATGTAACTGTTTCCAAGGATGTAATAGTAATTAGGTTTATTGCTTTTTTACTTTCCGCATCTTTATCAAAAACGGGTCTTTGTTTTTTGGCGATGTATAGACCCGCGCCTTGTAATAGCGTAGCTTTTATCTTTTCCGTATTTTATTTTCCGCACTCCTAACTGCTAAAATTGCATGAAAGAATGTATGATAATTAAAAACGACTTATAGCTCACAATTGCATGATCCAAGATAACTGTTAACATGAAAACAACACACAATGCACATGCCACTTCTAGGGTACGCCTCACTCGTTGCCTCGAACGTGGTCGTCAAGTATAGGGTGTTTTAACGGTCGCCCTTATGTCTAAGATCCAGTTGCCTCGAAACGGTTGCCTCGGATTAAAAAGGATCTAGGACATTAGGGTTACTTCTAAGGTGTCCTACTATTGCTTTGGTGACCACACTTGTCCCTTAATCGAATTGACCCGAATACCTCCAACGATGGTGCTACCTACCTCTCAATGGTGGGATAGCACTATCTTAAGGACTCTTACACAGCCTAATTCCTTAGGGTAGGTAGATGACTCATGGGTACTTGCTCTTCAAAAAACAAATAAAACAATCTTTTCACACTGACACTTTCAAAAGCTTTCAAAACAAATTTTTCAAACACTCTTGAGGACATATACAAGAGTCACTCAGAAATTTTTCAACGAAACTTTTTCAAACCCACTCACATTTGAAAAGCAAACATATTTTGAAAACACAAGAGCAAGTACCTAAGAGCCCATGGATAACCATGGATAGAAAGGGTGCTAACACCTTCCCTTTCTATAAATCTACCTCCCGAACCCGAGAAACATCTCGAAAAGGAATTTTGCTGTGCTTTTGTCCTTTCCATGTTGGAGAAAGTAAAAGACGATGGCGACTCTTGCTTACCGCGACATTTTGCGAACCAGCATTCCAAAACAGTCAGTTCTATTTCCATCGATCACAGAACTGGCGACTCTGTTGGGGATATTTATAAGTGAGGTGTACCTTAGGATTAGACCACTCTTGTTTTCAATTGCTTGCTTGATTGCTTTTATATTGTGGGATTGTTTTGGAGTTTCATAGATCCTAACCAGGATCTGGGGGATACCTTTTAGAAATAGCAACAAACTGTGAGGGAACTGTGCGGGGTATACCGACACGGTTGAAGCAGTTGCTACGTTGATGTGGCACTTTGGTGAGTACCGGTAACCCTTGAGTCAAGTCAAGGAGAGTACGGGGCCGCCGCGTGGTGTCATGAAGCATCAACTGACCTTAGGAACCTTACTTGACCATCCTGGCCTCTTTAGGGGTAGTGAGATGACCGACTTTGGTGCAGTCCGAAGTTGGTAGATACTCGATACTACACTCATTGAGGGTTGTTTTCTTGGAATATTTTGGTCGCCAGTTAAGTGGCTAAATCAAAACAATGAACATAGAAAACAATCCAATGATATTGAGCTCCTTAGAACCCGGTTACTTTTGATAGGACAGGTTTTGAACCCACCAACTTCAAGAGGGTAGTACTTGAACTTCATGCTGGCCTAAACTCTAAGGGATGTCTTGTGTGACTTGTGTGCCTTCAAACTTGACTACTTGCATACTTGTTATCCGACGCTTGAAGTTTCTTGCAGGTTTTGTTTACAGTCCTTAATCTGGACTCATAATAGGGTTTACCTACATCACTCCACGCATAGCATAACATCATACCATCATACCATTGCATACATCCTGCATAAGGACTAACCCATTTCAAGGATCTCAAGGGTTTGTGATGCAGGTCATAATGAATAAAAATATCTAGCAAGGGGCAAATGGGATTTATTTTCCCCTAGCCAAGGTTGTCCAGACATCCAAACATGGTAACTTGAGTCAGGGGCTATGACCCACTCGATATGGTGAGCTTTGACTCTTGAAGAAGGACTCTCAACAACCTGAAGTTCCTTCAATCAAGCTACAAATTCAAATTCTAACAATTTCTCTGTTTACCCCGCGAGGTCCTTGAAAACATTGCATGCATATCATACATATCATTGCATTACAGGTACCATTTTTACAGGTTGCTTACCTTCTTCGCTGTTTATTTCAGCAATCAGCATGAATCCTGAATCATCCAATGAACAAGCTATCAAGGCCCTCCAGGCCCAGAATGCCCCGTTCCAGGAGTTGGTTAAGAGTCTAGCCCAGGGTCAACAGGATTTGAAGACTCTACTCTTGAAGAAGAAGAAGAAGAAGAGGACGGTGCTGTTCAACCCTAGACGCAAATCTGGGAATGGATCACGAAACGAGGCTGAGCTGATTACCCCATCTGTTGAAAAAGACAGTCCCTATGAGAGAGAGGTTCCTAGTCCAGTGGTCTCCGACAACGAGACAGATTTCAATGACGAACAGTACCCTCCTGCTGAGGACAGGTACAAACAGCTCGAAGACCGGTTAAGTGCTATGGAGATACACAAGGTGCCCGACCTGGACTTCGAAGATCTAGGTCTGTCTTCTGGGGTAGTGATCCCACACAAGTTCAAGGCACCTGCTTTTGCAAAATATGACGGGGCTTCCTGTCCTAAGCTGCATCTCAGGTCATACATAAGGAGGATCCAGCCCTACACGGCTGACAAGAATTTGTGGATTCACTTCTTTCAGGATAGTCTATCAGGAACTCAACTCGACTGGTTCTATCAACTGAATGGAGCCAACATCCGCAGCTGGGAGGACTTGGCCACTGCATTCTACAAGCAGTACCAGTACAATGCCGACCTTGCTCCCACGCGCACTCAGCTTCAGGGGATGTCTATGGGTGCAGGCGAAGGCTTTAAAGAATATGCTCAAAAATGGAGGGACCTTGCTGGAAGGGTACAACCACCTCTAACTGACTGTGAGCTCGTCGACATGTTCTTGGGGACCCTGTCTGGACCTTTCTTCAACCATCTGATTGGGAATTCTTCTGCTGGGTTTACAGATTTGATCTTGACTGGGGAAAGAATTGAAGCTGGTATCAAGGCTGGGAAGATTCAAGAGGCCACACCTTCCGATACTCACAAAAAGCCTTACACTGGGAAGAAAGAGTCCAATGCTGCGTACAGTCAAAAGAGTCGTCGTGACCAACATGTGGGGGCAGTCAGGATCTCTGGTTCTACACCACGCCGACAACAGCAAAATGGGAATCAGCGAAGGCCAGATGAGCCTAAAAGACAGTTCACCAACATTAACATGCCATTGTCACAAGCGTTGCAGCACATGTTGAAGATGAATCTGATTGCGGTGATCAACCCTCCTGCAAATCCCAAGACCTGTTCTCCAAACTACAACCTAGAAGCGAGGTGTGCTTATCATTCTGGTATCCCGGGGCACGATACTGAGGATTGTTGGGCGCTGAAATACAAGATCCATAATATGATCGACGCTAAGGAGATCGAATTCGAGCCTGCTGAGACTCCCAATGTGATCACTGCTCCCTTGCCAAAACATGGCTAGGATTGAAAAACTTTTGTTCATTCGAATGTTCAAATTGTAATTTTCTTTGATTGTTCAAACATTTTATTTCATGTCAAACTTGGTTATTTCATTAATGCATTACACGTGTCTGTTTTGAAGTAATTGTGTTCACTATATTCAAAATTGCTTTTATTTTTGATGTTCAACTCTCGATTTTAAAATTCTAAGCCTCTTGAGGGAGGATGACGAAAACGATACCACAATCTACAATATGCTTTTGAACAGACCCCGCTGATGAGGTACATGCATTGTTTCAATTCCTAAACACTGGAGTTATAAGGAAGATAATCCCTCGTCAACCCCCTTTGAGCCAAAGAAGTAGGAGTTTTTCTTTTCGAAAATTAAAACCCTTAATCATAACCTGGGGCATGGTAGTTCTCTCAGTTAATCCAAGTGCATAACGAATGACGTCAAAAGAAGTCCTTACAAAACAAAAGATATGATGGTTCCGAATAATCGTAAAGACAGGCAGTCGTAATCTCTCAAACTAAAAGCCCAATAAGTCAAAAACCTATGAAGGAGACTTGCAAAACTGGGGCATCCCGCTGACTGTAATTACAAAAAGAAACAGTTCAGGCAAAAAACAGGGATAACGAAATCAAAAAGAAAGAGGTCCTACAAACCCTCAACAAAAAAAAAATAAATGACTGCCTATTCAAAATAAACCATCAGTATCCGAACCATCATTGGAATGTCAGGACAAAGACTCAAACAAAGTCTAATGCACGATCAGCTGAGTTTAGGATTGAAGAACGTCACGAAGAACGGGTGGGTACAAATAAATTTTGAGCCTTTATCCTTTGTTTCTCAAACCATGAACCAGGCCACGTTATAACCCTCAAAAGTCCTAGCTGAAGCATTGGTTAGTTCAAAAGCATACTGTTATGAAAGGTATCCTGACTCCTTAAGGCTTGCGGTAAAATAACGAGTTGACATCACAGTTCACTTGTTTTTATGAAAAAATGCATTTTCAAAAAAACTTAGAAACAAACATAAGCTTTGCATTTTTAATATAACATTGCTTGCATATGACTATTTGTTTGAACATCAT
This sequence comes from Vicia faba, assembly GCA_948472305.1. Lineage (NCBI taxonomy): Eukaryota > Viridiplantae > Streptophyta > Magnoliopsida > Fabales > Fabaceae > Vicia > Vicia faba. Next base: position 1,240,826,798 of record OX451741.1, read on the forward strand.
AGAAGTTCGCACGACGAATGTCTAATGAACAAAAGCACCTCCAATCAAGGGGCATGGCATGATCATTGTCCATCATCTGGGGCAGTTAAGTCAAGATTCAGAGGATCTCTCAAAAGGCCAACCAGCCTGGGGCAAATCTCCGCCTAAATCACTTGGGGCATTGGACGATCAAACGAAGATCTTCTGGTGGTATGATAACACTGCACTACTGACAGTGACAACTTCCTGTATCCTAAGAGCATGGACATAGTCGAAAAAATACTACGCGCAATCAAAGACCCGCTAGGTTGACACACCTAAGCAAAAATAAGGGCTTCCCGGCGAACCAAAAGGGTTCGGGCAAAATAAGGGATGAAAATGAAAAAAATCTGTACACCCTACAAGTCGAAAACCTGAAAAGGCGGCTTGGGCAAAAATGGGTATCCCGGTGGACTGAAAACCCGAAAGGGCGGTCCAGGCAAAAGTTAGGGATCAAAGCGTACGACTATGTCTCGGTATCTCGTCACTTGCCTACCAGAAGAAGGTTCATCAATCAGCAGTTATCAAGCACCTCCTAGGTCTTTTTTCTCCCGCAGAAACAGGGGCAATAATGAGTTGTCCAAGCGATCTAGTTTCTCTGTCCGCCAAGGTACCAAGGTAGGTTCAGCTAAAGAACGTGACCAAGATACCTTCACTCCCCGCAAAGTAAGATAAGATTCAGCAATACTCTCTCCCGAGCAGAGTTGGTCTCTCATCAGTCCTGAAAAGGCACAGTATCTCCAGCAAGTCAACAACACTCTCCCCAAGCAGAGTTAATCTACTGTCAGCCTTAAGGAAGTTGGGTATCCCCAGAAAATCTCAAAATTCCCCAGCGGAGTATACAGATGTTCCTAAGCAAGCATCCCCGGCAGTCTTAATCTAAGATTGTTCCCCGGTGGAATACCAAACACCCCAGTGGAGCCAATTCCCCAGTGCTGTCCAAAAGTTTCTCCAGGAGAGTTGAACCATCTCCCCAGTAGATCCTGGAAACTTATCCCCAGTAGATTTTTGGAAGCTTATCCCCAGTAGATTCTGGAAGCTTATCCCCTGCAGAGCACGAACGCATATCCCCGACTTTACTCAAAGATTATTCCTCACCAGAACTTATAACTGGGTTATCCTCAGCTAATTACCACGGAAAGGTCGTCCTCGGCAAAGTTCTCCCTATCCCCCAACGGAGTTCATCAATTACCCAACATAACATATCAACGGTATCCCCAGCGGAGTTCTCATCATCAAACCTCGGCGAAGTATCTCTTCTCCATAGAGTATTCCCCGCAGAGTAATCTCTCCAACAAGTTTATCCCCCAACGGAGTCATCTTCTCCTACCGGTTTATTCTTGCAACCATCATCCCCAGCAGAAATGAAGAACTCTACTCTTCAACATCAGCCCAGGATTCAACAAACTCCCGACATTCGTCAAGGATTTATTTTCCCAGACGAGAATACATTCATAAATATCACATCTTCATACATTATAGCTTACATACGCATCCTACAACACAAATCTCATTTATTTTTGAGAACATCTTAAAATCATGCAGTTCATGCATCAGGACATTGCATACGACTAATACTTTGCCTTTTCAGAAAAAAGTCAATTAAAAAATGATTACCATCTACCTTTACAGTTCCAGATCAACACCGGTAACAAGCCAGGAAAATTCTGTGAACGATTGATCGTGAGTTAATACCTGAAACCAGACAGGACAATTATCTACTTGATCATCATGAAGCAACCCTACACCGGTTCTTTCTCAATTTCAGGATGTAGTTTTACACAGACTCATCAACAGGAAACCCTACACCAGTTCCTTCTCAACCTCAGATGTAGTTTTACACGGACTCATCATCAAGAAACCCTACACCGGTTCCTTCTTAACTTCAGATGTAGTTTTACATGGACTCATCATCAAAGTAACCCTACACAGGTTCCCCTTCCCTTCCAAGACGAAGTTTTACACGGACCCTTCCTCAGGCAACCCTACACCGGTTCCTTCTCAATTATTCAGACGAAGTCTTACACGGACTCACCCTCCACAGGCAACCTACACCGGTTCCCTTTCTTTCAGAAAAAGTCTTACACGGACCTATCTTAAGGTAACCTTACCCCGGTTCCTCCTAAAGTCTTACACGGACCTATCTCAAGGTAACCTTACCCCGGTTCCTCTTAAAGTTTTACACGAACTTACCCTGCAGTAACCTTACCCCGGTTCCTCCAGAAGTCTTACACGGACTTATCATGGTAACCTTACCCCGGTTCACCCCAAAGTTTTACACGAACTTATCCTGCAGAAACCTTACCCCGGTTCCTCCAGAAGTCTTACACGGACTTATCTCAAGATAACCTTACCCCGGTTCATCAAGAAGTTTTACACGAACTTACCCTGCAGTAACCTTACCCCGGTTCCTCCAGAAGTCTTACACGGACTTACCTTAAGGTGACCCTACACCGGTTCTCTCTCTCTAGACGTAGTTTTACACAGACTCGTCATCAAGAAACCCTACACAGGTTCTCTCTTTCCAAAAGATGAAGTTTTACATGGACTCGTCATTAAGAAACCCTACACAGGTTCTCTTCTCAAACTCCATACGTAGTTTTACACGGACTCGTCATCAGTAAGCCCTACACAGGTTTCCTTCTCAGCTCTAGATGCGGTTTTACACAGACTCACCATCAAAGTAACCCTACACAGGCAGTCTTATACATACTCATTATCAGTAAACCCTACACAGGTTTCCTTCCTCCAAAGATGCAGTTTTACACGAGCTCATCATCAGTCAACCCTACACAGGTGTCCTTCTTTCCAAGATGCAGTTTTACACGAGCTCATCATCAGGCAACCCTACACAGGTTCCCTCTTTCAACTTACAAAAAAATTACAGTTCAACAGACCACCTCCAGATGGCATCTATAAGCCCATCCACCTATCAACAATCTCCAAATGGCATCTATAAGCCCATTCCAGACAAGGTTCTGTTGCATCTCCAGATGGCATCTATAAGCCCATCCTCCCATCCACCATCTTTCCAAAATGGCATCTGTAAGCCCATTCCCGCCATCACACTGCTAATACTCTACTATGCGAGTGCAAATTTCTGGGCACTCTAGTGTTTAATCATCTTCCACCTTCGAATCACGAAAGGCATGCAAGTCAATCTACATCCTCAGTTCTAAGAAGATTGAACAGGGGCAACTGTTGTACCCCGAAATTTGCCCTCCCATATTCTTCAAGATTTGGCAAGATCAAGCTTCAAATGGATTAAGGATTGCACAGTGCAAACACCCTCCTAACACAGTCAAAATCAAGGTTTTGGTTCTTGCAAAGAAGTTGAGGTTTTCAAGGGCTAAATCAAGTCCCATATGCCTATATACATTGTCAAGCATCCATATGTCAAGTTTCAAGACTCACAGCACCAAGTTGCACAGTCAAAAGCCCTAATTGCTTCACAGTCAACTGCAGGGGTAAAATGGTCATTTGACAGTCAAAAGTCAAATTTTTTGGTCAACATCTTATTTTGAAGCCACAATCATCATTTGATCAATTCTTGATCATGATTCCACAAGCATGGCTCAAAAGGTCCCAAGATGCAAAAAGTTACTATTTTAGGACAGCTGAAAAGTCAACTGTAACTTGACCAAGGCATAATTTTTCATGGTTCATCAGAAAAATCCCATCCAATGCTCATTTTGAAGGGGATGACATTTCCTACAACTCATATTCACATTCCAAATCCAAGAAATGCTCTCACAAAAAGTTATCAATTTCAACATTATAGGTCATTTTCAAAAGTCAACCAAAAGGCACTTTAAGTCAAAGACCATAACTTGAGATTGGTAAATCAAAATGACATGGGACCAAAGGCATTGGTTATAGGACTTCAAGGCCTTTCCAAAATGTCCAAGAACATGTTCATAGCTTCAAAATTGAGCAAGATATGCATTGGAGAAGTTGGGAAATTTTTGGGAACTTTCAAAAGTCAACTTTGCCTAAAACACCTCATTTTTGCTAATGGGCCTCAAATTCTTTCTTGAATCTTTTCCCAAAGCCTATGCACGACCCATTGAACTTAATTTGATTTATTTTCTTATTTTTAATTAATTAATTGAATTTATATTAATATTAATTCATTTAATTGGTTTTAATTGTAGGAAAATATTAAAACATGGTTGTCAAATCTTTTTATGAAGAAAATACACTCCATATATGCTGAAGATCTCGTACATCACTCAAGGGGACAAGATCTCCCAATTTGGCAAGGTTTTCATTGAAAAAAGATTGGAAATTATATGATTGAAAATCAAAGATTGAAACATTATTTCATGGACTTTTGGGCCAAGGTTTTAACCTAATTCTCTTCACATAAAGATGCTGAGGCCAACCCTATTCCAAAAAACGAAAAACTGCTGCAAGAACACCATATGCACCATTGAAAAAAAAGTGAAAAAACTCAAAACTGTTTTCTAATTTACAGGCCGATTCAAGGGAATTTGGTGACTCTAATCCATCGCAGAGAGTTCCCTGAACGTATTGCAAGAAATTTCCAACTTCATAGCTCAAAGAATCAAAGAACACAGTGCTACGGTTTGCTTTCCTTATCCAGAATCATAACTCATAAATCATGCATATTTGACACGTTTTCTTGATTGGTTTGTGTTGTTAGGAACCTTCTGAAGCTAGTGAAACAGTTTAATTAAACTGAAGCGCGCTGAATCCAAAATCACCATGAACAAATTCTAGGGTTCTTCAGTTTCAAATTTGGGGCTTTCTAAACCCAGAACAATTAGAACTAGTGATGCATATGACTGGATTCGTTGCAACGAGACAAACAAGAAGGACATATCGCGCATAATTTATATGCACCCTAATTCTAATCGCTATTATTCGTTGTTATAGTTAGTGGGGGTTTAAAACCCCCGCTATCTGTTTAATGTTATTGCAGGTAAACGGAGAAGAAGAGTGAGCTGTCCAAACGCTAGTGGATCATTCAAACTCAGCGCGCGTTTTTTTGTGTTCGCAACATAATTATTATTTTTCATATATTATGTTTATTAGTTATTATGTTTACAAACAATTGCAGATGGCGTAGTGGTGGTGGACGTGTCTTGCAAACACTGGGACCTGGGTTCGATTCCCAGGTCCCCCATATAATTCTTCATATTTTTCTTAACCAGTTCCAGTGCAGCGTGTGATTCAATGGTCCACCATAAGCCTCACGCCTAAGCTTGCCAAGTGCCCAGGATGCCCAATCCAGTGGCCAGGAGATATGGAGCATGGTATTCCCCAGTCAAACAGCTATTAACTATTATTATTATTAATTTCATCATTAACCTATTTTTGTAAATAAATATTAACAATTAATTTAGTTTAATTTAGGTTTTAATTTTAATCCTTTTTTTTAATAAATAAAAATTGCATAGAATTAGGTTTTGACATTTTTAATCATATTTTATTAATCATCATTATTGCTATTTATTATTATTATTTTTGTAAATAACATGTAAATTAAATAATTAGTTTAAATTAGTTTAACTTTAACATTTTCATTAATAATTAAAATAAACTTAGAACTAGGGTTTTCTTTTGATTTTAATTTCTTTATTTTTATAAAATACAAAAAAAATATAAAAACATCTTTCTTGTAAATAATTAATTAAATTAGTATTAGGTTTAATTTTAATTTAATTTCAAGCAAAGGACAAAAAGCTCGTAATTTCTCAAAAGGGTCAAAAACCCTAGAACGTCTTGATTTTAATTCTTTCGCACGTTATTTTTATATTTTGATTATTATGTAACTGTTTCCAAGGATGTAATAGTAATTAGGTTTATTGCTTTTTTACTTTCCGCATCTTTATCAAAAACGGGTCTTTGTTTTTTGGCGATGTATAGACCCGCGCCTTGTAATAGCGTAGCTTTTATCTTTTCCGTATTTTATTTTCCGCACTCCTAACTGCTAAAATTGCATGAAAGAATGTATGATAATTAAAAACGACTTATAGCTCACAATTGCATGATCCAAGATAACTGTTAACATGAAAACAACACACAATGCACATGCCACTTCTAGGGTACGCCTCACTCGTTGCCTCGAACGTGGTCGTCAAGTATATGGTGTTTTAACGGTCGCCCTTATGTCTAAGATCCAGTTGCCTCGAAACGGTTGCCTCGGATTAAAAAGGATCTAGGACATTAGGGTTACTTCTAAGGTGTCCTACTATTGCTTTGGTGACCACACTTGTCCCTTAATCGAATTGACCCGAATACCTCCAACGATGGTGGTACCTACCTCTCAATGGTGGGATAGCACTATCTTAAGGACTCTTACACAGCCTAATTCCTTAGGGTAGGTAGATGACTCATGGGTACTTGCTCTTTAAAAAACAAATAAAACAATCTTTTCACACTGACACTTTCAAAAGCTTTCAAAACAAAATTTTCAAACACTCTTGAGGACATATACAAGAGTCACTCAGAAATTTTTCAACGAAACTTTTTCAAACCCACTCACATTTGAAAAGCAAACATATTTTGAAAACACAAGAGCAAGTACCTAAGAGCCCATGGATAACCATGGATAGAAAGGATGCTAACACCTTCCCTTTCTATAAATCTACCTCCCGAACCCGAGAAACATCTCGAAAAGGAATTTTGCTGTGCTTTTGTCCTTTCCATGTTGGAGAAAGTAAAAGACGATGGCGACTCTTACTTACCGCGACATTTCGCGAACCAGCATTCCAAAACATTCAGTTCTATTTCCACCGATCACAGCGGCTAAACGCGCATTTGAATTAACTGAGAGACTACCCTGCCCCAGGTTTTAATTAAAGGTTTCAATTTGTATAAAAAAGAAAACTTCTACTTCTTTGGCTCAAGGGGGTTGACTAGGGATTATCTTCCTTATAACTCCAGTGTTTAGGATTTGAAAAAAAAAACGCCTGTACATCGTCAGCAAGGTCTGTCCAAAAGCATAATGTATGAGACTATGGCATTGTTTTCGTCATCCTCCCTCTAAAGGCTTGTAACTTTTAGCAAGAGTTAAATGTCATAAGAAGAATAAAAATCATAGTTTAAATATAGTGAAAACGAAAGGATGAATTCAAGACAAACATATGCAATGCATTAATGAAATAGAGTTTGACATTAATAGATAATTGTTTGAATAACAAAATAAATTACAATTGAAAACTCAAAATGAACAGAAGCCTCTTTGTCTGAACTTATCACTTTAGGTGGTGAGCCTTTGAGGGACGGCAGAAGAATTCAGTCTCGCCATCTTGTGTGAATTCCAACATTCCTTCGTTGATCAGGTTTTGAATCTGGTACTTCAGCTCCCAGCAATCGTTTGTATCATGCCCAGGACCATCGGAATGATAGGCACACCTGGCATCGGGATTGTAGCTGGGAGAAAAAGTTTTGGGATTTGGATGAGGTCTTATTGGTGTAATCAGATTCATCCTCAGCATGTGTTGCAAAGCTTGAGACAGTGGTATGTTGATGTTGGTAAACTTTCTTTTGGGCTCGCTTTGCCTTTGCTTATTTTCCGGTTGATGTTGACGAAGTCGTTGTTGGGCTCGTGACGTGGAAGAAATTTGGGAAGGTCTTCTCTCCCTTAAATCGGCTCCTTGTCTCATGGAAGGCTGAATGATGACTTGATCCCCAATTCTAGATGTTTACCCCATTTGGTTACATCCGTCTTGATGAAGCTTGTTGATGAGGACTCTCAGCTCTTCTTGTCCTTGAGCCAAGTTTTGGATAAGATCCATCTGGCCCACCAGTTGTCCCATCATCTGGACTTTCATTACGGCCATCTCGGTTTGTAGCCGCTCAAACTGGTCATTTTTGTTGCCCTCAGGATTCCCCATGATCATGCCCCTCGTGAGGAGAGCTTTCACTTCTTCTTGCCCCTTGGATAGGTTCAAGAACATTTCTCGGAGTTGAGCGTTTTGAGCCTGGATGTCTTTCATTGTTAGTTCCATCTTACTAAAATAAAAAGTAGGAAGATAAGGAGACCTGTATGGGAGAAACCTGTCATGATATGATGTATGATATGTGGATGCAATATTTTCAAGGATCTCGCGGGACAAACACAAGAAAAAGTTAGAAGTTTGAACTTTGATCAACATCCTTGATTGGAGAACTTTGTATCGGTGGATGTCCTTCCACGAGAATCAAGCTCACCATGTCAAGTGGGTCATAGCCCTTGACTCAAGTTACCGTGCTTTGGTCTTGACGGTGTTTGGTTAGAGGAAAATAGATCATCTTGCCCTTGAAATGGTTATTGAAAATGCCATGGTATGATGTCATGATGTTATGATGTTATGATATTATGTACAAGTATGCATATACAAGCAAAGCAAACAAGTCCTTAGTTTAGGCTTGCATGGAGTTTTATAGGTAAGTACCCTCTTGAAGTTAGTTGGCTTAAACTTGTCCTAGTAATAGTAATCGGGTTCTAAGGAGCTCAATATCACTGGATTGTTTCCTTGGTCATTGTTTCAGCTCAAGCCTCTTTAATGGCGACCAAAATATTCCAAGAAACCAAACCTCAATGAGTGTAGTATCGAGTATCTACCAACTTCGGACTGCACCAAAGTCGGTCATCTCACTACATCCTAAAGGCCAAGTTAGTCAAGTAAAGGTTCTAGAAGTTCATTAGTGCTTCATGACATCACTCAGCAGCCCCGTATTCTCATTGATTAACTCAAAGGCTACCGGTACCCACAAATATGTCGCACTAACGTAGCTATTGCTAAGATCATGTCGGCATACCCCGCACAGTTTCCACAATGTATTGCTACTTACCTATAATGTATCCCAAATCCGGGTAGAGGATTCAAACCCAAACAAAGAACCATAATGTAAAGCATACAAATCAAACAATGTAAGCAAGTAAATGTGATCTATCCCTAAGGTAACCCCATTTTTAGAAAATTCCCCAGCAGAGTCGCCAGTTCTGTGATACGGTGGGAGAACTGACTTGAGGGTTTTGCATTTTATCGCAAATGTTGCGGTTAGCAAGAGTCGCCACCGACTTTTCTTTTATCCAAAAGGAAAGGTGAAAAAGCACAGGAAAGACCTTTGAGATTGTTTCTTGAGTTCGGGGGGTAGATTATGAAAAGGGAAGGTATTAGCACCCTTTTCATCCATTATTTTCCATGGGCTCTTAGTTACTTGCTAGATCACTTGCTTTTTGTTTTGAAATAGTGCTTTGTGTTGTTTTTTGAAAGTATTTTATAAAAAAGGCCATTATTTAGGCGATCTTTGTAATGATTCTCGTTCGTAAGAATGTATACAAAGATGTTTGTCCTTTTGAAAAATGTTTTCAATGTTTGTAAGATGTTTTTTGAAATGTGTGTGTTTGTTTTGGAAAATAGCAATGATAGTTGTTTTGAAATGGAGCAAGTAACTAGAAGTAATATACCTACTCAAGCGTCTTTCTTGTTCATTTTCTATTCCTTTGACATTGTTGTCTTACCATTGATTTGGTAAACAACCCTATCTTTGGATGTAAGCGGGACGAGCGTGGGTCATCGTATGACCATGATTAGCAATGTTGCAAGGTATCTTAGCATTTTTTAGGGACTAAGATCATTTTGAAAGGCAACTTAGATAGCGTCATCGAGGGACTATGATCTTGTATTTTTGCTTGTTTTTGCTAAGATACCTCACATGCGTAATATGGCCATTTAAAAGGCAACCAAGTGGATTTTACCCTAGGGGTGCTTGTGTGCAAGTATATTGATTTTCATGCATTGTTTATCTTGAATTAGGGTTTACTAATTGTTGATTTTAGTCTTGCCATACAAACCCTAATTACTAACATTTATATTAAAGCGATAAAATTACTACGCTATTACATCATTAGGGGAGTGGGGATACAAATTTACAAATGGAGGGATGAAAGCAAATAAATCCTAATTTACTATTACAACCATATTGAATGAATAAATAATGTACAAAAATAAATAAATAAATAAAAAAGAAAATTGTTTTGAAATTTTTTTTATGTATTGACACATACACTTATGTATTGATACGAAAATAGTTTATGTATTGACGCATGTCATTATGTATTGATACGAAAATAGTTTATGTATTGACGCATGCCATTACGTATTGATACGAAAACATCCTTGCTGCTGAAAAATGAAAATTAACTCAGTATGAGTCGACGCATTCGCATTTTGTATCGATGCATGCAATATTTCGTATCGATGCATAATAGTTTGCATCGGCTCATAACATGTTTTGGATATAATGTGTCGACTCATAGCATTTCGTGTCGATGCATAAGTGTTGTTTTTTGTTTTTATCACTGTTTTGCTACATGTAAAAGTCAATTCTCAACACATGGTTAGTGAAAATGAAAAGCAAGCATATGATTAGCTTTAAGGCAATGATATCTACATTTTATCTTCACAAATGAACCATTAATGATGCTTGTATGAAGAGTTCAAAATTAAGAAAACTTACCTTGAAACGGAAATTTGTGCTTTGAGTTTGAGCTGTTGTATGGGCTGCTGTTGTGCTTGGGAAGTGATGATAGTGATGTTACAGAAGTTCTATTTATGTTTGAACAACTTCTATATGATGTATGTGGAGTGTTTTGATGATTTGTTTGGAGAAAACTTGCAAGGTATGAGATTTAAAGATTTGGACTTCAAAGCTCAAAAATGGAGGTTTTGTGGGCAATTCTGGGTTTTGACAGCAAGAATGATTTTGAGTGTTAGTTTCCCCTTCTTTTTTTTCTGACCTTTTCTCTTATAATTGGCCTCTCTATTCATATAGAAGGTTTGAGACTTCAAACAACTCAAATTTTGAATCACATGTTATGGTTATCTTGCTTGTTTTTGAAGCAAGCATGAAGAACATGTTTCCAATGCTTGTACCAAGCTATCTAAAGTGGTTGATCACTTTAAACATGTTTGTTCTGAATTGTAGAAGTTAATTGTGATTATAACAACAAGTTAGAGGCTTAAGAAAGTGACTTTATGATTAAAGTGAACTTTGCAAGAATGGCAATGGTGCCTTTGTGCCAAAAATGGAAAGATGCAATGGACAATAATTGAACCACTTGGATAATAGCTCAAAAGCAAGTGTATTATGGATAGATTTGCAAGTCAAGAGGCCTGCAAAGTGAATATTATGCATCATGGCTAAGATTTTTGTTCCTTGTTCATCATAAATCTGCCTTGTAAAACAATAATGAATGTCCAACTTCATATCCTTGTATCTTCTAGCTCAAATATGATAAATTCATGCACTTGGATGTTTTGTAAAGCTTGAAACACCCTCTATAACTTTCATGTTGGACATTTTGACAAAATCATCCTGGAACTATGTGAAAAAGGCCAAGAAGTTGGGATAAAATCCTGCACAAAATCTATTGAAAATTTCTCTAAGTGTTAAATGAAAATGTCATGACTTCATGAATTTATAACTTGAGATCCAAGCATATTTAGGAGAAGTTGTGTAAAGCAATGTTGTAGATATCATAGAGATCTACAACTTTCATGTTGAAAGTTTCCCTTGAACCTTCTTGCATCTTGGTGAAAGAATGGCATGTAGTGATGAAATTATCATGTATAAAAAACACTTAGAAAATTTCTAAGTCTTGGAAATCTTGACTTTTCAAGTTGACTTTTGACTTTCTTAACTTCTTGATGATCAAGCTTGATATTTTTGAATGTCTTGATGAATTGTGATATTTGAAACTTAATGTTGACCAAAAAGTCAAAGTTTGACTTTCTAGTATGTAATTGACCATTTTGCCCTTGTGCCAATTTCAAGCCTAAATTAACGTATCAGTGCTGCAAACTTGACATCGTAGAATATCTTGTGAGCAAATACTTGACAAATGAGAGGGAAAATTTTGGGGTACAACAGGTGTTAATACCTTCCCTTTTCAAAACCTACCCCCCGAATTCAAGAAATAATCTCAAAGGTCTTTCCTGTGCTTTTTCACCTTTCCTTTTGGATAAAAGAAAAGTTGGTGGAGACTCTTGCTAACTGCAACATTTGCGATCAAACGCAAAACATTCAAGTCAGTTCTCCCACCGTATCACAAAACTGGCGACTCTGCTGGGGAATTACTCTAAAAGTGGGGTTACCTTAGGGATTAGATCACATTTACTTGCTTACATTGTTTGACTTGTATGCTTTACATTATGGTTCTTTATTTGGGTTTAAATCCTTTACCCAGATTTGGGATACATTATAGGTAAGTATCAATACGTTGTGGAAACTGTGCGGGGTATATCGACATGGTCTAAGCAATATCTACGTTAGTGCGATATATTTGTGGGTACCGGTAGCCTTTGAGTTAATCAAAGAGAATACGGGGCCGCTGAGTGATGTCATAAAGCACTAATGAACTTCTAGAACCTTTACTTGACCAACTTGGCCTTTAGGATGTAGTGAGATGACCGGCTTTGGTACAGTCCGAAGTTGGCAGATACTCGATACTACACTCATTGAGGTTTGGTTTCTTGGGATATTTTGATCGCCATTAAAGAGGCTTTAGATGAAACAATGACCAAGGAAACAATCCAGTGATATTGAGCTCCTTAGAACCCGGTTACTATTACTAGGACAAGTTTAAGCCAACTAAACTTCAAGAGGGTACTCACCTATAAAACTCCATGCATGCCTAAACTAAGGACTTTTTTGCTTTGCTTGTATATGCATACTTGTACATAACATCATGGACACCATGAACATCATACACATCCACTAACTATTTCAAGGATTTTGGGATTCATTTTTGTTCTTGTTTTATAGGATATGGATTCACTTCGCAGGAAAACTATTCAAATCAACCTTGTGAGAGTCCCTCCACAACTTAAGGAGATAATTTCAAGGATTCCTGAAAACTCTCCATTCACCGAGAGACATGGTCGTCTACTCAACTTGGTCACCTCTAACACAGATGAGGACATGATGAAGGTGCTCTTTCAGTTCTTTGATCCTTTGCATCATTGCTTCACATTTCCCGACTATCAACTTGTGCCTACTTTGAAATAATTCTCCCAACTCTTGAGGATTATCATTCTCAATCAACTACCTTTCAACGGTACGGAAAGAGATCCAAAGCCAGAAGAGATTGCTCAAGCTCTACACTTGCACTCATCTGATATCACAACTCATTGGGAAACAAGGAGTGGTGTCAAACGTTTCCTAGCAAAGTTCCTGTTTGAGAAAGCCCAAAGCTGTTGGAATTCCTTGGACTTGCAAGCCTTTGAGGAAATTGTGGCTCTCCTCATCTATGGGATGGTTTTATTTCCAAATCCTGACCAACTCATAGATGTGAACACCATCAAAATCTTCATATCCCGCAACCCAATGTCTACATTGCTAGGGGATATCTTACACTCTTTTCACACTCGCACAATGAGGAAAAGAGGTGTCCTTATGTGTTGCATTCCTATCTTGGCAAGATGGTTTATTTCTCATCTTCCCTAATCAATATTAAAGAATGAGCAAGGTTCAAGGTGGTCACAAAGGTTGATGATGCTCAAGCATTCAGACATTCATTGGTGCTCCCGATCCAAAGAGAATGTTATCATTGTTGACCGTTGTGGGGAATTTCCTAATGTCCATTTACTTGGAATTAGGGGAGGAATCACCTATAACCCCTGTTTAGATTTAAGACAGTTTGGTTACGCTCGAAGGGATGGCCCGCACGAGATGCTGATTCAAGGTTTGGTATTTGACTACGACAATGACAATCAAGGTCTTCGCCAAAGATTTATCCGAGCTTGGAGAATGCTAAACAAGGTGGATAGTAAGACTTTGGGGAACAAGAATTCCATCCCTCTTGAGCCTTACCTCAAATAGGTACAAACTCGCGCTCAGAGTCTTATGATTCCTTACCCCTCCATTCTCCCGGTAATCATTGAGCCTGTTAATGAAGGAGATGTTCTATACACTATCTTACATCCTGACATGCCCACATCTCTTGAAGACCTACAAAGGGATTGGATACAACTCAAGGGAGAGCGAGATACTTTCAAAGCCCAATTCTATGCAAGCGAGAAGAAGGTTATGGAACTCACTAGGCTACTTCATAAGGAGCAGACTTTGGATGCCTACATTGCACCGAAGAGGATGCGTACTACTTTTTTATCTTAAAGTTTTTGTATTATTTTGCCAAAGGGGCATTGATGTACTCAAACTTTATCTTATTAATATAACGTGTGTTTCCTTTTTTGTCTAAAACAAATTTGAATCTTTGAAATCCTTGAAAACATTACATATGCATATATCATTCATCATAACATAAATAGGTCTTTTGCAACAAGTCTCCTCATCTCTCTACTGTTTATTTCAGTATGATGGATCTCGAGAAAACAGTGAAAGATCTCCAAGCTCAGAATACGCAGTTTCAACAGTTGCTCATGACCCTAACCAAGGGGCAAGAAGAGTTGAAGACTCTGCTGGTTGAAGAGAGGAAAAAGAAAACAAAGAAGGTAACCAGAGTCTTAAACATGGGGAGAAGATTTCATGAGCAGACAAGAAGGATCTTGAACTTTACAACAACATCTGGTGAAGGAGAGGGGAAAGTTAAGGAAACAGTTGTCCCGTTAGAATCGGAAGAGGAAGAAGAAGAAGAAGACTATTCTGAGGAACAGTATCCTCCAGCTGATGACAAGTATAGACATCCCAAAGAGCGGTTGGGCGCGATGGAAATCCAAAAGGTGCCAGGCTTGGACTTTGAGGAATTGGGACTAGTTTCAGGGATTGTGATTCCTCCAAAATTCAAAGTGCCTACATTTGCCAAATATGACGGAGTGTCATGCCCTAAAATGCATATCCGGTCATATGTGAGGAAAATTCAACCCCACACTGCTGATAAAGACTTATGGGTGCACTTCTTCCAAGACAGTCTGTCTGGGACTCAACTTGACTGGTTTTACCAACTAGAAAGAGCCAATGTTCACAATTGGGAAGATCTTGCTGCAGCTTTCTACAAAAAATATCAGTACAATGCTGATCTGGCGCCTACCCGTACTCAACTCCAGAGTATGGCCATGGTTTCCAATGAAGGTTTCAAGGACTATGCACAAAAATGGAGAGATTTGGCTGGAAGAGTTCAACCCCTCTGTCTGAGAGAGAATTGGTAGATATGTTCTTGGGCACCTTGTCTGGTCCCTTCTTCAATCATTTAATCAGAAGTTCATCTGCAGGTTTTACTGAACTAATACTGACCGGAGAAAGGATAGAAGTCGGTATAAAGAATGGAAAGATTCAGAAAGATACATCTTCTTCTACAGATGTAAGGAAGCCTTTCATCAAGAAGAAAGAGGTAGTTGCTGTATATCCGCAAAGGAACCAAGATAGGGCCGAACGCCGACCAATGGTGGGGGCTGTTATGATCCCAAAGCCTGCGTCTAATCAGCAAAGAAATAATAAACCAAGGATAGAAAGGCCAGTTAGGAAGTTTACAAGAATCAACATGACCCAGTCTCAAGTATCACCTCATCTACTAAGATCCAACTTGGTGACCTTGAAAGAAGCTCCGAAAAACTCCAATACAACATCCCCTCATTATCATCCCAATGCCCGTTGCGCATATCACTCTGAGAGTCCTGGTCACGATACTAATAATTGTTGGGCTCTAAAGGAAAAAATACAAGACCTCATTGAAGCAAAAGAAATTGAGTTCGATGTGCCTGAAAAGTCAAATGTCATTTCTGCTCCTATGCCCAGACATGGTCACAATACCAATGCCATTGAAGAAGATTTGTTTGTTACCTCAGTTGATGAACTCATGACCCCACTTCCGACTATTAAGATAAACTTGTTGAAAGCCGGTGTATTCCCGAACTGTAATAAAGTTTGCCATCTCTGCTTATCCTCACCAACTGGCTGTCCTTTGTTGAAGGCAGGCATTCAGTGCCTGATAGATAACAAAGATATTTTGTTTGAAAAGACTCTTGTTCCACCTATCCTTTTTGAAGATGTTTCTATCATTACCATTTCTTCCAATTCTTCCAGGGTCTCCACCAAAAGACCCGTTAGAATTACATCAGTTCCGAAAGCAGCTCCTTTAATAATCATAATGCATGGACCAGTCCCATACTCATCAGACAAAACCATACCATGGAATTATGGAGGGGATGTCTACTACCATGGCATCAAGAAATACTGGCCGGCCGCCGAAGAGATAAAATCCGAGAAGGAAGACTCCGACATCAGTAACATTGCAGGAACTAGCAAAATTACATGAAGTGGTAGGATCTTTTCTCCAGAAATTGCTCCCCCAAAAGCAGTTTCTGGACCCGTAATCATTCCTGCTGTTGTTCCCTCAAAAGTTGTTCCCGGTCCTACATTTATCTCCAATAATACTCCAATTGACAAAGCCGTTACAACCCATGTAATCATTCTTACTGACACTCATGCTGCCGAGTTAACCGAGGCTCAAGGAAAAGGTGTTATGGTTGAGCCTGTCCGGAAGAAGGCTCAGTCATTGACTATCCCTGAGACCTCCAAGAAGGAAATGGAGGAGATCTTAAAAATTATAAAGAGAAGCGACTACGATGTAGTTGAACAACTGGGGAAAACTCCCTCTAAGATCTCCATGGTGGCATTACTACTATGTTCTGAGGCACATGCAAAATCCTTGGTGAGGTTCTTAAAAACCGCCCATGTACCTCAAGAGACATCTGCTGATCAATTTCAAGACTGCGTGGCCAGCCTAACTGCGGATAATGGTTTAGGTTTTTCATATGCTGATCTAACGCTGAGGGGAAGAAAGCATAATGAGGCGTTGCATGTCTCAGTGGAATGTAGGGGCACCACTCTGGCGCATGTTTTGGTGGACACTAGCTCATATTTGAATGTATTACGCAAAAACGCTCTTGATAGACTTGACTGTGAGGGGTTGACTTTGAAGCCAAGAAACATAGTGGTAAGGGCTTTTGACAGTTCGAAGAGGATGGTACATAGGGAGGTGGACATTCCCATAAAGGTTGGAACCCAAACTTTCAATTCAACCTTTTATGTGATTAATATCCGCCCTTCTTACTCCTGCCTGCTAGGCCGGCCATGGATCCACAATGCTGGCACTATTACCTCTACATTGCACCAGATGTTGAAATATCCGGTTCAAGGGAAGATTATCATCGTCCATGGAGAGGAAGAATACATGATCAGCCATCTCAATTCCTTCAGATATGTGGAATTAGACGGTGAATTCATTGAAACTCCATTTCAACACTTTGAAGAGGTCCCTCAAGACGTGGCAGTGACCAAGACTGTTCCCAAGATTACAAGGCCTCCAGTCTGGATGTCGTCACTAAAGGATGCCAAAGCAATGGTAGAAGAAGGATGGTGCACTATTTGGGGACAACTCCCGGATATCCCATATAAGTCTAACAAGTTTGGCCTAGGTTTTACTTCAAATGCTCAAGAGGTTGTACGTCGTGCCCGTGCTGGAGGGCCACCCTTGAAGATCAGCAATCGTGAAGTCAACGCAATGGAAGATGGTGAAGACGGTTTCAACCTGGAGGATTGGATCTTCCCGACTGTCAATGGAGGGCTCAATAATTGGGAGGCTGGAGACTTCGTCCCGATCACTTTCATCCCTCAGTAATTTTTCTTTACATTTTGTTGGATTTGTAATATTCAAAACAATGCGCACTCTTAAAACCTTGTGTCTTACCCGAGGCACAACGGTCCATTTGTAAGGGTTATTATCTCATTTTTCATATGATATCAATGAATCATGGACGTTTTCACATACAAACTTTTGTGCTCATTGTTTTTTCTTTTACATTTTACTTTCTTTCAAAGATAGTTATACCCTTACACACACCCACACTCACAATGCAGGTATACATCCATTCGGGATCCCATGGGTAACGATACTGCTATGGCCTTTTGTAACTCTGAGAATCTAATCTACCAAGCCGAAGACAAAGGTGAGGAATATTGTGAGCTACCAGGGGAACTTGCCAGACTGCTACAACAAGAAGAGAGAACCATTCAGCCTCATGAGGAACCCGTGGATACGATCAACCTAGGTACCGAAGAAGATAAAAAAGAGGTCAAAGTGGGTGCCAATCTGGAACCCAGTGTCAAGAAGCGTCTAATTCAGTTGTTGCATAATTATGTTGAAGTCTTTGCCTGGTCGTATGAAGACATGCCAAGACTTGATGAAGATATTGTGGTACATCGTATACCTACAAGAGAGGATTATCCGACAATAAAACAAAAAGTTCGCCGCATGAGGTCTGATATGTTAGAAAAGATTAAAGCAGAGGTCATGAAGCAATTTAACACTGGATTCTTGGTTGTCACCTTTTACCCCCAATGGGTTGCCAATGTTGTTCTCGTGCCCAAAAAGGACGACAAGGTGCGAATGTGTGTGGAGTACAAAGATTTAAATAGGGCAAGCCCTAAAGATGATTTTCCACTCCCTCATATTGATATCCTAGTTGACAATACGGAACAACACAAAGTGTTTTCCTTCATGGACGGATTCTCAGGTTACAACCAAATAAAAATGGCGCCTGAGGACATGGAGAAAACAACATTTGTCACACAGTGGGGCACATTCTGCTACAAGGTAATGCCATTCGGATTGAAGAATGCTGGGGCAACCTATCAATGCACCATGGTAGCTTTATTTCATGACATGATACATCACGAAATAGAGGTCTATGTAGACGATACGATAGCCAGATCACAAACAGAAGAAGAGCACCTTGATCACTTACAAAAATTGTTTGAGAGATTGAAGAAGTACAAGCTAAGGTTGAACCCTAACAAATGCACATTTGGGGTACGGTCTGGTAAGCTCCTAGGCTTTATCGTCAACAACAAAGGTATCGAGGTCGATCCTGCCAAAGTTAAAGCAATACAAGAGATGCCTGCTCCTCGTACTGAGAAGGAAATTAGAGGATTCTTGGGACGTCTGAACTATATTGCCAGATTCATTTCCCATCTGACAGCTACTTATGAGCCAATCTTTAAACTATTGAAGAAATATCAAGTAGTCAAATGGAATGACGAATGCCAAGTTGCTTTTGACAAAATCAAAGAATACTTACAAGAGCCTCTTGTGTTGATGCCACCAGTCGAGGGAAGACCGTTGATTATGTATCTGACTATTTTAAAAAACTCAATGGGGTGTGTATTGGGGAAGCATGACGAGTCTGGCCGAAAAGAGCACGCTATTTACTACCTGAGCAAAAAGTTTACTGACTATGAAACCAGATATTCACTGCTCGAGAAAACTTGCTGCACTCTGGAATGGGATGCTCGCTGGATAAGACAGTATATGCTGACTCATACTACCTTTTTGATATCTAATATGGATCCGATAAAATACATCTTCGAAAAGCCTGCTCTTTCAATGAGAATAGCGAGATGGCAGAAGATCCTGACAGAATATGACATACAGTATACTACCCAGAAAGCTATAAAGGGCAGTATACTAGCTGATCACCTCGCTCACCAAGCCGTAGAAGACTACCAGTCCATGAAGTTCGAATTCCTGGATGAAGACATCATGACATTAGATAACTATGAAGAATTCATGCCATATGCCGTACCTGAACAAGGATCCCGATGGACCCTGTTCTTTGATGGAGCCTCCAATGCACTCGGTAATGGTATTGGTGCTTGTTGTACCCCAAAATTTGCCCTCCCATTTTTCACTCAAGATGCTATCCCAGGGTTTCTTAAATACTCAATTTGGCTCAAAAGTTGATCAAGCAGATTCTCTTCCTAGGCAACCAACCAACAATTAGGGTTTTGCACTTCTCAAACGTTTGCCCAATCCATGGCCCAGATAACTGCAAATGAATTTGTGTGATTTTCTTAACTATAATCTTCTGAGGATTGATGTTATTTTTTAGGGCATATTATGTTTGAATAAGGTGCAAAGTATAAAGCTATCATTTTAAGCAATCATGATTGAGGGTTCAATTAATCATTTGGGTTTGAGCTTTTAAACAGTTATTTTGTTTAAGAGTGCAAAATACATGATTTATCCTATCATATTATGTTTACTTGAAATGCAAGTTATCAAGCCAAGAGGTTTTATTCCAAACATTCAAACAAGAATTTCAAAATTAAACTAAAACTCAAAGTTTTGTACAAAAAAATATTCATTATTACTCAAGCTTTGTGTTCATTACAGTTTTGTGGGACATTCACAAATGATTACAAGTAAAATACAAAGTTTAAATCTACAAGGGAAAGTTTGCTTCTTCTTCAAGATTCTTAACTTCATCCTCAAGAAATTCCCCATTGCTAGCCATTATCTTGCTTGCCATTTTTTTGTACATGTGACAAAAGAAAGGAGAATATTAGCAAAAATCAACATTGAAAATTCTAAGCAAAAATCTGATTTTTATCATTAGGGTTTGCTTTTAGGAATCAGAATTTTGTTTGTCCATTTTTCCCTATTTTTGCAAATCTCAAAACCTAGGTTTTGGTTCACAAAAAAGGGGAAAAATAAATAAATATACAAATTGGTCAGGCAAGGCAGCAAGTTCAAACAGCAACAAAAGCAACAGGCTACAAACAGCAACAGTCAAATGCACAAGTCAAACAATACCAACAACCAAACTACATCACAAAAAGGCAGTTCTTTGCAAAAAAATTACGGTAACACAAGATGCAAGGCAGTAGGCTGCAAATAGCAGACAACAAACAAGCTGTCTAAATCAGAAATTAAAGGCAGCAACACAAAGCTACAACAGAACAAAACAAACAATATGCAAGCAACAAGCCAAAGGCATCAAATGCTGTAATATAAGTCAACATCATCACTTTCCTAATAAAATAAGCAAACCCTTCAGAAAATGTATCAAAAGCAAAAATGCTTTATCTCACAAAGAGAGGAAAGAGGAAAGATATCACCTAGCCAGCAAATGCCAAGACAAACAGGTTGCTACAAGAAACAGTCCAAGAAGACCTGCTCAAAAAGCCTCCCTATGCTGCCCATAACAGTCCCAAAATCTGTCCAAGTTCTGCAGGAAAGCATGTCAACATAAACGATAGCAACTAGTCTGCAATACAGTCCAAAAATGCCCAAACTTGCACCAAAATGGAAACAGTCCAAGCTGCACTCAAAAGCCAAAAACTAGAAAAGCCAAAACTGTCAAAATTCAAAGTTTTCCCTCCTATTTTTTCACCCTAATCAGATAACAAGGTTTTTACTATTTTATAAAGGAGAAAAAACCACCAGATATCAAGAGGAGAGACATACAGAACTAGCAAAGATAAAAACTACAAAAAAACTCAGAATCAGATTTTGTCAACAAAAAAATCCTTTGTCTCAAACTAACTGAAACATCATAGAACCACCATAAAAACTAGCAAAATAATAGAAACATAGAACCAAAGTCCACCATCCAACCATCATTAAAAACCAGCAAAATAACAGAAACATATAACCAAAGTCCACCATCCAACCATCATAAAAAACCAGAACAGAACTAGCAAACTAGCAAACCACAAAAAAACTCAGAATCAAAAGTTCAAAAATCCTCTTGTCTCAAACCAATTGGAAAATCACAGTATCCACCAAAGTCCACCATCCAAACCTTGTCATCAAACATCATTATTCAAAACCCAACAAATCAGTAGCAAACAAACAAGCAACAAAAAACCTAATTTGATAACCAGGATAACACAAACTCGAAAAAGAAAGAAGTCACTCACAAACACAAAGTCAGAGCCATCTTACCGAAAAGAACGTTAGGTGGTTAGTAAGGTTATAGATCCGGACCTCACCAAACGATCTATTTCTTCTCTTTCCTTACTCTCATTGAATATACCGTTGCATACATCACTACCTTCTCCGATCTCACCAAACGGAAAATTAGGGTTTCATGTTCCCCCATTCTAGATTTAGGGTCACCAAATGAAAATCTGCAAAAATTAGTCATGAATTAGTAACTAGCAGAAAGAGATGATCATAAAAATGTAAGAAAAGTAAGGTTTTAGTACACGCCGCCACCGTCACCGTCGTAAGGCGATTTACGGCGCGACCAAAGGGTCTTCTCCGGTGAAGGCCCATGGTAAGAGAGAAGAGAGAGGGCAGAGCATTCAAGAGAGAGAAAAAAATGAGTTATGAGGCCTGGCTTAGGCGTAGTGGAGTTTTGTGTTGTTTGATAACAACACCTTGACCCAATCCGGTGGTGACACTTATCACCACCTCTTTAGTTACCCTGGATAATACCCCACTTGCATCCCCATGGTAATCTGATGTGCCCTCATCATCCATCCATCTGATCATTCATCACAGCCCTTTCTACGCGTCTTAGATGCATGTCCATGGTACACCTCCAGGGGGTTGCTACACTGGATTAGCCAGAAACATTTGGGCCTATTAATTTCTGCACCCCCTGTTTTACTCTATTTGCAGGCCCATTTCTAATTTCCTCCTTTATATTCTTTTTTGTTGTTAATATTTTCTTTTTCATTATTTGATTTTTATCTCTTCAGCATATATTTAAAAAAATGTAAATATTTTAACATTTGTTTTAAATAATTATTAACTTTAAAATAATTTTTGTTTGACATTATTAATTAAGTCCTTAATTAATTTTATCAAATGGAAAGAGTTTTAACCTAAATAATTATTTAACGGTTTGGACTTGTATTGTGTGATTTAAATATTTATTTCTTACTGTCACCCCCATTCATTAATTTGTACCCCCATTCCCAAAACTCTGTAATAACTTAGAATTTCAATTTTCGCATTTTTATTATTTTACTCATTACTGTATAGTAATTAGGCGTGTATTGAAAGATAAAAAAAATCAATCGTTAGTTAAACTAATTTCAAAGATCAAATTAACTTGAATCAAGCACACTTTTTCACACGCGCACCTCTAGGGTAACCTCGCTCGTTGCCTCGGAAATACAGTCATGTCCCTCGAGTATGGGACGTTTTAGCAAATGACCCTTCGATAAAAAGATCATAGTCTCTTGATGACCCTCGACGTTGCCTTCGATAAAACGATCTCGTCCCTTACAAAAATTGCTAAAGTGTCACGTAAGTTGCTTTCGATGACTGTAAAATTGACCCGCGCCTGTCCCTTTACATCCAACGATGAGGCTTCTTACCAAATCAATGGTAAGATAGGAACATCTAAAGGAGGAACAAAAAGAACCTTTAGACCTTTCGAGTAGGTAGACTCGCTCCTAGTTACTCACTTGCTCACGACAAAAACATTTTACACCAACACTTTCATCTCAAAACATTTTCAAAAGAAAAAAACTTTTGTATACATTCTTATAGAGACGAGAACCATTGCAAAACATCTTTTCAAAACACCTTCTAAAACACAATCCACAAACACATCTTAGAACCATCTCTCGAAACAAAACTTTGTACGCGTTCTTATAGAAACGAGAACCATTACAAAGAGATTTTTCAAAACACTTTCAAAGCCCACATCACAAGCACACTGTCAAAACAAAAGCAAGTGATCTAAACGAGTAACTAAGAGCCCATGGAAAACCATGGATGAAAAGGGTGCTAATACCTTCCCTTTTCATAATCTACCCCCCGAACCCGAGAAATAATCTCGAAAGGTCTTTCCTGTGCTTTTTTACCTTTCCTTTTTGGATAAAAGAAAAGTCAGTGGCGACTCTTGTTATCCATACAAATGCGATCGAAACGCAAAACACCAAGTCAGTTCTCCCACCGGATCACGGAACTGGCGACTCTGCTGAGGAATATTGAATAGTGGGGTTACCTTAGAGTTAGATCACCTTTACTTGATTTCATTATTTGATTTGTATGCTTTATATTTAGTTCTTGGTACTGGGCTTGCTTTGATCCTCCACCCGGATCTGGGGCACCTTTTTCAGGTAAATAACAATAGATTATGAAAACTGTACGACGTAGACCGATACGGTTGAAACAATGGCTATGTTAGTGTGACGCATTTGTGGGTACCGGTATCCCTCGTGGTGAATCGAGGAGAATACGGGGCCGCTAAGTGGCGTCATGAAGCACTAATTGACTTTAGAACCCTAATTGAACAAACTTGGCCATTAGGACGTAGTGAGATAGCCGATTTCGGTGTAAAGCTGAAAATTGGTTGATACTCGATACTACACTCATTGAGGCTAGACTTTTGGGATATATCGGCCGCAAGAAAAGATTGTTGTGCTGAGACAGGTTGAGCCAACCAAACTTCAAGAGGGTACTTACCTACAAAACTCATGCAAGCCTAAAACATAGGGACTTGTTTGTTGTGTGTGTATCTATTTACTTGTACATAAACATCATAAACATCATGAACATCATACGCATGCTCACTAACCATTTCAAGGATTTTGAAATTTATCTTTGTTTTTTTTGTAGGACATGAATTCTCTCTGAAGAAACACCATCTGAATCAGCTTTGTAAAAGCACATCCTAAACTTCAAGAGCTAGCCTCAAGAGTGCCCGGGGATTCTCTTTTACCAAGAAATATGGTCGACTCCTCAGTTTGACTACATCCAACTTCCAAGAAGAGATGATGTGTGTACTATTCCGATTCTTTGATCCCGTACATCATTGTTTCACGTTCCCGAACTATCAGTTGCTACCTACATTGGAAGAGTTCTCTCTACTATTAGGGGTGCCTATGCTTGATCAAATACCGTTCACCGGTCTAGAAGGGATTCCAAGACCTGAAGTCATCGCTGAAGCTTTGCATTTGAAGAGGGCCGATATCATAGCCAATTGGGAGACAAGAAGTTGGGTTAAAGGCTTTCTAGATAAGTTTTATTGGAAAAGGCTCGTTCATTCTTGGACGACATGGATTTCCAAGCTTTCGAAGACGTCCTGGATCTTCTCATTTATGGTTTGGTTCTGTTTCCCAATTCATACCAATTCATAGATGTTAACGCCATCAAAGTCTTTCTCTCTCGCAATCCTATACCTACCTTACTAAGAGACATCTTGCATTGCCTTCATACCCGCACCATGAAGAAAAGAGGTACTCTTTTATGTTGTATCCCCCTACTCGCTAAGTGGTTCACTTCACACCTGCCTCAGTCAGCATTGAAGAACGAGCAAAGACTGACATGGTCCTGAAGGATGATGTCTCTCACCCACTCTGATATTTGTTGGTGTTCGAGATCCTTGGAAGATGTCTCTATCATTGACCGCTGTGGGGAATTCCCTAACGTACCTCTGCTTGGTATTGGAGGGGGTATCACCTACAACCCCTGCTTAGCTCTTCGACAGTTTGGGTATGCCCGAAGAGACGACCCCCACGAGATGCTCATCCAAGGTCTGGTGTTCGACTACGACAAAGAAGACCAAGGTTACCGCCAAAGGTTTACACGTGCTTGGGGAATGGTGAACAAGGTGGACAGTAGAACTTTGGGACACAAAAACTCTATCCCTCTCGAGCCTTACCTTAGGTGGGTACGGGCTTGTGCTCAGAGTCTCTTGATGCCTTACCCTTCCATCCTTCCTGTCATCATGGAGCCTGTTGTTGAAGGAGATGTCCCATAAACCGTTCTTCATTCTGACATGCCTACCTCTCTCGAAGACTTGCAGAAAGCCTGGGTTCAGTTGAAGGAAGAGCGAGACACCTTTGAAGCCCAATTTTATGCCAGTGAGAAGAAGGTTCTGGAGCTTACCAGGCTGCTTAATGAAGAGAAAAAACTGAATGCCTACATTGCTCCAAAGAGGATGCGTTCAATCTTTCTGTCTTAGGAGCTTTGTTGTATTTTGTTTCTTTCATTATAAGCCCAAGGAGGCATGATGTATTCAAACTTGGATTTTAATATAACGTGTGTTATTTTTTGGTTTGAACAAATTTAAATCTCTGAATTTCCTTGAATTCATTTGCATATTGCATCTTCATTCATCATAACATCATACAGGTTTCTCATAACAGGTCACCTTATCCTTCTACTGTTTATTTCAGTGAGATGGATGTTAAACAGACTGTGAAAGGTCTTCAGGCGTAGAACGCCCAGTTTCAACAAATGCTCTTGGCTCTGACAAAAGGGAAAGAGGAGTTGAAGACTCTGCTGGCCAAAGAGAAGAAGAAGAAAGCGAAGAAATTAATCGGTGTTGTGATCATGGGAAGGAGGTTTAAAGGACAAGCCAGACGAACTTGGGACTTTGTGACATCATCAGGCGAAGGAGACAATCAAACCCAGGAAGTGAACAACGACCCAACATCTGAGGAAGAGGAAGAGCCTGATTACTCTGAGGAACAATATCCTCCTTCTGGTGATAAATACAAACAACTAGAGGATCATTTGAATGCTATGGAGATTCAGAAGGTACCCAGTTTGGACTTTGAAGAATTAGGACTCGTCTCAGGGGTTGTCATCCCACAAAAATTCAAGGTCCCCGCTTTAACCAAATACGAAGGTGTCTCTTGCCAGAAGCTACATCTAAGGTCATACATCAGAAAGATTCAACCCCATACGGCTAACAAGAATCTGTGGGTGCATTTCTTCCAAGAGAGCTTATCTGGGACACAGTTGGATTGGTTCTATCAATTGGAAGGGACCAATGTTCGCAATTGGGAAGAGTTGGCCGCCGTTTTCTATAAACAATATCAGTACAATGCTAATTTGGCTCTGACTAGGACGCAATTGCAAAGCATGTCTATGGGAACAGATGAAAGTTTCAAAATCTATGCTCAAAAATGGAGGGATCTCGCATGCAGGGTCCAACCCCTCTATTCGATAGAGAATTAGTGGATATGTTTCTAGGCACCTTGTCGGGACCATTTTTCAACCACCTAATTGGGAGTTCCTCAGCTGGGTTTACTGAATTAATCATGACTGGTGAGCGGGTCGAAGCCGGTATAAAAAGCGGCAAAATTCAAAGAGATGCATCCTCGAGCATGATGAAGAAGCCTTTTGTTTGAAAGAAAGAGGTCAGTGCTGCATATGACTATATGAATCAAAACAAAACTGACCTTCGCCCGACGGTAGGGGTTGTCATGATTTCTAACCCTGTGCCAAATCAGCAGCGAAATTATCAACGTAAATCGGAAGTGCCCATGAGACGATTTACCCGGATCAACATAACCATGTCTCAAATTTTACCGCACCTTCTGAACACCAATCTGGCAACTCTAAAAGAAGCTCCTAAGAACCCCAACACTGCTTATCCTTGCTACAACCCAAATGCTCGATGTGCCTATCATTCTGAAAGCCCGGGCACGATACAAATGGTTGTTAGGCCTTAAAGAATAAGGTGCAAGACCTTATCGATGCGAAAGAGATTGAATTTGATCCCCCAGAAACGCCTAATGTGATAACAACGCCAATGCCCAGACATGGCCAAGGTATCAACACCATTGATAATGATAGTTTTGTCTCCTCTGTGAATGACTTAGTTACTCCTCTGTTTACCATTAAACTGAATCTACTGCAAGCCGGTCTGTTCCCAGGCTGCGATGAAGATTATCACTTATGCAAGTCTCTACGAATGGCTGTTTGTTATTAAAGATAGGCGTTGAGCGCCTGATGACTAGTAAAGAAATCCTATTTGAAAAGCTTCCTCCTACCAGAAGTTCTTATCAAGATGTTTCGATAATTACCATTTCCGACAATCCTCCCAGGGTCTCCACCAAAAGACCCTTCAGGATTACATCTGTTCCAAGGTCTGCACCTTTAATCATCACTATGCCAAGACCAATGTCTTACTCTTCGGATAAAGCTGTTCCCTGGAATTATGGGGCTGACATTTATTACTATGGCGTCAAGCAAGATCAGTTGGCTGTCAAAGACGAAGTTGCAAGAGATATTGATCCCGATATCGGTAATATCACTGGGACCAGCAAAATAACAAGAAGTGGAAGAGTCTTCTCACCCGAGATTTCTCTAAAGACCGTTGTTACTCCTGTGATCATTCCTACTGCCACTCCTACCGACACTCCTAATGATACTCCTACTGTTATCCCTGATACCGATACAAGGGGAAAAGAGGCTTTGAATGAGCTTGTCCAAGCAAGAGAGCGTCCCGAGATCATCCTTGAAGCTTCTAGAGAGGAGATAGAAGAAATACTGAAGATAATCAAGAAAAGTGACTGCAACATTGTAGAATAGTTGGGGAAGACTCCCTCGAAGATATCATTGTTGTCCTTACTTTTGTGTTATGAGGCCCACGCCAAAGCCTTGGTAAAGTTTCTTAAGAACGCCCACATGCCCCAAGAGACCTCCATTGACCAATTTGAAAACTGTGTGGCCAGTCTAACTGCTGATAACAGATTGGGATTTTCCGACGCTGATTTAACCTCTAAGGGAAGGAAGCATAACGATGCCTTGCATATTTCCATTGAATGTAGGGGCACCACACATGCCCATGTTCTGGTGGATACCGACTCATCATTGAATGTCTTGCCCAAAAATGCTCTCGACCGACTGGATTGCGAGGGGCTCATCTTGAAACCTAGCAACATCATAGTAAGGGCCTTTGATGGTTCCAAGAGGATAGTGCACGGAGAAGTTAGTATCCCCATAAAAATTGGAACTCAGACTTTTGACTCAACCTTCTATGTGATGGAAATCCGCCCTTCATACTCTTGTCTATTGGGTCGAACCTGGATCCATGGCGCTGGTGCCGTAACTTCAACCCTGCACCAAATACTAAAATACCCGATCAAAGGAAAGATTGTCACAGTTCACGGAGAGGAGGAGTACATGGTTAGCCATCTGAACTCTTTCAGGTATGTTGAAATGGATGGTGAATTCATTGAGACTCCCTGTCAAAACTTTGAGGAGGTTCCAACCATGGTCGCAGAAACCAAGTCTAAGGTCCCGAAGATTACCAAACCTCCACTGAAGATGGACTCTTTGAAAGATGCTCGAGCGGTAGTTGAAGAAGGAGGGTGTACCATCTGGGGCCAGCTTCCAGATATTCCCTACAAGTCCGACAAATTTGGGTTGGGGTTCACTTCAGAGGCCCAAAGAGCTGTTCGGACTTGCCATAAGTGTCAGATTTATGTTGATAAAGTGCATGTACCTCCGGTTCCTCTGAACGTCTTGACGGCTCCTTGGCCCTTTGCTATGTGGGGAATCGATATGATTGGGGAAATTAAGCCAACGGCCTCCAATGGACACCGCTTCATCTTAGTGGCCATCGACTATTTTACAAAGTGGGTTGAGGCAGCTTCCTTCGCTTCCGTTACTAAGAATGTGGTCGCCCGGTTCTTCAAACAGAATCTCATCTGTCGGTACGGTATCCCAGAAAGAATCCTCACTGATAATGGTACGAATCTAAACAACACTATAATCACCGCCTTGTGCGAGCAATTCAAGATTCAGCATCACAATTCTTCCCCTTATCGGCCAAAGATGAATGGTGTTGTAGAAGCTGCTAACAAAAACATTAAGAAGATCATACATAAAATGACAGTCACATACAAAGACTGGCATGAGATGCTACCGTTTACTCTCCACAGTTATCGTACCATAGCTCACACATCAACTGGGGCAACACCCTATTATCTAGTATACGACATGGAGGCTGTTTTACCTATTGGGGTCCAGATCCCCTATCTGAGGATCATAAAGGATGCTGGTTTGAATGAAGAAGATTGAATCCAGACTCGATTTGACCAATTAAACTTGATTGATGAGAATAGGCTTACAACTATCTATCATGGTCAGATGTACCAAAAAATGCATGATCAAAGCTTTTAACAAAAAGGTCAAACGTCAGGTATATCGGGTCGGTGACTTGGTAATCAAGCGTATCATTTTGCCACAAGGTGATCCCACGGGCAAATGGACTCCTACATATGAAGTACCATTTGTGATCAAAAGCATATTCTCTGGTGGGGCAATGATCTTGACCACTATGGATGGCGACGACCTTCCTCACCCTGTCAATACGGACATAGTTAAAAGATACTACGCATGAACAAGGACCCGCTAGGTCGATTAACCTAGGCAAAAATTAGGGCATCCCGGCGGACCAAAAGGTTCGGGAAAAAATTAGGGATAAAATACAAAAAAAATCTGTACACCCGGCAAGCCGAAAACCCGAAAGGGCGGTTTGGGAAAAAAAGGGTATCCCGGTGGATCGAAAACCCGAAAGGGCGGTCCAGGCAAAAGTTAGGGAATTAAAGCGTATGACTATGTCCCGTTGGATCGTCTCGCAGATAATCTTCAGCGTCGACCAATCAACTCAAACGGTTCTAACCAATCCAATCAACTACGCCAAAGGCGGCAAGTGGACAAGGCATTCAAAGACATGAAGACTATAGCAGAATGGGAACCCCATGGGATTATTGCACATAACTATCTTTTCTTTGTATCAATTTTAATTTTTTTACGATGACGTTCTCTTACTAGAATGTTCATCTCATTGTACAAAAAATACTTATTTAAGTTAATACAAAAATATCCCCTTTGGAAGTGCAAAACCATCTGTTTTTTCTTGTTTCTGTGTTTTGTTTACAAAAACGTCCATTGATTTATTTTTGAACATATGCATTTGAACGTGATTATTGTTACAAATAAACAGAAAACGGAAAGACAATTACTAATGACTTTAAGAAATATGATAGTATATATAAGCCATTCCATAAGATCCCCACAGGTACCTTCTCCAGCAGGAACGAAAGCAAATACATCCTACTACAGAATTGCTGATGTATCCTTAGTTTGCAGCTTGTTGGTATCAAGCATTCTCATACCCTTGACGGAGCAAAACTTCCAACAAACGCTCCAGAGGTTCTCCAGTAAATTGCCCAACTTCTCAGGTTTCCCCAGTAGGATTTCACGAATCCTACAAGCAATGTTCGACGTTTCCCTTCTACAACAGAGTTTACTTCTCTAAATGATTGGAAACTCACTCATCAACGCTTCAAGAGGGATTTATTTCCCCCGCTTCCAACAACACTACAGCACGAACAATCTTTAAGTCCATACATTTGCATACATACGTCATAACATTAAGTACATACAGTGCAATCTCATTTATTTTGAGAAACGACATCATACCATGCATTGCATACGTTGTTAGACGGTGTGGCAAGTGATCAAGAGGGGGGGGGGGGGGTGAATAGATCACCTCTTGTTTTTCAAGGATTTAAAATTGTTTTATCAAAGAGAGTTGAAAGCAGCAAAAATCAATGTCCTGAATCAATTCCGTATACTTTGAACCGACTACTAGAAAGATTGACATGTGAAAACTTTGCTGGATTTTTATTAAATGTAATGGATGAATATACAACTCAGAAATCTTGACGTTTCAATGCACTTATCATAAAACAGTATTTCCAATGAATTTAGAAATATGATAGGAATTTTGTCAAACACTTGGCGTAGCTTGTATAATGATTTAATAGTGGTGGTTTGGTGAAAATGTTTGAGCCACTATGTTTATCATTAGACTGTAAAACTTAGCACGCCAATTGAATTGCAAAATTATAGAATATGTAAAACTGTAAAGAGAAAGAAAAGAGAGAACGATACACAAGAAATTTAGTAAGGAAGTTTCCCACTGTCGTCCTCGTGTGTGGGTACGTCTCCCTCTCAATTTCACAATCGAAATTGAGAAATTTTATATCAATATGCTGAATCTTTGATAGTAAGGTTACACTACACAGAAAGACAGAAATCCCTATGATCTTATTCTTCTTGTAAGAACCACCACTTGATAAGAGTTGTATCAAGATTCCCTGCAAAGTCACCGAACGATCCTCCGCTTCCACGACCTGTTTGTTCAAAATCCTTCCGATTTCCAAACCCCTCGCTACGACTGAATCTGACTCGCATGACTGTGACTGACAAAACCCTCAAGAACACACCCGTTCTTGAAGGACAAACCCTCTAGTTTATTTCTTGAAGCTTCCTCTTCAACCTTCAACTCAGCTAAACTTCTTCAATACTCAGCTGAACGTTATCTCAAACTGCTTGATTCAATTCAACAAGGATGTTTGATTTTCTTTGTTGTTCTTAAATGTAAGATGGTTGAGAAGATGATGAAGATGAAGGAATCAAAAGCTTCTGGTTGCTCACAATTGTTTTTGCACACAATCTTCTATGCTGCTATATTCTTTCTGAACAAAAAGCTTGCTTATATTTATAACAGAAAACGATTAGTCAAAAAAGAAAGTGCATGAGTCGATGCATGTTGGTCATGTGTCGACTCATGTTAGTTACATGTAACAGGATGTGTCGATGCATTATGTTTTGAGTCGATACAAAAACCTGTTATAGCGTTTTACAGAACCAACACTTTTATACCCGTCGACACATGATGCGTATGTGTCGATACATACTGATTGTAAATTTAAATTTTGAATTTAAAACATAGTATGCGTCGACACATGATATTATGTATCGATACATATAAGTTTTCAAAATGTTTTCCAGAATCATCAGAATGTTTTGTGTCGATACATAATGCGTATGTGTCGATATATACAAGTATTACAGGGGCACAAAATATAATGTGTCGATGAATGCAGTTTTTAGATTTACATTCCAGGATCATCAAAGAGTTATGTATCGACTCATAAGCTTTTGTATCGATACATAATAGTTTTGAGATACAAGTCCAGGGACTTCAGAAAGCTATGTATCGATACAAAACTTGATGTGTCGACATATAATGATGCATTATGAGAGAAATGTAATTTTGGCTTATTCAAACATGTTATATTATAATTGCAATCATTCAAAATCAATCTATGAAGGGGTTGCTCATAAACTCCCCCTTTTTGATGATGGCAAATATCTGATGACGTGTCGTGAATGAAAAAAGCTTGCTCCCTCTAAGTTTGTGTATCTTCTTCCTAATGCAAGCACAATCTTCACTGACACACTCTTCTTCTCCCCCTTTGACCATATCAAAAAGAGAATAAGCAACATTTTTAAGAAACTCAGCACATAGGAAAATTTATATACAATTTCAGCGGTTAATGGACTTGGCATTCACACAGAATGTCAGGCATAAAGTTATCAATAAGTGAGTAAATAGCAGAGTAAACATAAAGTAATCACGTTAAAAGTAATGCATTGGTAGATAAAAAGTTAGATTATATAAGCACAATTTATGTAAAAGAGATATACGAAGACATTTTCAGTGAACATTTAGATCAACTTATAGGTGATTGAGGGTGAAGATAGGAAGGATATTACCTAGTTTGATTTGATAAGAGAACACTCGTACTAAAGCTGAAAAAACACATCTTAACAGTATGGTGTGACATAGATATATTTCAATTACATATATGTTTAGGACAACACGTATGAGAGATCTAAAATCCATACCTCACGGCGGATGTTGAAGAAGAGGTCCGTTGCAAGTGGTTTTGTAAAGATGTCAACAAGTTGATTTTTAGTATCAACATGCTCAAACGTAACATCCTCCTTTTCAACATGATCGCGTAGAAAGTGATGTCTAATTTCTACGTGTTTAGTGCGTGAGTGTAAAACAAGATTCTTAGTGAGGTTTATAGCACTTGCATTGTCACATTTGATTGGAATACGTTTTAATTGAATATCATAGTTTTGTAATTGTTACTTCATCCATAAGATCTGAGCACAACAGCTACCGGCTGCAACGTATTCAGCTTCAGCAGTTGACAAAGCAACAAAAACTTGCTTTTTGCTATGCCAACTTATTAAAGAGTTTGAAAACAAGTGGCATGTTCCACTAGTTCTTTTCCTATCTGATTTGCAGCCAGCAAAATCAGAATCAGAGTAACCTACTAAACTGCAATCGCTTCCCTTGGAATACCATAGCCTATACTTAGGTGTATTATTGAGATAACTAAGTATACGCTTGAAACTTTCAAGTGGGATTCCTTAGGATCCGATTGATATCGTGCACACATGAAAACACTAAACATGATGTCAGGCCTAGATGTTGTAAGATACAAGAGTGATCCGATCATACCTCTATATTTCTTGACATCGACACTCTTACCGTGTTCATCCTTGTCTAAATTTCCGTTGGTAGGCATGGGAGTATCAATTGGTTTAGAGTTGTTCATCCCAAATCGTTTAAGCAACTCTTGGCAATATTTTGTTTGACATATAATTGTGCCTTCATTGAGCTTCTTTATTTGGAGACCGAGAAAGTAGTTTAGCTCCCCCATGAGGCTCATCTCAAATTCACCCTGCATGATTTTGGAAAATTCCTCGACCAAGTGTAGATTAGTTGAACCAAAAATAATGTCATCTACGTATATTTGAACTAAAAGGATGTGCTTTCCTTTACGTTTAATGAAAAGAGTAGTGTCCACTTGACCTCTTGAATAGCCATGATCAAGTAGAAATTTACTAAGTCTTTCATACCAGACCCGAGGAGCCTGTTTAAGACCATATAAAGCTCGTTTTAATTTAAATACATGATCTGGATATTCGTTATTTTCAAAACTGGGAGGTTGTGAGACATACACTTATTCATTTATGACTCTGTTAAGAAAGGCACTCTTTACATCCATTTGATAAAGCTTAAAATCTTTTGCACACACATAAGCGAGCAAAAGACGTATAGCCTCAAGGCGAGCGAATGAAGCATAAGTCTCCTCATAATCAATGCCCTCCTCTTGGTTATACCCTTGTGCTACCAAGCGTGCTTTATTTCGTGTTATCATTCCGTTTTCATCAAGTTTATTTCTAAAAACCCATTTAGTGCCTATGATATGATGGTCTCGCGGACGAGGGAAAAGTTCCCAAATGCCATTTCTTTTAAACTGATTTAGCTCATCTTACATGGCCATTAGCCAAAATTCATCAATCAAGGCCTCTTTAGCATTCTTAGGTTCTACTTGTGAAACGAAAGCAAAATGATAACAAAAATTACTTATCTTGGAGCGAGTCATTACTCCTTTTGAGATGTCTCCCAATATGTTGTCAATGGGATGGTCTTTAGAGGACTTCCAAGCTAGTGGAAGATCATTTGCTTCCATTTGCTCTTCTTCCTCATCTTTTGAAGGGCTTGTATCTTTTTCTTCCTTATCATCAATTGTTTTAGATTGAACATTTTCTTCAACAGTTTCTTTGAGTATATTTTCAGTAGATACACCTGCACCATCAAGAGAAATACCTTGTCCGACATGTTTCGGATAAGATTCATCAAAAGAGAAATGAACTGACTCCTCAACTATAAGTAGACGTTTATTGTATACCCTATATGTTTTGCTTGATTGAGAGTATCCGAGAAAGATACCTTCATCTGCTTTTGCATCAAATTTTCCAAGACTTTCTTTTCCATTATTTAAGACAAAACATTTGTAATCGAATACATGAAGATGTGACAAGTTTGGATTTCTTCCTTTCAAGATTTCATAAGGTGTTTTATCCAAAATTGGACGAATTAGTATTCTATTTAAAACATAGCAGGCTGTGCTAATTGCATCAGCCCAGGAATATTTTGGCAAACCACCCTCATTGAGCATTGTTCTTGCAAGCTCCTTTAAGACGCGATTTTTGCGCTCCACAACTCCATTATGTTGTGGAGTTCGAGGTGCTGAAAAATTATGCTCAATACCATGCTTGTCACAGTACTTATCAAAGAGATGGTTTTGAAATTCACCTCCATGATCGCTTCGAATTGCAATTATTTTCAATTCCATTCTATTTTGAGATAGTTTTGCAAAACTCTTAAAAGCAGAAAAAGTTTCATTTTTGCTATGAAGGAATATAGTCCAAGTAAATCTAGAGTAGTCGTCAACAATAACAAAACCATAATAATTTCCTCCTTAACTTTTTGTTCTAGAGGGTCCAAAAAGGTCCATATGGAGAAGCTCAAGGGGTCGTGAAGTGGAAATCATGTTTTTGGATTTAAAAGAGACCCTTGTTTGCTTTCCCATTTGGCATGCATCACATAGGTGATCCTTTGTAAGTTTTATCTTTGGAAGACCTACTACTAGATCCTTTGATACAACCTTATTAAGCAAATCAAAGTTAACATGCGCTAAGCGTCTATGCCAAAGCCATGAATGATCATTCAAGGTGACTAGACACTTAATGCTTGTTAAGGATACATCAAAAAGGCCAAGCATATAGATATTGTTTACTCTAATGCCCTTAAACACACTATCTTTTTCAGTATTTTCAATTATGCAGCAAGTATTTGTGAAGGTAACTTTATAACCTTTGTCACATAATTGACTAATACTGAGCAAATTGTGTTTAAGCCCCTCTACTAAATGGACATTAGAAATAGTAGTGATAGAGGGATTACCTACACTACCTTTACCGAGTATAGCTCCTTTGTTATTGTCTCCATAGGTAACAAATCCTTTCTTCTTTGCCTTGAAGTCAATGAAGAGCGATATGTCACCAGTCATATGCCTTGAACACCCGCTGTCTAAAAACCATCTTCTATCCATGGGTGTGAGGAATTTTTCATGCAATATCAAAAGAGAGAGGTAGGTACCCAATTTTTATTCGGTCCATGTGGGTAAGTGGTAACATGGTTGCCTTTAGGCCTCCATTGGTAAATGCCTTTAGGAACAAGGAACCTCCTAAACTTGCATTTTTCAATGGTATGTCCAAAGTGACAACAATAATGGCATAAACTATGATGATGATAATGTATTGTTTTACTTCTGCTCATTGTATCCTTTGGTAATTTTTTAAAAAAAGAGTATTTTGAATACGGTGGATTTAATGTTTTCTTAAAAATTTTAGGATCAATTGCAAAAGTAACTTTGGGCTATAAAGCTTTCTCTAATTTGGCATTAAGAGTCCTAACCTCTTGCTGCCAAATATGACAAACTTCACATTCCCTTCTGGGAATACATCCTGTAACATCCTTATCTTTTGAACTTTCTGCAATACTAGCTGTTGTACCCCAAAATTTGCCCTCCCATATTCTTCAAAGATTTGCCAAGTCAAGCTGCAAAATTCCCCAAGGGTTGCACAGTGCAAAGATCTCCTATACAGTCAAGATTAGGGTTTTGAGTCTGATCAAGAAAAAGAAGTTTTCAAGGGCCCAATCAAGTCTCATATGCCTACAAATATGGTCAAGCATCCTCATATCAAGTTTCAAGACATTCAGCTCAAAATTGCACAATCAAAAACCCTAATTGCACTACAGTCAACTGTAGGGGCAAAATGGTCATTTGACAGTCAAAAGTTCAAATTTTTGGTCAATATATAATTTTGAAGCCACAAACATTATTTGATCAATGCTTGATCATGATTCTCAAAATTTGGCTCAGAAATCATCAAATTGCAAAAGTTTCCTTATTTGGACAGCTGAAAAAAGTCAACTGAAATTGACCAGGGCATAACTTTCACATGGATTATCAGAAAAATTCCATCCAAATCTCATTTTGAAGAGAAAGACATTTCCTACAACTCCTCTTCATACTTCAAGTCCAAGAAATTCCCTCACAAAAAGTTATCAATTTCAACATTATAGGTCATTTTCAAAAGTCAACAAAAAGGGACTTTAAGTCAAAGGCCATAACTTGAGATTGGTAAATCAAAATGACATGGGACCAAAGACATTGGTTAGAGGACTCAAAGACCTTTCCAAAATGTCCAAGAACATGAGAAAAGCTTAAAAATTGAGCAAGTTGTGCCTTGTGGAAGTTGGGAAAGTTTTGGATATTTTGAAAAGTCAATATTACTTCAAATGACCTAAAATTGCTAATGGGCCCATTTTTCTTCCACAAATCATCATCCATGGCATATGCACGACCACTTGGCCCAAAGGGAAGTATTTTCTCATTTTTTATTTATTTATTTGAATTTTTATTTATATTAATTCATTTAAATCAATTAAATATATGAAAAATATTTAACTTAACCAAACCAATCTTTTTATACATATTTTATGCTCAATAATTCGTGCCTAGCCAAATAAGGAAAGAATTGGACTGATTAGATCATGATTTGCACAAAAGCACATGGAAAATATTTGGAAAAATAAAGCTTGAAAATCAAATCTCCAAATCAATGAATGCAATGGATTTGATTGATTCTTTTTGACCTAATTCACTACTACATATGCCAGGATCACAACCCTAATGAGGATACACACGCAGCTGCCCAAGAAAGCCAGAACCAAACTTGAATTTTTGTCTAAAAAAGTCAATTCTGAAAACATCCTTCCAAGGCGATTCAGGTCTCAATTCTTGTTCCATTAGCTTCCCCAAGGTTCACTGGACCTATTCCAATCAAAAACAACAATCCAAACGCAAGGAATTGGTATACAGAACCTGGAATACCTTGTGAAAAATATATAACCGTGTTTTAAAATTTATGCATCTTCATAACTTTTTATTCATTGATTCATGTTCATTATGAAGTTTTGAAGCTAACCAATGCATTCAATTGTCTTTTTATGCCGTATACACGATTTCACCATGTTTGAGTTCTAGGGTTTGCAGGACCTCAAAATTGGGGGTTTTTGTTTAAAGGAAAATTAGCCCTCAAGACTACTACCATTAGATTCAGCAGGCTTGAACGATCACAAACCACCCATCGCGCCTAATTTATTGACCCTCTAAGACCTATTCGCTATTTTCTCAAAACTGGCCTAAGAGAACATTTGCAAAACCGTGGCTTAATGTTTTGTGTTTCAGGAAGGCGAAGACGATGATGTCGTGGCTGCCAACGATTGGCAGGTTTGAAAATTCGCGCGCGTGGGTGGACCATGGTCATTATTTCTTTTATCATGTTTATTTGATATTATATATTAAATGTAATTGAGATGGCTCAGTGGTAGGTACACACGTTTGCAATGTCCATGACCTGGGTTCGAGCCCCAGGTCTTACATGTTTCATATTATTTTTCAGTAATAATTCCCATGCAGCGCCAGCATCAAGACGCACCATATGCCCTCAGGAATCCAGCATCCACGTGCCCCTGGAGATCCAATCAAAGGCATAGATTTAAAGAACACGTTGCACCCTGGTCCATGCTTCAGCATGCTAATTGGAAAAGTCAAATGGATTCAGATTGTTGGGCCAGATTATTCAAGATCACACCTCCACTTTGGGGACTACCACCCCCTAGGTTTGCATATTTTTCATTTTTTTTTTATTTCTTTTATTTATTTAACTCTATTTCTTTTAGTTATTATTTTAATTAATTATTTCTACAAAATATAAAAAAAATCATAAAAATCAGAAAAGATAAAAAACAATAAATATTTTTATTTTAATATTTTCTTGTAAATAAATGCATGTAAATTAATTAGTTTAAAATAGGGTTTTAACTTTAATTTCCTTCATGACAAAAATCTAAAAAAATATAGAACTAGGTTTAATAAATGTCTTATTCCTTTTAATTTTTTCTTTTTTCACAAAAATATTATTATTTTATTTATTTTCACAATCAAATTTGCATGTAAAAATTAGGTTTAATTTAGGTTAAAAATTCAATATTTTCTTAAATAAATTAAAATAAAGTAGAATTAGGGTTAGTAGTTAATTTCAATTAATTCCTTTTCTATTAAACCCTAAAATACTAAAAACACCAAAAAAAAAAAACAATTTCCTTTCCTTTTTTAATTTATTAATTTCTCATTAATTTAATTTTTGCAAAAGGGTCCAACGCCCTCGTTTCGCTCTTAATTTCTTATTCGCATTATTATTTTTATTCCGCTTAAATAATTATGTACCTCTCCCGAAGCCATGTAATTACTTCTCGCATTTTTATTTATTTTCTGTCAAATCGGGTCCGGTTTAATTTTGGCGATGTGGACCCGCGCCTTTTGTAATAGCTTTAGATTTTATTTTTTCGCAACTTTTAATTGTTAATCAAAAGCATGAAAGAATGTATGTCAAAATAAAATCAAGCGTAGAACACCAATTGACATGAACAAGATAAATACAAATGAAAACGACACACAATTCACACACACCACCCCTAGGGTACGCCTCACTGTTGCCTTGCCTCGAAAGGTGATCGTTGAGTAGAGGATGTCTTAGTAAGTCCTCATGATCCGGGAACCTGGCATGAGGGTAGCTTCTAAGGTGTCTTCCCATTGCTCTGGTGATCAC
The DNA here is from genome assembly GCA_948472305.1 of Vicia faba. NCBI lineage: Eukaryota > Viridiplantae > Streptophyta > Magnoliopsida > Fabales > Fabaceae > Vicia > Vicia faba. The sequence goes on from OX451741.1 coordinate 1,240,866,738, forward strand.
CACGTCCCGAACCTCGAATTGACCCGAATACCTCCAACGGTGGTGCTACCTACCTCTCAATGGTGGGATGACACTACTTTAAAGGACATTTACACAGACGAATTCCTTAGGGTAGGTAGGTTCCCGTAGATACTTGCTCTAATTTCAAAAACAAATCAAAAAATACTTTTCACACCGACACCTTTTCAAAAAGCTTTCGAAAGCATTTTTTCAAACACTCTTGAGGACAGATACAAGAGTCGAACTGGAATTTTCAAAGAAACTTTTTCAAACCCACCCACAGTTGAAAAGCAAACAAACCATTTTTGAAAACACAAGTGAGCAAGTATCTAAGAGCCCATGGATAACCATGGATAGAAAGGGTGCTAACACCTTCCCTTTCTATAATCTACCTCCTGAACCGAGAGCAATCTCTTTAAGGAATTTTTCTGTGCTTTTGTCCTTTCCATTTGGAGAAAATAAAAGACGGTGGCGACTCTTGCTTCCGCGACATTTCGCGAACCAGCGTTAAACAGTCAGTTCCAGATCCACCGATCACAGAACTGGCGACTCTGCTGGGGACCAAACTTAAAGTGAGGTGTACCTTAGGGTTAGTTCATAACTGTGTTTTCAATTGTCTTCTTTGCTTGCTTTACTATTGTGGGTTGTATCGGAGTTACATAGATCCTAACCCGGATCTGGGGATACCCTGTTTAGGTAGCATAAGCTGTGAGGGACATGTCCGGCGTATACCGACATGGGTGAAGCAGTGGCTACGTTGGTGTGGCGCCTTGGTCTGTACCGATATCCCTCGTGTTGAAACGGGGAGAATATGGGTCTTCCAAGGAGTCATTAAGCACCAACAGACCTTAGAACCTTAAATGACACAACTTGGCCATTAGAACAGTAGCAGTATGCTACGCCCATTGAGGCTAAACTCTCGTGATGGTTCTGGCCGCAAGAAAAGATTGCGATGCTGGAGTTATGACCGATTGAGGGTAGTCAATGATATTGGGATCCTCTAAGAACCCGGTTACTTTGATAGGACAGGTATGAACCAACAAACTGAAAGAGGGTAATACCTAGACCTCATGCTGGCCTAAACTCTAAGGGCTTCTCTTGTGTGACTTGTGTGCCTTCGTACTTGACTACTTGCATGCTTTTTTGTCTGACACTCGAGCTTCTTGCAGGTTTTGTTTGTAGTCCTTAATTAAGACTCATAACAGGGTATCCTAAGTTTCTTGCAGGTTTTGGTTTGCAGTTCTTAATTGGGACTCATAACAGGGTTACGTACATTACCCCATGCATAGCATAACATCATACCATTGCATACATCCTAACCCATTTCAAGGATCTCAAGGGCTTGTGATGCAGGTCATGGTGAATCAACTATCCCAGCAAGGGGCAAAAAGGGGATTTATTTTCCTCTAGCCAAGGTTGTCAGGGGCTATGACCCACTTGATATGGTGAGCCTTTGACCCTTGAAGAAGGACTCTCAACAACATGAAGTACCTTCAATCAAGTTACCAGTTTTCAGCTCTAACAAGTTTCTCTGTTTACCCCTTGAGGTCCTTGAAATCATTGCATGCACATCATACATATCATTGCATAACAGGTACCCTTTCTCTGCAGGTTACTCACCTTCTTCGCTGTTTATTTCAGCAGTCTCGTCATGAATCCTGAATCCTCAACTGAGCACACTATCAAGGCCCTCCAGGCTCAGAACGCCCAGTTCCAAGGGCTGATCATGAATTTGACTCAGGGGCAACAAGATCTGAAGGCTCTGCTCTTGAAGAAGGAAAAGAAGAAGAAGAGGACTGTTTTGTTCAGCCCTAGACGCAGATCCAGGAATACACTGCAGGATGAAACCGAGAGGACAACTCCATCTGTGGGGAAAAGCAGTCATCAAGAGGAAAGGGTTCCCAGTCCAGTGGTCTCCGACAATGAGACAGATTTCAACGACGAACAGTACCCTCCGGCTGAGGATAGGTACAAACAGTTGGAAGACCGGCTAAGTGCTATGGAGATACAAAAGGTGCCTGGCCTGGACTTCGAGGATCTAGGTCTGTCTTCTGGGGTAGTGATCCCGCACAAGTTTAAGGCACCTGCCTTTGCTAAATACGACGGGGCATCCTGTCCTAAATTGCATCTCAGGGCTTACACAAGGAGGATCCAACCCTATACAGCTGACAAAAACTTATGGATCCATTTCTTCCAAGAGAGTCTTTCAGGGACTCAGCTCGAGTGGTTCTATCAATTGAATGGAGCCAACATCCATACCTGGGAAGACTTAGCCACTGCATTTTACAAGCAATACCAGTACAATGCCGACCTTGCCCCTACACGTACCCAACTCCAGGGTATGTCACTAGGTTCAAGTGAAGGTTTCAAGGAATACGTGCAGAGATGGAGAGACCTTGCTGGAAGGGTGCAGCCTCCATTAACTGACCGGGAACTCGTTGATATGTTCTTGGGGACCCTATCCGGGCCATTCTTCAATCACCTCATTGGTAATTCATCTGCAGGATTTACCGACCTCATCCTGACTGGCGAAAGAATTGAAGCTGGTATCAAGAGTGGGAAAATCCAAGAGGCCACACCTTCTGACACTCACAAAAAGCCTTACACGGGAAAGAAAGAATCTAATGCTGCATACGGCCAAAAGAGTCGTCGTGACCAACATGCAGGGGCAGTCATGATTTCTGGTTCTGCACCACGCCGCCAACCACAAAAGGGAAACCAGCGAAGGCCGGACGAGCCTAAAAGACAATTCACCAACATTAACATGCCATGGTCACAAGCATTGCAGCACATGCTGAAGATGAACCTGATTGCGGTGATTAATCCTCCTGCAAATCCTAAGACCTCCTCTCCAAGCTACAATCCAGAAGCCAAATGTGCTTATCATTCTGATAGCCAGGGGCACGATACTGAGGACTGTTGGGCACTGAAGTACAAGATTCAGAACATGATCGATGCCAAAGAGATCGAGTTCGAGCCTGCCGAGACTCCCAACGTGATCACTGCTCCATTGCCAAAACATGGCTAGGGTCGAAAGATTTTTGTTCATTTGAATTCAAGTTGTATTTTTCTTTTCTTGTTCAGATAAACAATTATCATGTTAAACTCTTTTATTTCATGAATGCATTACACATGTCTGTCTTGATTTAATTATGTTTACTATGCTTAAAACCGCTTTCATATTTTTGTGATGGTCAACTCTTAATTGAAAATTCTAAACCTCTTGAGGGAGGATGACGAAAACGATACCATAATGTACAGTATGCTTTTGAACAAACCCCGCTTATGAGGTACAGGCATTGTTTCAATTCCTAAACACTGGAGTTATAAGGATGATAATCCCTCGTCAACCCATCTGAGCCAAAGAAGTAGAAGTTTTATTTTCGAAAGTCAAAACCCTTAATCATAACCTGGGGCAGGGTAGTCTCTCAATTGATCCAAGTGCATAACGAATGGCACCAAAGAGATCCTTACAAAAAGAAAGACAGTGATGGTTTAGAACAATCAAAAGGACATGCAGTCATTATCAAAAAAAAAATCATAAACGAAAAGCCCAAGAAGTCTAAACCTACAAAGGAGACTTACGAAACTGGGGCATCCCGCTGACTGTAAATTCAAAAAGAAACAGTCAGGCAAAAAATAGGGATAATCAAATCAAAAAGAAAGAGGTCTCACAAACCCTCAACAAAAACAAAAATGACTGCCTAGTCAGAATAAATCATCAATGTCCGAACCATCACCAGTATATCAAAGCAAAAATTCAAACAAGGTCTAACGTATGATCAACTGAGTTTAGGTTTGGAGAACATCACGAAGAGCGGGTGGGTACAAATAATTTGAGCCTTTATCCTTTGTTTCTTAAACCGTGAACCAAGCCACGATATAACCCTTAAAAGTCCTAGCTGAAGCATGGGTTAGTTCGAAAGCATACTGTTACGAAGGTATCCTGACTCCTGAAGGTTTGCTGTAAAATCTTGAGTTGACACCACACTGTATTACAAAAAATGCATTTTCAAAATTCAAGACAGACATAGGCTTTTGCATTCTTAAAATAACCTTGTTTGCATATGACTATTTGTTTGAACAGCATGGAAACTCGCACGATGAACACCTTGTGAACAGAAGTACCTCCGATCATGGGGCGCAGTAGGAGCATGCCCATTATCTGGGGCATGGCAAAATACTTCCAACAGGGGCAACTCCCTACATTCTGAGAGCGTGGACATAGTCGGAAAAATACTATGCAAAATCAAAGACCCGCTAGGTTGACACACCTAGGCAAAAATAAGGGCTTCCCGGCGAACCAAAAGGGTTCGGGCAAAATGAAGGGATGAAACGAAAAAACATGTACACCCGGCAAGTCGAAAACCTGAAAGGGCGGCTTGGGCAAAAATGGGTATCCCGGTGGACTGAAAACCCGAAAGGGCGGTCCAGGCAAAAGTTAGGGATCAAAGCGTACGACTATGTCCCGGCATCTCGTCATTTGTCTACCCGAAGATTTGTCAATTACCCCCACAGGTATCCTCTTCCCTCACCCCCGAAGCAGGGGCAATAATGAGTTATCCAGGCGATCCAATTGCTCTGTCAACCAAAGTACAAAGGAAAGATCAACATAAGGATGATTACCATCTACCTTTACAAATTCCAGATCGTGGGTTAACATCCGAAACCAAACAGGACAATCATCCATTTAATCAAAATCATGCAACCCTACACCGGTTCCCTCTCAATTTTCAGAAGAAGTTTTACACGAACTTATCCCACAAATAACCTTACCCCGGTTCATCAAGAAGTTTTTACACAAACTTATCCAAGTAACCTAACCCCGGTTCCTCCAGAAGTCTTACATGGACCTATCTCAAGATGACCTAACCCCGGTTCATCAAGAAGTTTTTACACAAACTTATCCAAGTAACCTAACCCCGGTTCCTCCAGAAGTCTTACATGGACCTATCTCAAGATGACCTAACCCCGGTTCATCAAGAAGTTTTTACACAAACTTATCCAAGTAACCTAACCCCGTTTCCTCCAGAAGTCTTACGTGGACCTATCTCAAGATGACCTAACCCCGGTTCGTCAAGAAGTTTTACACGAACTTATCCTGCAGTAACCTAACCCCGGTTCCTCCAGAAGTCTCACATGGACCTATCTCAAGATGACCTAACCCCGGTTCATCACGAAGTTTTTACACAAACTTATCCTGCCGTAACCTAACCCCGGTTCCTCCAGAAGTCTTACATGGACCTATCTCAAAATAACCTTACCCCGGTTCGTCAAGAAGTTTTACACGAACTTATCCTGCGGCAACCTAACCCCGGTTCCCCCCAGAAGTCTTACATGGATTTAGCTCAAGATAACCCCACCCCGGTTCATCAAGAAGTTTTACATGAACTTACCTCACCAGGCAACCCTACACAGGTTCTCCTTCTCCGGACGTAGTTTTACACGAACTCGACATCAAGCAACCCTACACCGGTTCCCTCTCTTCAAGATGCAGTTTTACATGGACTCGTCACCCAGAAACCCTACACAGGTTCTCCCTTTCCAAGAACGAAGTTTTACACGAACTCATCATCAAAGTAACCCTACACAGGTTCCTTCTCCATTTCAGATGCGGTTTTACATGAGCTCATCAGCAGGCAACTCCACATAGGTTCCCTCTTTCAACTTACAAAATTACAGTTCAAAACCTCCCCAGGAGAGTCCAATCCAGTTCCCCAGGAAAATTGGAGTTCATCTCCCCAAGCAGTAAGCTTATCCCCAGTAAATTCTGGAAGCTTATCCCTCACAGAGCACGAACGCGTCGCTGGCTTTATTTAAAGAGTTATTTCCGTAATAGGACATAACTGGGTTATCCTCAGCCAAAAGCCATGGAAAGAGCGTCCCCGACGAAGTTCTCTTATCCCCAGCGAAGTCTATTCATACTTCCAATACAACAAAGATATCCTCAGCAAGTCATTATCAACAATTCAACAAAATATCTCTCTCCCCACAGAGTATCACTCCCCAGCATGGTCGCTAGAGTATTTTTCTCCCCGCAGAATCTTCCATTTGCCAAGTTTATTCCTCAACGGAGTCATCTTCTCCTACCGGTATTCTTGCAGTTATCATCCCCAGCGGAAGCAAAATCTATTCTTCAGCATCAGCCCAGGATACGACTTCCCGGCACCCGTCAAGGATTCACTTTCCTAGACGAAAACATACATTCATAAAACATCACATACATCATTATAGCATGCATAGACGCATTATATCATGCAAATCTCATTTATGTTGAGAACATCATTGCTTGATCCATATCATGCATTGCATATGACTGACCTTTACCTTTCAGGAAAGATGCAGTTGAGATTCTCAATCATATTTCAAGACCTAGACCGGTTCAGTTGGTCGACCCCAAAGATCTCTTATCCAGTCCCAGGCCTTCTCTAGTCCAGCTAAATCGACTCCCAACAGATTTTCCTGATGAAGACTCAGTGGAAGTTATCAGACTATAATGGTTCTCTCTCCGACGGTGCATGAGATTTCCATTTCAGGTTTTTCTTTGAGATTATATTCTCCTATTGGTTCTCTCTCCGACGGTGCATGAGATTTCCATTTTAGGTTTTTCTCTAAGATTATATTTTCCTATTGGTTCTCTCTCCGACGGTGCATGAGATTTCCATTTTAGGTTTTTCTTTGAGATTATATTTTCCTATTGGTTCTCTCTCCGACGGTGCATGAGATGATTCCATTTGAGGTTTTTCTTTAAGATTATATTTTCCTATTGGTTCTCTCTCCGACGGTGCATGAGATTTCCATTTTAGGTTTTTCTTTGAGATTATATTTTCCTATTGGTTCTCTCTCCGACGGTGCATGAGATGATTCCATTTGAGGTTTTTCTTTAAGATTATATTTTCCTATTGGTTCTCTCTCCGACGGTGCATGAGATTTCCATTTTAGGTTTTTCTTTGAGATTATAATTTCCTATTGGTTCTCTCTCCGACGGTGCATGAGATTTCCATTTTAGGTTTTTCTTTGAGGTTATAATTACCTATTGGTTCTCTCTCCGACGGTGCATGAGATTTCCATTTTAGGTTTTTCTTTGAGATTATAATGTCCTATTGGTTCTCTCTCCGACGGTGCATGAGATTTCCATTTTAGGTTTTTCTTTGAGATTATATTTTCCTATTGGTTCTCTCTCCGACGGTGCATGAGATTTCCATTTTTAGGTTTTGCTTTGAGGTTATAATTTCCTATGGTTCTCTCCCTGACGGTGCGTGAGATGTAATTCCCTTTCAGGTTATAATTTCCTATTGGTTCTCTCTCCGACGGTGCGTGAGATGATAATTCTAACCCAGGTTTTTTTTAATGTTTGCTTTTGAGATTATAATTGCCTATTGGTTCTCTTCCCGATACTGCGAAGATGATAATTCCCACCAAGATTTTTCTCAACGAGCGTTGTTGAAGTTAAAGTCACCCAAGGTTCGCTTACCATTCATACTAAGGTAGTGAATACCCCTGGTTCATTCATCACCTTTTGAAGACCCAGACTCAGCTCCTGTAACCAGTCAGGACACATTTACACAAAGCATCTGAAAATCAACTCCTGCAACGTGTCAGGTAATCATTTTCTATTTTGCAGGTATACAGGTTCTCGCCAAGGAATCTCTTACGCAATCTCTTACGCGATCAACATCCAGATGGCATCTATAAGCCCATCATCCTATTCATCGACCTCTAAATGGCATCTATAAGCCCATTCCACCACACTGCTACTATGTGAGCGCAAATTTCTGGGCACTTTAGTGTTCAATCATCTTCTACCCTCGGATTACGAAAGGCACGTCCGCCAATCTGCATCCTCAGGTCTAAGAAGATTGAACAGGGGCAACTGTTGTACCCCAAAATTTGCCCTCCCATATTCTTCAAAGATTTGCCAAGTCAAGCTGCAAAATTCCCCAAGGGTTGCACAGTGCAAAGATCTCCTATACAGTCAAGATTAGGGTTTTGAGTCTGATCAAGAAAAAGAAGTTTTCAAGGGCCCAATCAAGTCTCATATGCCTAGAAATATGGTCAAGCATCCTCATATCAAGTTTCAAGACATTCAGCTCAAAATTGCACAATCAAAAACCCTAATTGCACTACAGTCAACTGTAGGGGCAAAATGGTCATTTGACAGTCAAAAGTTCAAATTTTTGGTTAATATATCATTTTGAAGCCACAAACATTATTTGATCAATGCTTGATCATGATTCTCAAAATTTGGCTCAGAAATCATCAAATTGCAAAAGTTTCCTTATTTGGACAGCTGAAAAAAGTCAACTGAAATTGACCAGGGCATAACTTTCACATGGATTATCAGAAAAATTCCATCCAAAGCTCATTTTGAAGAGAAAGACATTTCCTACAACTCCTCTTCATACTTCAAGTCCAAGAAATGCCCTCACAAAAAGTTATCAATTTCAACATTATAGGTCATTTTCAAAAGTCAACAAAAAGGGACTTTAAGTCAAAGGCCATAAATTGCGATTGGTAAATCAAAATGACATGGTACCAAAGACATTGGTTAGAGGACTCAAAGACCTTTCCAAAATGTCCAAGAACATGAGAAAAGCTTAAAAATTGAGCAAGTTGTGCCTTGTGGAAGTTGGGAAATTTTTGGATATTTTGAAAAGTCAACATTACTTCAAATGACCTAAAATTGCTAATGGGCCCATTTTTCTTCCACAAATCATCATCCATGGCATGTGCACGACCACTTGGCCCAAAGGGAAGTATTTTCTCATTATTTATTTATTTATTTGAATTTTTATTTATATTAATTCATTTAAATCAATTAAATATATGAAAAATATTTAACTTAACCAAACCAATCTTTTTATACATATTTTATGCTCAATAATTCGTGCCTAGCCAAATAAGGAAAGAATTGGACTGATTAGATCATGATTTGCACAAAAGCACATGGAAAATATTTGGAAAAATAAAGCTTGAAAATCAAATCTCCAAATCAATGAATGCAATGGATTTGATTGATTCTTTTTGACCTAATTCACTACTACATATGCCAGGATCACAACCCTAATGAGGATACACACGCAGCTGCCCAAGAAAGCCAGAACCAAACTTGAATTTTTGTCTAAAAAAGTCAATTCTGAAAACATCCTTCCAAGGCGATTCAGGTCTCAATTCTTGTTCCATTAGCTTCCCCAAGGTTCACTGGACCTATTCCAATAAAAAACAACAATCCAAACGCAAGGAATTGGTATACAGAACCTGGAATACCTTGTGAAAAATATATAACCGTGTTTTAAAATTTATGCATCTTCATAACTTTTTATTCATTGATTCATGTTCATTATGAAGTTTTGAAGCTAACCAATGCATTCAATTGTCTTTTTATGCCGTATACACGATTTCACCATGTTTGAGTTCTAGGGTTTGCAGGACCTCAAAATTGGGGGTTTTTGTTTAAAGGAAAATTAGCCCTCAAGACTACTACCATTAGATTCAGCAGGCTTGAACGATCACAAACCACCCATCGCGCCTAATTTATTGACCCTCTAAGACCTATTCGCTATTTTCTCAAAACTGGCCTAAGAGAACATTTGCAAAACCGTGGCTTAATGTTTTGTGTTTCAGGAAGGCGAAGACGATGATGTCGTGGCTGCCAACGATTGGCAGGTTTGAAAATTCGCGCGCGTGGGTGGACCATGGTCATTATTTCTTTTATCATGTTTATTTGATATTATATATTAAATGTAATTGAGATGGCTCAGTGGTAGGTACACACGTTTGCAATGTCCATGACCTGGGTTCGAGCCCCAGGTCTTACATGTTTCATATTATTTTTCAGTAATAATTCCCATGCAGCGCCAGCATCAAGACGCACCATATGCCCTCAGGAATCCAGCATCCACGTGCCCCTGGAGATCCAATCAAAGGCATAGATTTAAAGAACACGTTGCACCCTGGTCCACGCTTCAGCATGCTAATTGGAAAAGTCAAATGGATTCAGATTGTTGGGCCAGATTATTCAAGATCACACCTCCACTTTGGGGACTACCACCCCCTAGGTTTGCATATTTTTCATTTTTTTTATTTCTTTTATTTATTTAACTCTATTTCTTTTAGTTATTATTTTAATTAATTATTTCTACAAAATATAAAAAAAATCATAAAAATCAGAAAAGATAAAAAACAATAAATATTTTTATTTTAATATTTTCTTGTAAATAAATGCATGTAAATTAATTAGTTTAAAATAGGGTTTTAACTTTAATTTCCTTCATGACAAAAATCTAAAAAAATATAGAACTAGGTTTAATAAATGTCTTATTCCTTTTAATTTTTTCTTTTTTCACAAAAATATTATTATTTTATTTATTTTCACAATCAAATTTGCATGTAAAAATTAGGTTTAATTTAGGTTAAAAATTCAATATTTTCTTAAATAAATTAAAATAAAGTAGAATTAGGGTTAGTAGTTAATTTCAATTAATTCCTTTTCTATTAAACCCTAAAATACTAAAAACACCAAAAAAAAAAACAATTTCCTTTCCTTTTTTAATTTATTAATTTCTCATTAATTAATTTTTGCAAAAGGGTCCAACGCCCTCGTTTCGCTCTTAATTTCTTATTCGCATTATTATTTTTATTCCGCTTAAATAATTATGTACCTCTCCCGAAGCCATGTAATTACTTCTCGCATTTTTATTTATTTTTTGTCAAATCGGGTCCGGTTTAATTTTGGCGATGTGGACCCGCGCCTTTTGTAATAGCTTTAGATTTTATTTTTTCGCAACTTTTAATTGTTAATCAAAAGCATGAAAGAATGTATGTCAAAATAAAATCAAGCGTAGAACACCAATTGACATGAACAAGATAAATACAAATGAAAACGACACACAATTCGCACACACCACCCCTAGGGTACGCCTCACTGTTGCCTTGCCTCGAAAGGTGATCGTCGAGTAGAGGATGTCTTAGTAAGTCCTCATGATCCGGGAACCTGGCATGAGGGTAGCTTCTAAGGTGTCTTCCCATTGCTCTGGTGATCACCACGTCCCGAACCTCGAATTGACCCGAATACCTCCAACGGTGGTGCTACCTACCTCTCAATGGTGGGATGGCACTACTTTAAAGGACATTTACACAGACGAATTCCTTAGGGTAGGTAGGTTCCCGTAGATACTTGCTCTAATTTCAAAAACAAATCAAAAAATACTTTTCACACCGACACCTTTTCAAAAAGCTTTCGAAAGCATTTTTTCAAACACTCTTGAGGACAGATACAAGAGTCGAACTGGAATTTTCAAAGAAACTTTTTCAAACCCACCCACAGTTGAAAAGCAAACAAACCATTTTTGAAAACACAAGTGAGCAAGTATCTAAGAGCCCATGGATAACCATGGATAGAAAGGGTGCTAACACCTTCCCTTTCTATAATCTACCTCCCGAACCGAGAGCAATCTCTTTAAGGAATTTTTCTATGCTTTTGTCCTTTCCATTTGGAGAAAATAAAAGACGGTGGCGACTCTTGCTTCCGCGACATTTCGCGAACCAGCGTTAAACAGTCAGTTCCAGATCCACCGATCACACTAGCTTTTAGACTTTTGAAGTCTTTTTCATCTTTATAGACTTTACTCTCGAGAAATGAAAATATTTGTTTATCGGAGGATAATCTCTTAAAGGCATCTTCAGCTTTGTATTGCAGTTTTTCAAAAGCTAACTTTAGTTCAGAAAAGGTCATAGAAGAAAAGTTGTTAGGATATGCTTGTCTTACTTGTTTGTTGTGGTTGTCTTTCTTGTTGTAGAATTGACTTTTTATATGTGCCATCAGACATAAATTTGCACTTTCATCACTACAACTTGAACTGTCATCGTCTGATGAATCGCTGTCGCTTTCCCATGCAATATAAGCTCTTCTTTGTTTGTTGAACTTCTTTGGTGGAGCTTTTTCCTTATCCTTTTTCATCTTTGGACAGTCTGGTTTGTAGTGTCCAACTTTACCACAATTGTAACAAGGTCATTTACCTCTTTGCTTTTTATTTTCTTCTTGCCTTAGATCTTTGGATTGTTTTCGAAAGCTTATGAGATTCTTATCGGAGTGCTTGATTCCATTCTTTTGGATAAATCTATTGTATCTCCGAACAAAAAGTCCCATTTCTTCATCATCAGAATCTTCATCACTAGTTAACCCATTTTCATCTTGCTCTTTGGTTGAGGACTTAGAGCTAGAAGTCATTAGAGCTATTGACTTCTTCTCACCCTCCTTGTCTTTGTTCCTTTCTTCCTTACTCTTATTTTCGTATTTTTCAAGACTTTGCAATTCTTGTTGATGTTCTTCCAGCTTTCCAAACAGAGTTGTAATGGTAAGCGTAGTGAGGTCATTTGCTTCCTTGATAGCTGTTACTTTAGGTTTCCATTCCCTGCTAAGACATCTCAGAATTTTATTAGTAGAAATTTCATTGGAAACAGGTTTCCCAAGTGCATTTAAACGACTCACAAGATGTACGAATCTCTTATGCATGTCAGAGACAAATTCTCCTTGCTTCATGCGAAAGAGCTTGAACTCTTGATTGAGTGTATTAATGCGGGATTGTTTAACTTCAGTTGTGCCTTCATGGGCAATTTCTAAAGCGTCCCATATTTCTTTAGCAGAGGTGCAGTGAGACACCCTATAATACTCATCAGCACCAAGTGCTGCAATCATCATATTTCTGGCTCTCCAATCGCACGACCATTTCTTTTCATCCATTTCATTCCATTGATCCTCAGGTTTAGGTACTATTGCACCTGCATCATTCCTCATGGGGATTTGAAAATGACCATTTTGAATGGCAGTCCATACATTCCTGTCAACGGAATTTATGTGTACACGCATGCAGTCTTTCCAGTAGCCATAGTTTTCACCATTGAAAATAAGAGCTCTATTATACGCCCCATTTGGTTCAAAGGCCATAACGTTACGAGTAGATACAAAGCACCAGCTAACCGGTGCTCTGATACCACTTGTTAGACGGTGTGGCAAGTGATCGAGAGGGGGGGGGGGGTATATAGATCACCTCTTGTTTTTCAAGGATTTAAATTTTTTTTTATCAAAGAGAGTTGAAAGCAGTGAAAATCAATGTCCTGAATCAATTTCGTCTACTTTGAACCGACTACTAGAAAGATTGACATGTGAAAACTTTGCTGGATTTTTATTAAATGGAATGGATGAATATACAACTCAGAAATCTTGACGTTTCAATGCACTTATCATAAAACAGTATTTCCAATGAATTCAGAAATATGATAGGAATTTTGTCAAACACTTGGCGTAGCTTGTATAATGATTTAATAGTGGTGGTTTGGTGAAAATGTTTGAGCCACTATGTTTATCATTAGACTGTAAAACTTAGCACGCCAATTGAATTGCAAAATTATAGAATATGTAAAACTGTAAAGAGAAATAAAAGAGAGAACGATACACAGGCAGTTTGGTAAGGAAGTTCCCCACTGTCGTCCTCGCGTGTGGGTACGTCTCCCTCTCAATTTCACAATCGAAACTGAGAACTTTTATATCAATATGCTGAATCTTTGATAGCAAGGTTACACTACACAGAAAGACAGAAATCCCTATGATCTTCTTCTTCTTGTAAGAACCACCACTTGATAAGAGTTGTATCAAGATTCCCTGCAAAGTCACCGAACGATCCTCCGCTTCCATGACCTGTTTGTTCAAAATCCTTCCGATTTCCAAACCCCTCACTACAACTGAATCCGACTTGCGTGACTGTGACTGACAAAACCCTCAAGAACACACCCGTTCTTGAAGGACAAACCCTCTGGTTTATTTCTTGAAGCTTCCTCTTCAACCTTCAACTCAACTAGACTTCTTCAATACTCAGCTGAACGTTATCTCAAACCGCTTGATTCAATTCAACAAGGATGTTTGATTTTCTTTGTTGTTCTTGAATGTAAGATGGTTGAGAAGATGATGAAGATGAAGGAATCAAAAGCTTCTGGTTGCTCACAATTGTTTTTGCACACAATCTTCTATACTGCTATATTCTTTCTGAACAAAAAGCTTGCTTATATTTATAACAGAAAACGGTTAGTCAAAAAAGAAAGTGCATGAGTCGATGCATGTTGGTCATGTGTCGACTCATGTTAGTTACATGTAACAAGATGCGTCGGTGCATTATGTTTTGAGTCGATACAAAAACCTGTTATAGCATTTTACAGAACCAACACTTTTATACCCGTCGACACATAATGCGTATGTGTTGATACATATTAATTGTAAATTTAAATTGAATTTAAAACATAGTATGCGTCGACACATGATATTATGTATCGATACATATAAGTTTTCAAAACGTTTTCCAGAATCATCAGAATTTTTTGTGTCGATACATAATGCGTATGTGTCGATACATACAAGTATTACAGGGGCACAAAATATTATGTGTCGATGCATGAAATTTATGTATCGATGCATGCAGTTTTTAGATTTACATTCCAGGATCATCAAAGAGTTATGTATCGACTCATAAGCTTTTGTATCGATACATAATAGTTTTGAGATACAAGTCCAGGGACTTCAGAAAGCTATGTATCGATACAAAACTTGATGTGTCAACACATAATGATGCATTATGAGAGAAATGTAATTTTGGCTTATTCAAACATGTTATACTATATTTGCAATGATTCAAAATTAATTTATGAAGGGGTTGCTCACATACGTCATAACATTGCATACAATTAACTCTTCACCTTTTGCAGGAAAGAATCCATCGACATGAAACTATCATCAACAAAGTTCCAACAGACAAATATTTTCAACAAGAAAAGATTGGTCGACCATCTACATAGCAAAATATTTCTTTCAGATTTCTTACTGGTTCATATAAATCTCTCAACGGTTTATTCTGATTCGTTTCTAGATTTTCACTGGTTCAGATAAATCTCTCAACGGTTTATTCTGATTTGTTTCTAGATTTTCACTAGTTCAGATAAATCACCAACGATTTATTCTGATTCGTTTCCAGATTCTTATTGGTTCAGATAAATCTCTCAACGGTTTATTCTGATGCGGTTCCAGATTCTTACTGGTTCAGATAAATCACCAATGGTTTATTCTGATACGTTTCTAGATTTTCACTGGTTTAGATAAATCTCTCAACGGTTCATTCTGATTCTTTTCCAGATTCTTATTGGTTCAGATAAATCTCTCAAAGGTTTATTCTATTTCGCTTCCAGATTCTTACTGGTTCAGATAAATCTCTCAACGGTTTATTCTGATTCATTTCCAGATTTATTACTGGTTCAGATAAATCTCTCAATGATTTATTCTGATTCCTTTCCAGATTCTTACTGGTTCAGATAAACCTCTCAACGGTATATTCTGATTCGTTTCCAGATTCTTACTGTTTCAGATAAATCTCTCAACGGTTTATTCTGATGCGTTTCCAGATCCTTACTGGTTCAGATAAATCTCTCAAAGGTTTATTCTGATTCATTTCCAGATTCTTACTGTTTCGGATAAATCTCTCAACGGTTTATTCTGATTTATTCTCTGTTAAAATCAAGTTCAGACTTTCTGCCAACAATCATCTTTGGATGGAATCTATAAGCCCATCTCCGAAAACTCCCCGTCATTTCTCCAAATGGCATCTTTAAGCCCATTCCCTACACAATCAACCCGCGTATCATCGAGTGCCAATTTCTGGGCACTCTAGTGTTCAATCATCTTCCACTTTCAAGCCACGAACGACAAACATGTCAATCTCGCTTTTCAAGTTTAAGAAGATTGACGAGGGGCAGCTGTTGTACCCCAAAATTTGCCCTCCCATTTTTTCACTCTAGATGCTATCCTAGGGTTTCTTAAATACTCAATTTGGCTCAAAAGTTGATCAAGCAGATTCTCTTCCTAGGCAACCAGCCAACAATTAGGGTTTTGCACTTCTCAAAGGTTTTCCCAATCCATGGCCCAGATAACTGCAAAGGCATTTGTGTGATTTTCTTAACTATAATCTTATGAGGATTGATGTTATTTTTGAGGGCATATTCTGTTTGAATAAGGTGCAAAGTCTAAATCTATCATTTTAAGCAATCATGATTGAGGGTTCAATTAATCATTTGGGTTTGAGCTTTTAAACATTTATTTTGTTTAAGAGTGCAAAATACATGATTTATCCTATCATATTATGTTTACTTGAAATGCAAGTTATCAAGCCAAGAGGTTTTATTCCAAACATTCAAACAAGAATTTCAAAATTAAACTAAAACTCAAAGTTTTGTACAACAAAATATTCATTATTACTCAAGCTTTGTGTTCATTACAGTTTTGTGGGACATTCACAAATGATTACAAGTAAAATACAAAGTTTAAATCTACAAGGGAACGTTTGCTTCTTCTTCAAGACTCTTTGCTTCATCCTCAAGAAATTCCCCATTGCTAGCCATCGTCTTGCTTGCCATTTTTTTGTACATGTGACAAAAGAAAGGAGAATATTAGCAAAAATCAACATTGAAAAGTCCAAGCAAAAATCTGATTTTTATCATTAGGGTTTTCTTTTAGGAATCAGAATTTTGTTTGTCCATTTTTCCCTATTTCTGCAAATCTCAAAACCTAGGTTTTGGTTCACAAAAAAGGGGAAAAATAAATAGATATACAAATTGGATAGGCAAGGCAACAAGTTCAAACAACAACAAAAGCAACAGGCTGCAAACAGCAGCAGTCAAATGCACAAGTCCAACAATACCAACAGCCAAACTGCATCACAAAAAAGGCAGTGCTTTGCAAAACAATTACGGCAACACAAGATGCAAGGCAGTAGGCTGCAAATAGCAGACAACAAGCTATCCAAATCAGAAATCAAAGGCAGCAACACAAAGCTACAACATAACAAAACAAATAATATGCAAGTAACAAGCCAAAGGCATCAAATGCTGTAATATAAGTCAACATCATCACTTTCCTTAGAAAATAAGCAAACCCTTCAGAAAATGAATCAAAAGCAAAAATGCTTTATCTCTCAAAGAGAGGAAAGAGGAAAGATATCACCTAGCCAGCAAATGCCAAGACAAACAGGTTGCTACAAGAAACAGTCTAAGAAGACCTCCTCAAAAAGCCTCCCTATGCTGCCCATAGCAGTCCCAAAATCTGTCCAAGTTCTGCACGAAAGCATGTCAACATAAACCATAGCAACTAGTCTGCAATACAGTCCAAAAATGCCCAGACTTGCACCAAAATGGAAACAGTCCAAGCTGCACTCAAAAGCCAAAAACTAGAAAAGCCAAAATTGTCAAAATTCAAAGTTTTTCCCCTCCTATTTTTTGACCCTAATCAGATAACAAGGTTTTTACTATTTTATAAAGGAGAAAAAACCACCAGATATTAAGAGGAGAGACATACAAAACTAGCAAAGATAAAAACTATAAAAAAACTCAGAATCAGATTTTGTCAACAAAAAATCCTTTGTCTCAAACTAACTGAAACATCATAGAACCACCATCAAAAACCAGCAAAATAACAGAAACATAGAACCAAAGTCCACCATCCAACCATCATCAAAAACTAGCAAAATAACAGAAACATAGAACCAAAGTCCACCATCCAACCATCATCAAAAACCAGAACAGAACTAGCAAACTAGCAAACCACAAAAAAACTCAGAATCAAAAGTTCAAGAAATCCTCTTGTCTCAAACCAATTGGAAAATCATAGTATCCACTAAAGTCCACCATCCAAACCTTGTCATCAAACATCATTATTCAAAACCCAACAAATTAGTAGCAAAAAAACAAGCAACAAAAAACCTAATCTGATAACTAGGATAACAGAAACTCAGAAGAAGAAAGAAGTCACTCACAAACACAAAGTCAGAGCCATCTTACTGAAAAGAACGTTAGGAAGTTAGTAAGGTTATAGATCTGAACCTCACCAAACGGTCTCTTTCTTCTCTTTCCTTACTCTCATTGAATATACCGTTGCATGCATCGCTACCTTTGTCGATCTCACCAAACGGAAAATTAGGGTTTCATGTTCCCCCTTTCTATATTTAGGGTCACCAAGTGAAAATCTACAGAAATTAGTCATGAATTAGTAACTAGCAGAAAGAGACGATCAGAAAAATGTAAGAAAAGTAAGGTTTTAGGACACGCCGCCGCCGTCACCGCCTTAAGGAGATTTCTGGCGCGGCCAAAGGGTCTTCTCCGGTGAAGGCCCATGGTAAGAGAGAAAAGAGAGGGCAGAGCGTTCAAGAGAGAGAAAAAATAATAAGTTATGAGGCCTGGCTTAGGCGTAGTGGAGTTTTGTGTTGTTTGATAACAACACCTTGACCCAATCCGGTGGTGACACTTATCACCACCTCTTTAGTTACCCTGGATAATACCCCACTTGCATCCCCATGGTAATCTGATGTGCCCTCATCATCCATCCATCTGATCATTCATCACAGCCCTTTCTACGCGTCTTAGATGCATGTCCATGGTACACCTCCAGGGGGTTGCTACACTGGATTAGCCAGAAACATTTGGGCCTATTAATTTCTGCACTCCCTATTTTACTCTATTTACAGGCCCATTTCTAATTTCCTCCTTTATATTTTTTTGGTTGTTAATATTTTATTTTTTATTATTTGATTTTTATCTCTTCAGCATATATTAAAAAAATGTAAATATTTTAACATTTGTTTTAAATAATTATTAACTTTAAAATAATTTTTGTTTGACATTATTAATTAAGTCCTTAATTAATTTTATAAAATGGAAAGAGTTTTAACCTAAATAATTATTTAACGGTTTGGACTTGTATTGTGTGATTTAAATATTTATTTCTTACTGTCACCCCCATTCATTAATTTGTACCCCCATTCCCGAAGCTCTGTAATAACTTAGAATTTCAATTTCCTCATTTTTATTGTTTTACTCATTACTGTATAGTAATTAGGCGTGTATGGAAAGATAAAAAAATCAATCGTTAGTTAACCTAATTTCAAAGATCAAATTAACTTGAATCAAGCACACTTTTTCACACGCGCACCTCTAGGGTAACCTTGCTCGTTGCTTCAGAAATACAGTCATGTCCCTCGAGTATGGGATGTTTTAGCAAATGACCCTTCGATAAAAAGATCGTAGTCCCTTAATGACCCTCGACATTTCCTTTGATAAAACGATCTCGTCCCTTACAAAAATTGCTAAAGCGTCACGTAAGGGTGCTTTCTATGACTGTAAAATTGACCCGCGCCTGTCCCTTTACATCCAACGATGAGGCTTATTACCAAATCAATGGTAAGATAGAAATGTCTAAAGGAGGAACAAAAATAATCTTGAGACCTTTCGATTAGGTAGACTCGCTCCTAGTTACTCACTTGCTCACGACAAAAACATTTTACACCAACACTTTCATCTCAAAACATTTTCAAAAGACAAAACCTTTTGTATACGTTCTTATAGAGACGAGAACCATTGCAAAACATATTTTCAAAACACCTTCTAAAACAAAATCCACAAACACATCTTTGAACCATATTTCGAAATAAAACTTTGTACGCGTTCTTATAGAAACGAGAACCATTACAAAGAGATTTTTCAAAACACTTTCAAAGCCCACATCACAAGCACACTGTCAAAACAAAAGCAAGTGATCTAAACGAGTAACTAAGAGCCCATGGAAAACCATGGATGAAAAGGGTGCTAATACCTTCCCTTTTCATAATCTACCCCCCGAACCCGAGAAATAATCTCGAAAGGTCTTTCCTGTGCTTTTTACCTTTCTTTTAGGATAAAAGAAAAGTCGGTGGCGACTCTTGCTATCCGCACAAATGCGATTGAAACACAAAACACCAAGTCAGTTCTCCCACCGGATCACAATGTTGTACTCATATCTCCAGAAGGGTGTCATACTCCCTTTACTGCCATACTTTGCTTCAATTGTACAAACAACATGGCGGAATACGAAGCGTGAATCTTCGGTCTCAAAGCTGCCATAGACTTGGGGATCAAATCCTTGGATGTATTTGGAGACTCAGCTTTGGTTATCAGCCAGATCAAAGGGGAATGGGACACCAAACACCCAAACCTTATCCCTTACAAAGAACATGTTTTGACATTGCTACCATATTTTGAGAAGATTACCTTCGAGCATTACTCGGAAGAAGAAAATCAGCTAGCAGACGCTCTAGCCACAATGTCATCTATGTTTAAACTTAACTGGGATAAAGAGGCTCCCTAGATCACCATTGAACGAATGGATGAACCAGCACACTGTCACGAGATTAGTACTGAAGAAGCAGTGGACCAGCCTTGGTTTCACGAAGTCAAGAGGTATCTCGAGGCTCAAGAATATCCAGAAGGAGCTTCAATCAATGATAAAAAGTTCTTAAGGAGATTCTCTACTAAATATTTACTTAGTAATGGCATCCTGTACAAACGCAATCATGACTCTGTGTTACTTTGGTGCATAGATAAGGTTGAAGCTGAAAGGATCATGGCCGAATTGCACGAAGGTACTTTTTGCACTCATTCCAGTGGGCATACGATGGCAAATAAAATCCTACGGGCAGGCTATCAATGGTCTACCATGGAAGCAGATTGTTATCAACACTCTCGAACCTGCCATAAGTGTCAAATTTATGCTGACAAAGTACATGTACCTCCGGTTCCTCTGAATGTCTTGACAGCTCCTTGGCCCTTTACTATGTGGGGATTGATATGATTGGGGAAATCAAGCCGACAACCTCCAATGGACACCGATTTATCCTAGTAGCGATTGACTATTTTACAAAATGGGTTAAAGTAACCTCCTTCGCTTCTGTTACCAAGAATGTTGTTGCCCGTTTCATCAAGCAAAATCTCATTTACCGGTACGGTATCCCAGAAAGGATCATCACTGACATGGTACAAATCTCAACATCACTATCATCACTGCATTGTGCGAGCAATTCAAGATTCAGCATCACAATTCTTCTCCCTATCGGCCAAAGATGAATGGTGTTGTAGAAGCTACAAATAAAAACATTAAAAAGATCATACAAAAAATGACGGTCACATACAAAGACTGGCATGAGATGCTACCATTCTCGCTCCACGGTTATCGTACCATAACCCGCACATCAACCGGGGCAACACCTTATTCTCTAGTTTATATCATGGAGGCTGTCTTACCTATCGAGGTTCAGATCCTCTCTTTGAGGATTATGAAGGATGCGGGGTTGAACAAAGACGATTGGATCCAGACTCGACTTGATCAACTGAACTTCATTGATGAGAAGAGACTTACTGTTGTTTGCCATGGTCAAATGTATCAAAAATGGATGACCAAGGCTTTCAACAAGAAAGTCAGACGCCAAGTGTATCAAGTTGGGGATCTAGTGATCAAACGCATCATCTTGCCACAAGGTGATCCCAGGGGCAAATGGACTCCTACCTATGAAGGACCATTTGTAATCAAAAACATATTCTCCGGTGGGGCAATGATCTTGACCACCATGGATGGCGACGACCTTCCACACCCTGCGAACGCGGACATAGTCAAAAGATACAACGCATAAGAGACCCGCTAGATTGACACATCTAGGAAAAATAAGGGCATCCCGGCTAACCAAAAGGTTCGGGCAAAAGTTAGGGATAAAACAAAAAAAAAATCTGTACTCCCGACAAGTTGAAAACCCGAAAGGGCGACTTGGGCAAAAAAGGGTTTCCCGGTGGACCGAAAACCTGAAAGGGCGGTCCAGGCAAAAGTTAGGGAATTAAGGCGTACGATTATGTCCCGTAGGATCACTTCATGGACAAACTTTGGCTTCCACTGACAAACTCAGAGGTTCTGATCAATTCAATCATCTTCGGACGAGGCAACAAATAGACAAGATGCTCAGAGATATGAAGGCTATAGCAGAATGGAAACCCCATGGGATTATTACACATAGCTATCTTTCCTTTGTATCAAATTTTTCTCTTTTACGACAACATTCTCTTACTAGAATGTTTGTCTCCTTGTACAAAAAATACTTATTCAAAGTCAATACAAAATATTCCTTTGAAAGTGAAAAAACTATTTGTCTTTTCCTTACACTTGTTTTGTTTACAAAAACGTCCAATGATTCATTGTTGAGCATATGCATTTGAACATAATTATTGTTTACAAATAAACGAAAAGAGGCAATTACTGATAGGTTGAAAGGATAGGGAAATATCTCTAGGTTATTCCATAGGTAATCCCCTGTAGTTTGTCATTTAAATCCCCAGCGGAACAAAGCTTCCAGTTATCAATCCCCTATAGAAATCGCCAAAATTCACATAATTTCCCAAGCAAGATTTTTCAAACAGTACACGACATTCCCCTTACAACAGAGTTTATTTCTCTAAGGGGAAATTCATCAGCACTTCAACTTCACGACATGAAGACTTTTACTCTATATCCTCAGCAGTAGTCAGGAAGCTATTTTTCTCCAATCCAACAGCAGTACAGTAGATTAGCTCACATGCGCATACATCACACCCATATATCATAAACATTGATAACACAAATGCATTATACTATGCATTTCATACAACATGACTTTGCATTTTAGCTAACAGTTTACCCTTTTCAGGATAAGTTTAATAGCTACCATTAACAATGTTCAAAGTGTTCAGATACAGTTCAGATACGCTTCAGACACAGATACCATTCTGATACTCATTCAGATTTTAACTTTTGATACAATTCAGATACGCTCCAGACACGGGTGCCATCCTAATACTCATTCATATTTCAACTTTTGATACAGTTCAGATACGCTCCAGACACGAATGCCATTCTAATACTCATTCAGATTCAATTGTTAGATACAGTCTAGATACGCTCCAAATACGGATGCCATCCTGATACTCATTCAGATTTCAACTTTTGATACAGTTCAGATACGCACCAGACACGGATGCCATTCTGATACTCATTTAGATTTCAACTTTTGATATAGTTCAAATACGCCCCAGATACGGATGTCATCCTAATACTCCTTCATATTTCAACTTTTGATACATTTCAGATACGCTCCAGATACGGAGGCCATTCTGATACTCATTCAAATTCAATTGTTAGATACAATTCAGATACGCTCCAGATACGGATGCCATCCTGATACTCATTCAGATTCATCTCTCAAATACAATTCATATACACTCCAAATAAGGATGTCATTCTAATACTCATTTAGTTTCAGCTTACAGATACAGTTCAACAATATTTCTGGATGACATCTACAATCCTATCTCTAACAACTTTCTATCACCTCTCCAAATGTCATCTTTAAGCCCATTCCCTCAACCATCACATCACCGAGTGCAAATTTCTAGGCACTTTAGTGTCTAATCATCTTCCACCTCCGAGTCACGAATGGCAGAATCGCCAATATAACTCTTCAAGTGTAAGAAGATTGAATAGGGGCAGTTGTTGTACCCCAAAATTTGCCCTCTCATTTCTCAAAGGATCACCCTATACCCTCAGGTTTGTTCCCATACAATTTTAAGCCTTGAATTACAAATTTTCCAAGAAAGTCATTCACAAGGGCAAGATGGTCATTTGCAAACTAAAAAGTCAAACTTTGACTTTTGGATCAAAAAATCAAGTTCCAAGAATCATATTTCATCAAGGCATGAAGTTTGTTTCATCAAGAAATTCAAAAGTCAAGATTACTTTGGAAAAGTCAAAATTCTAAATACTTAGAATTTTTCTAAGTGTTTAAGAAATATGACAAATTCAGAACTTCTGATCAGATTATCACCATGATGCAAGCTGATTCTGGAAGAACTTCTGGCACAAAAGTTTTAGATTTCAATAAGATCTAAAACATTTCAGAACAGAACTTCTCCTAGAAATGCTGGGATTTCAAGTTAAATCCTCAAAGACACGTCCCTAAAACTGAAGCATTCAGCAAATTCTGGACACTTTCAAAACAGATTTTGGTCAGAACTTCTGGGCCAGTTTTCACAAAGGTTCAGTCAGAGTTTGCAAGGGTAATTCAAAGAAGGTTACAAAGCGTGCTACAAGCTTCCTGGAAAGTCTGAGAACTCCTTCAGAATATGCTGGATCAAGAAGATACAAAGATCAGAAGTTAGATGTCTATTCTAAGTTACGCTGAAGCTGAACTTTTAATTCAGAATTAAGAAATGATGCAGAATCTTACATTGAAGGATTTCTAGTTAGATAAATATCATCATCATTTAATGCTCACAACCATTTTTGGGTCTTTATCCAAAGGACTTCCCCACGTGTGGCATAGAAGTACCATCACATTCTTGGAAAAAGCAACTTTTGCACAAGAATAGGCTGAGCCCATGCGTTTCTTTTGCTTTTAAGGTTACTTTTCCTTAATTCCCGCTTACGAATCCAGCTTAGGCATGGCTAAGAAACTACTAACCACCATACCTATTTGAACTTGCTTCAAAAACAAGTCAGCACCTAGCATATGATGGTTGTACCCTTGATCTCTACAAGCTACAATATCCTTGCCCATAAATTGAAAGCCATTGGAAACTGTAAAGGGGTCGAGTTTTTTGAGAAAGAAAAAACCTTGAACCCCTGCTAAAATTCCAAGAGTCCAAAACTGCAAATACAAAAATACAAAATCCTGTTAACTTTTGGTTCATGCATTCAAAATCCATTTTTTTCCTCAAGTATTTCTTGACCAAAACCATCCATACAGTTTCTGATATACATTTAGAAACCATCCTAACTTCTGTGTTCAGACTGTAACACATTCTCCATCCATATTCACCTCAAGGAAGTCAGAACTTTGCCCCCTTGGTTGTTCCATAATTTTTTTAATCATTCATTGCCCAAGTTGAAAGCTTCCAGCCTACTGAGTACGTGAAGAAGTTGTTCAGAACATCACCAGAGTTCAGAACCAGACTCCAGCTCACAGAGTATTTTCCAGCTGCAAGGTAAGCTTCTGCTGACTCTCATCATATTACTTAGGCATTATCAGATTTGCATTTTCAAAAATACAATGTAGACATCATGATTCTGATGTTGTACGTATTCTGAGGTTTCACGTATTTGTATGCCTAAGTAGGGAGTAAATTAGTTCATAACTTCTTAAGGAAATTAGGATTAGAAAGTTCATGATTGCTTCTGATTTATAGTTCTGATATCTCTTGTTTCTAAAACATTATGAAACCTGTCATAACTATGATATGCACATCTTCTATTCTGTTGAGAAATGACTAAGTTGCAGATGTTCTGACTAGCATGGAGAGGGAGACTAAGCTCTGCCAGTGGCATCAAAACTTCTTAAATCTTCTTTGTTCCCAGCGGACCCAAAACTTATGACTTTACCTATTTCTACTAATATGATTTCTGTTTTTGCAGCACGCCAGAGTCAGAACTTCTGATCTCTTTTAATTCAATAATACGCTGATTCTATTTTCTTTTTTCCTTACTAATTTTTGCTATCGCTTATATTTTCACTAATCAAAAACACCAAAAACATTTTACATTTTACATGCTTTATTTTATTTCTTAAAACAAAGAGACCAAAAATATTTTCTTAAACAAAACTTATTTCTTTTCTTAAACAAAACAAGTCCATTTCACATTTTCTTGTACATTCTTACCCATTCAATATGGTGGTAATAGTAACTTAGGATTTAATTTTACTTGTAACCCCCATTTGTAAATCTGTACACCCCACCCCCCTAGTGATTGTAATAGCATGGGATGTTTATTTTCCTCACTTTTTATTACTTTCATATATTGCTAGTAATTAGGGTTTGTATGGAAAGACTAAAACCAATCAATTAGAAACCCTAATCAAGACAAATCAAGCATGTAAACCAATACACTTGCACACAAACACCCCTAGGGTAAATCCACTTGGTTGCCTTATAAATGGCCATATTACGCATGTAAGGTATCTTAGCAAAAACAAGATCATAGTCCCTCGATGACGCCATCTAAGTTGCCTTTCAAAATGATCTTAGTCCCTAAAGAAAAAATGCTAAGATACCTTGCAACATTTCTAATCATGGTTATACGATGACCCACGCCCGTCCCGTTTACATCCAAAGATAAGGTAACTTACCAAATCAATGGTAAGATAACAATGTAAAAGGAAAAGAAAATGAACGAGAAAGACTTTTGAGTAGGTAGAATGCTCCTAATTACTTGCTCAATTTCAAACAAAACATCCTTGCTATTTTCCAAACAAACACTTACACTTTCAGAACATCTTACAAAACTTGAAAACATTTTCAAAAGATCAACATCTTTGTATACATTCTTACGAACGAGAATCATTACAAAGATTGCCTAAACAATGGCCTATTTACAAAAACTTTCAAAAATCACACCAAGCACAATCTTCAAACAAAAAGCAAGTGATCTAGCAAGTATCTAAGAGCCCATGGAAAACCATGGATGAAAAGAGTGCTAATACCTTCCCTTTTCATAATCTACCCCCCGAACTCGAGATATAATCTCAAAGGTTTTTCCTGTACTTTTTCACCTTTCCTTTTGGATAAAAGAAAAGTCGGTGGCGACTCTTGCTAACCGCAACATTTGCAATCAAACGCAAAATACCCAAGTCAGTTCTCCCACCGTATCACATCATGCTTACAATTCCAGCTTAGGCATGGCTAAAAGCTGCTAACCACCATACTTGTTTAACTTGCTTCAAGAACAAGTCAGCGCCCTAGCATGATGGTTGTACCCTTGACCTCTCCAACCTACTAAACCATTGCCTATAAATTGAACTTTATTGGAAACTGTCAAAAGGGGAGAAGGAGGGATTGAAAAGGAAAAGCTTTGAAACCTTGCTATAACATTCCAGGAATCCGAAACTGCAAACACAAATACAAAACCTGCTAGTTTTTTATTTTTTCTTTCAAACGCCATTTTCCTTCAAGTGTTTCTTGACCAAATCATCCATACAGTTTCTGATATACATTTAGTAGCTGTCCTAACTTCTGTTTTCAGACTGTAACACATTCTCCATCAGTCTCCACCTTAAAAGTCAGAACTTTATTTCTTGGTTGTTCCAGAATTTTACAGCCACTCATAGCCCAAGTTAAAGATTGTTCCAACTTGCTGAGTACGTGAGGAGGCTGATCAGATCATTAGAAGCAGTCAGAAAATTTTCTAGCTGTGAGGTAAGTTTCTGTTGACTCTCATCATATCACTTAAGCATTGTTAGACTTGCATGTTCAAAATACAATGTAGACATCTCGATTATGATGTTGTACATATTCATAGATTTCATGTATTTTTATGCCTAAGTAGGGAGAATATCAGTTCAGAACTTCTTAAGGAAACTAGGATTAGCAGATACATGCTTGTTTATGATATACAGTCTTGACATTTTTTATGTTTCTGAAACCATGATGGAAACCTGCCATAATTGCTATGTTGGTGTTTTCTATTCTGTTGAGAATTAACTAAGCTGTAGATATTCTGATTAGCATGGAGAAAGAAATGGAATTCATCATCAGAGTTTACTTTGTGATACATATTTATGCTTTTGCTTCTAATACCGGATGTTCAACCACCCCAGTTGTAGACAATGTATGCGCATAAGACATTAGTGCTAAGGGTCCTGGGTTCTAGCCCCAGAAGCATCTTTTTTAGGTTTATTCAGCGGCATTTTCACCCATTTATCTGTTAGACAATATTCGTAAATCATAACTTCTAGACAACCTTACCCAACAGCATTATCACCTCACTCTCTCAAATAGCCAGAACTTTTGATTTTCCAGTGAAATTAAAACTTCTAGATTCCCAGTTGTATCAGATCCCTTAGACTCCCTCAGCAATCAGAACTTATAGGTTTTCCTTTATTCTAGGCAACCTCGGAACTTGGTGTACTCAGGCCCAAAACTTCTGACCTTCTACTTTCCTACTAACATTTTCTCCCTTGCAGCATATCAGAGTCAGAACTTTTGTTCCTTCTCGTTTCAGCAACGTGCTGATTCTGACTCCTTTTTTCTCTTATATATCTTATTTTAGATTTAATAACCAAAAAATACCAAAAATATTTTATATTTACATACTTTAGTTTATCCCTTTTAAAACTCAAAGATCAAAAATGTTTTCTTAAGCAAACTTATTTCTTTTGTTAACATAAACAAAACTAGTCCATTTTACATTTCTTGTACATTATTTCAATATGGTTGTAATAGATAACTAGGACTTTAATTTCTCGTAATCCCCATTGTAAATTTGTACACCCCATCCACTTAATGATGTAATAGCGTAGGACTTTACTTTTTCCTTGTTTTTATTGCTTTCATATATTGCTAGTAATTAGGTGTATATGGCAAGATAAAAACAACAAATTGACAATCCAAAAAAATCAAAGACTAAATGCATGCAATCAAATACACTTTGCACACATGCACCCCTTAGGTTAATCCCACTTGTTGCCTATCGGAAAAATAGTCATGTCCCTCGATCATGGGCATTTTAGCAAAGACCCTCGATAAAAGATCGTAGTCCCTCGATGACCCTCGATGTTGCCTTTGGTAAACGATCTAGTCCCTAACCGACATTGCTAAAACGTCCCATAGGTTGCCTTCTATGACTATACAAACGTCCCACACCCGTCCCTTAACATCCAACGATGGGGCTTCTTACCAAAACAATGGTAAGATAGTAACATCTAAAGGAGGAAGAAAAGAACATTTAAGACCTTTTGAGTAGGTAGATTCGCTCCTAGTTGCTCGCTTGCTCACAACAAAAACATTTTATACACCAACACACTCATTTGAAACATTTTCAAAAGACAAACACTTTGTACGTGTTCTTATAGAAACAAGAGCCATTACAAAGAAGACACCTTTTCAAAATCTATTTCAAAAACACATTCCACAAACACCTCTTTGAGCTATTTTTGAAACAACACTTTGTACGCGTTCTTATAGAAACAAGAACCATTACAAAGACATTTTCAAAATACTTTCAAAACTCACACCACAAGCACACATTCAAACAAAAGCAAGTGATTTAGAAAGCAACTAAGAGTCTGTAGATAACTACGGATGAAAAGGGTGCTAATACCTTCCCTTTTCATAATCTACCCCCCGAACTCAAGAAACAATCTCTAAAGGTCTTTCCAGTTCTTTTCAGCCTTTCCTTATTGGATAAAAGAAATTTCGGTGGCGACTCTTGCTAACCGCAACATTGTGATCAAACTAAAAACACCCAAATCAGTTCTCCCATCGTGTTACAGTCTTCAAGAGTGGACATGTTGCTGCTCGTCAACCCCATGTGGCAGTTGTTTTGACGTGCCATCTTTCCATAGGGGAGTTCAAAAGCCCTAAGTAAGGATGATTTTTTGCGTGCTGCCTCGTGGGGTGCGAACCATCTATAAAAATGGGAATCCATAAGCTCATTTTTCATTCTCAAGCTCTCTTCTCCACTCTTTCTTTTGCTCGTGGATCTGCTCCATTCTAGCGCCGCCATAGAATTCTTCACAGACAATCTTCTTTCAAATAAGTCATATCTTCTTGGTAATGCTTTTTCTCAGAATTTTTAGAATAAATACTTAGTTTTTGTCATGAATGAATGAATTCCTGGATGAATATTCATGGGTTCTACAGTGAATCTTCATGGATGTTCATCAAAGTTCATGGATGTGGATGAAGGTTCATAGGCCTAACTTCATAGATTAGTGTCGGGGTCATCCTCCCTGTTGGGCAGCTTGGCCCGTGCGACAAAATTTCCCAGTGGAGGGTGTAGTGTATTCCAGTTTGGAAGTTGAGAGCTTGGGTCGAGGTCCATTCCTCGACACCGGCATCTCCCTTTCACTTGATTTATGGTGGAAGAGTGAATTTGATGATGTCAAATTCATTTATTTCCCCTGCTTTTCAGGTATGATGACACATCCAGTCAAGGAAGCCACTGTGCCCGAAACTCACGAGAATGAAGCTACTGTTACGGAGGACCATTTAGCCTGGGTAGCGCCTGAGCCTAGGAACAAAAGGTCGTGTTTTTTGCAGAATGCTTATGACACATTCAATTTCCCAGAGGTTTGAGCAGAGGGTGCTCCTGCCAATTGGGCTCTTCAGATCCCTCACCGAAATAGGAGTATATGCTCGACATACTTGGGCAAACGCTTTCCCATGTATGAATTTTCCTTTAAGGAAGCGAGAATGTGTTTTCCTTTCAACTATTTCCAAGCGGGGGTTTTCCCATGGTTATAATTAGCACATTCTCAGCTTCATCTGAACACGTTTGCATTCATGCGTGCATTCGAGCTTGTATGTCAATATCTTCAAATAGGCACCAAATTGCCCCTCTTTTTCCGCATCTTTCATTTGCAAAGGTCGTCCCTCGGAGGGGGATAAACCTGGGTGTCATCTAAACAATTTGGAAAACTTTTCCGGCCGTATCTCGAATCTGTCTGCCACTTTAAAGAGAGGTACTTTATCGTGAAGCCTCTCACGGATGCGAACGTGGATTCCTTGTAAAATATCTCGAAAGAGGTTGAGGAAGGTCGGACAGTAGTTCGGCTGACAGCTAGGTTTCCTCTTGAATGGAAGTGGAAACATTTCGAGCAGAAGCCCGATTATTACACAGTGAAGCTTGAGGACTTGGGTGCCGAGGATCATCTTTCCTATGAGAAGTTGGTGGCTTATGTCAAGTGTTTATCACCGGCGAGATGTGTGGATGTGGACAACAACTTCATTTTTGATGATAAAAGGGAGTATCTCCTTGTTCACATATTAATAAATACAAAAGAGTTGCTTGAGTGTTCTTCAGACAAGGAGGCCTTGAGACTTTTAGGTAGGGGATATGCCTGTCATTTTATCTTTGTATGTTTGTCTTATGACTGACAGATTCTTTTTTGATTGCAGATCGGATGGCGTCCCTCTCTGAGCGCTTACTCAAGTTAAGGCCCAAGAATACCTCCACCTAGGGGCCTAATAATCGGTTTTCCCAACTTCAAGAGTAGGACAAAACTTCTTCCTAAGCAAGTGGTTCCCCTTCCTCCTCGAAGACTCAGGCTCCCCCTTCCAAACAACCGGTAAAGAGGAAGCACGTGGAGGACCCCAAGCGGGTAGCATCTCAAGGTGACAGGGGAGTCGGGGGAGTTTACATGTTTCCTCCCTGCTACCTCAACCGGGACATTCTCCTTGGGGAGAGTTCTCAAGGTATTCACGAGGAGTAAAGGGAAGCAATCATGTCTAAAGATAAAGAGACTCGATGGAAGAATCTGTCAGACAATGTGGCCGCCATGATGAGGGTTCTTGAAACGGATTTGACGCTGAACGATGAAGTCGCGGGCTCCCGTGTCGCCATTAACAAAGCTTACAACCAGATCCAGAAGCTGCAAGGGATAAATTAGAAGCTGAAGGGCGGAATCCTCAACCACGAGGCAGAGTATGAGGCGCAGGTCCAGCTTCTCAAAGATCTGAAGGAGTTGCGGCCTTAACTAGAGTTCATGAATAAACAGAACGGGCGACTGGTCACCCATATAAAAGAGTTGAAGAGGATTGTGGCGCCCACCGAGGAATAGACTGACACGGAGAAAACCCTCATAACTAGGAGAGATCCAATCACACAGGTTCACGTGATCGAACAAGACATCATGGATACTCTTAGTTATGGATTTAACACAACCGTGGAGTAGCTCAAGATACTGAACCTGGGGGTCACGTTGGTGGTTAAAGGTGCGGAGCCATTTAATAAAGTGGTTAATGGTAATATCTTTTATCCCCTCGACGATAGTCCCGTGGAGGAGAGTGATGCAGAGGATTATATTTGAGATGTTTCCGAGCCCGCGTACCCACTTTTGTTTTTACTTGAATTAGTGGCTTGTGTGCCTATACATTTGCTTTTGTTTGGGTCTGCGTGTCATGTCTTTGTAATTATTTATATAATGTCGGCCTTCATGATCGACATTTACAAATGCTTTTACTTTTCCTCTATTGTTTTTGTTATTATTTGCTTGTCGTTGTGCTTGACTTGTTTATTTCATGGAAGTTGATACCTCTGAGGAGATTTGTGCTCGACCTTGGTTGTGGTCGACACATGTTGGGAATGTGTCGAGGAGGTGGAGTAAGAATCTGCAGAACAAATTCAAGATCACGGTCGGGATCTTGACTTCATGGCGTGAACTGGCCATTGTGAGCTGGGTGTTCTGCGTGTTGGGTACTTTGATAGTGGAGCTCGATCAAGGTGTCCCTATCGAGCTAAGGTTATGCTCGAGAAATGAATAATAAACCCGTCTTTCATTAATGGTTGAAGGCTATGTTTGTACCTCTACATGCCCCTATGGTCGAGTGTGTCCTGTCGTCTGTTGGAGAGGACCAGTCGACTACTAAGGCTTGTCGTTTAACACGGACTTAGCTGTAATATTGTTTCAACTTTGTAGCATTCCATGGTCTAGGTAGTGGTTCTCCATTTAGGTATTCAAGGTAGTATGCCCCGGTGCCCGTAGCTTCATGGACGCGATACGGCCCTTCTCAGTTTGCAGCCAGCTTCCCCTCACGGGAATCTTTTTGATTTCTCTGCAAGACTAGGTTGCCGACCTAGAATTCATGTTTTATGACTTTTTTGTCATGGCGAAGGGCTATCTGCTGTTTCAGTGTGGCTTCGCGAAGAGATTCTCCTGATCGGATTTCCTCGACTAGGTCGAGCTCTTCCCTTAGGACCTCGTCATTTAGTTCCTTGTCTAAAAGGACTTCAGTTTTCCTGGATGGCTCCATGATTTCCACAAGGATGACTGCTTCGGTGCCATAGGTTAGTCAAAATGGGGTCTCACCGGTCGTCGAGTGTGGTGTTGTCTGGTATGCCTACAGGAAGTTGTGCAGCTCTTTGACCCACCCCCTTTTAGCCTCGCCCATTATGCGCTTGAGTCCTTGCAAGATGACTCTTTTTGCAGCTTCGGCTTGCCCGTTGGTTTGAGTGTTCGAATAAGGTGAAGTGTTGCTTGGTGCCGATCTTGGTGACGAAGTCTTGGAAACCTTGATCGATGAACTGCATCCCGTTGTCGGTCACGAGTGCTTGTGGTATCCCGAATCGGGCAAGTATGTTTCGCTTGTAGAAATGGAGGATATTGTGTGAAGTGATTTTGGCTAGGGATTTGGCTTCTATTCACTTTGTGAAATAGTCAACGGCCGCGATCAGGAATTTATTTTGATATAAACCTTGTATGAATGGTCTGAGGATGTCCATCCCCCACCAGGAGAACAACCACGGGGACAATAGTGTTTTGAGTTTGTGTGGGGGGTGCGAGGTGCATGTCTGTGTGTGTCTGATATTTGTCGCATCTTTTGTCGTGTTCCTTCGCATCTTGCTGCATGGTGGGTCAGTAATAGCCTGCTCACAGCGGCTTTCGTGCCAAGGATATTTCGCCCAAATGTTGGGCGTTGATCCCCTCATGGATTTCCCATAATACCTCATGGATTTTTGATTCCTCCATGCATTTTAAGAGCGGGATGGATAATCCTCGCTGATAAAGTTTGTGCTTGATCACCACGTAAGAGCAGGCTCTTCGTTTGGTCACAGTCGCCTCTTTTTGGTCAGCGGGCAATTCTCCGTTGTGAGAAAGTTAAACACTAGGGTCAACCAACACAGACTATCCCCAATAGAATTTGTAACACCCTTCTAAACCCCACAGAATATTCATAATTATTTTAAATAATATCATAGTAATACAACAAAAGGGCGTCACACTTTATTTGCGAAATAATCATACGTACTGGTCTTACTCCGTAACACGGGTTTTCAAAATTATTCATGTACATGTCCATTATGAAGGTTTCATATACTTGCAGCGGAATCATAGTTCAAAAAAGTTCATTAAAACACTTCATAGTGCCCCATGATTCATGGCTCACAATTCAACATAATTTAAACTCCATGGAAACAATTTAAATGTCATAACAAAACAAGAACAAAATAGTTTTCAAAACAAAGCATTCTTGTCCATGATGTTACATATTAGAGCAAGACCTTCTAGACTCAACGGAAATAAAACACACGCTCCAAGCTATTCTTATAAGACTTTAGGGACTACTCCTGATTACTTGCATGTTACCCACGTAGAGGCAAGAATCAAGCAGAAAGGTTGAGTTCATCATAATTATTATATAAGATATAAGTAATATACATAGCAGAATAAACCAAAAGTATCACAAAATAAACTCAAGCATTGTTATATTCCAAGTACCTCAACAATCATACAAATTCAACAATATAATACAACATCATCAATTTAAGAACCATGCAATGCCACATAAGATGTAGTGCAAGGACATAGACTTATGCATGTGGTACCAATTCATTTGATGGACACTGGGCCATCACCCTCCAAAGACCCCAATCATAACATCGATTCCCAATTGGAACCATAGAAAATCATAGACATCCCAAATCCGTACAATGGGATTGAGACTAAATCAATGGACCAACATCCTAAATCATCAAAACGGACCAAAGTTGTCCAATGAATGCATGATGCATAACAACAATATAAATGACCACAACTAGTCATACGCATCATCATTCATGTATTCATCAACATAGTCATATAAACCTCATCACATGTACTCATATAAGCAGAGCATCATCATCATATCATCATATAAAACAGAATCATCATATTAACAACATATCATCATTATGAACCAAGCATTATCATAAGATCGTCATATCATCATCATACTTCATTACCACAAAACATCATAGCAATTCAACACGGGGAAACTAATTCTATACTAACTTGTGTACTAGAATTATCCTTCTTATTCTTCATTTTAATCCTTATAAATATATTTCATCGCTTTATCTATCCAACGCTTCGAACGACGCCTCAAACGGAGTCCAGAAACTCAAGTTACGGCCTTTAGAAAAATCTGTCAAAAATTGGATTGCTTGAGTCGACGCATGCCCCCTTTGAGTCGACGCATAGGTATTCTTTCTGCGCCAGGTGTGCTCAGGTCGACCCAGTGAGTTGACGCATACTAAGTTTTGAATCTGCATGAGTCGATGCATGACCTCTTTGAGTCAATGCATGTTGGTTTGTGCTGAATTTTTCTGCAATTTTTCGGCGATTTCATTACCTTATAGGTCCTAAAACATCATCTAATCATAGATAATCATCATTTATTAT
Organism: Vicia faba; assembly: GCA_948472305.1. Classification (NCBI taxonomy): domain Eukaryota; kingdom Viridiplantae; phylum Streptophyta; class Magnoliopsida; order Fabales; family Fabaceae; genus Vicia; species Vicia faba. The sequence continues at coordinate 1,240,901,807 of OX451741.1, forward strand.
CATCCTATGTTTATACATCAATTCTACATCATTTGGGCATCATTATTCATCTCTAATCTATCAATTCTCCATCAAACAACATTGAATCACCATCTATGAAACCTAAGGCAAACCCTACCTCCATCTAGCACTTCAATCAAATATAATAATTAGATAAACACCCCTTAAATTATTGCTTCAAGTGATTGATTACGTTCTTCGCGCCTCTTACGATGATTCTCTCTAAACCTTTGTGCCCTAGCCTCTCTTCTCCAACTTTCATGATTGATTGTGAGAATAACAACTATCTCTTCTTTGTTATCACAAAGGACCCCTAATATCTTCCTCAATTGCCCTCACTTAGTCAACCTCTATTTACCATCACATCCTCACTCTTCCTACTAATTACCAACACACCACTCTAATTAAAATAACCCTTTAAATAATTATTCCTATTATTATATTCTCAATAAAAATCTAAATAATTACTAAATAATTATTTAACCATTCTAATACTTCTAATCATCATAATTCACATCATGCACAACCTCATACCAGCACATCACGCATATGATCATATAAAATATAAATTATTCACAAATACTCCTAATAATTAATTAAATAAATAACTTCTAAAAATTGAGTTGTTACAACTCTCCCCCACTTAACGAATTTTCGCCCTAAAAAATTACCTGAGGAAAACAGAGTCGGATACGACTCCTTCATCTGATCCTCACACTCCTAAGTCAAACTTTCACCGGATGATCCACCCCACAACACCTTTACTAAGGCAATATCCTTACCTCTCAATTGCCTCACTTCACGACCTTCTATTCTCAATGGTAATGCTTCAACAGTCAGGTTATCTCTCACATGTACATCATTCATCTGAATTACATGTGAGGGATTCGTAATGTACTTTCTCAACTGAGATACATGAAACACATCATGAAGATTCGTAAGTGACGGAGGTAAAGTAATCTGATAGGCTACCTCACCTATCTTCTTAGATATCTGATATGGATCAACGAAACACGGTGTAAGCTTCCTTGATTTTAGAGTCCTACCAATACTTGTTACCGGAGTAACTCTAAAAAACACATGATCATCTTTCTGAAATTCCAAGGCCTTCCTTCTCTCATCATGATAGCTTTTCTGACGACTCTGAGAAGCCTTCATCCTCTCTTGGATCATCTTAATCTTCTTAGTTGTTTCTCGCACAATCTCAGGTTCGAGTATGTGATCGGTGGATTTGGAACTGACTGTTTAACGCTGGTTTCGCGAAATGTCGCGGTAAGCAAGAGTCGCCACCGTCTTTTATTTTCTCCAACATGGAAAGGACAAAAGCACAGAAAAATTCCTTATTGAGATTAGTTCTCGGTTCGGGAGGTAGATTTATAGAAAGGGAAGGTGTTAGCACCCTTTCTATCCATGGTTATCCATGGGCTCTTAGATACTTGCTCATTTGTGTTTTCAAAAATGTTTGTTTGCTTTCCAAGGTGAGTGGGTTTGAAAAAGTTCCGTTTAAAATTTCAGTTCGACTCTTGTATCAGTCCTCAAGAGTGTTTGAAAAGTTATTTTTGAAAGCTTTTTGCAAAGTGTCGGTGTGAAAAGAAGTTTTTTGATTTGTTTTGAATTAGAGCAAGTATCTACGAGTCATCTACCTACCCTAAGGAATTAGTCTGTGTAAATGTCCTTAAGGTAGTGCCATCCCACCATTGAGAGGTAGGTAGCACCACCGTTGGAGGTGTTCGGGTCAATTCGAGGATTAGGGACAGTGTGGTCACCAGAGCAATATGAGGACACCTTAGAAGCTACCCCCATGCCATGTTCATGGACATGAGGACTTACTAAAACGTCCTCTACTCGACGACCACGTTTCGAGGGGCAAGGCAACAGTGAGGCGTACCCTAGGAGTGGTGTGTGAATTGTGTGTCATTTTCAGTTATTATTGGTCTTGTCATGCATGGGTGTTCTACGCTTTGATTTTATTTTTGGCCATTCATTCTTTCATGTGATAGTTAGCAGTTAAGGTGCGGGAATTTAAAATGCGGAAAATAAAGGTCCTACGCTATTACAAGGCGCGGGTCTACAACGCCAAATTAAACCAAGACCCGATTTGAAATAAAATGCGGAAAGTAAATGTCCTAATTATCTATTACAAGGCCTTGGGACAAATACATTATATCCACAAAAGAAATAAAAATAAATGCGAAAAGAAATAAAAATCGAGAGTGCGAGGGCGTTGGACCCTTTAAGGAAATTAAATTGGAATTGAAAATTAATTAAAGAAAAGAACTTATTTTTTGATGTTTTTGTATTTATGAAATTAAAGAGAATTAATTTGGAATTAAAGTTAAATAAAAAAACCTAGTTCTAAATTGTTTTTAATTTATTAAAGAAAAAATGTTTAAGTTTGACCTAATTTAACCCTAATTTATTAATTACAAGTATTTACAAAAATAATTAATAATTAATAGTGATAAGAAAAAAAAGATTATTTATTAAGAAAAAGAATAAAAAATGCTAAAAGACTTGTTTTTTTTTTAATTATCTAAGAAAAAGCATTAAAGTTAAAAACTTAAAATTAAAACTAAATTGATTATTAAGTTTATTTACAAAATAAAACATTTAGTGAATTAAATAATAAAAATATTTTATTTTTGACTTTCTGATTTTTTTTTGTATTTTTGTGTTATTAAAATTAATTTTATGAATTAAATAAAACAATTATCATAAATAAAATAAATAAAAGAAAAGAATAAAAAAGAGAGAAATGCAAACATATGGGGGTGTTGACCCCTTTGGAGGTATATTTGCAGCAATTAGGCCCATTGAATGAGGCCCTTTCTTGACTTTTTCAGACTTGTGCGCGTGTGGTTGACTGATGTCCATGGTTGACTGCTTGTGATGGCCACTGGATTGATCTTCAGGGACATGTGGCGTGCCAAGGCGTTGGGCTTTATGATGGTCATTAGAAGGGAAGCTGCACAGAAGCACATTATAACAAAAATTATAGGGAAATATGGGGGACCTGGGAATTGAACCCAGGTCCCAATGCTTTAAGGACACCTCACTCACCAACCAGTCAAACGCGTTTGTTTGTTCATTTAGTGGAACCTGATCAATATGAGAGAGAACAAATGCTATTGGGGTAAAACAAAAATTAAGCGCGAATGTTTGAATGGCCCAGTCTGGTTGAGACAACTCAGCATCTTCTTCATGGCTGCTTCGTTTTACCTGAAACATGAGATAGTGTTTACCGTGGTTATTGGTAAACAACCGCTGATCCTCCAAATGGTTACTTATTTGGTTACTCGCAGGATTGATCAGATTGATCCTAGGACATAGGTTGATTTTGAGGTTTTGATTAAATTGGATAATGGTTAAATGACAATAAAATAAAGAGGCTTTAAGTAAATTGCATGAAGAAATAGGCTTGGTAAAATAAATGAAGGCTTGCAGTAAAGGGGCTTCGACAGAAAAGTAAAGAAGAAAGCAAGTAAAGTTTCTGGAAAAGTAAATGACTTTGATTAATAAAGTTGGTGTTTCACACATACATTTCTCAACAATTCTTTCTCACACGCTGGGTACTCGAATCTATATGAGTGACTTTGTATATAATTGTGAACACACACAAGAAACTGCGTGAACTACTACTATTTATACTAAAACATCTCAAGTAACCGTCGGGCAGTTACACTGCTTCGAGATGATCCCACTTGGCATGTTCTCAACGTTCGACGCTCCAGATCTTTGCACGTTGCACTTGGTAACCGCTGGAAACCGTTTTCCCTCCAAATGCTTGAATTTCAAACCGTTCCACTCTGAACCATCGAACACCTTCGTCAAGAAGCATCTTCGACGAGAAACACCTTCGACGTCGAAGGCAACCAACTTCTCCCTTGGAAGAAATCTTCTAAGCGCAGTGTCATCTTTCGATGTGCATTTCGACAGACCCAGCTGATCGAAAACAACCTTCAGCTTTAATGGCTGACATTAATGAAACAAGGGTGTCGAATTTAAGAGCCAACAAATTGCCCCCCAAGAATGCCTTATTTCGACTCTGAAAGAAAAAGGCATTCTTTGAAATACCATTCGACACCTGTCTTTTCATTCTTAGTCACAAATTAAATTGTGCACTTTTTGTTGTCTTCTACCAACCACTGACAATCCCAAGAAAAACCATCATTTATCCGTACCTAAGACGTCACCTCAGTACGGCGTGCAGTGTGCCAAACGTCATTTCACAAATTGTCATCATGACAATTCCCAAAAATGAGGGTGCACGCTGCACCCTTCCATTTCTGCAGAATGGCTAAAACAACAGGGAGACGCCACGTGTCCCACTACCTTCTGCAACATTAAATGGCATTTAATGTCCTCGAATTTGGGGATTTCCCCCACTACTATAAATAGCAGTAAGTACCCATTGTGGGACTTTTTACGCTACCTTGCTTTCAGAATTCCTCATTTGCATACAAACTCTTGTCAACTTTGCAAACCTCTTTTTCTTCACTTCGTCTTCAACCTCACTACCAACAATGGCATCTGGTTCTTCCAACGCTCCTAGCGCCAACGCACCATCTGGAAACGTTAAACCTAGGGTTTTCTCGACCGCTCCCGTAGTGACCCCCACGGGTCAACGAAGGGTCCCTGAGCCTTTGGACATTGCTGTACGTGATGCTTATTCACGCCACCTCATGATTCCGGTTGGATATTCCAACCAGATCTTTGCTATGTCTGGCCCATTATACCCAAGCATTGCTGAGGCCATGAAGATCAAAAGTTACTTTCCGGTACTTGAGAGACTCAAACCAGTTGGATGCTCCAAGAAAGATGCAGAGGATAATGAAGATCCTGCTAAAGAGAAAATTGACCTCCGTTTCTTCAACAAAGGTGTTAGGGCTTTCAGGTCTGGCCCTAGCCTTACTCCTGATTATAGTGCTTGGCTGGAAAAAATGGAGAAACGCCAGGCTTTGATCTGGAAAGACATGGGGATTTTCGACCTGGTTATGCTGTCGAAGACAGGTCTTAACTATTCCCCAGAGATGTTGATAGCTTCTTTACTCTTCTGGGACTACACCCATTTCACCTTCCATCTTCCCTGTGGAATGCTGACTCCGACGCTCTTCGATGTGGCCGCCATCACTGGCCTTCGACCCACTGGGGACTACTTCGACCCGGAGGAAATGTCGGAGGATCAGATTGGATTCTTTGCCACAAAACCAACCTACACCACCTTCATCAATCACTACCACGATAGGTCGATAGATGCTGTGTCGGATGTCGAACATATTGCGTTTCTAGCCTTATGGCTGACACGCTTTGTGTTTTGTTCCAAGTCCTTACAGGTGACCAAGAAGATGGTCACTCTCGCCACTCAACTCCATCATGGCCAAAATATCTGTTTGGCAGAATTGATTTTGGCTAGTCTGTATGAGTCGATTAGCAACGGAGCGACTCTTCTGAAGATTATCGAGAACAGAGCCAGCCTGCTGCTTGCTGGACCTTTTTGGCTGCTTCAACTGTGGCTCAATGCCACCTTCGAGTCTTTCTTGCCTAAGAAGATTCAAATAAATGAGCAGGCTCCAGAAATAGCAAACAGACGCGTCGAAGGCACCAGATTGGCCTTGTTGACTCCAACGGAAGATGGGCTGGAGCTTCAACAAACTTTTACAAACTTCGTTCTGATGTTTGCTAGAAGGAAAGAGTTTGCTTCGACTATGGCTCCGTTTGCTCGACGGAGGGTTGGCCCAGAGTGGTTCACAAGGCCACATCCTAGGACGTCGAGTGGTCCTCAGGTTGACGAACATACAACAATGTGGGAGGCATTCCTCACACCAAGAATAATTCCCCTTCGATTCAGGAGCTCTAAGACTCACTTGAGTCTGATTGTATATCAACCAAACTTGGTGTCTCGCCAGTTTGGTATTATTCAAACACTACCTTCTCCAATTTTTCCAAGGGAGAAGTCTATGTTATACTTCTGCAACGACTACACTGAAGAAGCTGCCACTAAGCATATCAGCAGATATGCTGGTCGAACAGTTCTTTCGTTGTTTGACTACCAGCTTAACTTTCTTTGCTCACCATCCTTCGAGGAGTGGTGGAAAAGTTACTATGCTGAGGAGTTTTTCGACGAGAAGGACTTCGTGGATGAGCTTCAGAAATCTTTTGTCCTTGTCTTGGACAAAATAAAGAAATGTAAGTTCATCCTTTCAAATTACTTTGTCTTTCTCTTTCGACTGCTAGCCTGTCAATTATTTTATCTACTTTCAGTTGTTCGAAAGCCTGCAGCCAAGAAGGCTGCAGAGGGCCAACAGGGAGGAGGCCCCTTAACAAAACCTCCACCACCGGCGAAGACTATAGCGCCGACGATGACCACAACAAACCAACAGGGGGAAGGCCCTTCGAAAAAGCCTTCTGCATCAGTAACCAGACTTTCATTATTTTCTTCTGGCTTTAATTTTTTGACTTTCGACGCAACTGCTAAATCGAATTCCAATTGGTTTTTTAGGCACCTTCGCCCAAGAAACGGCCAGCACTGACGGTCGAATCCGGGAGCGATGAAGAAGATGATTCTCCCCCTGCTCCTCTAAAAAGGCGAAAGCTGAAGAAGGACGTTCCTCTTCCTGAGGCTGCTGGTCGAACAATTAGAATAAAGGTCGCTGGGAGAAAGCCCAGGCCACCTCCAGTAATCATTGAGGAGCCAACGGAGGAGGAATTAAACGTTCTTCTCAATAAGCATGTCGAAAGCGACAATTCCAGCCCTGGGGCTGAAACTACTTTACAGGTAATCTCTTTGATCCCTTTGTAACCCAGGTGTCGATACCTACATTCGACTATGTCTCTTTCGAATTTAGAAGATTCTTCTTCTTCTTTTTTTAGGACACCACTGAAAGCTCAGCGCCAAGGACTTCTGAAACATTGGAGTCTGCTGAACTCAGCAGGCCACAAGAAAAAGACTTGGCGAACGATGAAGCCCATACTGAAATAAATGAGGCCAATGCTGAGACGGCAGAAAAACCAGCAGAAGATCCACAAACAGAAGAGCAACAGCCAAAAGAGATTCAGGTGGTGGATCTGTCTGAAGAGAATCGTGACGAAGGGGACCACGGCAACGCTGGCGAAGAGGATCAAGGTGCCGCTGGCAAAGGGAACCAAGATGACGCTGGCGAAGGGAACCATGATGACGCTGGTACTGCCGCAGTCCGAGTCGAAGAAAGTCAAGTCGAGGCAAATGCTACTCAACAGCCTCAAACCCAAGACAATGCTGTTGCAAAGGCTGTTACCTCAACAAAGCATAGGTCGAAAGAGGACTTAGAACTCTTGAAGAAAACTGATCCTGTTAGCTATCTGAACGCCATCATCGAGAGCAAAAGTTCGTCTGACGCTAGCCAGGAGGTTCCTACTCTGTCGGGGAAGTCCACTGAAACTTCTCCTCTCGATGAGGCTTTGACGAAGGTTAAGGCTCAGTTTTTCAAGAAGGACTTGATGAAAGCTTTGGATGGGGACCCTACTGCTCCATCATATTTGGGGGCTGTTTTGAATGCCGTAGATTTGTTAGCTGTGCCTCCAGAAGTCTCAGGCTTTATCATGGAGTTACACTCCATTATTGATCAAGTCTCAGCAGATTATCGGCGACAAAGGGGCTTTAATAGCCAGCTTGAAGTGTTATATGGCAAAAGCTCTTCTGCATGGACTGCTGTAGCAGAGACAACTTCTCGAATTGCGGAGTTGTCGAAGCAAAAAGCATCTAAACAAGAAGAAGTGGATGCCATCGATCGAGAGAATGCTTCCCTCCAGGCGCAAATCGAAGAAATAAAGGCTAAGATAAATGCCAATACTAAGCGCAAGGAGGAACTTCTCTCGACTGTTCTAGACACCGAAAGTCAAACTGAAATCACACAGGGCCTAGAATTTGCTGAGAAAGCTCAAGGCTTCGACGATCAGATTGCCAAGCTTGAGCAGGCGAATGCCTTGTGCAACAAAAGATTGGAGCTGCAGCAAACCAAATACCTTCGACTCAAGGACTCCATTCCCTTCTGATTGATTCAGCCTTTTAACCATATTTTGTAATATGTATTCGACAGCATTGCCATTTTGGCTAAATTATAAAAAATTTCCATTTTGGCTTTTTTATGGTTAATTTAGTCATTATTTGTTATTTTATTTTTATCTCTTGGAGTGTAGGTTTGTACTTTTTCAAATATTTACCATTTACTCTCAAGAGCCTTTTATCTTCACCTAGCTCTTCGACTTCATAGGCTCCACCAGAAAAAATCTGGATAACTCTGAATGGTCCTTCCCATTTGGGTGACCATTTTCCCATGCTTCGATCCCTTCGATCCATGGGAAGAATCACCTTCCAAACTAGTTCTTCAGGCGAAAATACTTTAGGTTTCACCTTTTTATTATAAGAGTCTTCTACTCTTTTCTTCTGAAGCCTGAGTAGGTCAAGAGCGCGCAATCTTTCTTCGTCTAAATCCACTAGTTCGTCTAACATCATATCCCAATAAATTTCAGAGGGAATATCATAATGTCTCTGAACCCTTGCAGATTGAAGACAAATTTCTGCTGGCAACACTGCATCATGGCCAAAAGTTAGCCTATATGGTGTTGTACCTATGGCTTCTTTTGGGGACGTTCGACAAGCCCACAAAATCTGGTCTAACGTCTTATGCCAATTTTTTGGCTTCTTCCCAACATGCTTTTTTATCAAGCCAATCACTACTTTGTTTGCTGCTTCGACTTGACCATTTGTCTGTGCATAATAAGGCGTTGATGTTAGGAGTTTGAAACCTGTTTCCTGAGCGAATTCCTGCATCTTTCGACCAGTGAAAACTGATCCTTGATCAGTTGTTATAGTCTCAGGGATTCCATACCTAAAGAAAATGTTCTTTTGAATAAATTCAATGACATTTTCTTGGTCTACATTGACTAAAGGGATAACTTCGATCCACTTAGTAAAATAATCAATGCCTACCAATATATATTTCTGACTCTTTGATGATGCTGGTCGAATCTCTCCAATGAGGTCCAACGCCCATCCTCTAAAGGGCCAAGGTTTCACTATCGAGTGAAGTTCACTTGCTGGTACATGCTGGATGCCTGTATGGACTTGACATTCTTGGCAACCTTTGGCGAACTCAACACAATCTTTCAGCATAGTGGGCCAGTATAGTCCTTGTCGAAACAACAACCATTTCATCTTATGGCCTACTTGGTGAGCCCCACATGCTCCAGCGTGCGTAGTCGAAAGGGCTATGTATGCCTCAGTTTCACTTAAGCATTTTAGCAATACCCCTTCAGGCGTCTTCTTGAATAACTCATTACCCATGAGTACATAACGCAACGCCCTGTACTTTGTTTTCCATTCTGTCGAAGCTCCTGGATTTTGAAGATAATCCACAATGGGCTTCCTCCAATCTTGCTCTGACAAATTATCTATGAACGAAATTTCGAAGTTACTTTGATCAGCATATCCTAGTCTTGGCGATTCCAAGTCTGTTGGTGATAGACAAGTTGCTTTTATCTTTTCTCGAACTTCGATTGCTCTTTGTAATCTCGTTTTTGAAATCTTGTACCCAGATGCAATTTGTGCCAAGTCGTTGGCTATTTGATTTTCCACTCTGGGTATGTGTCGAATATTGACCATTTCAAATTTTTTCAATAAACGATTTGCTATCACAAAGTACATAATGAGATTTTCTCTAATGCATTTATATTCCTTTGTGACTTGCTTAATGACTAACTCTGAGTCTCCCATTATTTCAACTCGAGTTGCCCCCAATTCCAACAATATTTCAAGGCCAGTAATTAGAGCTTCATACTCAGCCTCATTGTTCGAACAAGAACCTGATATCTTGTACTTGAATGTTGTTGGAATTTTTTCTGGAGAAATGATCAAGACTCCTACTCCTATTCCATCTTTATGGCTGGAACCATCGAAGTAGAATTTCCAAGGTTCTATCTCCACATAATTAATATCCTCAACTTGAATTGAGTGGTCGACTATAAAGTCTGCAACCACTTGTCCTTTCACTGCCTTAAGAGACATAAAGGTCAAGGAGTATTCAGTTAATGCTAGTGCCCACTTGCCAATTCGACTGTGTAAGATAGGTTTCGACAACATATACTTGAAAACATCAAAATGAGACGAAACATACACATCAACTGGTTTTATATATTGCTTGAGTTTTGTACAAGAGAAATACAGACATAGACACAATTTTTCAACTTCACTATATCTAGTTTCTGCATCGTTCAAAACTCTACTAAGATAGTAAATGGGTCTTTCGACTCCATTCTCATCTTCTTGGGCTAACATGCTTCCCAAAGTTTTGTCGGATGCAGCTATGTACAATCTCATACTCCTATTGCTACAAGGAGGCACCAAAATAGGTGGCTTAGTGAGGTACCCTTTGATTTTGTCGAAGGCTTCTTGTTGCTCTTGCCCCCATTCGAACCCCTCTTTATTCAGTCGAAGTAAGGGTGAAAAGGCCTGAGCTTTCCCACTTAGGTTAGATATAAATCTCCTTAAGAAATTTATCTTGCCTAACAGAGACTGCAGTTCTTTCTTATTCGATGGCGCTTTCGCTTCCAGAATAGCCTTCGTCTTGTTCTGGTTGATTTCGATTCCTTTCTTGTGGACAACGAAGCCCAAGAAATCTCCAGCTTTCACACAGAATGCACACTTCAAAGGGTTCATCTTCAGACCATGTTCTCTCATTCTTTCGAATGATTGTCGAAGGTGGTCAATATGATTCTTCCTGGAAACAGATTTTATAACAATGTCATCAATATATACTTGCATAAAAGTGTTAATAAAATCATGGAAGATAGTATTCATTGCTCGCTGGTATGTTGCCCCAGCGTTCTTTAGGCCAAAAGGCATCACTACCCATTCGTAAGTGCCTAGGGCCCCAGGGCATCGAAAAGCTGTTTTCGACACATCCTCTTCAGCAATGAATATTTGATTATATCCTGAATAACCATCGAGCATACTCAGGTATTCATAGCCAGCGGCAGAATCGACTAGCATTTCCGCCACAGGCATAGGATATTCATCATTGGGCGTAGCAGCATTCAAATCTCTGAAATCTATGCACACCCTTAATGTACCATTTTTATTAATCACTGGCACAATGTTTGCAATCCATTCGACATACCTTGTAACGCGTATGAATTTGCATTTCAGAAGTCTTTCGACTTCCGTTTTGATCTTCGACAGTATTTCTGGAGCGAAGCGTCTTGGACTTTGCTTGATTGGCTTCTTCCCAGGTTTGATTGGCAACTGAAGTTCTACCAATCCTCTGTCGAGACCAGGCATTTCGTCGTAATCCCATGCAAAACAGTCCTTGAACTCTTTCAACAATTGGATTACTTCCAACCTAAGTTCTGGGTCAATTTTGGTGCTGATGTAAGTTGGCCTTTTCTCTGACCCTTCGCCTAAGTTGATTTCTTCTAAAGGATCTTGCGCTAACATTTTAATGTTGTTCGCCAAGGGGTCCTTTTCGAAGCCCAAAGGCTCATCGTCATAGATGGCGTCGAGCCTCTGTTCCTGCATTTTTTCTGGCATGATATCAGGGGGTTCTGGAACGAAATCCATTCCTGGACCTGCAGCAGATAACTGTTGATCATTGGCCTGCGTGGCCATGTACTTCACTTCGGCTTCGAGAGCCGTTATCATCTTTGTTTCGGCTACATAAGCCGAAATTCGCTTCAATGATTGTGACTCAGTCATTATCACTGAATTCACTTCCCCAACCAGTTGGTTGGATATCAGTTAACCCACTGAAGTCTATGTGGGACAAGTCTTCTCTGTCCCATTAGAAACCATGCTCAGGATGCAGGTATAGGGAACAAAAAGTATTTGGCGCTGGCGCCAAGTCGAAGTCAGGTGTTGGACATGGCCCTATGTGAGCCAAGTTCTTGTCGAAATCTGCCAACCCTAGGTGATTCACTTCGCCCAGGTAATAGCTTTGATATGCCTCTATGTTTTCGACCATCCCATCTGGACGCCATAGCAGCAGCCTCTGGTGCATTGATAATGGCACAGCTCCAACACCATGGATCCATTCACGGCCCAACAAAAGATTGTAGTTAGGTTTGGCCGATATGACCATAAACATTGTTGGTCGAAGGATAGATCCTACCTTGATATCCAGTTGGATCACTCCCATAGTGGTCCCTATGCCGCCCTCATAGTTCGACAGGACCATGTTGTGAGGCTTAATGTCCTCATCCCTTTTGCCAATTTTCCTTAGCATAGAGTGAGGAATAATGTTGATGGTTGCCCCACAATCCACCAAAATTTTATTCACTATAGTTTCTTCGAGTTTAGCCCTTATAAATAAAGGCTTGAGGTGATTTTTCATCGCCTCTGTAGGTGGCTCGAAGAACCCATTTTATTCCTCAGTAGTGCCATTGTCCATGACGAAATAGCACACTGGCCTATGTTTGGCCATTTCTTGCTCCACTTCCCAGTCACTTATTTCGACCTCCACCTGTCGGTTGAATTCTCTGGGCAGCACTGAGACTATATTCACCATTATGTCCAAAGTATCATCAGACTCAGAACCGTCTTCGTCCTCGACTTCACCTTGGTTAGGCCAAACTAGCCTGTTGGCTACTGGCTCTCTTTCTAGAGGTTTCCTTTGCTTCCTTAGAGGAACATTTGAACTGGTTTCTGCCTTTGGTTCATTGGCAGCCTCCCTCTCAGCTTTTCGTCTCCTTTGGTATCTCCTCCATTGAGATCGAGACATGGGATTTTTCCCTTTGTAGTTGCTTGACACTTGTGCAACTTTAGGTGCAGCAACTTGAGGCTCTTTCTTTTGTGTTAAAGATGAACCCCTTGGCACGTCGAAAGAGTGCCATCTCTCCTCGCTTGGCCTCTTTCGACCAGATGTTTTGTACCAGGTATCTACCGGCACATTTGTTGGAGGCCTGAAAGTCAATGGCCTCTTTTCTTGGTTTGAACCTCTTTGGGAGGCTCTTCTGGGGTCATGTCGAAGATCAACATTTTCCCTTCTCTTATTTGCTGCTCTTACGCCTTGAATGTGCTCAGCATCTTTTTTGTCAAAGATCGAACTGCATCTTGGACACAGCATCACCTCTGACTTCTTTTTCTGGCATCTTTGCAGAAAATCTGCCATATTTTCATTTTCCCGAGGGAAAGCAGTCTTGTTAGCTTGTTCTTGCCTCATGGCCTCTTCTGATGCTTTTGGGTCAGAGAGTTCGACCATGTTGATATTCATTGTATCTTTGTTGGCAAGATTTAACTGCTTCATTTGTATCTCCAAATTCTCCGTCTGGCCTTGAACTGTGGCCAAGTGAGAACTGGGTTTTGGTCCAGTTTTTTGTGCTTCGACGGTCTCCAGCTTTGGGCTTTCGACCGCTTTCTGAACTGCTTCAATTGTCTTTATGGATAAATTCCCAGAAAAACTTCCAAAGATTGGCATGTTGATATGGTTCTTTGAGACTTCGACCATTGTGATTCCTGGCCTCTTCGACTGGCTCCTGGATGCCTCGATCACGTTCACCTCAGAAGGCTCAGCATAGTGGGCCTCAGCCTGCAACGGATTTGAGTCGACAGCCATGGGGGTCTTGTCAGCAAACTTCAACCTCCCTTCCTCGATAGCGTCTTGCACAAGATTCCTGAAAAGAAAACATTGAGAAGTTTTATGGCCCAAAAAATTATGATATTTGCAAAAGCCTCTCTTCTTTCTTTGGTCAAGAGGAGGCACTTTTACCCCTGGGGGTACTATGATTTGGCCATCTTTTACAAGCAAGTCAAAGATCTCATCACATTTTGTGATGTCAAAACTATAAGTCTTTTTGGGGAACCTATCGTTGGTCCTTTCTGGACCAATGGGATTTTTCCCACTTGAGGGGACTAACAGTTTGCAAGAGTATGGTGGCCCTTGTTTTAGTTCCGCTAAATCGACTTCTCCTTCTTCGACAGTTATAGTATCGTCGAAGGATTCTGGATCTTCGTCATCCATCTCAACATACGCTATCCTCTCTCTCTTATGAGTTTTCATTGCCTTCGCTTTTTCAGCTTTAAGGCGTTCTACCTGTCGAACTCTGTCGGCCAGTTGGGCCATGTCTCTCAGATATTGAGTGTCTAACTTCTTCCTAATGGAATAATCTAAACCGCCTGCGGCTATTTCGACTAACTCATGTTCCGGCACTTGTGTAAAACATCTCGCTTTGAGCAACCTAAACCTATTTAGATATTCGTCTATAGGTTCAGTGAAACGTCTCTTTACACTGGCCAATTCTTTCAGGCTTATCTTGGTTTGCCCCATGTAGAATTGCTCATGGAACAATCTTTCCAACTGGGTCCAATGATGGATCGAATTGGGGGGGAGAGTTGTAAACCAAGTAAAAGCGTTCTTTGTTAAATAACTTGGGAAGTACTTAATCCTCAGGTTTTCGTTATTCGAAATATCTCCTGCTTCGATCAAGTATCTCGCCACATGCTCGACAGTAGATTCTGTCGTGTCCCCAGAGAACTTAGTGAATTTGGGGACTTTGCATCTAGGAGGTAAGTTTGTTTGTAACACGTATTCTGACAATGGGGATGTAAAGTTGGGCCTTCGAAAGCCCATGTTCATCCCATTTTGAGTCATGATCCTTTCGATCATGGTTGCCAGATTATTTTCCAAACCCATGTTTTGGTATTGGATATGCTGAACCACTTCGTCAGCATTTTGGTTTCTGTTAACTAACCTTACCTCTGGGGTTATTACCCTGGGTTCCTCGACAGGTTGCTCCAATCGTGCCCTAAGGTTTTCTTCGACAGGCTGTTGGACCTGGTTAATAGTGGTTTCTTCCTCTAAGAATACACCCTGGTTTCCCCTTATTTGCGCCCTTTGGGGCTGTCGAATAGGTTGGGGTACTCCAAAGAAATCAGCCAAACGCGTCATTTGCGCTGTCATCTGTTGATTCGATTGAGTAGTGTTTTGTATTAGAGGGTTCAACACTGTACTTAAAGTTTGTGCCAACATTTGAACCATATCATGGTTGCTTTCGTCCATTTGTTGCCTCAAGACTGCTGTCGAGGCATTCGTAAGGCCATGTGCTACTTGGGACGTTCCTCCTAAGAGTTGGGTCCTATTTCTATTCGCCATACCTACTCCAGAACCTTGGAGTGGCGAAGAGGCACTCACTAAAGGATCTGAAAAAGTGGACGCAGCATTAGTCAGGCTAGCCAAGTCAGAAGTTGGCATGCCATAGAGTGGTTCTCGATTATGACCGCCTGTCATAAATCCTGGGGGAACAAAAGGCCTTGTGCCTAAATTTCCCCTTGGTGGGGGAGTTCCCAAAGGCACTCTGGGGCCTGTGAACGGAGGTAATGGCCCCGTTGCTGTGACCGTTACTGCTGGTGTCGAACCAGCGGTTATCGCTTCACTTACGGTCGGGATAACCGTTGCTCCCACATTCGTTTGTGGGATTTCGTTATTGTTTGGCGGATTCGCCATCTTTTCCCTTCTTCTGGAAGTATTGGTATCGTTAGTGTATATTCTACCACTTCTCAATAACATGCAACACTCCTCGAAAAGATGAGATTATTTTCAAGAATCAACACACCGTCCCACCAGGTGTGCCAATTTGTTTACCGTGGTTATTGGTAAACAACCGCTGATCCTCCAAATGGTTACTTATTTGGTTACTCGCAGGATCGATCAGATTGATCCTAGGACATAGGTTGATTTTGAGGTTTTGATTAAATTGGATAATGGTTAAATGATAATAAAGTAAAGAGGCTTTAAGTAAATTGCATGAAGAAATAGGCTTGGTAAAATAAATGAAGGCTTGCAGTAAAGGGGCTTCGACAGAAAAGTAAAGAAGAAAGCAAGTAAAGTTTCTGGAAAAGTAAATGACTTTGATTAATAAAGTTGGTGTTTCACACATACATTTCTCAACAATTCTTTCTCACACGCTGGGTACTCGAATCTATATGAGTGACTTTGTATATAATTGTGAACACACGCGAGAAACTGCGTGAACTACTACTATTTATACTAAAACATCTCAAGTAACCGTCGGGCAGTTACACTGCTTCGAGATGATCCCACTTGGCACGTTCTCAACGTTCGACGCTCCAGATCTTTGCACGTTGCACTTGGTAACCGCTGGAAACCGTTTTCCCTCCAAATGCTTGAATTTCAAACCGTTCCACTCTGAACCATCGAACACCTTCGTCGAGAAGCATCTTCGACGAGAAACACCTTCGACGTCGAAGGCAACCAACTTCTCCCTTGGAAGAAATCTTCTAAGCGCAATGTCATCTTTCGATGGGCATTTCGACAGACCCAGCTGATCGAAAACAACCTTCAGCTTTAATGGCTGACATTAATGAAACAAGGGTGTCGAATTTAAGAGCCAACAGATAGATAGCGGGGGTTTTAAACCCCCACTAAATGCAGAACATAAAAATAGCGATTAGCTCCTGGGCAATGATAAATTGGGCACGAGGTGATGATTGTGTTCGTATGAAGGTCACGAGTCTAATGGTATGGGTCTTATGGTCCAATTTTTCCCCAGGAAAGAAACCCCAATTTCAAACCTCTGAAACCCTAGGCAGCTTCCATGGTGGATTCGTGTATAGGGCTTAAAAACTCAATCAAAGAATGCCAAAAGCTTTAGAACAACCATGTTAGTATAAATCATACATTAAAAGGCATTAATATGGCATGAAAATGAAAACACGAATAGGTAAAAAGTTATGAACAGGGCAACGTGTTTCTACCAATTCTTTGTGTATGGAGAGTGGAAAAAGATTGAGGCACGTCCAAAAAGGTCCCAGCAAGCCTTTTGAATGGTTCTTTTGCTTCGAAACACACTCTAGCTATGAAATCAGTTTTGAGAATTTTTGGAAAAAATGCAAAGTTGGTTCTTTGTTCTGAGCGCAACTTGCTTGTCTTTATGCATTAGGTTATCATTCTATATGTATCTGGAACGATTTAGGTTAAAGAAACCAAGCCCAAACCTTTGCATTCATGATTCAAATATTTGGTTTTCAATGATATCAAAATCCAATCTTTTTGCCATGAAACCATTGATAATTGCATAGAATCTTTCCCTTTTTTTGATGCACGAAATATTGAGGCTTTAATGAGAGAATATGCTGCAAAAAAGGATTCGAAAACATGATTTTCTATTTTTGACATATTTTATTTTAATTAAATGAACTAATAATAATAATTCAAATAATTAATCAAAAATGATAAAATAACTCCCTTTAAAGTCAATGGGTCGTGCATAGCTTTTGGGTGATGATTCTTGGAAGAAATTGTGGCCCATTAGCAATTTTGAGGCATTTGAAGCAAAGTTGACTTTTCAAAATTCCCAAAAATTTCCCAAGTTCCACAAGGCATATCTTGCTCAATTTTTAAGCTTTGATCATGTTCTTGGACATATTGGAAAGGTATTGAAGTCCTCTAACCAATGCCTTTGGTCCCATGTCATTTTGATTCACCAATCTCAAGTTATGGTCTTTGACTTAAAGTGCCTTTTTGTTGACTTTTGAAAATGACCTATAATGTTGAGATTGATAACTTTTTGTGAGAGCATTTCTTGGACTTGAAGTGTGAAGAGGAGTTGTAGGAAATGTAATTCTCTTCAAAATGAGATTTGGATGGAATTTTTCTGATAAACCATGTGGAAGTTATGCCCTGGTCAATTTGCAGTTGACTTTTCCAACTGTCCAAAAATAGAAACTTTTGCATCTTTAGACTTTTTGAGCCATGCCTTGAGAATCATGATCAAGAATTGATCAAATGATGTTTGTGGCTTCAAAATAAGATGTTGACCAAAAATTTGGACTTTTGACTGTCAAATGACCATTTTGCCCCTACAGTTGACTGTTGAGCAATTATGGTTTTTGACTGTACAATCTTGTGCTGTGAGTCTTGAAACTTGGCATGAGGATGCTTGACAATGTTTATAGGCATGTGGGACTTGATTGGACCCTTGGAAACTTCAATTTCTTTTCCAGAACCAAAACCCTAATTTTTGACTGTTAGGAGGCCATTGAACTGTGCAACCTTTGGGAGATCTTGAAGCATGCTCTTTGAAAATCTTGAAGAATATGGGAGGGCAAATTTTGGGGTACAACAGTTGCCCCTGTTCAATCTTCTTAGACCTGAGGATGTAGATTGGCTGGCGTGCCTTTCGTAATCCGAGGGTGGAAGATGATTGAACACTAGAGTGCCCAGAAATTTGCGCTCACATGTTAGCAGTGTGATGGTGGGAATGGGCTTATAGATGCCATTTGGAGATTGATGGATAGGTGGATGGGCTTATAGATGCCATCTGGGTGTCGATCGCGTAAGAGATTCCTTAGCGAGAACCTGCGTACCTGAAAAAGAAAGATGATTACCTGAACTGTTACAGGAGTTGGTCTTCAAACTCTTTGCGTAGATGTGCCCTGACTGGTTACAGGAATTGAATCCTTAAACATCTTCGGACGTGCCCTGGCGAGATACAGGAATCGAGTCTGGAGTTTCAAAAGGTGATGAATGAATCAGGGATGGTTACTACCTCAACGGGACGGTGAGAGAACCTTGGACGATTACTACCTCAACAGTAACGATGAGAGAACCTTGGGCAATTACTACCTCAACAGTAACGATGAGAGAATCTTGGATGTCTTCTACTGAGTCTTCATCAGGAAAATCTTTAGGAATCGATTTAACTGGACCAGAGGAGGCCTTTGACTGGATCGGCATCAGAAAAATCTTTAGGAGTCGATTTAACTGAACCAGGCAAGGTCTTGAAATCTTCAACTGGAATAAGAATCAGAGAGATCTTAGGGTCGATCTGACTGAACCAGAGAAGGCCTTTGACTGGATAAGAATCAGAAAAATATTTAGGAATCGATTTAACTGAACCGGACAAGGTCTTGAAATCTTCAACTGGATAAGAATCAGGGAGATCTTAGGGTCGATCTGACTGAACCAGAGAAGGCCTTTGACTGGATAAGAATCAGAAAAATCTTTAGGAGTCGATTTAACTGAACCGGGCAAGGTCTCGGAATCTTCAACTGGATAAGAATCAGGGAGATCTTAGGGTCGATCTGACTGAACCAGAGAAGGTACTGAGTTAACTTTGACTGGATAAGAATCAGAAAAATCTTAGAATCGATTTAACTGAACCAGACGAAAGTCTTGGAATATCTGAGAACTTAACTGGATCTTTCCTGAAAGGTAAAGGTCAGTCATATGCAATGCATGATATGGATCAAGCAATGATGTTCTCAACATAGGCAAGATTGTAAGATATGATACGTTCATGCATGTATCATGATGTATGTGATGTTTTTGAATGTATGTTTTTGTCTAGGAAAGTAAATCCTTGACGGGTGCCGGTAAGTCACATCCTGGGCTGATGTTGGAGAATAGTGCTTTGTTGTTTCCGCTGGGGAATGATAGTTGCAAGAATACCGGTAGGAGAAGATAACTCCGTTGGGGGATAAACTTGACGAATAGATTACTTTGCGGGGAGAAAATTACTCTAGCAATCTTGCTGGGGATCAATACTCTGTGGGAAGAGAGGCGCTTTGTTGAGATGTTGATGATAACTTCGCTGGGGATACCGTTGTTATGTTGGAGGTTTTAATAGACTCCGCTGGGGATAAGAAGACTTCGCCGAGGACGATCTTTCCGTGGCTTTTGGGTGAGGATAACCCAGTTATATCCTGGTAGGGAAATAACCTTTGAATAAAGTCGGGGGACGCGTTCGTGCTCTGCGAGGGATAAGCTTCCAGCATCTACTGGGGATAAGCTTACTGCTGGGGAGATTGATTGAACTTTCCTGGGGAAATCTTGAACTATACTGGACTCTCCTGGGGAAATCTTTGAGATATATTGGGGAAGTGGCTCCGCCAGATGTTTGGTATACCGCCGGGGAACAATCTTAGACCAAGACTGCCGGGGATGCTTGTTAGTAATGTTATTTTTGTAAGTTGAAAGAGGGAACCTATGTAGGGTTGCCTGATGATGAGCTCGTGTAAAATCGCATCTTGGAAAGAAGGACACCTGTGTAGGGTTACTTTGAGGTTGAGCTCGTGTGAAACTGCATCCTTGAAGAAAGGAAACCTGTGTAGGGTTTGCTGATGACGAGTCCGTGTAAAACTTCATCTTTGGAAAGAGAGAACCTGTGTAGGGTTTCTTGATGGCAAGTTCGTGTAAAACTTCATCTTTGGAAAGAGAGAACCTGTGTAAGGTTTCTTGATAATGAATCCGTATAAGACTTCTGGAGGAACCGGGGTAAGGTTACTTCGGGATAAGTCCGTGTAAGACTTCTGGAGGAACCGGGGTAAGGTTACCTGGAGTAAGTTCGTATAAAACTTCTTGATGAACCGGGGTAAGGTCATCTTGAGATAAGTCCGTGTAAGACTTCTGGAGGAACCAGGGTAAGGTTACTGCAGGATAAGTTCGTGTAAAACTTCTTGATGAACCGGGGTAAGGTCATCTTGAGATAAGTCCGTGTAAGACTCCGGAAGGAACCGGGGTAAAGTTTCTTGAGATGGGTCCGTGTAAGACTTTATTTGAGAAGGAGAAGGAACCGGTGTAGGGTTATTTTGATGATAAGTCCATGTAAGACTTCTGGAGGAACCGGGGTAAGGTTGCTGTAGGATAAGTTCGTATAAAACTTCTTGATGAACCGGGGTAAGGTCATCTTGAGATAAGTCCGTGTAAGACTTCGGGAGGAACCGGGGTAAGGTTACCTTGAGATAGGTCCGTGTAAGACTTTATTTGAGAAGGAGAAGGAACCGGTGTAGGGTTATTTTGATGATAAGTCCGTGTAAGACTTCTGGAGGAACCGGGGTAAGGTTGCTGCATGATAAGTTCGTGTAAAACTTCTTGATGAACCGGGGTAAGGTCATCTTGAGATAAGTCCGTGTAAGACTTCGGGAGGAACCGGGGTAAGGTTACCTTGAGATAGGTCCGTGTAAGACTTTTTCTGAAAGAAAAGGAACTGGTGTAGGGTTACTCTGATGATAAGTCCGTGTAAGACTTCTTCTGGAAGAAAAGGAACCGGTGTAAGGTTGCCTGATGGTGATCAAGTGGATGATTGTCCTGTTTGGTTTCGGATATTAACCCACGATCAGTCGTCCACTGACTTTTCTTGGCTTGTTACCAATGTTGATCTGGAATTTGTAAAGGTAGATGGTAATCATCTTTATATTGATCTTTCCTTGGTACCTTGGTTGACAGAGCAACTGGATCGCCCGGACGACTCCTTATTGCCCCTGTTTCTGAGGTGAGGGGAGAAGATACCTTGTGGAGGTGCTGGATGACTGCCGGTTGACAAATCTTCCTTTTGGTAGGCAAGTGACGAGATGCCGGGACATAATCGTACGCTTTTGATCCCTAACTTTTGCCTGGACCGCCCTTTCGGGTTTTCAGTCCACCGGGATACCCATTTTTGCCCAAGCCGCCTTTTCAGGTTTTCGACTTGCCGGGTGTACAAATTTTTTTTCATTTCATCCCTTATTTTTGCCTGAACCTTTTTTGGTTCGCCGGGAAGCCCTTATTTTTGCCTAGGTGTGTCAACCTAGCGGGTCTTTGATTTTGCGTAGTATTTTTTTCGACTATGTCCATGCTCTCAGGATGTAGGGAGGTGCCCCTGTCAGAAGTGTTTTTCCATGCCACCAGAAGATCTTCGTTTGATCGTCCAATGCCCCAAGTGATCTAGATGGAGATTTGCCCCAGGCTATTTTGGCATTTTGAGAGATTCTCCGAATCTTGACTGAATTGTCCCAGATGATGGACAGTAATCACGTCTGCCCCTTGATTGGAAGTGCTTTTGTTCACTAGGTATTCATCGTGCGAATTTTCCTATTGTTCAAACAAATATTTATATGCAAACAACGTTATATAAAAAATGCAAAGCTTATGTCTGTCTTGGAGATTTTGAAAATGCATTCTTTTTCATAAAAACCAGTGAAATTTTTTTTTCAAATAGTGATGTCAACTCAAGATTTTACAGCGAGCCTTAAGGAGTCAGGATACTTTTTGTAACAGTATGCTTTCGAACTAACCCATGCTTCAGCTAGGACTTTTAAGGGTTATAACGTGGCCCGGTTCACGGTTTAAGAAACAAAGGATAAAGGCTCAAATTATTTGTACCCACCCGTTCTTCGTGATGTTCTTCAAACCTAAGCTCAGTTGATCGTGCGTTAGACCTTATTTGAGTCTTTGTCCTGATGTTCCAATGATGGTTCAGATATTAATGATTTATTCTGAATAGGCAGTCATTTTTTGTTTTTGTTGAGGGTTTGTATGACCTCTTTCTTTTTGATTTCGCTATCCCTAAATTTTGCCTGAACTGTTTCTTTTGTGATTACAGTCAGCGGGATGCCCCAGTTTTGTAAGTCTCCTTCGTAGGTTTTGACTTATTGGGTTTTTATTTTTGAGATATAATGACTGCCTATCCTTATGATTATTCGGAATCATCACTGTCTTTTTTTTTGTAAGGACCTCTTTGGTGCCATTTGTTAGGCACTTGGATCAACTGAGAGAACTACCCTGCCCCAGGTTATGATAAAGGGTTTTAATTCTCGAAAAGAAAAACTCCTACTTCTTTGGCTCGAAGGGGTTGACGAGGGATTATCTTCCTTATAACTCCAGTGTTTAGGGATTGAAACAATGCCTGTACCTCATCAGTGGGGTCTGTTCAAAAGCATACTGTAGATTGTGGTATCGTTTTCGTCATCCTCCCTCAAGAGGCTTAGAATTTTTAGTCAAGAGTTGATCATCACAAAAATATGAAAGCAATTTTAAGTACAGTAAACATAATTAATTTAAGGCAGACATGTGTAATGCATTCATGAAATAAAAGAGTTTAACATGATAATTGTTTGTTTGAACAAGAAAAGAAAAATACAACTTGAATTCAAATGAACAAAAATCTCTCCATCCTAGCCATGTTTTGGCAAAGGATCAGTGGTCACAATGGGAGTCTCAGTAGGCTCGAATTTGATCTCCTTAGCGTCGATCATATTCTGGATCTTATACTTCAGCGCCCAACAGTCCTCAGTATCGTGCCCCGGGCTATCAGAATGATAAGCACACCTCGCCTCTGGATTGTAGTTTGGAGAGGAGGTCTTGGGATTTGCAGGAGGGTTGATCACTGCAATCAGGTTCATTCTCAACATGTACTGCAATGCTTGTGACCATGGCATGTTGGTTTGGTGAATTGTCTTTTAGGTTCGTCCGGCCTTTGCTGATTTCCCTTTTGTGGTTGTCGGCGTGGTGCAGAACTAGAGATCATGACTGCCCCTGCATGTTGGTCGTGACGACTCTTTTGACTGTATGCAGCATTAGACTCTTTCTTGCCCATGTAAGGCTTTTGGTGAGTATCCGAAGGTGTGGCCTCTTGAATCTTCCCGGCCTTGATACCAGCTTCAATTCTCTCCCTAGTCAGAATGAGGTCGGTAAACCCTGCAGATGAATTACCAATGAGATGATTGAAGAACGGCCCGGATAGGGTCCCCAAGAACATATCAACGAGTTCCCGGTCAGTCAAAGGTGGTTGTACCCTCCCAGCAAGGTCTCTCCATCTCTGCGCATATTCTTTGAAACCTTCTCCCGATCCTAACGACATACCCTGGAGTTGGGTACGTGTAGGAGCGAGGTCGGCATTATACTGATACTGCTTGTAAAAAGCAGTAGCCAACTCCTCCCAGTTACGAACCTTGGTTCCATCCAGCTGATAGAACCATTCGAGATGAGTCCCTGAAAGGCTCTCCTGGAAGAAGTGGATCCACAATTTCTTGTCCATAGTGTATGGTTGAATCTTCCGCACATAGGATCTGAGATGCAGCCTGGGACATGATGCCCCATCATACTTAGCAAAAGAAGGAACCTTGAATTTGTGTGGGATCACCACACCAGAAGATAGACCCAGGTCTCCGAAATCCAACCCAGGCACTTGTTGAATTTCCATGGCATTCAGACGATCCTCTAGTTGCTTGTACCGGTCCTCAGCAGGGGGGTACTTTTCATCATTGAAGTCTATCTCGGTGTCAGAGACCACAGGGCTAGGAACCTCTCTCCCTTGGTGACTGCCTTCCCCCACAGATGGAGTAGTCCTCTCAGCTTCATTCTGCAGTGTGTTCCCAGATCTGCGTCTAGGGTTGAACAAAACAGTCCTCTTCTTCTTCATCTTCTGAATCAGAGTCTTCAATTCCTTTTGACCCTGGGCTAGGCTCACAATCAACTCCTGGAACTGGGCATTCTGGGCCTGGAGGGCCTTGATAGCTTGTCCATTGGATGATTCAGGATTCATGATGACTGCTGAAATAAACAGCGAAGAAGGTGAGTGACCTGCAACAAGTGTACCTGTAATGAAATGATATGTATGATATGCATGCAATGTTTTCAAGGACCTCGCGGGATAAACAAGAAACTTTGTTAGAATCTGCATTTTGTAGCTTGATGAAAGGCACTGCGTATTGTTGAGAGTCCTTCTTCAAGAGTCAAGGCTCACCATATCGAGTGGGTCATAGCCCCTGACAACCTTGCCTAGAGGAAAATAAATCCCCTTTGCCCCTTGCTGGACAGTTGGTTTATCATGATCTGCATCACAAGCCCTTGAGATCCTTGAAATGAATTAGTCCTTATGTAGGGGGTATGCAATGGTATGATGTGATGCTATGCATGGAGTGATATATGTAAACCCTGTTATGAGTCCAGATTAAGGACTATAAACAAAACCTGCAGGAAACTCAAGTGTCAGATAACAAGCATGCAAGTCGTCAAGTTTGAAAGCATACAAGTCACACAAAGAGCCTTTAGAGTTTAGGCCAGCATGAAGTTTGGGGTACTACCCTCTTGAAGTTTGTTGGTTAAGACCTGTCCTATAAGAAGTAACCGGGTTCTAGAGGATCCCAATATGACTGACTACCCTCAATCGGTCATAACTCCAACATCGCAATCTTTTCTTGCGGCCAGAACCATCACGAGAGTTTAGCCTCAATGGGCGTAGCATACTGCTACTGTTTTATTGGCCAAGTTGGGTCATTTAAGGTTCTAAGGTCGGTTGGTGCTTAATGACTCCTCAAAAGACCCATATTCTCCTCGTTGCAACACAAGGGATATCGGTACAGACCAAGGTGCCACACCAATGTAGCCACTGCTTCACCCATGTCGGTCTACGCCGGACAGGTCCCTCACAGCTTATGCTACCTAACGGGGTATCCCCAGATCCGGGTTAGGATCTATGTAACTCCGATGCAGTGCCCACAAATATAAAGCAAACAAACACAGCAATTGAAAACACAAGTCTGAGCTATCCTAAGGTACACCTCACTTTATAAGAGTCCCCAGCAGAGTCGCGAGTTCTGTGATCGGTGGATCTGGAACTGACTGTTTAACGCTGGTTTCGCGAAATGTCGCGGTAAGCAAGAGTCGCCACCGTCTTTTATTTTCTCCAACATGGAAAGGACAAAAGCACAGAAAAATTCCTTATTGAGATTAGTTCTCGGTTCGGGAGGTAGATTTATAGAAAGGGAAGGTGTTAGCACCCTTTCTATCCATGGTTATCCATGGGCTCTTAGATACTTGCTCATTTATGTTTTCAAAAATGTTTGTTTGCTTTCCAAGGTGAGTGGGTTTGAAAAAGTTCCGTTTAAAATTTCAGTTCGACTCTTGTATCAGTCCTCAAGAGTGTTTGAAAAGTTATTTTTGAAAGCTTTTTGCAAAGTGTCGGTGTGAAAAGAAGTTTTTTGATTTGTTTTGAATTAGAGCAAGTATCTACGAGTCATCTACCTACCCTAAGGAATTAGTCTGTGTAAATGTCCTTAAGGTAGTGCCATCCCACCATTGAAAGGTAGGTAACACCACCGTTGGAGGTGTTCGGGTCAATTCGAGGATTAGGGACAGTGTGGTCACCAGAGCAATAGGAGGACACCTTAGAAGCTACCCCCATGCCATGTTCATGGACATGAGGACTTACTAAAACGTCCTCTACTCGACGACCACGTTTCGAGGGGCAAGGCAACAGTGAGGCGTACCCTAGGAGGGGTGTGTGAATTGTGTGTCATTTTCAGTTATTATTGGTCTTGTCATGCATGGGTGTTCTACGCTTTGATTTTATTTTTGGCCATTCATTCTTTCATGTGATAGTTAGCAGTTAAGGTGCGGTAATTTAAAATGCGGAAAATAAAGGTCCTACGCTATTACAAGGCGCGGGTCTACAACGCCAAATTAAACCAAGACCCGATTTGAAATAAAATGTGGAAAGTAAATGTCCTAATTATCTATTACAAGGCCTTGGGACAAATACATTATATCCACAAAAGAAATAAAAATAAATGCGAAAAGAAATAAAAATCGAGAGTGCGAGGGCGTTGGACCCTTTAAGGAAATTAAATTGGAATTGAAAATTAATTAAAGAAAAGAACTTATTTTTTGATGTTTTTGTATTTATGAAATTAAAGAGAATTAATTTGGAATTAAAGTTAAATAAAAAAACCTAGTTCTAAATTGTTTTTAATTTATTAAAGAAAAAATGTTTAAGTTTGACCTAATTTAACCCTAATTAATTAATTACAAGTATTTACAAAAATAATTAATAATTAATAGTGATAAGAAAAAAAAGATTATTTATTAAGAAAAAGAATAAAAAATGCTAAAAGACTTGTTTTTATATTTTTTTTTAATTATCTAAGAAAAAGCATTAAAGTTCAAAACTTAAAATTAAAACTAAATTGATTATTAAGTTTATTTACAAAATAAAACATTTAGTGAATTAAATAATAAAAATATTTTATTTTTGACTTTCTGATTTTTTTGTATTTTTGTGTTATTAAAATTAATTTTATGAATTAAATAAAACAATTATCATAAATAAAATAAATAAAAGAAAAGAATAAAAAAGAGAGAGAAATGCAAACATATGGGGGTGTTGACCCCTTTGGAGGTATATTTGCAGCAATTAGGCCCATTGAATGAGGCCCTTTCTTGACTTTTTCAGACTTGTACGTGTGTGGTTGACTGATGTCCATGGTGGACTGCTTGTGATGGCCACTGGATTGATCTTCAGGGACATGTGGCGTGCCAAGGCGTTGGGCTTTATGATGGTCATTAGAAGGGAAGCTGCACAGAAGCACATTATAACAAAAATTATAGGGAAATATGGGGGACCTGGGAATCGAACCCAGGTCCCAATGCTTTAAGGACACCTCACTCACCAACCAGCCAAACGCGTTTGTTTGTTCATTTAGTGGAACCTGATCAATATGAGAGAGAATAAATGCTATTGGGGTAAAACAAAAATTAAGCGCGAATGTTTGAATGGCCCAGTCTGGTTGAGACAACTCAGCATCTTCTTCATGGCTGCTTCGTTTTACCTGAAAACATGAGATAGATAGCGGGGGTTTTAAACCCCCACTAAATGCAGAACATAAAAATAGCGATTAGCTCCTGGGCAAAGATAAATTGGGGGCGAGGTGATGATTGTGTTCGTATGAAGGTCACGAGTCCAATGGTATGGGTCTTATGGTCCAATTTTTCCCCAGGAAAGAAACCCCAATTTCAAACCTCTGAAACCCTAGGCAGCTTCCATGGTGGATTCGTGTATAGGGCTTAAAAACTCAATCAAAGAATGCCAACAGCTTTAGAACAACCATGTTAGTATAAATCATACATTAAAAGGCATTAATATGGCATGAAAATGAAAACACGAATAGGTAAAAAGTTATGAACAGGGCAATGTGTTTCTACCAATTCTTTGTGTATGGAGAGTGGAAAAAGATTGAGGCACGTCCAAAAAGGTCCCAGCAAGCCTTTGGAATGGTTCTTTTGCTTCGAAACACACTCTAGATATGAAATCAGTTTTGAGAATTTTTGGAAAAAATGCAAAGTTGGTTCTTTGTTCTGAGCGCAGCTTGCTTGTCTTTATGCATTAGGTTATCATTCTATATGTATCTGGAATGATTTAGGTTAAAGAAACCAAGCCCAAACCTTTGCATTCATGATTCAAATATTTGGTTTTCAATGATATCAAAATCCAATCTTTTTGCCATGAAACCATTGATAATTGCATAGAATCTTTCCCTTTTTGTGATGCACGAAATATTGAGGCTTTAATGAGAGAATATGCTGCAAAAAAGGATTGGAAAACATGATTTTCTATTTTTGTCATATTTTATTTTAATTAAATGAACTAATAATAATAATAATTCAAATAATTAATCAAAAATGATAAAATAACTCCCTTTAAAGTCAATGGGTCGTGCATAGCTTTTGGGTGATGATTCTTGGAAGAAATTGTGGCCCATTAGCAATTTTGAGGCATTTGAAGCAAAGTTGACTTTTCAAAATTCCCAAACATTTCCCAACTTCCACAAGGCATATCTTGCTCAATATTTAAGCTTTGATCATGTTCTTGGACATTTTGGAAAGGTCTTGAAGTCCTCTAAGCAATGCCTTTGGTCCCATGTCATTTTGATTCACCAATCTCAAGTTATGGTCTTTGACTTAAAGTGCCTTTTTGTTGACTTTTGAAAATGACCTATAATGTTGAGATTGATAACTTTTTGTGAGAGCATTTCTTGGACTTGAAGTGTGAAGAGGAGTTGTAGGAAATGTCATTCTCTTCAAAATGAGCTTTGGATGGAATTTTTCTGATAAACCATGTGGAAGTTATGCCCTGGTCAATTTGCAGTTGACTTTTTCAACTGTCCAAAAATAGAAACTTTTGCATCTTGAGACTTTTTGAGCCATGCCTTGAGAATCATGATCAAGAATTGATCAAATGATGTTTGTGGCTTCAAAATAAGATGTTGACCAAAAATTTGGACTTTTGACTGTCAAATGACTATTTTGCCCCTACAGTTGACTGTTGAGCAATTAGGGTTTTTGACTGTGCAATCTTGTGCTGTGAGTCTTGAAACTTGGTGTGATACGGTGGGAGAACTGACTATGGTTTTGCGTTTGTTTTCGCAAATGTTTCGGTTGAGCAAGAGTCGCCACCGACTTTTTATTTTATCCTAAGGAAAGGTTTAAAAAGCACAGCAAAAACCTTTGAGATGTTTTCTTGGGTTCGGGGAGTAGATTATAGAAAGGGAAGGTATTAGCACCCTTTCTATCCATGGTTATCCATGGGCTCTTAGTTACTTGCTTAGATCAACTTGCCTTAATTTTCAATTGTTTGAAATGGTGTTTTATGTGTGGGTTTGAAAATGTTTTGAAAAGAGGCCAATGTGGTGGCAACCTTTGTAATGATCCATGTCGGGATGTATACAAAGGTGTATGTCTTTTGAAAAGGTTTTCATTTGTTTTCGAAAGTTGTTTTTGAAAGTGTTGTGAGGTGTGGTTTTAAAAATAGGCAAGTGTTTTGGTTTTGCAAGTTTGATTCAAGTAACTAAGAGGTTATCTACTCCTAAATTTTCTCAAAGATTATTGCTATGTTTTAACCCTTTTAACAATTTTATTCCACCATTGCATTTGGTGGACAATCTTGTGTTAGGATGTGAAAGGGACGGGCGCGGGTCATCGTTTAGACCATAATTGCAATGGTGCCAAGTATCTTTGGGCAATTTTTCCTTTAAGGGACTTGATCATTTTTTAGGCAACTTTCGAAAGCGTCATCGAGGGACTATGATCATTTGAATTTGTTTGTTTTGCCCAAAGAGACCTAACATGCAATATGACCTAATTTTGAAAGGCAACAAGTGGATGTAACCCTAGGGGTGTTAGTGTGCAAGTGTGTTTTATTGCATACAAGAGTTTTTTCTTTGAATTATGTTTTTCTATTTCATTGATTTTATCTTGCCATACACGTCCTAATTACTAGCAATAAGAAGCGGAAATATAAAATCCTACGCTATTACAACAATTAGGGGATGGGGATACACATTTGTACATTGGGGGTTCAACGAGAAAAATAGACAAAAAAGAAAATAGCAAAAAACAAGATATAGAGAGAGAGAGAGGGAGCCAGCGCGCTGCTGAGAGGTCATCGAAAGTTCTGACTCAGATCCGCTGCCAGATGATCAACCTCTTGGTTAAACTGTATGAGTCAGAACTTCTGACTCTGGCACCTACAAAACAGAACCCTGTTAGTGGGGAAATCAGAAGTTCTGACTCCCCTGCGCTGCAAGACAGAAGTTTGTTAGTGGAGAAACCAGAAGTTCTGATTCTTCTAAAAAGGAAATAACTCTCAGAGGTTCTGATATCATTGACAGCAAAACAGGCTTCAGATGTGCTAACGTCAAAGTCAGCACTTGGCTTTTCCCTGTACTAATCAGAACATCTGCAATTTTGTTGTTATTCCACAAAACAGGAAACATATTTGGAACAGATCCAGCAAATGTAAAAAATGTTTCAGAGGTCAGAACCAACAAGGTCACAGGCAAGTCCTATACTGGCTCAGAACGTTCTGAGGTATGAAAATCCTCAGAATATAAACAGCAACAATATGATATTTACATTATGTTTATTTGAGTATGCACAGCTGATGATGCTTAGCAACGTGATGAAGGTCAGCAGGTGCTTACCTGGCTGTTGGAAAAGTTTGTGGGTGAAAGTTAGCTTTTGGCTCTGGTGGTGTTCTGGACATATTCTCTTTGAAAAGGGTAGGTAAAGGTGTATGCGTACGTAGGGTCAGAAGTTTGGAAAGGGTGTTTTTGGTTCACAAAGAAAACTGGGTATTTGATGAAGTTTGAAGGTAAGAACTTCAAAGTTATGAAATACTGGAGATTTTGGCAGAGTTTCAGAACGCTATGTTGCTAAGGGTTTCTGTTTCTCTCTTAGCAATTTCTCTGTTTCTTGAACGCCTCTTTGCAGTGGACAATGACTCTCTATTTATAGGCAAAGTTCTTGTGGGTGCCTTGAACATTAAAGCGCCAACAGAGTTTGAATTGCTCTTTGACAGAAATTCCTGGGAAGTTGTGATAACAGATAGCCTTCAGCCTAGGCTGCAGCAGCAGGCGTGGATTGGGGAGAAGTGACCTCTTAAGTGGGCGGAGGCGCGTACACCCATGCCAGAATCTACACAAAGGCGTTTTCCAAGCCACACGTGAATGTTCAGGAGTGGTTGGAAGCATTAATGAGCATTAAATGGTGATAAGACCTATCAACATCAATATTCTGGTAATGGAAACCAACGTTGAATCAGCAGTTCTGTTTCAAAAAGAACAGCGTAAACCATGCTCTGGCCTTGGCTTCCTGTTGTCTTAGTAAGTTCTGGAGATTCTCTTAATTTTCTGATACGTTCCTTGGATTTACTTCTGGACCTCCTGGGCTTAGAGATTCTGTATCAGTGTAACACCCACTCTTATGACCTTTTCATCTTCTGATTTCAGCATGTTCTGAAAGAGCCTTCAGACTTCCCTGCTTCTCTTGCATTCCTTTAGCAAATTCTGACTGAGCTTGTATAACTGCTGAAAGGGGGTATGTTATGTTTGAGGCTTACTTACTGAACCACGTTTACAACTTCTGATTGAGCTGATGTAGCTTCTGAAAAGCCAACTTCTGACTACGCTGAGCCAAGCTTGCAACTTCTGACCATTTTTATCTGGAATTGGTCCAGAAGTTCTAAAGCGCTGATTTTTTCTTAAACACTCATTTTTTAGAGAAACGTTCCAAGTACTTAGAATTTGATTTTTCTCAAGATAAAAGCATTGTCTTTGGAGCTTGTGTGATCATCTTGCTCTTGTAAGTGGTTTGCTTGGGCAAAAAAGATAACTCGGGACTTGGATTTGTTTCAGAGGGACCTTGAAAATACAAGATGGTTTCCTGAAGAAAGAGAGGGCAAATTTTGGGGTATAACAGTTGCCCCTGTTCAATCTTCTTGAACCTGAAGAGTTAGATTGGCAATTTTGCCTTTCGCGACTCGAAGGTAAAAGGAGATTGGACACTAGAGTGCCCGGAAATTTGCACTCGCATAGTAGAGTATCAGCAATGTGACGGCGGGAATGGGATTATAGATGCCATTTGGAGAGATGGTGGATAGAGAGATGGGCTTATAGATGCCATCTGGAGATGTGACAGAACCTTATCGGGAATGGGCTTATAGATGCCATTTGGAAGTGTCGATTGCGTAAGAGATTCCTTAGCGAGAACTCGTGTATTTTGAGAAAGACAGATGTTTTCCTGGCTTGTTACAGGTGTTTGATCTTCAATCTCTTCATGCAGACACGCCCTGGCTAGATACAGGTATCGAATCTACAATCGGTTGCTCACAGATGTGCCCTGGCTGGATATAGGTATCGAATCTGGAATTAGTCGTTAACAGATATGCCCTGGCTGGATACAGGAATCGAATCTTCGAACTCTTCAGACGTGCCCTGGCTAGATACAGGAATCGAGTCTGGAAATAGTTGTCAACAGATATGCCCTGGCTGGATACAGGAATCGAATCTTCGAACTCTTCAAACGTGCCCTGGCTAGATACAGGAATCGAGTCTGGAAATAGTTGTCAACAGATATGCCCTGGCTGGATACAGGAATCGAATCTTCGAACTCTTCAGACATACCCTGGCTAGATACAGGAATCGAGTCTGGAAATAGTTGTCAACAGATATGCCCTGGCTGGATACAGGAATCGAATCTTCGAACTCTTCAACGTGCCCTGGCTAGATACAGGAATCGAGTCTGGAAATAGTTGTCAACAGATATGCCCTGGCTGGATGCAGGAATCGAATCTGGAATTGTGATAAGTGCTAGATATGCCCTGGCTGGATACAGGAATCGAATCTTCAAACTCTTCAGACGTGCCCTGGCTAGATACAGGAATCGAGTCTGGAAATGTGACAGTT
Source organism: Vicia faba (assembly GCA_948472305.1). Taxonomy (NCBI): domain Eukaryota; kingdom Viridiplantae; phylum Streptophyta; class Magnoliopsida; order Fabales; family Fabaceae; genus Vicia; species Vicia faba. Next base: position 1,240,934,571 of record OX451741.1, read on the forward strand.
GAAGGTAGTTGTCTTTTTCCTGAAAAGGCGAAACATCAGTTGTATGCAATGTCATGATGTATGAAATGCATGATGTTATGATGTTCAACATGAGATAGTGTTGTATGCACTTTATCACGTATGTAAGCAAGATGTATGAAATGAGAACTGTTTATGAATGTATCTTCGTCTAGGAAAATAAATCCTTGACGACCGGCCGGGGAATTAAATCCTGGGCTGACGTTGAAGAGTAAAGTTCTTCGCTTCCGCTGGGGAGGATGGTTGCAAGAATACACTGGTAGGAGAAGATGACTCCGTTGGGGAATAAACTTGTTGGAGAGATTACCCTGAGGGGAATTATTCTGTGGAAGAGATACTTCGCTGAAGTTTTGATGAGAGCTCCGCCGAGGATTTCAATGATGGATTCCGCTGGGGATAACAATGATAAACTCCTCTGGGGATGACAATGGTAAGCTCCGCTGGGGATTGTGTTGATAAGTTATGTTGGGGAACTTTGATGAACTCCGCTGGGGATCGAGAGAACTTCGACGAGGGCGATCTTCCATGGCAATTAGCTGAGGATAACCCAGTTATAAGCCCCTGTGAGGAATAACTTTGAATAAAGCTCGGGAGGGACGTCCGTACTCTGCAGGGGATAAGCTTCCAGAATCTACTGGGGATAAGCTTCAAGACCTGCTGGGGATAAGAATTCCACTTTCCTGGGGAAACTTTTGGAATTGCACTGGGGTGTTGATATTCCGCCGGGGAACAATCTTAGATCAAGACTGTCGGGGATGCTTGTTGATGAATGTCTATACTCCGCTGGGGAATGTTGCTATCTTGTCTTACTCTGTGGGGAGTTGAGATAACTTGATCACATTCTTCAGTTAAATCTACCTTGGTACCTCGGCGGACAAAGCAACCAGACTGCATCAGACAATCTTTACATTGCCCCTATCTTTGATGTTACCTGTAATTAGTCCTTTGTTTCGTATGCAAGTATTTATGAGTTAGCAATTTAATGTCAAATGCATATATCAAAAATGAACATTGGACGTTCTTCGCAAGACAAAACAGAAAAAAGGGAAAACACAATTGGCAATTTGTTTGGAAAACTGAATCTGTATTGATTTTGAAATTTGCCTGTAAATAGGTGTTTTTTGTACAAGAGGCTGACGTCCTAGTAAGAGAACACCGCCGAACAACATAAAGTTTATACAATTTTGAAAAAGGAAACAAAACAGCTATGTGCACAATATTCCCACTGGGTTCCAACTCTGCTATCGCCTTTATGTCTTCAAGCGTCTCATCACTTTGCTGCTTAGTTGAAGATGAAGCTGATTGATCAATGCCGAAGTCCGAGCCAGATAGTTGATGCCGAATTCTGGATGCAAGGTGATCCAATGAGACATAGTGTTACGCTTTATCCCTAACTTTTGCCTGGACCGCCCTTTCGGGTTTTCAGTCCACCGGGATACCCATTTTTGCCCAAGCCGCCTTTTCAGGTTTTCGACTTGCCGGGTGTACATATTTTTTTCCATTTTCATCCCTTATTTTTGCCCGAACCCTTTTGGTTCGCCGGGAAGCCCTTATTTTTGCCTAGGTATGTCAACCTAGCGGGTCTTTTATTCATGCGTAGTATCTTTTCACTATGTCTACATTGGCGGGGTGAGGAAGGTCGTCACCATCCATGGTGGTTAGAATCATGGCTCCTCCTGAGAACACATGTTTAACCACAAATGGCCCTTCGTACGTAGGGGTCCATTTGCCCCGGGGATCACTTTGAGGAAGGATGATGCGTTTGATTACCAGGTCCCCAACTTGATACTCTTGTGGTCTGACTTTCTTGTTAAATGCCCTGATCATCCGTTTTTGATACGTCTGACCATGACAGATAGCGGTGAGTCTCTTTTCGTCAATTAGGTTTAATTGATCAAGTCGAGTCTGGATGCAGTCATCTTCGTTCAAGTCTGCATCCTTCATTATCCGGAGAGAGGGTATCTGGACTTCAATTGGAAAGACTGCCTCCATGCCATAGACCAAGGAAAAGGGTGTTGCCCCGGTTGACGTCCTTGCTGAAGTACGGTACCCGTGAAGAGCAAACGGTAACATTTCGTGCCAATCTTTGTAGGTCACTGTCATCTTCTGCACAATCTTTTTGATATTCTTATTAGCTGCTTCCACAGCCCCATTCATCTTCGGCCGGTAGGGAGAAGAGTTGTGGTGCTGTATCTTTAATTGCTCGCAGAGCTCAGTGATCATCTCGTTGTTAAGATTGGTACCATTGTCCGTAATGATTCTTTCCGGGACGCTGTACCGACAGATCAGGTTATGCCGGATGAAACGTGCCACGACGCTCTTGGTTACCGTGGCGTAGGAAGCTGCCTCAACCCACTTCGTGAAGTAATCGATCGCTACCAAGATGAAGCGATGCCCATTAGATGCCGTTGGTCGGATCTCACTGATCATATGGATGCCCCACATTGCAAAAGGCCAAGGTGCCGTCAGGACGTTCAGAGGAACCGGAGGGATGTGCACCTTGTCAGCATAGATCTGGCATTTGTGACAAGTTCGAGAATGTCGGTAACAGTCGGCTTCCATTGTGGACCAGAAATATCATGCCCGAAGGATTTTCTTTGCCATGGTATGTCCACTGGAATGTGTTCCGAATGTACCTTCATGCAGTTCTATCATGATCTTCTCTGCTTCAGCCTTATCCACACAACGCAGTAGAGTTGAGTCATGATTCTGTTTGTAGAGAATGCCGTTGCTGAGGAAGAATTTTTCCGCAAACCTTCTCATGAACTTCTTGTCGTTGACAGATGCAACTTCAGGGTATTCCTGAGTTTCCAAGTATCTCTTCACCTCATGATACCAGGGTTTTTCAGTCACCTTTTCGGCCTCAAGGTCGCAGCAGTATGCAGGTTCGTCCAATTTCCAGATGATGATTCGGGGAGCCTCATTATCCCATTTGATTTTGCACATTGAAGACAACGTAGCTAGTGCGTCCGCTAACTGATTCTCCTCTCTTGGGAAGTGCTCAAAAGTTATCTTTTCAAAGTGGGGAAGCAAAGTCAACACATACTCCTTGTAAGGAATAAGATTTGGGTGTTTCGTATCCCACTCGCCTTTGATCTGATTGACCACAAGAGCGGAATCTCCGAAGACACTCAGAAACTTGATCCTTAAGTCGATTGCAGCTTGAAGACCCATGATACACGCCTCATATTCTGCCATGTTGTTGGTGCAGTTGAAACACATCCGGGCGGTGAGTGGAGTATGAGTTCCCTTGGGGGATATGATCACAACGCCGATTCCATTACCCAAAGCGTTGGAGGCTCCGTCAAAATGCATAGACCATCGGGATCCTTCCTTAGGTCTTTCATCCGGTCCAGGCACTTCACAATCAGTTACCACCATGATGTCTTCGTCCAGAAATTCAAAGTTCAATGATTGGTAATCGTCCACAGGTTGGTGTGCCAAATGATCGGCCAGTACACTTCCTTTGATTGATTTTTGAGTTGTATACTGGATATCATATTCTGTCAAGATCATTTGCCATCTTGCTATTCTTCCAGACAGAGCAGGCTTTTCGAATATGTACTTGATGGGATCCATCTTTGAAATCAAAAGAGTGGTGTGAGTCAGCATATACTGTCTCAGCCGGCGAGCAACCCATACTAGAGCGCAGCAAGTTTTCTCGAGCAGTGAGTATCGAGACTCACAGTCGGTAAACTTTTTGCTTAGGTAATAAATAGCGTGCTCTTTTCGGCCAGACTCGTCATGCTGCCCCAGCACACACCCCATTGAATTGTCAAGTACTGTCAGGTATAGTATTAGAGGTCTCCCTTCCACTGGTGGCATAAGAATGGGTGGCTCTTGAAGGTACTCTTTTATCTTTTCAAAAGCAGCCTGACATTCATTGTTCCAACGTACTACTTGATCTTTCTTCAGTAATTTGAAGATTGGCTCACAGATAGCAGTTAGATGTGAGATGAAACGGGCAATGTAATTCAGTCGTCCCAGAAAGCCTCTGACTTCTTTCTCTGTCTTGGGAGTTGGCATCTCTTGTATGGCTTTTACCTTGGCAGGGTCCACCTGAATACCTTTGTCGCTTACAATGAAACCTAGCAATTTTCCGGATCTCACCCCAAAGGTGCATTTGTTGGGATTCAACCTCAGCTTGCATAACTTCAATCGGTCAAACAGCTTCCGCAAATGGTCAAGGTGCTCCTCCTCAGTTTGAGACCTTGCAATCATGTCGTCAACATATACCTCAATCTCATGATGGATCATATCATGAAATAAGGCAACCATGGCACGTTGATAGGTTGCCCCAGCATTTTTCAACCCGAATGGCATGACCTTGTAGCAGAAGGTGCCCCACTGAGTCACAAAGGTAGTCTTTTCCATATCTTCCGGAGCCATCTTGATCTGATTATACCCTGAAAAACCATCCATGAAGGAGAACACCTTGTGTTGAGCAGTATTGTCAACAAGAACGTCGATGTGAGGTAGAGGGAAATCATCTTTGGGGCTGACCCTGTTCAAATCCCTGTAGTCGACACACATTCTGACTTTACCGTCCTTCTTCGGCACTGGCACCACATTGGCAACCCACTGAGGGTAAGAGGTTACTGCTAGAAACCCGGCATTGAATTGCTTCATAACCTCGGCTTTGATCTTTTCGGACATCTCTGGACGCATACGGCGGACCTTTTGCTTTACCGGAGGGCAGTCTTCCTTGGTTGGCAGGTGATGAACTACAATGTCGGCATCCAAACTAGGCATGTCTTCGTAAGACCAAGCAAAGATCTCCATGTAATCATGTAGCATCTGGATCAATCGTTGCTTCACGCTGAGCTCTAGATTGGCACCAATCTTGACTTCTTTTCTATCTGTCTCAGTACCCAGGTTCACTGTTTCCACGGGCTCTTCATGCGGTTGAATGGCCCTCTCTTCCTGGAGTAGCAGTCTTGCGAGTTCACCAGGCACTTCTCAATCATCTTCACCTTCGTCCTCGGCCAAGTTGATCGGATTCTCGAAGTCATAACTGGTGGTAGCAGAGTCGTTACCAGTGAGATCCAGAGTGGATTGAAACCTGTATAAGTGAGTGTGTGTAAATATAGCTGTTTTGCAATATATATCACAGAAAGAAAAAGAGCACAAGATTTAAAACGCAACAAACGTCCAATGCTTTGATTAATGATATATGGAAATGTCATACAAAAAGCCCTCACAAATGGAGCTACGATGCCCCGGGTAGGACACCGAGCCAATAAAAGTTTCAACATATTGTTTGTTACAAATTGAAAATCAAAAGAGTTAATTACTGCGTGACAAATGTGATAGGTGTAAAATCCTTTACCGTCCAGTTGCTTGGTCCGTTGTTGGTGGTTGGATAAATCCAACTGTCAAACTTTGCTTCCTCTACGTCCTCCTCGATAGAATTCACCCTTGGATTGGTTATGAACACTGGAGCCTTTCTGATCTTTTCCTTGCAAACAGCCCTCTGAGCCTCTGCAGTGAAGCCCAGCCCAAACTTGTCGGTCTTTTGAGTGAAGTCAGGAAGCTGACCCCAATTTGCACAATTGCCTTTCTCGATTACAGCCCGGGCATCCTTCAAGGATGCCATCTTCAGAGGAAAGTCTTCTTCAACCACTGTTTCAGCTGATGCCAACGCTGGAGGTACCTCCTCAAAATGCTGAAAGGGGGTTTCAATAAACTCCCCGTCCATCTCGATATACCGGAATGAATTCAAGTGACTAACCATGTATTCCTCCTCACCCTGCACAATAACAATCTTCCCTTTGATAGGGTATTTGAGCTTTTGGTGCAGAGTGGATGTTACTGCCCCAGCCTTGTGAATCCAAGGTCGACCCAACAAGCAGGAATAAGATGGGCGGATATCCATTACATAGAATGTTGAGTCGAAGACTTGGGAACCCACACGAATAGGAATGTCTATCTCACCGTGCACCATCCTATTAGAACCGTCGAAGGCTCTAACAATGATGTTACTAGGTTTCAATTCCAGGCCCTCACAATCCAAGCGATTCAATGCCTTCTTGGGCAAAACATTCAAGGAAGAATCGGTGTCCACCAACACGTGTGCGAGAGTAGTGCCCCTGCATTCTATAGAGACGTGCAGGGCATCATTGTGATTTTTCCCTTTGGCGGTAAGGTCAGCATCTGAGAACCCCAAGCCATTGTCAGTCGTCAAATTAGCCACACAGTCAGTGAATTGATCTGCAGAGGTTTCTTGCGGCACATGGGCCGTCTTCAGAAATGAAATCAGGGCTTTTGCATGGGCCTCTGAGCACAACAGCAATGATAGCATAGAGATTTTGGAGGGGGTATACCCCAGCTGTTCAACAACATTGAAGTCACTCTTTTTAATGATTTTAAGGATTTCCTCTATCTCTTGTTGGGAGGCCTCAACAACAGTCTTTTTTGGTGCCTCCGTCCTGGCAGGCAAATCGGTAGCAACTTCTTTGCCCCGAGCATCAGGGGACTCGGCAGCAGTAGTAGACACAGGAACTTGATTTGGAACATGCACACTTGCGGGTGTGATGATAAGAGGCTTTCGGATAACTGGCGGTGCAATGTCAGGCGAGAAGAGCCTGCCACTGCGAGTAATCTTGGCGGGACCAGTGATGTTACTGATACTGGTACTGGTGTTGAACTCCTGCTTCACTCCAAGCACATACACGTCTGCCCTTTAATGCCATGGGACAGCTTTATCAGACTCATAGGGGAGAGGCCCCGGAACAGTAATAGTAATGGGTGCAACAGACATAATTTGGACTGGCTTCCTCGGGGGAGATTTGGTAGGATTATAGATTGTGACGACATATACTTCTTCAGCGGAGACAAACGGAACAGCAGTTTTCTTGAACAGAATTTCTTTGCTATCCATCAGGCTTTGGATGCCTGATTTCAGCAGTGGACAATCGGTAGGGGTAACAGCACACAGGAGGCAACCCTTGCTACATCCCGGAAATAAACCGGCTAGTAGTAAGTTCCTCTTAACAGTCAAAAGAGGGGTAGCAACATCATTCACCGAAATAGCATACAAATCTTCCTCAATGGCATTTACTCTATGCTGGGGCATAGGAGCAGTTACAACATTTGGTCTCTCAGGCGCCTCAAACTGAATTTCCTTCGCGTCGATAAGGTCTTGCACCTTGTTTCTCAGGGCCCAACAATCATCAGTAGTATGCCCGGGGCTATCGGAATGATAAGTACAACGGGCATTTGGGTTATACTTAGGAGATGCAGTATTCACGACCTTTGGAGCCTCTTTGATGGTCACCAGGTTGGTTGATAACAGCTGTGGTAAGATTTGTGACAAAGTCATACTCAACCGAGTATACTGCCTCTTGGGCCTTTCACCTCTTTGTTGATTGTACTGCTGAGGAGCAGCAACAGGCTTTGAAATGACCAAGGCATTGACGGCTTGGCGGCTTTCTGGCTTGACTTGTCTTCTAGGACCATAGACGGCACTTGCTTCTTTCTTGAAAGGCCTCTTCTCAGTACTTGTGGAGGCAGCTTTTTGTATCTTTCCTGATCTGATGCCAGCTTCTATCCTTTCACCTGTCAGAATCAGATCCGTAAACCCAGCTGAGGAATTACCAACCAAATGATTGAAAAATGGACCAGACAAGGTCCCTAGAAACATATCAACCAGCTCACGATCAGTCAATGGAGGCTGCACCCTGCCAGCCAAATCTCTCCATTTTTGTGCATATTCTTTAAACCTTTCGCCCGTTCCTAGAGACATACCCTGAATCTGGGTACGCGTAGGAGCGAGATCAGAATTGTATTGATATTGTCTGTAAAATGCGGTTGCCAAATCTTCCCAATGTCGAATACTAGCTCCATCTAGTTGATAGAACCACTCAAGCTGTGACCCCGAAAGGCTATCTTGGAAGAAGTGGATCCAAAGGTTTTTGTCTTCCGTGTAAGATTGGATCTTCCTTACGTACGACCTTAGATGCAGCTTTGGACAGGAAGCCCCGTCGTATTTGGCAAAGGCAGGCGCCTTAAACTTGTGTGGGATTACTACCCCAGAAGATAACCCCAAATCTCCGAAATCCAGCCCCGGCACATTCTGAATCTCCATGGCGCTCAAGCGGTCCTCTAATTGCTTGTATCGGTTAGCAGCAGGTGGGTATTGTTCGTCATTGTAGTCCGTCTCGTTGTCAGAGACTGCAGGACTAGGAGCTCCTCCCCTTGGGGACTATCTTTCTCTGCAGAGGAAGTAGTAGGATCAGCCTCGTTGTGGAGTGTGTTCCCAAACCTGCGTCCAGTATTGAATAACGCAGTTCTCTTCTTCTTCTTCTTCTTGAGGAGCAGAGCCTTCAACTCTTGCTGACCTTGGGCCAGGCTTAGGACCATTTCTTGAAACTGGGCACTTTGGGCCTGAAGGGCCTTGATTGCTTGCTCACTGGATGAGTCTGGATTCATGATGACTGTTCCAAATAAACGAAGAAGATTAAGCAACCTGTAGAAAAAAAAGGGTACCTGTTATGCACATGATGCATGAGATGCTATCTATGCAATGCATTCAAGGGTTTTGGAAATTCACAATTGTTGTGGACAAAAAGAACGCATGTCATATTAATAAGAAAAGATTTGTTAGTACATAAATGCCCCATGGGTCAAATATTACAAAAACAACTTCTCAAGGTAAAACGACGTTGCGCATCCTCTTTGGTGCAATGTAGGTGTTGAGGGCCTCTTGCTCATGGAGTCGGCGGGTGAGTTCTAAAACCTTCTTCTCGCTGGCGTAGAAGCTGGCTTCAAAAGTGTTCCGTTCCTCCTTGAGTTGGATCTAACTCTTCTGCATTTCCTCCCACGATGTAGGCATGTCAGGGTGTAGGATGGTGTAGGGAACCTCTCCTTCCTTGATGGGATCTTTAATCACAGGGAGAACATGAGGATAAGGCATCATTAGACTCTGGGCTCGGGCTCGTACCCACTTGAGGTAAGGTTCAAGAGGGATGGAGTTCTTGTGTCCCAGAGTCTTGCTATCAACCTTGTTGGGTCTCCCCCAAGCTCTGATGAATCTTTGGCGAAGTCCTTGCGCATTGTTGTCGAAGTCAAAAACTAGGTCAGGAATCAACATGTCGTGAGGGCCATCTCTTCGTGCATATCCAAATTGCCTCAAAGCTAGGCAAGGGTTGTAGGTGATACCTCCTCTGATTCCAAGTAAAGGAACATTAGGAAACTCTCCGCAACGGTCGACGATGATGGCATTTTCTCTGGACCGAGAACACCAATGTACATCATAGTGAGCAAGAGTCATCAACCGTTGGGACCACCTCGAGCCTTGGTCATTCTTCAGGACAGATTGTGGAAGGTGCGAAATAAACCACCTTGCAAGGAGAGGAGTACAGCACATGAGAACACCCCTCTTTCTCATTGTTCGTGTGTAAAATGAGTGAAGGATGTCCCCAAGCAATGTTGGTATTGGATTTCTGGACAAGAAGATTTTGACGGCGTTGACATCTACCAATTGGTCAGAATTTGGGAATAGGACCAACCCATAGATAAGGAGTGCCACAATTTCTTCAAAGGCTTGTAGGTCCAATGAATTCCAACACTCTTGTGCCTTCTCAAACAAGAATTTTGCTAAGAAACCTTTGACACTGCTTCTAGTTTCCCAATGCCCCTTGATGTCAGAAGGCTGTATATGTAATGCTCGAGCAACATCTTCAGGCTTTGGTTCCTTTTCCGTACCGTTGAAAGGTAGTTGATTGAGGATAGGAATTCTCAGGAGTTGAGAAAATTCCTCCAAAGTGGGTACCAACTGATAGTCAGGGAAAGTGAAACAGTGGTGAAGAGGGTCAAAGAACTGGAATAGCACTTTCATCATGTCTTCTTCAATGTTGGTGTGGACTAAGCTGAGCAGTCTACCATGTCTTTCACTGAAGGATGAGCTTTCCGGAATTCTTGAGGTGAGCTCCTTGAGTTGAGGAGAGATTCTCACAAGGTTGACTTGGATGGTTTTTCTGCGAGGAAATTCCATGACCTACAAAACAAGAACAAAGATGAAGATCTAAACCCTTGAAGTGGTTAGTGAATGCATATGATGCTTTATGATGTTCATGATGTATGCACAAACATATGTACAAGCAAATCACACCAAACCCTAGTTTCAGGCTTGCATGGGGTTTCATAGGTAAGTACCCTCTTGAGTGTAGTTGGCTAAAAAACCTGTCCTATAAATAGTAACCGGGTTCTAAGGAGCTCAATATCACTGGATTGTTTTCATTGTTCATTGTTTTGGTTTAGCCACTTAACTAGCGACCAAAATATTCCAAGAAAACAACCCTCAATGAGTGTAGTATCGAGTATCTACCAACTTCGGACTGCACCAAAGCCGGTCATCTCACTACCCCTAAAAGGCCAAGATGGTCAAGTAAGGTTCTAGGTCATTAGTGCTTAGTGACATCACTCAGCGGCCCCGTACTCTCCTTGATTGAACTCAAGGGTTACCGGTACTCACAAATATGTCGCACTAATATAGCTATTGCTTCGACCGTGTCGGTATACCCCGCACAGTTTCCACAACGTATTGCTATCTATGAATGTTTCCCAAAATCCGGGTGTAGGATTGCAAACCCAAACAATAGAGCCAAGATATAAAGCAATCAAGACAAACAATTAGTCATGCAAGAGGGTGATCTAAGCCCTAAGGTTACTCCACTTTTTAAAGTAATATCCCCAGCAGAGTCACATGTTCTGTGATATGGTGGGAGAACTGACTATGGTTTTGCGTTTGTTTTCGCAAATGTTTCGGTTGAGCAAGAGTCGCCACCGACTTTTTATTTTATCCTAAGGAAAGGTTTAAAAAGCACAGCAAAAACCTTTGAGATGTTTTCTTGGGTTCGGGGAGTAGATTATAGAAAGGGAAGGTATTAGCACCCTTTCTATCCATGGTTATCCATGGGCTCTTAGTTACTTGCTTAGATCAACTTGCCTTAATTTTCAATTGTTTGAAATGGTGCTTTGTGTGTGGGTTTGAAATTTTTTTGAAAAGAGGCCAATGTGGTGGCAACCTTTGTAATGATCCATGTCGGGATGTATACAAAGGTGTATGTCTTTTGAAAAGGTTTTCATTTGTTTTCGAAAGTTGTTTTTGAAAGTGTTGTGAGGTGTGGTTTTAAAAAGAGGCAAGTGTTTTGGTTTTGCAAGTTTGATTCAAGTAACTAAGAGGTTATCTACTCCTAAATTTTCTCAAAGATTATTGCTATGTTTTAACCCTTTTAACAATTTTATTCCACCATTGCATTTGGTGGACAATCTTGTGTTAGGATGTGAAAGGGACGGGCGCGGGTCATCGTTTAGACCATAATTGCAATGGTGCCAAGTATCTTTGGGCAATTTTTCCTTTAAGGGACTTGATCATTTTTTAGGCAACTTTCGAAAGCGTCATCGAGGGACTATGATCATTTGAATTTGTTTGTTTTGCCCAAAGAGACCTAACATGCAATATGGCCTAATTTTGAAAGGCAACAAGTGGATGTAACCCTAGGGGTGTTAGTGTGCAAGTGTGTTTTATTGCATACAAGAGTTTTTTCTTTGAATTAGGTTTTTCTATTTCATTGATTTTATCTTGCCATACACGTCCTAATTACTAGCAATAAGAAGCGGAAATATAAAATCCTACGCTATTACAACAATTAGGGGATGGGGATACACATTTGTACATGGGGGGTTCAACGAGAAAAATAGACAAAAAAGAAAATAGCAAAAAACAAGATATAGAGAGAGAGAGGGAGTCAGCGCGCTGCTGAGAGGTCATCAGAAGTTCTGACTCAGATCCGCTGCCAGATGATCAACCTCTTGGTTAAACTGTATGAGTCAGAACTTCTGACTCTGGCACCTGCAAAACAGAACCCTGTTAATGGGGAAATCAGAAGTTCTGACTCCCCTGCGCTGCAAGACAGAAGTTTGTTAGTGGAGAAACCAGAAGTTCTGATTCTGCTGAAAAGGCAATAACTCTCAGAGGTTCTGATATCATTGACAGCAAAACAGGCTTCAGATGTGCTAACGTCAAAGTCAGCACTTGGCTTTTCCCTGTACTAATCAGAACATCTGCAATTTTGTTGTTATTCCACAAAACAGGAAACATATTTGGAACAGATCCAGCAAATGTAAAAAATGTTTCAGAGGTCAGAACCAACAAGGTCACAGGAAAGTCCTATACTGGCTCAGAACGTTCTGAGGTATGAAAATCCTCAGAATATAAACAGTAACAATATGATATTTACATTATGTTTATTTGAGTATGCACAGCTGATGATGCTTAGCAGCGTGATGAAGGTCAGCAGGTGCTTACCTGGCTGTTGGAAAAGTTTGTGGGTGAAAGTTAGCTTTTGGCTCTGGTGGTGTTCTGGACAGATTCTCTTTGAAAAGGGTAGGTAAAGGATTATGCGTACGTAGGGTCAGAAGTTTGGAAAGGGTGTTTTTGGTTCACAAAGAAAATTGGGTATTTGATGAAGTTTGAAGGTAAGAACTTCAAAGTTATGAAACACTGGAGATTTTGGCAGAGTTTCAGAACGCTATGTTGCTAAGGGTTTCTGTTTCTCTCTTAGAAATTTCTCTGTTTCTTGAATGCCTCTTTGCAGTGGACAATGACTCTCTATTTATAGGCAAAGTTCTTGTGGGTGCCTTGAACATTAAAGCGCCAACAGAGTTTGAATTGCTCTTTGACAGAAATTCCTGGGAAGTTGTGATAACAGATAGCCTTCAGCCTAGGCTGCAGCAGCAGGCGTGGATTGGGGAGAAGTGACCTCTTAAGTGGGCGGTGGCGCATAGACCCATGCCAGAATCTGCACAAAGGCGTTTTCCAAGCCACACGTGAATGTTCAGGAGTGGTTGGAAGCATTAATGAGCATTAAATGGTGATAAGACCTATCAACATCAATATTCTGGTAATGGAAACCAACGTTGAATCAGCAGTTCTGTTTCAAAAAGAACAGCGTAAACCATGCTCTGGCCTTGGCTTCCTGTTGTCTTAGTAAGTTCTGGAGATTCTCTTAATTTTCTGATACGTTCCTTGGATTTACTTCTGGACCTCCTGGGCTTAGAGATTCTGTATCAGTGTAACACCCACTCTTCTGACCTTTTCATCTTCTGATTTCAGCATGTTCTGAAAGAGCCTTCAGACTTCCCTGCTTCTCTTGCATTCCTTTAGCAAATTCTGACTGAGCTTGTATAACTGCTGAAATGGGGTATGTTCTGTCTGAGGCTTACATACTGAACCACGTTTACAACTTCTGATTGAGCTGATGTAGCTGCTGAAAAGCCAACTTCTGACTACGCTGAGCCAAGCTTGCAACTTCTGACCGTTTTTATCTGGAATTGGTCCAGAAGTTCTGAAGCGCTGATTTTTTCTTAAACACTCATTTTTTAGAGAAACGTTCCAAGTACTTAGAATTTGATTTTTCTCAAGATAAAAGCGTTGTCTTTGGAGCTTGTGTGATCATCTTGCTCTTGTAAGTGGTTTGCTTGGGCAAAAAAGATAACTCGGGACTTGGATTTGTTTCAGAGGGACCTTGAAAATCCAAGATGGTTTCCTGAAGAAAGAGAGGGCAAATTTTGGGGTACAACATTTGGCATGAGGATGCTTGACAATGTTTATAGGCATGTGGGACTTGATTGGACCCTTGGAAACTTCAATTTCTTTGCCAGAACCAAAACCCTAATTTTTGACTGTTATGAGGCCATTGAACTGTGCAACCTTTGGGAGATCTTGAAGCATGCTCTTTGCAAATCTTGAAGAATATGGGAGGGCAAATTTTGGGGTACAACAGAGTACAACACTCTCGCCCGACTCATACCAACACAATGGAGTTCTACACCTCCTACCATACAATGCTTCATACGGTGGCATTCCAATACTTGAATGGAAACTATTATTATATATAAATTCAATCAATGGCAAGTGACTGTTCCAAGATCCTCCTTGTTCTAGAACATAAGCCCTCAACAAATCTTCCAAAGACTGGATAGTCCTCTCTGTTTGACCGTGTGTCTATGGATGATATGCGGAACTCAACTTCAACTTGGTACCATTAGCATTCTGCATACCTGTCCAGAATTTCGATGTAAACCTCGGGTCTCTATCCGACACTGTAATATGCTGGGAGAACTGACTTGGGATGTTTTGCATTTGATCACAATTGTTGCGGTTAGCAAGAGTCGCCACCGACTTTTCTTTTATCCAAAAGGAAATATGGAAAAGAACAGGAAAGATCTTTGAGATTATTTCTTGAGTTCGGGGGGTAGGTTATAAAAAAGGGAGGTGTTAGAACCATTTTCATCCATAGTTATGTATGGGCTCTTAGTTGCTTGCTAGATCACTTGCTTTGTTTGAAAATGTGCTTTGTGGTGGTTTTTGAAAGTATTTTTGAAAAGGCGCCTTCGTTTAGGAAAACTTTGTAATGGTTCTCGTTTCGTAAGAACGTATACAAAGTGTTGGACTTTTGAAAATATTTCATGTTTGGAAAGTGTTTGTTTGTTTTGAAAGTGTGTGTTTTGAAAGCGAGCAAGGATGTTTATTTTGAAAGTGAGCAAGCAACTAAGAAAGTTTCTATCTACTCAAAAGTCTTTTGTTCATTTCTCCTTTCCTTTGATATTGCTATTTCACCATTGATTGGTAAAAAGCCTTATCTTTGGATGTAAAGGGACGGGCAAGGGTCTTCGTATAGTCATGATAGCAATGTTGTGAGATATCTTAGCATTTATCTTTGAGGGACTAAGATCATTTGAAAGGCAACATTTATAGCGTCATCGAGGGACTATGATCTTGTATTTTTGATTGTTTTTGCTAAGACATCCCACATGCATAACATGAACATTTTTTAGGCAACAAGTGGAGTTAACCTTAAGGGTGCATGTGTGAATAGTGTGTTTGATTTGCATGCATTTAACCTTGGTTATCTACTTGTTGATTTTTATCTTTCCATACAAACCCTAATTACTAGCATTTATATGAAAGCGATAAATTACGGAAAGTAAATTTACTATGCTATTATATCATTTCGGGATGGGGTATACAAATTTACCAATGGGGATTGCAAGAAATTAAACCTAATTATCTATTACAACCATATTGAATAATGTAAGAAATGAATAAATATAAGGTGCAAGGATGTAAATGGAAAAGAAAATGGATTTTTGTTTGGTTTTTGAGGAAAGGGTTTAATTTTGACCTAATTAACTAAAATAAATAATTAACTTAATTAAGAAAGTTAAACCTAAATTAATTAAGAAAAAAAATTAAATTAGAAAGCATTTTTTAGGGTTTTTTAGAAAATGGTTTAAGTTTAATCAAAATAAAATAGTAACTAATTAATTAAAAGAAACCTAAATTCTAAGTTAATTTTAATTAAAAAGAAAATAACTAAACTTAAATCTAATTATTAATTTATTAATAAAAACGAAATTAAGTTTGTTTAGGAAAATATTTTTGTCTTTTTTTTAAAGGAATAAAATATACATGAATATAAATATGTTAGATATATAAATAAATAAACTATTTTGTTTAGATTTTTATTAATAAAAATAATAATATTAATAATAATAATAAAAATAATAAAGAAAAATAAAATAAAATAGAGTATAAAAATAAAAGTCGGGGGGGTTTAAAATGGAATTTGGGAGTTTGTTAGAAAAAACAGTTTTGAAGCCTTGCCCAATGGTTTTTTTTTTGGAAATCAGAAAAGAAATAATGGGTTGTGTTGTAACAAGCAAGCAGGGGGGTGAGTCTCAGTAAAAAGACAAAGTCCAATTGGCAGCGCTGGGGCTTGAACCCACGCCCTTGACATGAAACGCGCGCTGCCTTACCACTGGGGTGGCTATACATCTGTTAACTAAACTGACATAAATATATAACACAAATCCAATTCTAGAAATGACTCCATCTTCAACCTCCAGCCAGGGTTCCTGTAACTCACTCATTTCTCATCCATTCACAAAACTTCCAACATCAAACTTGTTAGAAATTTCACCACGATTCTGAATATGTAAATAACTTAAACTAATTCTCAAATATGAGCATGAATTTCTAAAAGTACCAAATCTTGACCTAACTTTTTTCAAAGATGCAAACCTAAAATTATCTAAGCTCAGGCAATATAAATGAAAACTATGGACATGTACAGCTTCAGGGCAATGATATCTACATTTTTACTTCAGAATGTATGCATAAAAGATGCTTGTATCAAGACTTTGAAGTTTGAAAACTTACCTCTTGCAGCTGGATTCGTGTATGGAGTTTGAGAAACCTTTGAGATGGCCTAATGATCTCTTTAGCTTTCCTGGACCTCCTTGAGTGTATTCCAACTCCTACTTGGCTTTGAGTGTGGCTGGAACTCCCAATTCAAGTCAAGTTGCAAGCTTCAGTTTTGAAAATGGTGGATGGTGATGGAGGGGTTACAGTCAGGAAACAGGGGACTGGATTACTTTGATATGATGTATATTAAGTGTTTGGATGGTGTTGCACCCCAAAATTTGCCCTCTCATTTCTCAAAGGATCACCCTGGATCCCAAGTTTTTCTTCCATATATTTATAAGCCTTGAATTATCAATTTTCCAAGAAAGTCATTCACAAGGGCAAAATGGTCATTTGCATACTGAAAATTCAAACCTTGACTTTTGGACCAAAATCAAGCCTATAGAATTATATTTCATCAAGTCATGTTGGAATGTGATATTTTGTTTCATAAAGATATTCAAGAGTCAATTTACTCTGGAAAAAGTCAAAATTCTAAAATACTTAGAATTTTTTCTAAATGTTTAAGAAACATGACAAGCTCAGAACTTCTGATAAGATTTTCACTCTGGTGGAAGTTGACTCTAGAGGAACTTCTGACACAAGAGTTATAGACTCCCACAAGATCTAAAACATTGTAGAATGAAACTTCTCCTAGAAATGTTGGGATTCCAAGTTATAACTCCTCAAAGGTACGTCCTTGAAACTAAAACAACTCAGCAAATTCTGGACACTCTCAAGACAGAGTTTGGTCAGAACTTTTGGGCCAGTTTTCACAAAGATCCAGTAAGAGCTTGCAAGATCAATTCAAAGAAGGTTTACAAAGCGTGTTACAAACTTCCTGGAAAGTCTGGTAACTCCTTTAGAACATGCTGGAGCCAAAAGATAAAAGGATCAGAAGATTGGATGCTACGCTGAAGTAGAACTTCTGATCCAGAATTAAGCAATGATGCAGAATTTCACATGGCAAGATTTCTGGCTTGATAAATCTCATCATTATTTAATTCTCATTTAATTCTCACAACCACTTTTGAGCCTTTATCCAAAGTATTTCCCCCACGTGTACCTCTACTGCCTTGGGAAAGCAAACTTTTTATGCAAAAGGGTGCTAGGCCCATGTGTTGCTTTTGCTTTTCCTTAATTCCTACTGACAAATCCAGCTTAGGCGCTGCTAAACCTGCTAACCCTCCTACTTTGTGCCTCGAACCATGCTTGTTTAAGCTTACTTCAAGAGTAAGTCAGCGTCTAGCGTATGACGTTGGTGCCACTTGACCTCTCCAAACTACAAAACTTTTGCCTATAAATTAAACTCCATTGGCCATTGAAAAGGGTCGTAAAAATTTGAAAAAAGAAAAACCTTGAACCACTGCAAAAAATTCCAAGAGTCTAAAAAACTGCAAATCCAAAAATACGAAATTTGTTAGCTTTTGATTCTTGCATTCAAACTCCATTTTTCCTCAAGTGTTTCTTGACCAAAAACACCCACACAATTTCTGATAGACGTTCAAAATCCATCCTAACTTCTGTAGTCAAACTGTAATACCCTCTCCACCAATATCCACCTCAAAGAAGTCAGAACTTTACCCCTTGGCTGTTCCAGAATTCTCTAATCATTTACAGCCCAAGTTGAAGGTTTCCAGCTTGCTGAACACGTGAGGAAGCTGTTCAGAACATCACAAGAGGTTAGAACCAGGTTCCAGCTCACAGTGTTTTCCAGCTGCAAGGTAAGCTTCTACTGACTCTCGTCATATTACTTAGGCATTATTAGATTTGCACGTTTAAAAATACAATGTAGATATTCTGATCCTGATGATGTGCATATTCTGAGATTTCATGCATCTGCCTGCCTAAGTAGAGGGAATTCCAGTTCAGAGCTTCATTAGCAAATTCATGCTTTCCTCTGATTTATAATTCTAATATCTCTTGTTTCTGAAACGTTGTGAAACTTCTCATAACTGTTATATGCGCAACTTCTGTTCTGTTAAGAAATGACTAAGTCGCAGATGTTCTGACTAGCATGGAGAGGGAGACGAATTTTTGGCAGTGGTATCAGAACTTCTAAAAATTTCTTTGTTCTCAGTGGACCCAGAACTTCTGACCTTCCCTATTTCTATTAACGTTTGTTTCTGTTTATGCAGCACGTTAGAGTCAGAACTTCTGACCTCTTCTATTTCAGCATTTGCGCTGATTTTGTCTTCTTTCTCTTTATTATTTTTATCATCACTTTTATTTTTCGTTAATCAAAAAACACCAAAAATATTTCATATTCACATATTATATTTTATTCCTTTCAACACAAAAAGACCAAAAATATTTTCTTAAACAAAACTTATTTCTTTTCTTAAATAAAATAAGCATTTTACATTTCTTGTACATTCTTATCCATTCAATGTGGTTGTAATAGTAACTTAGGATTTAATTTGCAATCCCCATTTGTAAATTTGTACACCCCATCCCCCTAATGATTGTAATAGCGTAGGACTTTACTTTTCCGCATTTTATTGTTTTCATGTGTTGTTAGTAATTAGGATGTGTATGATAAGATAAAAACAACAAATAGACAACCCATAATCAAGACAAAAACAAAGCATGAAACCAACACACTTGCACACAAGCACCCCATAGGGTTATTCCACTTGTTTCCTTACAAAAATGGCCATGTTATACATGTGGAATGTCTTAGCACAAACAAATCACAAAATACGAGATCATAGTCCATCGATGACGCTATCAAAGCTGCCTTTCGAAATGATCTTAGTCCCTAAAGAAAAATGCTAAGTCATCTCACAACATTGCTATCATGGTTATACGATGACCCATGTTCGTCCCTTCACATCCAACGATGGGGATTCTTACCAAAACAATGGTAAGATAGCAAAATCTAAAGGAGGAGGAAAAGAACACCTAAGACCTTTTGAGTAGGTAAATTTCTCCTAATTACTTGCTCAAATTTAAAACAAACTCCTTGCTATTTTCACAAATAAACACCAACACTTTCAAACATCTTTCAAACTTGAAAATATTTTCAAAAGATCAACACCTTTGTATACATTCTTACGAACGAGAATCATTACAAAAGTTTGCCTAAACGATGGCGCCTTTTCAAAATACTTTCAAAAACCACACAAAAGCACAATTTCAAACAAAAGCAAGTGATCTAGAAAGTAACTAAGAGCCCATGGAAAACCATGGATGAAAAGGGTGCTAATACCTTCCCTTTTCATAATCTACCCCCCGAACTCAAGAAAACATCTCTAAAGGTCTTTCCTGTGCTTTTTCACCTTTCCTTTTGGATAAAAGAAAAGTCGGTGGCGACCCTTGCTAAACCGTAACATTTGCAAATACAAACTCAAAACCATCAAGTTAGATCTCCCACCATATCACAGATGGTTAAAACTTAATACGCACGAGTGGATTTGGAGATGGCTACGTGAGGTTCAAAACTGTCAAGTTATGGCAGATTTTGGGTTGCAGAGTTCTTGGGAGGTTTTAAGAGTGCTTCAGCTCGTCTTTTCTTGCAGATAACTTGTATAGTTATAAGCAAGAGGTCTTAGGGTTTGAAGTTGACAGATCTGTGAGATATAGAGTTATGGCTATGTTACTTGATTTTGAAGAAAAATGGAAAACATAGTTTCAAGGCATAGTACAAGCATGGTATCCCTTTATTGGAGGCTCTAGACATGCTGATTTTATCTTTGACATTTCTTATACTCAGATGAAACAAGTTGGGAGCTCAAGAAGTTGACTTTGCATAAAGGCTTGCTTTACTAGAATGGAAATGGTGACTTTCTCCCTAAAATGGTAAAATGCTTTGGACAATGCTTGAATCAATTGGACAATTGATCAATCAGTTGTGTAAACATTAAATTAAGGAGTTATTTGCAAGTTAGACACCTTTAAATCAAGATTATGCAGCCTGGCTTATGGATTTGGTCAAGTGTTCATCACAAAATTGACTTGTAATTCAAGTTTATCATGCCAACTTCAAGTCTTTGAATATCTTAGCTCAAAAATGATCTCTTCAAGTTCTTAGACATTTTTTAAAGCTTGTAACATCCTCTACAACCTTCATGTTGGACATTTTTTAAGATTCAAATTGGAACTAGGTGAAAAGTTGCCATGAAGTTAGGTCAAAATCCTGCCTAACTAGAGCAAAATTTCACTAAGTCTTTTTAGTTTCATGGACATGTCTTCACAAATTCATAACTTGAAATCCAAGAATTTCTAGAAAAATTTATTCCCTACAATGTTTTAGATATCATTGAGATCTACAACTTTCATGTTGGAAGTTTCCCTTGAATCATCTTGCATCATGGTGGAAATTTGACACAAAGTTATGAAAAAATATGAACTTTCTAACACTTAGAAAAAATTCTAAGTCTTAGAATTTTGACTTTTCAAAGATGAATTTTGAATTTTGGATTTCTTGATGAACAAGTTTCATATTTTGACATGTCTTTATGAATTGTAATCTTTGAAACTTGATTTTAATCAAAAAGTCAAAGTTTGACTTTTCAGTGTACATTTCACTTTTCATCGGTTGATTGAAATTCATCTGTCAATCCAATAATCTTGAGAGGTGATTTGAACCATGCAATTAGGTAAAGATGGTTCATTTGAATCCTTGAGATCATTTCTTAAACCAAGAAGTCATTTGTTAGGTCAAAAGTCAAAACTTGAACCTCCTCAGTGAAAACCCTAATTTTGACCATTTTACCCTTTTGATGATCTGATCAAATTTCTTGAGGAATTGTGATCCAAACTTGATCAAATGACATATATGAGTTCATAATTTTGATATGGATAAAAAATTGTGAAGTTTGACTGCAAATTGACCACAGTTGACTTTTTCCCCAATATAGTTGATATTAGGTCAATTGATCAACTGACTGAGCAAAAATGTGATCCAAGACTTGAAAATTGACATGAGAAATCTTGAGGGTTCCTAATGATCCATGAAAGTCATATGGAGCCTTGAAATTCAAATTGTCTTTGTGAAAACTCAAACCCTAATTTTCAGTTGTCAGTGCTTGAGGAGGTGTCTTGAGATGGTCAAGCCTTGTGTAGTCTTGAACCAATGGAGATCTTATGAGATATTTCTTGAGAAGTGAGAGGGAAAATTTTGGGGTACAACAGACACGATACTCGAAGATATCCCATGCAACTTTACAATCTCATCAACATACATCTTAGCCAGCTTTTTTATAGGATGATTGATCTTCATCGGCAAGAAATGAGTCGACTTAGTCAACCTATCCACTATTACCCAAATTGAATCATCACCTCTATAAGTATTCGTTAACCCCACCACGAAATCCATAGAAACATTATCCCATTTCCACTCTGGAATACTCAAAGGTTGCATAAAACCTGTAGGCTTCTGATGTTCAATCTTCGACTTCTGGCAAGTCAAGCAAGCATACACAAACTTAGCAATTTCTTTCTTCATACCTGGCCACCAAAATATCTTCTTTAAATCCAAATACATTTTGTAGCACCTGGATGAATACTCAAATCTCTTTGATGCCCTTCCTCAAGAATTATCTTCTTAAGTTCTAGAATATCAGGAACGCATACTGTGATACGGTGGGAGAACTGACTTGAGGTTTTGCGTTTGTGTTCGCAAATGTTTCGGTTTAGCAAGAGTCGTCACCGACTTTTTATTTTATCCTAAGGAAAGGTCAAAAAGCACAGGAAAGACCTTTGAGATGTTTTCTTGGGTTAGGGGAGTAGATTATGAAAAGGGAAGGTGCAAGCACCCTTTTCATCCATGGTTATCCATGGGCTCTTAGTTACTTGTTTAGATTACTTTCTTTTTCTTTTCAATTGTTTGAAATGGTGCTTTGTGTGTGGTTTTGAAAGATGTTTTGAAAAGAGGCCATCGTTGTGGCAACCTTTGTAATGATTCTTGTTTGAATGTATACAAAGGTGTATTGTCTTTTGAAAAGATTTCAACGTTTGAAAGTTTTGATTTAGGAAATATTTTGAAATTGTGTTGTGAAGTGTGTTTGAAAATAGCAAGGATGTTTTGCAAATTGATCAAGTAACTAAGAGTTGTCTACCCTATTTTACTCAAAGATCTTTCCTATATGCTTTTAACCCTTTTGACAGTGTTGCTTTAACATTGCATTTGGTAAACAACCTTGTATTAGGATGTTAAACGGGACATGTGCGGGTCATCGTATTGACCATGATAGCAATTGTGTTAGGTATCTTTAGCAAATTTTTTAGGGACTTGATCATTTTTTTTTAGGCAACCAAGATAGCGTCATCGAGGGACTATGATCTTTTGTTTTGTTTTTGTTTTTCCAAAGTACCCAACATGCATAACATGGCCCATTTTTGAGGCAACAAGTGGATGAAACCCTATGGGGTTCAAGTGTGCATTGTGTATTGATTTTCATGCATTTTTGTCTTTGTATTAGGTCAAGATACTTGTTGATTTTGGAATTTTGCATACAAATCCTAATCTCTAATCATGGCATAATTGAAAGCATAAAGTGCGTAAAATAAATCTACCACTATTACAACATGATTATGGGGATGGGGATACAATTTTTGAATGGGGATTATTTGACAAGAAATATAAACCCTAGTTTTACTATTACATCCAAATTGAATCAAATGGCATAAATAATAAATGGACAATATTTTAAATAAACAAATTAAATAAATATACAAAATATATGAATATGCAAATGATCTTGACTGAATATGACATCCAGTACACGACCCAAAAAGCAATCAAGGGAAGTGTATTGGCAGACCATTTGGCACACCAGGCAGTGGATGACTACCAATCTATGAACTTTGAATTTCCAGACGAGGATATCATGGTAGTAACTGATTATGAAGTACCTGGACCGGATGAAGGACCTGAGGAAGGATCCCGATGGTCTATGCACTTTGACGGAGCCTCAAACGCTTTGGGTAACGGTATTGGCATTGTAACAGCATTCCAAACAGTCAGTTCTATTTGCACCGATCACACCCCTGTTCAATCTTCTTGAACCTGAAGAGTTAGATTGGCAAGTTTGCCTTTCGCGACTTGAGGGTAAAAGGAGATTGGACACTAGAGTGCCCGAAAAATTTGCACTCGTCAAAGCGTAGTTTTAGGGAATGGGCTTAAAGATGCCATTTGGAGATGGGCTTAAAGATGCCATCTGGAGATGTGACAGAATCTTGTCGGGGGATGGGCTTAGAGATGCCATCTGAAAATTGTTGGTAGGAGGATGGGCTTATAGATGCCATCCAAGAATGTTTGTTGAACTGTATGTCGTTGGTGAGTGAGGGAGTATCAGAAAGATATCCATGTTTGGAACATCTCTGAACTGGGGGTCTGAACAAGCAATAGATTGACATCCGTATTTGGAGAATTCGTAAACTGTTTTCAGAGGTCTTGGAGTTGAAATTGAGAAGGAACCAGTGTAGGGTTGCCTAATGATGAGTCCGTGTAAAACTGCATCTTGGAAAGAGAGAACCGGTGTAGGGTTGCCTCATGATGGTCAAGTAGATAATTGTCCTGTCTGGTTTCAGGTATTAATCTCTGACCTGAGAAAGATAGTTTTCCTGGCTTGTTACAGGTATTGATCTTCAATCTCTACAGGTATTGTGATGTCGGGAATGGGCTTACAGATGCCATTGAGAAATGATTGTTGAATTGTTTTTGAATGAGTGACAGAATTACATCCGAATCTGGATCGTATCTGGACTGTCTCTGGAAGGAATCTGGAATAAGTATCAGAATGTCGCCATGTCTGGGTCACATCTGAACTATCTCTGAATGAATCTGGAATAAGTATCAGAATGTCGCCATGTCTGGGTCACATCTGAACTATCTCTAGAAGGAATCTCAGAAGATGATGATCTTTGTCTGTTGATTGATCTTTCCTGAAAAGGTAAAGAGTTAGTTGTATGCAATGTCATGATGTAATGAATTGTACTTCATCAATGTTTATGATATATGAATGTAATGGATGCGCATGTAAGTTGAATAGCTATCTTGCTGAGGAAGCCGAATCCTAGATAATAAAATCTTTGACTGCTGCCGGGGAAAGTAAATCCTTGACTGCTGCAGAGGATTGTTGGAAATGAGAAGTCCTGGAACCACTGTTGGGGGATCAGGAGCTTGGGTTGTATGCCAATCTACTGGGGATTCCTGTCTTGAGGAGATCTTTACTGGGGAATATCTGAATATCCTGTGAGGAACTGAGAATGAGAGTCTTCATCCTGCTTGGGGATTGATAGTTTGAAGTTTTAGCTCTGCTGGGGATTGCAAGAATCTTTTTATTGCTGCAGGTATTGATCTGGGATCTTGAAAGGTTGGTCGGTGAGATAGTTGTCCTGGCTGGTTTCAGGTATTAATCTCTGACCTGAGAAAGAAAGATAGTTTTCCTGGCTTGTTACAGGTATTAATCTTCAATCTCTTCATGTAGATAGTTTTCCTGGCTGGTTTCAGGTATTAATATACAATCAGTCGTCCACAGATAGTTTTCCTGGCTTGTTACAGGTATTAATCTAGAACTTGGGTTATACACCACTTTGAGAATGAGAATCTTCATTCTGTTGGGGGTCAGAAATTGGGAGTATACCAATCTACTGGGGTTTCAAGGATGAGAGTCTTCATTCTGTTAAGGGTCAGAAACTGGGAGTATACCAATCTTTTGAGGTTTCAAGGATGAGAGTCTTCATTCTTTGAGAGAAACAAATTTTTAGGAGCTTCAGTTGTCCGTTATCTTGTTGGTGGTTGTAACTTCCAGCAGGTGATGAAGGAAAATTTGATAATGACCGTGACTTCCAGCAGGTGATGAAGGAAATTTTTGAACGCTCTTGAATTCCAGCAGGTGATGAAGGAATTTTTGACGATTACTACTCCAAAAGATGAAGGAATCTTTGACTACTACTCCAAAAGATGAAAGAATCTTTGACGATTACTACTCCAAAAGATGAAGGAATCTTTGACTACTACTCCAAAAGATGAAGGAATCTTTGACGATTACTACTCCAAAAGATGAAGGAATCTTTGACTACTACTCCAAAAGATGAAGGAATCTTTGACGATTATTACTCCAAAAGATGAAGGAATCTTTGACTACTACTCCAAAAGATGAAGGAATCTTTGATGATTACTACTCCAAAAGATGAAGGAATCTTTGACGATTACTACTCCAAAAGATGAAGGAATCTTTGACGATTACTACTCCAAAAGATGAAGGAATCTTTGACTACTACTCCAAAAGATGAAGGAATCTTTGACTACTACTCCAAAAGATGAAGGAATCTTTGACGATTACTACTCCAAAAGATGAAGGAATCTTTGACAATTACTACTCCAAAAGATGAAGGAATCTTTGACTACTACTCCAAAAGATAAAGGAATCTTTGACGATTACTACTCCAAAAGATGAAGGAATCTTACGATCAATCTGCATATGTTAAGAATGCTGTTGAAATGTAATTTTGTTTTGGAGAATAAATCCTTGACAAATGTTGGGGAAATAAACCCATGACTGCAGGTCTGCTTAGAGAGGTGATGAACTTCTCGAGGACACTTGAATTTCTTTTCAGAAAGATTTCGGAGAGGTTTCATCACTGCCCCTAGTATCAGATGCTTGTGATATTGCCAGGAAACTTGGACTGTTCGTAACCCTTGAGATTGGCATTTGAATGCCCTAAGTGATGGTGAGGGAGACTTGCCCCAGGTTAATCTGTAATTGAGAGATTTATTGAAATCTTGACTGGACTGCCCCAGGTTCACTGAACTTTGAAAGATTTGTTGAAATCTTGATTGGACTGCCCCAGGTGTGCTGGATAGTGACATGTCATGCCCCTTTGTTGATAGGATATTTGTCAATGGAAGTGTCATCCTCTTTGAATTGATTTTGTTC
The DNA here is from genome assembly GCA_948472305.1 of Vicia faba. Lineage (NCBI taxonomy): Eukaryota > Viridiplantae > Streptophyta > Magnoliopsida > Fabales > Fabaceae > Vicia > Vicia faba. Next base: position 1,240,960,725 of record OX451741.1, read on the forward strand.
ACTGAGAAAGCTTTCGTTCATCGGATATTCATTGTGTGAATTTATCCGCTGTCAAACAAATAGCCATATGCAAACAATGATTTTCAAGCAATGCAAAGTTTATGTTTATCTCGAAGTTTTGAAAAATGCGTTTTTTAGCAGAAAACTTTTTATAAGACAAATTCAACACAAGATTTAGAGCAAAGCCTTACAGGAGTCAGGATACCTTTCGTAACAGTATGCTTTCGAACTAACCCATGCTTCAATTAGGACTTTTGAAGGGTTGTAACGTGGCTTGGTTCACGGTTTAGGAAACAAAGGATAAAGGCTCAAAGTATATTTGTACCCACCCGCTCTTCGTGATGTTCTTCAATCCTAAACTCAGTTAATTGTACGTCGAACTCCATTCGAGTTTGGAACGACCTTTTTTGGTGATGGTTCACACAAGTTGAATTTGTTGGAAGACAGTCATCATCATTTTTTCTTTTGCAACATTTTTCATGTTGTCGAGGATTTGTAATGACCTCGTTCTTTTGATTTGTTATCCCTAACTTTTGCCTGACTGTTTCTGTTTTTGAGATTACAGTCAGCGGGATGCCCCAACTTTCTTAAGCCTCCTTTATAGGTTTTGGCTCAGTGGGCTTTTTTTTTTTAGAGACAATGACTGCCTATGAGATAAGGAACCATCACTGTCTTTTGATTCCAGAGGAATGTTTTTTTTTTATGTCGTTCGTTGTATTACGAACTGAGAGTTTGCGACTTCAATGCGCACCTTTTTTGGATTAACTGAGAGACTACCCTGCCCCAGGTTTAAATCAAAGGTTTTAATTTGTTTGGAACAGAAAACTCCTACTTCTTTGGCTCGAAGGGGTTGACTAGGGATTATCTTCCTTATAACTCCAGTGTTTAGGATTTGAAAGAAATGCCTGTACATCATCAGCAATGTCTGTTCAAAAGCATACTGTATGAGATTATGGTATTGTTTCCTCATCCTCCCTCTAAAGGCTTGCAGCTTTTTATCAAGAGTTAAATATCATAAAGAAAGCATAAGAGTAGTGAAAACGAATGGATGAATTCAAGACAAACATATGCAATGCATTAATGAAACAGAGTTTGACATTAAAAGATAATTGTTTGAATAACAAAAGAAATTACAACTTGAAAATTCAGATGGAACAAAAGTCTCTCAGTTCGAGCTTTGTCATCTCAAATGGAGAAACCTTGGTGGAAGATTTTCATCTCACCATCCAGCATGAATTCCAGCACTCCTTCGTCAATCAAGTCTTAGATTTTGTTCTTCAGGGTCCAACAGTCGTCAGTATCATGTCCTGGACTATAGGAGTGGTACGCACACCTTTTATTGGGATGATAGGTAGGAGCGGAAGTATTTGGGTTCCGGAGAGGAGCCTTCAATGTAATCAGCCCTGCCTACAACATGCATTGTAGCGCTTGAGCCAGCGACATGTTAATCTTGGTGAATTGTCTTTTAAGCGCGACTTTCTTACGCTGATGCTCCTGTCTTTGTTGAGCAGGCGTAAGATGTTGTTGGGCTTGTGACCTTGAAGCAAGTTGAGGAGCTTTTCCCTTGTCTTCTTGTCTCAGAAAAGGTTGAATGATGATTTGATCTTCAGCCCCAGTTGTTTGCCCCACTTGGTTGTCCCGAAGCAGTTTGTTGACGAGAACCCCGAGCTCTTCTTGTCTTTGAGCCAAGTCCTGGATGAGAGCCATCTGACTCACCAGTTCCCCCTTCAATATGGCTATCTCGATTTGTAGCTCCAACTGGCCATCTCTGTCGTCCCCAGGATTTCCCACGATCATGCCCCTGGTGAGGAGCGTCTTGACCTCTTCTTATCCCTTGGATAGGTTCAAGAACATCTCTTGAAGTTGAGCGTTTTGAGCCTGGATGTCTTTGACAGTCCTCTCTAGAGCCATCTCTACTGAAATAAACAGTAGGAGAATAAGGAAACCTGAAAAGGAAAAACTGTTATGATGCAATGCATGATATGTGAATGCATGTTTTCAAGGATCTCTCGGGGTAAACACAAGAAAATGTTAGAGGTTGAACTTTGATCAACATCTCTGATTGGAGAGCTTTGTAACGGTGGATGTCTTTCCACGAGAATTAAGCTCACCATGTCAAGTGGGTCATAGCCCCTGATTCAAGTTGTTGCACTTGATCTTTGATGGCATTTGTTTAGAGGAAAACCTCTTGCCCCTTGGTAGACGTCTGGTTCAACGTGACCCTGCATCAAAAGACCCTCGAGATCCTTGAATTGGTTATTGAAAATGCTATGGTATGATGTTATGATGTTATGTACATGTATGCAAAAGCAAGTAAGTGTATATTGAAATTCCTGGTATGTTACAGACTCAGGATGTCTAATGGAACGTTAAGACATCTGATCTGACATTAAGCGCTGTACAGGTAGAATAGGCTATACTTTTGATATCTGTTCTACAACAGTCACTGAACTATCATACCAGAACCTGCAACACCTTTTGACAAACGCAGGTTCTGATATACTGAAGTTCAGAGCAGTTAAGGTTAATCAGATACATTGATGTCATGAGGAATGCTGTGACATCAAACAAATAACCAATGCAGAAAGTAAATAACACACAGAATTGTTCACCCAGTTCGGTTCAACCAACCTACATCTGGAGGCTTCCAAGCCAGGGATAAAGTTCACTATTAGTAGTATCAATTCAAAGACCCTACAGCCAACACACCCGTTGACAGCCTTCTCACTTAATCACTACCCAATGACACTTTTACCTAAGATCCAATCCTAGATATGAGACCCCTCTCACTCCCCCTCAATCACCGCAGTGATAACTTTCTACAGTACATAAACTGTTCAGAAGATACACTTCCATTACACATCTTGATCATGCTTAAAAGCTTCAATCAAGTACAATGCATACATCCTCTAACCTACAGGTTTCAAGGAGTATGGTGACCATCCCACAGCCCGGGTGGTTCACAACAAAACTAGCCCTAAATGATTACATCTTGTCAATACACGACCTGCTCAAATTAGGTTACAATACTTCTATTTATAACACTTTTTACCCAACTGGATTTGGGCCTTCATATGTCAGCAATGCAGCTTTAACGACCTGCATAAAGTAAGCAGAAAACTTCTGCTGTAAGTTAGGTCTTCAATCGAGCTTTTCTCCTTATCCTTAGCTTCTGATTGAATCTTCTAGGGCTCCACATATGCCTTCAATTTTCGCTACTTGTTATGCATTCTATTTGGCAGAATATTCTGCATAACTTCAGGAACAGAACTGCATCAGACTTGACAGTTCAGTAGCTTGATGTCTGGTATGATGTTATGACATCTCTTGAGACATGTTGTTCCAGATGTTGATTTAAATCAACACAACATGTTTAGGCATTTACAATAGGATTTTCAGGCTGTTCTTATTGTACATTACATTACATTATTGTTGTTACTATTTGTTTTACAAGAAATGAGCCAATCCTAAACGAAGGCACTTACAATCTCCCCCTTTGGCAAATTTTGGCTAAAACAAATACAACAACAATAAAAAAATAAAAGTGTTCAGGATTACACACAGAAGGATGTCTTGACATCTTTGGTTGTATCCACACTAACCATCCAGGACCTCTTGAAGCACAGGAGGAAGAGGATGCACCTCATTCCCTTTTAGACCACGAACCATTTCTTGTCACTGGTGGTGGAAAAAGAGGACCGTTGGAGATAAACTATCCTTTCAGAGGCATCAGAGAACCTTTAAGGAGTGACCAGAATATCTCCCTTGTAACTCAGAACACAGGTCACAACTGTGTTCATAAATCAGATCACAAGTCACAAAGAAATTCACGCCATTTGAATTTCTGCTGAATTTGTGACAAGTCTTTGTGATCAAAATTTTGAGTAGCTGCTGCAACGAGGACAATGTCAAACCGTAACAGTACTCCTTTACTCCTTTCTCCCCCTTTTTGGCTAAAAATTGACAAAGAAAGCCCTCACAAAACCAGATCCAAGAACAGTTTTCCCAGATCCGTACAAACCCCATGATGGTTGTGAGAGAAAAGAATGTGTGACAGGAGGTTATATAAGGAGATAACAGGTTCAAGAAGATGGCAATATAAAATCTTGGTCAAGGATACCTGTTAAAGTTGTTGCATGTTTCAGACTGACTGTGCATGAAATTTAGACGCATTTGTTTGTTTCTGCCAAAAGAACCAGTCCCAATACATGCATAAGTTTAGGTCAAAGCAATTCCTGAATAAAATCAGCCTTTGACCGACTTTTAAGGTTGAAGATTCTTTTGGGAAACAGAATACCAAATATAGCTCCTGAATAGCTACAATTACGTGGTGAAGTTATTTTCCACGTATTCTTCTTTATTTCCCCAAGGTTGCAATGTCGTTGGTAATGTCAAGACATTTACTTAGACATTCTTCAACAACAGCAGCCTTCTTTTTACTTCTCTCAGTTAGGCACAGAGAAGGACACTTTAAACAGCCAGTAGCAAGAGACTAGTAGCATTAAGCATGGCCATCAATCATGCTTTCTTAAGTGTTGCTGAGATCCACCACACTTACTTTCTTCCTTCTTCCAGACAGCAAAATAAGGAAGGAGGGAATAAACCAAAAGACTCCAAAATGCTTCACAAGACATCACAGATTAGTTCTAATACACAAAATTTAGATGCCACTTCAATTTCTTGTAGTAAAAGAACCCCTTGAACATATGCTGAATATATCAGATTTCTGATTTACCAGACCAAGTTGTTATTGATAAGATCTGAATCTTCCAAATTGCTCCAAAAGTATCAAAACTGCCACTTATGAGATTTTTAAGAATCTCTGAGATTTTCTTCCTAAACCCAGACAGATAACAAGAGCAATTCTTCAATCTCCTGATGTTGAGACATTATTCATGACTTCACTTAGAAGTTCACAATGTCATATTATCAGAACACATAAACATCAGCATACCACCGTCCTCTTCTGACTTCTGATCTTCAGATTAAGTCCAACAATACACATACAAAGTCTCCCTTAAATGTATAGTGCAACACTCAGTGACTCCCCTTGTTAATGCCAATCAAACCGTAGCGTGGAAACCAGTAGCACTAGCTCTGAGGTGGTAACTTCAAGCACCCTGAACTAGTCTTAGAATAGTAAGGACATCTCTGATTCATGACTCTCTGGATGGCTGAGAAATCATGTAGCCATAGTCTGAAACCAACCTCCAACCTTCTTAGTGTGCTTACAAGCTTTACTAAGATTCAGACTTTCTAGAAGGATTATCCTTTGATCATGTCATCCTTATGTATAATATATTTACTAGTAGTTGCTAATACTAGTAAATTCTTCAGATCACAACAGTAGTTATGCATTGTTAAGCACACTACTTTTAAACACAAGTAGAATCTACTTATTCCAAACCAACAATAGAACTGCCACACTAGAATATTAAGATTCACAGTCCCAAGTCTCTGCCACAGACTTCTAACAATAATGATGTTACAGCATGAACCTATCTGCTTGGGTTCTGAAGTTAACATCCAGGGGATTGATGCCCTTTCCCATAAGAAAGGTATGATTATTCACCAGAATACTCTTAGAGAGAAATAAACTCCCTACCAAGTTCTGAGAAATAGGTTCAGAATACAGCCTTGCATGCACATTATACAAACACTTAGTCTCCCATCAAAGTGCTTATATATATATCTTTATGCAAGATCCTAATGAATACTTAGTCTCCCGTCAAAGTATTCATTATTAGTTAGATTATGCCATCTTCTCAAGGTAGGATAATTATTCTAACAATCTTCTGCTCCATGCATGAAGAACCAACTGGTCCTTACAAGCTTCCTTTGCTGAAGAGGCCCTTCGTTTGAGATGATGTTGCAACATCAGATCTGACATTGATCTCAACCATATGAGCCTGCCTTATACTATGGTTTTGGATGAACATTCATAGCAATCAAAGCACACTTTTCTTACATCCTTTATGATCAGACCCACAACAACCACATAACCTGTTCTATTCCTATCCTCCTTGGAAATCACTAAGATCATGAGAAATAAACTCAGGCATCTTATAGAACAAGGTAAGATGAACTCCCTTTCACATCAGTTTGATCATACTACTGCCTCTGAACAAAATGTTATCCAACTTTCCTCTTTATGGATACATTGTTGAGCTCTTTACTTTAGACACATAGAAAGTACTCTTTATTTGGAATTTGCCACAGGTTTCAAATTAAGAGTCCTTAGTTTGCTTGTTGTACAAGTTTCAGGTTGCCACATCTTGTACTAGAAGAAACTTCATTATCAATCATGAGGATGTTCACTAAGTCTGGAACTTATCTGTCTTTCCTCAACAACTGATGTCTTCAACAGTTGTGATGTTGTACATCCTTTTTCATCACAAGCTTTAGAACTTTTGATTCTGATTTCCACATATTTATCACATAAAGATTCTGCTTCCATTATCTAATCATACTAGATGATCCTGACTGATTACTTCTTCATATTTGCTAAGTATATTTACTTGACTGAAGACACAGAAATGATGTTCCATCATCCATCATATGAGGGGAAACCTGGAAATCACACTTTAAAGTCCTTTTAAGTACTTTTAGCTCAGTACATATACTCCCTTAAACTCACAGCTGGAGTAGATGACCTGTTGATCGTGTCCTGATCAATTATTTCAAAACAGATGTCTCCTCTTCCAGATCAAGAGTAGGTTCCAAACATATGTACTCGCACTACATGTGTTTAGCACCCAGAACATCTGTTCTTCAACTGGCAGTTGCATGATGTTCTAACATCCTTAAGCATATCAGTTCCATCTCCTTGGAACACATCATCCTTGATAATCTTCAAGCAACTTGTAGATGTATATGAGAATCATTGATCAATTAATACTCATCAACACTAATAATAAATGCCTTTATGAGTGGACTTGAGGAAATCTCAAGTATCTTTGACATTATTGATAGATTGCAAAATCTGCTTACAAATTCTGTTGAAAATAATAACCCTAGAGTTCTTCTTTCACTTTAGGCGTTGTATCAGAAGCTATGCAGCGGAATAGCAGTACTTCAACAGAACCTACACAATGCTTACTCCATATAGCAAGCATGATACATAAGGATTGAAAATAAATCAATCCTACAAGTTGTTTGTTTCTTCACCAAGCAACTTCCTAGACCCAACTCTACAGCCCGGTTAAAAGGAAGCTTTATACACACAGATGATACCTTATCAATATCTTCACTCCCGCATGAAGGTTTTGATAATATTCTTCTTTGTGCTGAAATGAGGTCTTTGAATTTGTTCAAACACTTTCATCTTCCTTCAACATTGCTGATCAGATTGATCTAGTTTCTCCCAAATTGGTCCATCCTCCACTCCTAGGGACCAAACAATATGAACACTACTGGTTCAAACAGTATTCTACCTTGTACACAACCGGAAAGTATCCCCCATGGATCTCATCCAGAGACAGACAGGATGCCTGCTCTGATACCAATTGAAATTCCTGGTATGTTACAGACTCAGGATGTCTAATGGAACGTTAAGACATCTGATCTGACATTAAGCGCTGTACAGGTAGAATAGGCTGTACTTTTGATATCTGTTCTACAACAGTCACTGAACTATCATACCAGAACCTGTAACACCTTTTGACAAACGCAGGTTCTGATATACTGAAGTTCAGAGCAGTTAAGGTTAATCAGATACATTGATGTCATGAGGAATGCTGTGACATCAAACAAATAACCAATGCAGAAAGTAAATAACACACAGAATTGTTCACCCAGTTCGGTTCAACCAACCTACATCTGGAGGCTTCCAAGCCAGGGATAAAGTTCACTATTAGTAGTATCAATTCAAAGACCCTACAGCCAACACACCCGTTGACAGCCTTCTCACTTAATCACTACCCAATGACACTTTTACCTAAGATCCAATCCTAGATATGAGACCCCTCTCACTCCCCCTCAATCACCGCAGTGATAACTTTCTACAGTACATAAACTGTTCAGAAGATACACTTCCATTACACATCTTGATCATGCTTAAAAGCTTCAATCAAGTACAATGCATACATCCTCTAACCTACAGGTTTCAAGGAGTATGGTGACCATCCCACAGCCCGGGTGGTTCACAACAAAACTAGCCCTAAATGATTACATCTTGTCAATACACGACCTGCTCAAATTAGGTTACAATACTTCTATTTATAACACTTTTTACCCAACTGGATTTGGGCCTTCATATGACAGCAATGCAGCTTTAACGACCTGCATAAAGTAAGCAGAAAACTTCTGCTGTAAGTTAGGTCTTCAATCGAGCTTTTCTCCTTATCCTTAGCTTCTGATTGAATCTTCTAGGGCTCCACATATGCCTTCAATTTTCGCTACTTGTTATGCATTCTATTTGGCAGAATATTCTGCATAACTTCAGGAACAGAACTGCATCAGACTTGACAGTTCAGTAGCTTGATGTCTGGTATGATGTTATGACATCTCTTGAGACATGTTGTTCCAGATGTTGATTTAAATCAACACAACATGTTTAGGCATTTACAATAGGATTTTCAGGCTGTTCTTATTGTACATTACATTACATTATTGTTGTTACTATTTGTTTTACAAGAAATGAGCCAATCCTAAACGAAGGCACTTACAATGTATGCAGAAAAAAATTAAATATATTTAGAAAAAGTATTTTTTAAATATAAATAATAATAAAAATAAAAGTGAAATATTTTTATGTTTTTATTCTAAAGTATCTAATAAAATAAAAGTATATATATATATATTAATTATATTAAATATTTACAATAAATAAAATAAAATATATACAAGTATATAGGAAAAATGATAGTATATGAGAAAAATATTATTTTTATAGGTATGAATAATAAAAATAAAATATATAATATTTCTATAATATTTATAAGTTTTTATTAAATAAAATAAAAGTATATATTCCCTAATAATTAAGTTGATCCGTTTTTGATACGTCTGAACATGAAAAACAGCAGTAAGTCGCTTCTCGTCGATCAAATTAAGTTGATCAAGTCGGGTCTGAACCCAATCGTCTTCACTTAAACCAACATCCTTCATAATCCTCAAGGAAGGGATCTGAACTTCCATAGGTAAAACAACTTCCATGCCATATACCAAAGAAAAGGGGGTTGCTCTTGTTGAAGTACGTGCCGTGGTACGATATCCGTGCAGAGTAAACGGTAACATCTCATGCCAATCCTTTTAGGTGACTGTCATATTTTGAATGATCTTCTTGATATTTTTGTTCTTAGCTTCGACAACACCGTTCATCTTTGGCCGATATGGAGATGAATTGTGATGTTGAATTTTTAACTGCTCGCACAGAGCGGTGATCACAATGTTATTCAGGTTTGTACCGTTGTCTGTGATGATCCTGTCGGGGATACCATACCGGCATATGAGGTTCTGCTTGATGAAGCGGGCAACCACATTCTTTGTAACGGAGGCTAAGGAAGCTGCTTTGACCCACTTGGTAAAGTAATCAATAGCCACCAGGATGAAGCGATGCCCATTGGATGTCGTAGGCTTGATCTCTCCAATCATGTCGATTCCCCACATTGCGAATGGACAAGGAGTTGTTAGGACATTGAGAGGAACCGGGGGAATATGTACCTTGTCAGCATAGACTTGGCATTTGTGACAAGTACAGGAATATTGATGACAGTCAGCTTCCATGGTAGACCAGTAGTAGCCTGCCCTTAGAATCTTCTTAGCCATCGTATGTCCGCTCAAGTGGGTGCAAAATGTGCCGCTATGTAGTTCAGTCATGATCAACTCAGCTTCAACCTTATCCACACAACGAAGCAGAACACAATCATGGCTGCACTTATATAGGATACCATTGCTCAGGAAGAACTTGGCAGCAAATCTCCTTAAGAACTTTTTGTCATTGACTGAAGCTCCTTCAGGGTATTCTCGAGTCTTGAGATAGCTTTTGATTTCATGAAACCAGGGTTGTTCCACTACTTCTTCGGTATTAATCTCATGACAGTGTGCGGGTTCGTCCATTCGCTCGATGGTGATTTGGGGAGCCTCATTATCCCAGTTGAGTTTAAACATGGAAGACATTGTAGCTAGAGCATCTGCCAGCTGATTTTCTTCTCGCGGAAAGTGCTCGAAGGTAATGTGCTCGAAATATGGTAACAATGTCAAGACATGTTCTTTGTAAGGGATGAGGTTTGCATGTTTAGTATCCCACTCTCCTTTGATCTTACTGATGACCAAAGCTGAGTCCCCAAACACATCTAAGAATTTGATTCCCAAGTCTATGGCATCCTTGAGTCCAAAGATGCAAGCTTCATACTTTGCCATGTTGTTCATGCAGTTGAAGCAGAGTCTGGCACTGAAAGGTGTATGGAAACCTTATGGGGAAATGAGTACCGCGCCGATACCGTTGCCAAGTGCATTGGAGGCCCCATCAAAGTACATAGTCCATTGGGATCCTGGTTCAGGTCCGTCATATGGTCCGTTACCTTCAATGTTATCCAATGTCATAATGTCTTCGTCGGGGAAGTCGAACTTCATGGATTGGTAATCTTCGACGGCTTGATGAGCTAGATGGTCAGCTAGTACACTCCCTTTTATAGCTTTTTGGGTTGTGTACTGGATATCATACTCAGTCAGGATCATTTGCCATCTAGCGATTCTTCCGGATAAAGCAGGCTTCTCGAAGATGTACTTGATCAGATCCATTTTAGAAATCAGCAGAGTGGTATGTGTCAACATATACTGCCTTAGCCGGCGAGCAGCCCATACCAAAGTGCAGCTAGTTTTCTCAAGCAGTGAGTAGCGAGTCTCACATTTGGTAAACTTTTTGCTAAGGTAATAAATGGCATGCTCTTTTCGGCCAAACTCGTCATGTTGGCCCAGTACGCACCCCATTGAGTTATCCAAAACAGTCAGATATATGATTAAAGGCCTTCCTTCGACGGGTGGCATCAAGATAGGAGGTTCCAGCAAATACTCCTTAATTTTATCGAAAGCAACTTGACAATCATCATTTCATTCAACCACCTGATCTTTCTTCAACAGCTTGAATATTGGCTCACAGGTAGACGTTAGGTGAGAGATGAACCTTGCGATATAGTTTAGGCGTCCCAAGAAACCTCTAACCTCCTTCTCAGTGCGGGGGGCAGGAATTTCTTGTATAGATTTGACTTTAGCAGGATCAACCTCAATGCCTTTGTTGCTGACGATGAATCCCAAAAGTTTACTAGACCTGACTCCGAAAGTGCACTTGCTAGGGTTCAGTCTGAGCTTATATTCCTTCAATCTGACAAACAGCTTTTGCAGATGGTCGAGGTGTTCTTCTTCTGTCAGTGAACGAGCTATCATGCCATCTACGTAGACTTCGATTTCATGATGTATCATGTCATGAAACAAAGCTACCATGGCTCGCTGATAGGTTTCCCCGGCATTCTTCAGTCCGAATGGCATCACTTTATAGCAGAAGGTACCCCACTGCGTAACAAAAGTAGTCTTCTCCATGTCTTTGGGGGCCATTTTGATCTGGTTGTATCCCGAGAATCCATCCATGAAGGAAAATAACTTGTGTTGAGCTGTGTTGTCAACCAAGATGTCAATGTGTGGTAGTGGAAAATCATCTTTAGGGCTAGCCCTGTTTAGGTCTCTGTAGTCCACATACATTCTGACTTTTCCATCCTTCTTAGGCACGGGCACAATGTTAGCAACCCATTATGGATAGGAAGTAACAGCCAGAAAGCCAACATTGAACTGCTTCATCACCTCAGCTTTGATCTTTTCGGACATGTCGGGCCTCATTCGGCGGACTTTCTGTTTGATTGGTGGACAGTCTTCTCTTGTAGGGAGACGGTGAACCACAATATCTGTATCCAGTCCCGGCATATCTTCATAGAAGCAAGCGAAGATCTTAACAAACTCATTCAACAGCTGAACTAAGCGCTCTTTGACACTTGGCTCCAGGTTGGCACCCACTTTAACCTCTTTTCTGTCTTCGGCAGTACCCAAATTGATAGTCTCTAAAACTCTTCATGGGGCAGAATAGCCCTTTCTTCTTGTTGCAAAAGTCTAGCCAACTCTTCAGGCACTTCACAGTCATCATCACCTTCGTACTCGGCATGATTGACCAAATCTCCAGAGTCACTGAAGGCCAAAGCAGAATAGTCACCCATGGAATCCGGAATGGATGGGTACCTGCATTTTGCGAGTGTGGGTATGTGTAAGGGATAGCCATCCTTAAACAAAATAAAATGTAAAAGGAAAGAAAATGAACACCAAAGTTTATAGATGAAAACGTCCATGATTTATTAAAAATGGCATATGAAAATGAAAAATCAAAACCCTTACAAATGGACCTATGTGCCCCGGGAAAGGCACAAGGCAAAAGAGTGTACGAATTGTTTAAAAGTTATTACAGACCAACATAAATGTTCAAAAGATAAATTACTGGTTGATGAAAGTAATTGGAACAAAGTCTTTCACCTCCCAGTTGTTCAGTCCTCCTTCAATGGTTGGAAAGATCCAGTCTTCAAAATTGCTTCCTTCTTCATCATCCTCTAAAGCATGAATTATGTGCTGAGTGATTTTCAGTGTCGGTCCTCCAGCCCGGGAGCGACGCACAGCTTTCTAGCTAGCAGCAATGAAACCCAATCCGAACTTATCTGTCTTGTAAGGAAAATCTGGCAGTTGACCCCACACTGTACTTCCTCCTTCCTTGATTACAGCCTCCGCATCTTTAAGGAATGACATCAGGGACACAGGTTTGGTAATGATGGGCACATCATTCATTGTCTTGGCTACCTCAACTTCAGGAGAAACCTCTTCAAAGTGTTGGAAAGGTGTTTCTATGAATTCACCATCTAACTCCACGTAGCGGAAAGAGTTAAAGTGGCTTATCATATACTCCTCGTCACCATGAACTGTTATGATCTTACCCTGGACTGGGTATTTGAGCATCTGGTGTAGAGAAGAAGTGACTGCCCCAGCGTTGTGGATCCATGGCCTTCCCAACAAGCATGAATATGAAGGACGGATGTCCATCACATAAAAAGTAGAGTTGAAAATTTTTGTTTCCACCTTAATTGGGATGTCCACTTCTTCGTGAACTATCCGCTTAGAACCGTCGAAGGCTCTAACAATGATATTACTGGGCTTTAGGGTCAAACCTTCACAGTCATATATGTCCAATGCTTTCTTTGGTAGAAGATTTAAAGATGAACCGGTATCAACCAGAACATGAGCAAGTGTAGTTCCTCTTCATTCTACCGAGTCATGCAGCGCATCATTATGCTTTCTTCCCTTGGACGTTAGATCGGCATCAGAAAAGCCCAGACCATTGTCGGCTGTAAGGCTGGCTACACACTCTTGAAACTGATCTGCAAAAGTTTCTTGAGGCACGTGCGCCGTCTTCAGGAATTTGATCAAGGCTTTGGCATGAGCCTCGGAGCAAAGCAACAGAGGTAGCATAGATATTTTTGAAGGGGTTTTCCCCAGCTGCTCTACGACATCATAGTCGCTCTTCTTAATTATCTTTAATATTTCCTCCATTTCCTTTTGGGTGGTCTCGGGGATAACCAAAGCCTGAGCCCTCGTCCTGACGGGCGCTTCTTGGATCCCCTTACCTTTATCAGCAATAACAGCAGAGGGTACATCTTTAGGAGTAACAATTTCTTCGATCACTGGACTTTGCACAGATATCTTGACAGGCACATGAGCACTTGAGGGTCCGAAGACTGCCCGTGGAGGAGAAATCTCCAGAGAGAAGATTCTTCCGCTACGAGTTATCTTACTCGTCCCTGCAATATTTCCTACATCAGGAGTCTCTTCATTGGAATTTTCTTCAACTGATTCGATCTGTTTCACACTGTGATAGAAGATCTCTCCTCCATAATTCCACGGTTTCGTCTTGTTGGACTTATATGGGATAGGCCCTGGAATGGTAATCTTCAGTGGTACAAACTTTAGATAAGGTGTAATCTTAACAGGCCTTTTGCAGGTCTTGGAAAGATTGTCGGAAATGGTGATTATAGCAATATCATTGATTGGAGTAACAGGAGTAACAGGAGTAACATGAGTAATAGTATCAATAGGAGTTTTCTGAAAGAGGATCTCTTGAGTATCCATCAGGCATTGGATGCCTGATTTCAACAGCGGACAGTCGGATTGCAAGGTTGAACAAAAGTAACAATCTTTTTCACAGCCCGGGAAAATCCCGGCTTTCAACAGATTCATCTTGATCAATGGCAATGGAGTCATTAAGTCATCAACAGCGGTAACATGAAGATCTTCCACAATAGCATGGACATTATGACCATGTTTTGGCATAGGAGCAGATATCACATTAGGTTTTTCGGGGGCATCAAACTCCACCTCCTTGGCATCTATCAAATCTTGGATCTTGTTTTTAAGGGCCCAACAGTTGTTGGTATCATGCCCTACACTGTCCGAATGGTATGCACATTTCGCATTGGAATGATAATAGGGAGAAGATGGGTATTTGGGTTTTTCGACGCTTCTTTCAAGTTGGTAAGGTTCAATTTTAACAGATAAGGGAGAACCTGAGTAGGTGTCATATTGATCCAGGTGAACTGTCGTTGCGGCCTTTCTACCCTTTGTTGGTTAGCTCTAGGTTGACTGCTTCGAGGTCAATCGGCTGAGGAGTTCTGGATCATCACATCCCCCACCGCTGGTCGGCGCTCTATTCTCCCTTGATTTCTCTGGGTGTGAACAACAGAAACTTCCTTCTTGGTTGGGAAGGTCTTCTTCATAGCAGTGGAAGCTGATGCATCCTTCTGAATTTTACCACTCTTAATGCCAGCTTCGACCCTTTCACCCGTCAGAATTAATTCGGTGAACCCTACAGATGAGCTCCCGGTCAAGTGATTAAAGAATGGACCTGACAGGGTCCCCAAAAACATGCCAACCAGCTCTCTATCCGACAATGGTGGCTGCACGCTTCCAGCCAAATCTCTCCACTTCTGGGCATACTCCTTAAATCCTTCATTAGAGGCCATACCCATACTCTATAGTTGAGTACGAGTAGGCGCTAAATCTGCGTTATATTGGTATTGTCGATAGAAAGCAGCAGCCAAATCTTCCCAGTTATGAACATCAGATCTCTCAAGTTGATAGAACCAGTCCAATTGCGTACCCGACAAACTATCTTGAAAAAAGTGGACCCACAGATCCTTATCAGAAGAGTGAGGTTGGATCTTTCTGACGTAGGACCGCAGATGCATCTTCGGATAGGACAAATCCTCGTATTTAGCAAATGTAGGCACCTTGAACTTGGGAGGAATGACGATCCCAGCAACCAACCCTAGTTCTTCGAAATCCAGCCTGGGAACCCTTTGTACTTCCATGGCCGCCAGCCGATCTTCCAGATTTTTATACTTATCGTTTGCCGGAGGATACTGTTGTTCGGAGTAATCTTCCTCCTCTTCTTCTTCTTCCTCTTCAGCTTCAGACTCGGAAGGCATTGCAACTCCTTTACCTTTGCCAACCCCTTCGTCAGGCGTCGAGGGGAACTCGAGGACCCTTCTAGCCTGGTTCTCAAATCTTCTTCCCATAGTGGCCACACCAATCCTTTTCTTCTTTTTGTCTTTGTCTTTTTCCTTCTCTTTCTCTAACAGTGCTTTAAGATCCTCTTGACCCTTTGCCAATGTTATGAAGAGTTGTTGGAATTGCGAATTTTGTGCTTGCAGATCTTTGACCGTCTGCTCTATATCTATCTTGATGAAATAAATAGAAGAAAGATAAGGAAACCTGGTGTGAAGACCTATTTATGCATATGATGAATGATATGTTATTCATGTAATGCATTTAAGGATTCAGAAATTCAAATTTGTTGCAAACAAAAAGAACACACGTCATATTAATAAGAAGAAATTTGTTAGTACATAAGTGCCCCATGGGAAAAATATTACAAAATTCTTAATGTAAAAAGACATTGCGCATCCTTTTTGGTGCGATGTAGGTGTTAAGAGTCTCCTCTTCGTGAAGTCGGCGGGTAAGTTCCAAAACCTTCTTCTCACTGGCATAAAAGCTGGCTTCAAAAGTATTTCGTTCTTCCTTGAGCTGTATCCAACTCTTTTGTAATTCTTTCAATGATGTTGGCATGTCTGGATGTAGGAGGGTGTATGGAACCTCTCCTTCCATAACAGGCTCTTTGATCACGGGGAGAATGTGGGGGTAAGGCATCATAAAACTCTGGGCGCGGGTTCGTACCCACTTGAGATAAGGCTCAAGGGGGATGGAATTCTTGTGCCCCAGTGTCTTACTGTCCACCTTGTTAGGCATCCTCCAAGCTCGGATAAACCTTTGTCGAAGTCCTTGAGCGTTGTTGTCGAAGTCAAAAACCAAGTCAGGAATCAGCATACCATGAGGGCCATCCCTTCGGGCATACCCAAATTGCCTCAAAGCTAAACAAGGGTTGTAGGTAATGCCTCCCCTAATACCAAGTAGTGGGACATTAGGGAATTCCCCACAACGATCAATGATGATGACCTTTTCTCTGGACCGAGAACACCAATGAACATCAGAATGTGTGAGGGTCATCAACTGTTGTGACCACCTTAAACCCTGCTCATTCTTCAAAACTGATTGGGGAAGGTGAGAAATAAACCACCTTGCTAGAAGAGGAGTACAGCACATGAGAACACCTCTTTTCCTCATTGTTCGTGTGTGAAATGAGTGTAGGATGTCCCCAAGCAATGTAGGCACAGGATTCTGAGATATGAAAATCTTGACAGCATTCACATCTATAAGCTAGTCAGGGTTTGGGAACAAGACCAACCCATAGATGAGGAGTGCTACAATCTCTTCAAAAGCTTGCAGATCTAGAGAATTCCAGCAGTCTTGTGCCTTCTCAAACAGAAACTTTACCAAGAAACCCTTGACACCACTTCTGGTTTCCCAATGACCTTTGATATCAGATGGTTGCAAGTCTAATTCTTGAGCAACATCTTCAGGCTTTGGTTCTCTTTTCGTACCGTTGTAGGGTAGTTGATGGAGAATAGGAATCCTCAGGAGTTAAGAAAATTCCTCCAAAGTAGGTACTAGTTGGTAATCAGGGAATGTGAAACAGTGGTGTAGGGGGTCAAAGAACTGGAAGAGAACTTTCACCATGTCTTCTTCAATGTTGGAGTTGACCAAGTTGAGAAGTCTACCATGTCTTTCACTGAAGGGGGAATTCTCTGGAATCTTGGAAGCAAGTTCCTTGAGTTGATGAGGGATTTTCACAAGGTTGATTTGAATTGTTTTCCTGCGAAGATATTCCATGACCTACAAAACAAGAACAAAGATGAAGATCCAAACCCTTGAAATGGTTAGTGGATGCATATGATTCTTTATGATGTTCATGATGTATGCACAAGGATATGTACAAGCAAATCACACAAGATCCTAGTTTCAGGCTTGCATGAGGTTTCATAGGTAAGTACCCTCTTGAAGTTAGTTGGCTCAACCTGTCCTATAAATAGTAATCGGGTTATAAGGAACTCAATATCACTGGATTATTTTCTGTGTTCATTGTTTCAGTTTAGCCACTTAACTGGCGACCGAAATATTCCAAGAAAACAACCCTCAATGAGTGTAGTATCGAGTATCTACCAACTTCGGACTGCACCAAAGTCGGTCATCTCACTACCCCTAAAAAAGGCCAAGATGGTCAAGTAAGGTTCTAAGAGTTCATTAGTGCTTCATGACATCACTCAGCGGCCCCGTATTATCTTTGATTGACTCAAAGGCTACCGGTACCCACAAATATGTCGCACTAATATAGTTATTGCTTCAACCATGTCGGTATACCCCGCACAGTTTCCACAACGTATTGCTATTTACCTATGAATATTTCCCAAAAATCCGGATGGAGGATTCAAACCCAAACAAGAGAACCAAATGTAAAGCAATCAAAGCAAACAAGATAAGCATGCAAAGGTGGTCTAAACCCTAAAGTTACTCCACTTCATTCACTATTCCCCAGCAGAGTCGCCAGTTCTGTGATACGGTGGGAGAACTGACTTGAGATTTTGCGTTTGCGTTTGCAAATGTTTCGGTTTAGCAAGAGTCGCCACCGACTTTTTATTTTATCCTAAGGAAAGGTCAAAAAGCACAGGAAAGACCTTTGAGATGTTTTCTTGGGTTCGGGGAGTAGATTATGAAAAGGGAAGGTGCAAGCACCCTTTTCATCCATGGTTATCCATGGGCTCTTAGTTACTTGTTTAGATCACTTGCTTTTGCTTTTCAATTGTTTGAAATGGTGCTTTGTGTGTGGTTTTGAAAGATGTTTTGAAAAGAGGCCATCGTTGTGGCAACCTTTGTAATGATTCTTGTTTGAATGTATACAAAGGTGTATTGTCTTTTGAAAAGATTTCAATGTTTGAAAGTTTTGATTTGGGAAATATTTTGAAATTATGTTGTGAAGTGTGTTTGAAAATAGCAAGGATGTTTTGCAAATTGATCAAGTAACTAAGAGTTGTCTACCCTATTTTACTCAAAGATCTTTCCTATATGCTTTTTACCCTTTTGACAGTGTTGCTTTACCATTGCATTTGGTAAACAACCTTGTATTAGGATGTTAAATGGGACAGGCGCGAGTCATCGTATTGACCATGATAGCAATTGTGTTAGGTATCTTTAGCAAATTTTTGAGGGACTTGATCATTTTTGTTTAGGCAACCAAGATAGCGTCATCGAGGGACTATGATCTTTTGTTTTGTTTTTGTTTTGCCAAAGTACCCAACATGCATAACATGGTCCATTTTTGAGGCAACAAGTGGATGAAACCCTAGGGGGTGCAAGTGTGCATTGTGTATTGATTTTCATGCATTTTTGTCTTTGCATTAGGTCAAGCTACTTGTTGATTTTGGAATTTTGTATACAAACCCTAATCTCTAATCATGGCATAATTGAAAGCATAAAGTGCGTAAAATAAATCTACCACTATTACAACATGATTATGGGGATGGGGATACAATTTTTGAATGGGGATTATTTGACAAGAAATATAAACCCTAGTTTTACTATTACATCCAAATTGAATCAAATGGCATAAATAATAAATGGACAATATTTTAAATAAACAAATTAAATAAATATACAAAATATATGAATATGCAAAAAGTTTATGTTTATGTATGTAAAAATATTTAATGTAAAAAGAAAGGAATAATAAAAAGATTATTATTTTTATAAAGGGGAAACCCTAATTTTTTTTAAGAAAATAAATATATTAATTATATTATTTATATATAATAAATAAAATAATGTATGCAGAAAAAAATTAAATATATTTAGAAAAAGTATTTTTTTAAATATAAATAATAATAAAAATAAAAGTGAAATATTTTTATGTTTTTATTCTAAAGTATCTAATAAAATAAAAGTATATATATATATATATATTAATTATATTAAATATTTACAATAAATAAAATAAAATATATACAAGTATATAGGAAAAATGATAGTATATGAGAAAAATATTATTTTTATAGGTATGAATAATAAAAATAAAATATATAATATTTCTATAATATTTATAAGTTTTTATTAAATAAAATAAAAGTATATATTCCCTAATAATTATTTTTATGTCTAGAAAATAATAAAAATAATAAAAATAAATGTGAAAATTTTATGAAAATATTTTTGGATATTTTTATGGTTGGAAAATATAAAACTAAATCAGAAAGTGAAAATAAATATAAAAATACAAAAATGTAAAGAAATTGGGCCAGGGGGGTGTATTCAGCAAATGTGGGGTGTCAAAATCAAAAGAAGCAAAGCCCAGCCCAAGCCAGACTTCATCTTCAACCTTTGTCCAAATTTTCGCGCGCGCCCTGTACAACTGCTAGATCCTGCATACGAGCTCTATTGCAAAAACACATAACATCAAAGTTGTAGAGCTTTTCAAGACGAATCTAACCATATAAAAAACTAATCCTAACTCTCAAAGACCAGAGAGAATTTCTCTAGCCCTAAAATCTAACCTAATTTTTTCAGTATGTTCATGGATCAAATTCTCTTATCATGCTTAATAAAAATGAAAACTGAGCATATGTACAGCTTCATGGCAATGAATACTACATTTCTTATTCACAAACCTAAGTCTAAATGTTCCTAAATAGAGAGATAGGAAGTTGGTAAAAACTTGTTTCAGTTGACTTCGTGTATGGCAATATGGAGCTTTTCAACAAGGCTTGAGATGTCTGGGAGCTTGCTTGAACTTCACTTGACCTTCTCCAATGCCTAGCTTGCCTTGAATGCACTTGAACAAGCCTACAGAACTCAACCTGCACAAGCTCAAAATGAAAATGGCAAACCCTGTAAATGGAGTTACAGTTGGTGTTTAAGGTTTGGGATAGCTTGGATGGATTGAATGGAAGGTGTTTAAACAGGTTTGGGGCAAAACGCACGAGCAAATTGTGCTATGGAGTCAAGTTGCAGATGTTGTCCTGTTTTGCCAATGGAAGGTGATTTTGAGCTATGGGATGTTTGAGGGCTCAAAGAGTCGTTTTTCTGGTTCAAGGGGATGTGAGAAAGTTGTCTCAAATGCTTGCACAAGTTAGTTTTCACAAATGTTCAAGTATTTTTGTTTTGGATCTCTTTCTTGTATTTTAAGCAAACATGAGAAGTGATGTCCAACAGGCCTGTACAGGCTATCCATATGCTTTCACACTTTGCCCTTGGCCCCTCCAATTTGTGGATTTGATTTGCTGCATAAGATATGGACCAATGCTCAAGAAATCAGTTTTGACATAAAGCAAGATTTAAGCAAAAATGGTAATGTTGCTTTTTCTATTTAAGGGTTAATCTTGTGTGCAATGCCCTAATGACCAAAACAATGCCTTAGACCAATGGTTTTGCACTTAATTATTGAGTGTGGAATGGTTTTGAGGCCTGTAATCTAGTGCAAAGCAAGTTGATTTGAATTTGCAATTTGTATCAACATGAACATGCCATGGATGAAAAGTGAGTTTTTGCCAACTTCAAGCCTTCGATTCTCCCTAACCACAAATGAGTTTGGAGAGTTCATGGACATTTTGGAAATCTTGAAACATGCTCTATAATCCATCTTTGAAATGAAATTTGATATTCCAAGTGGAACTATGTGAAAAATGGCCATGAAGATAGGTCAAAATCCTGCCTAAACTAGGGCAAAATTTCACTAAGTTAAAAGTTTTAGGGACCCTTGTTCCAAAAATCATAACTTGAGATCAAAGATTCTTTTGGGAAAACTTTGTGAGTCAAAGTTGTAGGTTTTGTGGAAGACTACAACTTTCATGTTGGAAGTTTTGTTTGAATCCAATTGCATCATGGTGAAATTGTTGGGCAAAGTTAGGAAAAATTAAGAAAATTTCATAACTTAGAAAAATTCTAAGTTATGAAATTTTTTCAACTTTAAACCCTAATTTGAAAAAATGGGTTTCTTGATGAATAAGTTTCATATTTTGACACATTTTGATGAAAAATGACCCTTAGTACTTGATTTTGATCAAAAAGTCAAAGTTTGACTTTTCAGTGTACAGTCAAAATTTGATCAGTTGACTGAAAAATTCATATGTCAATCCAATGCAATTGAGATCCTTTGAACCTTGTGAATAGGTAAAGATGATTTAATTGAGTCCTTGAGTCCATGCTTTAACCCAATTTTCCATTGGCTAGGTCAAAAAGTCAGAAATTGCCTTTGTACAGTCAAAACCCTAAAAATGACCATTTTGCCCTTTTGATGATCTGATCAAATTTCTTGAGGAGTTGTAGTCCAAACTTGATCAAATGATTCATATGAGCTCATAATGTTGATGTGGATCAAAAATGAGGTTTGACTATAAATTGGCCACAGTTGACTTTTTCCCCAATACAGCTGATTTCTAGGTCAACTGTCCAATTGACTGGGTAAAACTTTGATTCAAGGCTTGAAACTTGGCGTGGACAAAATTATAAGTCCAACATGAAGTATGAAAGTCCCTTTGAGTATTGAAAGTCCAAAAATCCATGTGCAAACTCAAACCCTAATTTAGGTCAATAGTGCAAGGAGATATCTTGAGCAGAGCAAAACCTAGCTTGATCTTGAGTTCAAAGAGCCTTGTGATGAGAAATGTTGATAAAATGAGAGGGAAAATTTTGGGGTACAACACATACTCTATCACAAAGTCTCACCACACCATTCTCATCCACTCGGAATTCACCTCTGTTGCCTTGGTTAATCAACATTAGTCGATCCACCAAACATAAATCCGACTTTTGACCTTCTCAGATATCTTCAAGAATCCCACTAGTCAGTTTCAACATTCCCATCTTCACACTATTGGATGTCTCTTCGCATACCAAGTTCGTATCTCTAAACTGTTCGATCATCTCTAACTCTCGAACCATAAGCATTGACATATGCAAAGATTTCCTACTCAAAGCATTAGCTACTACATTTGCTTTACCAGGATGGTAAATCAAATCAAAATCATAATCCTTCAAAAATTTGAGCCATCTTCTCTGCCTCATGTTTAACTCCTTCTGATCAAATAAGTATTTTAAACTCTTATGATCATTGAACACTTCAAATTTAGAGCCAAAAAGATAATGTCTCCAAATTTTTAGCACGAACACCACAACCACCAATTCTAAGTCATGCGTAGGATAGTTCCTCTCATGAACTTTTAACTGTCTAGAAGCATAAGCAATAACTTGTCTGTCTTGCATTAGCACACTGTTGTACCCCAAAATTTGCCCTCCTCTTTTCCACAAGAAATCACAGCTTCAGGTTTTCCCTAACTTTTCAAATTGGCTCAAGAATCAGTCAAACAGACTTTTTCTTATCAGTCTATCCAAATTAGGGTTTTCATGGATTCTGAATCAGTTCAAGCAGGTTATTAGGGTTTGGTTGAGTTTGGCTCAAGGTTTGATCAGGCAGACGCTTCTTTGACAATAAATCAAGAATTAGGGTTTGCACGCGCATTCTCAGAAGGAATTAATTCTACAGTTCTTTTCAATTGACTCTGGGACATGGGTTGAGGCTTCTGATTGAAAGTTTGAAGTTTAAGTTTGATCAGTGAGATAAAGGACATATGGACGTTTGTTTGATTAACTGTGCAATGCTTTTGGTTATTCGGAACGCCGGACATTTATTGATTATTTATAATTTCTAAGTTAAAATTATTGGATAATTTCCAATTATTATAATTCAAGAAATTTAAGTAATTAAATAAATAAATGCAGAAGAATTAAAGAGATATCTGACAAAGAAAGATTTTTATTCATTTTTAATTGTTTGTTACAAATATTATTTGAACACTGTAAATTTATTTACAGTTATTTACATTAATATTATTACAATGATTAAAAGTAATTTAAAACTATATCCTAAATCTCTGGAAATCTTCATCTTCTACTGATTGCATCCTTTGCTCAATTGATATTTATCTGCAAAGCCAGAAAAGAGAAAAGTCAATACAGATTAATTTAAAAAGGCATTCTCAGACAGATAAATAAAGACTCATCATTAAAAGTGTTGGCCGGAATCAGTTTGTTCGCCCTCTCTGCAAATCGCAAGAAGACTCTTGGTTCACAAAGAGGGAAAGAAAATATGTTTGCAAGCATATGATTTAAATACAAGGCAGCATGTTAAACAAATGCACAAAAATGCATAAAATCAAACGAGGCAAACTGAACAGCCAAGTGAAAAATTCAAACAAGCTGCACATGGACAAATGAATATGCCAAACAATTACAAAGTCCAAAATGTCAACTAAACTGAATTGCACTATCAAACAAAGCAAACCAAATCGTCAAAGAGACAAACTAAGTCACAAGTGCAGAACTGCCCAAAAGAACTGTCACAAAGCTATCAAAAGATATCAAAGCAAGGCAGAAAATCTGGAAAGATGCAGAGGAAAGCAAAAGATGCAAGCAAGCTTGTGAAAAGTACACATTTATTCATCATTTTCCATGGCCAAAACTTTTTCAGAGACAGCTATTCTAAAGCATTAAAATATGCTTTTCTGATAGAGAGAGAAAGAGAGTAAAAGGTAACAGGCTTACAGTTTGTTGAGGTAGGCTTAAGAGATATAAAACAAACAGAATCATAACACTGTAAAGGAGGGCAGAAAAACATAAAGAAAATATAACACAAGCTCTCAAGACTGTAACTTCCAAACAAGTTCTCAAACCTGCTAAGCTTCAAACTGTATCAACACAAGCCTGAAGCCTGTTAACCTGCTGTGATCGGTGGAAATAGAACTGACTGTTTTGGAATGCTGGTTCACGAAATGTCGCAGTAAGCAAGAGTCGCCACCGTCTTTTATGTTCTCCAACAAGGAAAGGACAAAAGCACATCAAAATTCCTTCTTTGAGAATGTTTCTCGGTTCGGGAGGTAGATTTATAGAAAGGGAAGGTATTAGCACCCTTTCTATCCGTGGTTATCCACGGGCTCTTAGGTACTTGCTCTTATGTTTTCAAAAATTGTTTGCTTTTCAAGTGTGTGTGGGTTTTGAAAAAGTTTCGTTTGAAAAATTTCTAAGTAACTCTTGTATCTGTCCTCAAGAGTGTATGAAATATTTGTTTGAAAACTTTTATAAAGTGTAGGTGCGAAAAGTGGTTTTGTTTGTTTGAAAGAGCAAGTACCCATGAGAATCTACCTACTCTAAGGAATTAGGTTGTGTAAGAGTCCTTTAGATAGTGCTATCCTACTATTGAGAAGTAGGTAGCACCGTCGTTGGAGTTATTCGGGTCAATTCGATTATTAGGGACATGTGTGGTCACCGAAGCAATGGTAGGACACCTTAGCGGTAACCCTAATGTCCTAGATCCTTTTTATCCGAGGCAACTGTTTCGAGGCAAGTGGATCTTTTGACAGGAGAGCGACCTCTAAAACACCCTATACTTGACGACCACGTTTGAGGCAACCAGTGAGGCGTACCCTAGGAGTGGCATGTGCATGTGTGTTGTTTCAGTTTATATTTATCTTTGAACATGTTATTTGTGAGCTACTGATTGGTTTTATTTATCTTTCATGCATAATTAACAGTTAAGAGTGCGGAAAATAAATTGCGGAAAGGTAAATCTACGTTATTACAAGGCGCGGGTCTATACATCGCCAAAAACATAACCCGTTTTGGAAAATAAGTGCGAGAAAGGTAAAGAAAGCAGTAAAAGACCTAATTAACTATTACATCCTTGGAAACAGCTACAAAAATATAATCAAAAATAATGATAATGCGCGAAAAGAAATTTAATCAGGACGTCCTTAGGGTTTTGACCCTTTTTGAGAAATAAAGAAAGTAGTTTGTCCCTTTTTTGCAATTAATTAAGAAATTAAACCTAATAACTAATTAATTAATTAATTAAAGAAAAAAATTTTTTGTGTTTTTTATGTTTTAATGAAAATAAAAAGAAAAGAAATTAAAAGTCAAAAGAAAAACCCTAATTCTAAGTTAATTTTATTTATTATGAAAAAATATTGAAGTTAACCTAATTTAACTAATTTAACTAATTTACATTTATTTACAAAAATAATAATATTTAATAAATAATAATAATAATATAAATATTTTAAGTTTCTGATTTTATTATAAAAATAATTTGTTAGTTAATAATAATAATAATTATTATAATTAAAAGAATTAAAAAGAGAAAGAAAATTAAAAGGAAAATAAACCAGGGAGGGGGTGTTGATGGACCCAATGGAGGTTTTGTGTTGGAATCTGCAGCCCATTAGGAATCAGGCCTCGTTTTACTTTTGCAATCAGTTATACCAGCGTTGACTGGGAGCATGGTGCTCCTCACCTTTTGATCATTGGATTGATGCATGAGGACACATGGCACCCTGATTTGTGAGGTTTATGGTGGAACACATGGAAGAGCCTGCACGTGAATGTATTAGAAAAAATAGGAACAAGTTTTGGGTGGACCTGGGAATCGAACCCAAGTCCCAATGTTTCACAGCCAGATCACCAACCACTGAGCCAACCTGCACGCATTTGTATGTATAATGCTAAACAAATATAATATTAATAATCAATGAACATGCTGGAATTTATGAAAGCGCGCGCCATTATATTTGAACGAACCAATTGCTTATTGCCAGCTCACCGTCTTCTTCGTTCACCTGCAAAAAAACAAAGCAGATGGCGGGGGTTTTTAACCCCCACAAACTGCAAATGCAAAAAATAGCGATTAGCAGTACGAGTTATATAAATAGGGCGCGAGGGTTGGGTTGGATTCGTCTGGCCTTGACAAATTCAACCATATGCGTAATAAGGTCCAATTTTTCCTCAGTAAGAAACCCCTAATTTTGAAGCTTGGAAACCCTAGAATCCATTAATGGTGATTTCCGTTTCAAGGCATTTCAGTCCAATTAACCTATGCCAAAAGCTTTGTATGAACTCAAGCAATGCAAAACAAGGGTTAGAACATGTTAATTATGCACAAATCATGAGTTACGATTATGGAAAAGTTATTCAAACCGTGAAACTGTTATGGCGTGTTTCTTGAGCTATGAAGCTTGTTTTCGATTGCAATGTGTTCCTGGAGACTTATGCAATGTGTTAGAATCAAGAAGATGCCTTGAATTGGCCTGGAAGTGAGAAAACGATTTGGCAATTTTCTTGAAAAAAACTCAATATGGTTATGGCTTCTGCAGCAGTTTTGCACGTTGCAGGCATTAGGGTTCACTTCAGTATATGTAGTAGAATGGAATTAGGGTAAAACTTTGTCCAAGAATCCATGGAATTCATGTTTTCAATATTTGATTTCAATCAAATCTTTTTGCATATTTTTGATTGACAAAACTTGCTAATTTTGGAGATTTTGGTCCCCTTGATTGATACACAAAATCTTCAGCATGTGTTGAGTTTATTTGCATCACAAAAAGATTTGAAAACCATATCTTGGTATTTTCCTACAATTAAATCAATTAAATGAATTAATATTAATAAAAAATTCAATTAATTAATTAAAAATAAGAAAATAAATCAATTTAATCTCAATGGGTCGTGCATAGGCCTTGGACAATGTTTCAAGAAGAAATTTGAGGCCCATTAGCAAAAACAAGGTGTTTTAGGCAAAGTTGACTTTTGCAAATTCCCAAAAATTTCCCAACTTCTCAAATGCATATCTTGCTCAATTTTGATCATATGAACATGTTCTTGGACATTTTGGAAAGTTCTTGAAGTCCTCTAACCAATTCCTTTGGTCCCATGTCATTTGGATTTACCAATCTCAAGTTATGGTCTTTGACTTAAAGTGCCTTTTTGTTGACTTTTGAAATTGACCTATAATGTAGAAATTGATAACTTTTTGTGAGAGCATTTCTTGGACTTGGAATGTGAAGATGAGTTGTAGGAAATGTCATCCCCTTCAAAATGAGCATTGGATGGGATTTTTCTGATGAACCATGAAAAAATGGAGGAGGAATTACTACTGTCTTTGATATGCTTATTTGTTTGACCCTATGATGATGAACCATGAAATGTCATCCTCCTCCATCTCCTCTCCAAAGGTAGTAATTCCTTCCCCCTTTTCTTTAACATCTCACAGAAACAAATGATAACATAAAGATCAGAATTTGTCAAAGATTAAAAACATGCAAAACTTGAAACCCTAAAGCGTAAGACGGACAAAACTGAGAAATCGTTACCTTTTATCACTGCCTGGGTACGACCATGGAGAGAGGGAAGTGGAGGTGGCGCTCTAGCAGCTGAGGCGAAGAGAGGCGTCAGTAGCTCTGTTGAGAGCGAGGAAGAGAACGACGAAGAAGGAGAAGGGAACGGTGCCGCTCATCAAAACTGTAAACCCTATTCTGAGTAACAACAAAACAAACCCTAAGAAAAATTATCAAACGCGTTGGGCCTGCTCCCTTACAAAATGCCTAAGCCCAATTCTGGCGCACCCCCCCCCCCCCCCCATTTTTTCTATTGATTCTGTTTGTTTTGTTTTGTTTGGGCCAAACACAAAACATAAGGCCCACATAACTTCCTTTTATTTTATTTTCTTTTAACCAACATTTCTTAATTTTCTTTTTTTTCTTTTATAACCTAATTCCTTTTTTTAATAATATATTAACCTTTCATGTAAAATGTTTATTGATACTTTTTTATCACATTTAAGAGTACATAAAAATAGGATTTTTTCTAAATTAAATAATTTTCTTTTTAGAATTTTTGTTTAATAAACCTTTGTATATAAACTAAAATACATAAACATTAATTTTCTTTAACTTAAATATTTTTATTTTCTTTTCTCTAAAGCTTTTGTTTGTATAGTTAACAAAAATAAAAAAGATAATAATACTTAATAATACATTAGGTTAATTTTTGCATCATTTGTAAATAATCACATACATAGCATGATACTTTTATTTCTCTTTGATTCTTATACTTTGCTATACTTTTACATTGAGAATGCGATTCGATTTGGTTGTAAATAATATTTGGACACTACTATTCCGATAAGTCTCATCCCCATTTGTAAACATTTGTACCCCCACCCCCGGATACTTATTTGTAATAATTTAGGACTTTAAATTCCCGCAATTTATCGCTTTCTATATACTGTATAGTAATTAGGGTTTGTATGCGAAGATTCAAAATCAACCGCTAGATAACATAATACAAAGATAAATGCATGACAATCAATACACCATTCACACTTGCACCCCTAGGGTAATCCTGCTTGTTGCCTTCAAAAATGGGCCATGTTTGCATGTCAAGTACTTTGGCAAAACAAAACAAATCAAATGATCATAGTCCCTCGATGACGCTTTCTCAAGTTTCCTAAAAAATGATCATAGTCCCTCAAGCAAATTGCCAAAGACACTTGACACTATTTCTTTCATGGTCTAAACGATGACCCGCGCCCGTCCCATTAACATCCTAACACAAGGTTGTTCACCAAATACAATGGTGAAACAACACTGTTAAAAGGGTTAAAAACATAAGGAAAGATCTTTGAGTAAATTTAGGGGTAGACAACTCTTAGTTACTTGATCAAACTTGCAAAACACACTTGCCTACTTTCAAAACACACTCCACAACACAACTTTCAAAACAACTTTCAAAAACATTTGAAACATCTTTTCAAAAAGACAAACACCTTTGTAAAATATTCGAGTAAAGAATTGTTACAATGGTTGCCTAGACAAGGCATCTTTTTCAAAACATTTTCAAAAACCACACACACACAAAGCACCATTCCACACACACACATAAAGTCCGATAAGTCTCATCCCCATTTGTAAACATTTGTACCCCCACCCCCGGATACTTATTTGTAATAATTTAGAACTTTAAATTCCCGCAATTTATCGCTTTCTATATACTGTATAGTAATTAGGGTTTGTATGCGAAGATTCAAAATCAACCGCTAGATAACCTAATACAAAGATAAATGCATGACAATCAATACACCATTCACACTTGCACCCCTAGGGTAATCCCGCTTGTTGCCTTCAAAAATGGGCCATGTTTGCATGTCAAGTACTTTGGCAAAACAAAACAAATTAAATGATCATAGTCCCTCGATGACGCTTTCTCAAGTTTCCTAAAAAATGATCATAGTCCCTCAAGCAAATTGCCAAAGACACTTGACACTATTGCTTTCATGGTCTAAACGATGACCCGCGCCCGTCCCGTTAACATCCTAACACAAGGTTGTTCACCAAATACAATGGTGAAACAACACTGTTAAAAGGGTTAAAAACATAAGGAAAGATCTTTGAGTAAATTTAGGGGTAGACAACTCTTAGTTACTTGATCAAACTTGCAAAACACACTTACCTACTTTCAAAACACACTCCACAACACAACTTTCAAAACAACTTTCAAAAACATTTGAAACATCTTTTCAAAAAGACAAACACCTTTGTAAAATATTCGAGTAAAGAATTGTTACAATGGTTGCCTAGACAAGGCATCTTTTTCAAAACATTTTCAAAAACCACACACACACAAAGCACCATTCCACACACACACATAAAGTCCGATAAGTCTCATCCCCATTTGTAAACATTTGTACCCCTACCCCCGGATACTTATTTGTAATAATTTAGAACTTTAAATTCCTGCAATTTATCGCTTTCTATATACTGTATAGTAATTAGGGTTTGTATGCGAAGATTCAAAATCAACCGCTAGATAACCTAATACAAAGATAAATGCATGACAATCAATACACCATTCACACTTGCACCCCTAGGGTAATCCCGCTTGTTGCCTTCAAAAATGGGCCATGTTTGCATGTCAAGTACTTTGGCAAAACAAAACAAATTAAATGATCATAGTCCCTCGATGACGCTTTCTCAAGTTTCCTAAAAAATGATCATAGTCCCTCAAGCAAATTGCCAAAGACACTTGACACTATTGCTTTCATGGTCTAAACGATGACCCGCGCCCGTCCCGTTAACATCCTAACACAAGGTTGTTCACCAAATACAATGGTGAAACAACACTGTTAAAAGGGTTAAAAACATAAGGAAAGATCTTTGAGTAAATTTAGGGGTAGACAACTCTTAGTTACTTGATCAAACTTGCAAAACACACTTGCCTACTTTCAAAACACACTCCACAACACAACTTTCAAAACAACTTTCAAAAACATTTGAAACATCTTTTCAAAAAGACAAACACCTTTGTAAAATATTCGAGTAAAGAATTGTTACAATGGTTGCCTAGACAAGGCATCTTTTTCAAAACATTTTCAAAAACCACACACACACAAAGCACCATTCCACACAATTGAAAATCAATGCAAGTGATCTAAAACAAGTAACTAAGAGCCCATGGATAACCATGGATGAAAAGGGTGCTAGCACTTTCCCTTTTCATAATCTACCCCCCGAACCCACGAAAACATCTCAAAGGTTTTTCCTGTGCTTTTTAAACTTTCCTTAGGATAAAATAAAAAGTCGGTGGCGACTCTTGCTCAACCGAAACATTTGCGAATACAAACGGAAAACCTCAAGTCAGTTCTCCCACCGTATCACAGAACTGGCGACTCTGCTGGGGAGTAATTTAAAAGTGGGGTTACCTTAGGGTTTAGATCACCTTTACATACTTGCTTTGATTGCTTTGATTGCTTTACTTTTTGGGTCCTTGTTTGGGTTTGTTGTAAATCCTACACCCGGATTTGGGGGCACCTTCTTAGGTAAATAGCAATAAAACTGTGAGGGAACTGTGCGGGGTATACCGACATGGTTGTAGCAGTAAGCTATGTTAGTGTGACATATTTTGTGAGTACCGGTAACCCTTGAGTTCAATCAAGGAGAGTACGGGGCCGCTGAGTGATGTCATGAAGCACTAACGAACTCTTAGAACCTTAATTGACCATATTAGCCTTTTTAGGGGTAGTGAGATGACCGACTTTGGTGCAGTCCGAAGTTGGTAGATACTCGATACTACACTCATTGAGGATTGTTTTCTTGGAATATTTTGGTCGCCAGTTAAGTGGCTAAACCAAAACAATGAACACAGAAAATAATCCAGTGATATTGAGCTCCTTAGAACCCGGTTTCTATTTCTAGGACAGGATGAGCCAACTAACTTCAAGAGGGTACTTACCTACGAACCCCATGCAAGCCTAAACCTAAGGACTTGTTTGCTTTGTCTGAATATGATTATCTGTATATATGTAAGTGCCTTCGTTTAGGATTGGCTCATTTCTTGTAAAACAAATAGTAACAACAATAATGTAATGTAATGTACAATAAGAACAGCCTGAAAATCCTATTGTAAATGCCTAAACATGTTGTGTTGATTTAAATCAACATCTGGAACAACATGTCTCAAGAGATGTCATAACATCATACCAGACATCAAGCTACTGAACTGTCAAGTCTGATGCAGTTCTGTTCCTGAAGTTATGCAGAATATTCTGCCAAATAGAATGCATAACAAGTAGCGAAAATTAAAGGCATATGTGGAGCCCTAGAAGATTCAATCAGAAGCTAAGGATAAGGAGAAAAGCTCAATTGAAGACCTAACTTACAGCAGAAGTTTTCTGCTTACTTTATGCAGGTCGTTAAAGCTGCATTGCTGTCATATGAAGGCCCAAATCCAGTTGGGTAAAAAGTGTTATAAATAGAAGTATTGTAACCTAATTTGAGCAGGTCGTGTATTGACAAGATGTAATCATTTAGGGCTAGTTTTGTTGTGAACCACCCGGGCTGTGGGATGGTCACCATACTCCTTGAAACCTGTAGGTTAGAGGATGTATGCATTGTACTTGATTTAAGCTTTTAAGCATGATCAAGATGTGTAATGGAAGTGTATCTTCTGAACAGTTTATATACTGTAGAAAGTTATCACTGCGGTGATTGAGGGGGAGTGAGAGGGGTCTCATATCTAGGATTGGATCTTAGGTAAAAGTGTCATTGGGTAGTGATTAAGTGAGAAGGCTGTCAACGGGTGTGTTGGCTGTAGGGTCTTTGAATTGATACTACTAATAGTGAACTTTATCCCTGGCTTGGAAGCCTCCAGATGTAGGTTGGTTGAACCGAACTGGGTGAACAATTCTGTGTGTTATTTACTTTCTGCATTGGTTATTTGTTTGATGTCACAGCATTCCTCATGACATCAATGTATCTGATTAACCTTAACTGCTCTGAACTTTAGTATATCAGAACCTGCGTTTGTCAAAAGGTGTTGCAGGTTCTGGTATGATAGTTCAGTGACTGTTGTAGAACATATATCAAAAGTACAGCCTATTCTACCTGTACAGCGCTTAATGTCAGATCAGATGTCTTAACGTTCCATTAGACATCCTGAGTCTGTAACATACCAGGAATTTCAATTGGTATCAGAGCAGGCATCCTGTCTGTCTCTGGATGAGATCCATGGGGGATACTTTCCGGTTGTGTACAAGGTAGAATACTGTTTGAACCAGTAGTGTTCATATTGTTTGGTCCCTAGGAGTGGAGGATGGACCAATTTGGGAGAAACTAGATCAATCTGATCAGCAATGTTGAAGGAAGATGAAAGTGTTTGAACAAATTCAAAGACCTCATTTCAGCACAAAGAAGAATATTATCAAAACCTTCATGCGGGAGTGAAGATATTGATAAGGTATCATCTGTGTGTATAAAGCTTCCTTTTAACCGGGCTGTAGAGTTGGGTCTAGGAAGTTGCTTGGTGAAGAAACAAACAACTTGTAGGATTGATTTATTTTCAATCCTTATGTATCATGCTTGCTATATGGAGTAAGCATTGTGTAGGTTCTGTTGAAGTACTGCTATTCCGCTGCATAGCTTCTGATACAACGCCTAAAGTGAAAGAAGAACTCTAGGGTTATTATTTTCAACAGAATTTGTAAGCAGATTTTGCAATCTATCAATAATGTCAAAGATACTTGAGATTTCCTCAAGTCCACTCATAAAGGCATTTATTATTAGTGTTGATGAGTATTAATTGATCAATGATTCTCATATACATCTACAAGCTGCTTAAAGATTATCAATGATGATGTGTTCCAAGGAGATGGAACTGATATGCTTAAGGATGTTAGAACATCATGCAACTGCCAGTTGAAGAACAGATGTTCTGGGTGCTAAACACATGTAGTGCGAGTACATATGTTTGGAACCTACTCCTGATCTGGAAGAGGAGACATCTGTTTTGAAATAATTGATCAGGACACGATCAACAGGTCATCTACTCCAGCTGTGAGTTTAAGGGAGTATATGTACTGAGCTAAAAGTACTTAAAAGGACTTTAAAGTGTGATTTCCAGGTTTCCCCTCATATGATGGATGATGGAACATCATTTGTGTCTTCAGTCAAGTAAATATACTTAGCAAATATGAAGAAGTAATCAGTCAGGATCATCTAGTATGATTAGATAATGGAAGCAGAATCTTTATGTGATAAATATGTGGAAATCAGAATCAAAAGTTCTAAAGCTTGTGATGAAAAAGGATGTACAACATCACAACTGTTGAAGACATCAGTTGTTGAGGAAAGACAGATAAGTTCCAGACTTAGTGAACATCCTCATGATTGATAATGAAGTTTCTTCTAGTACAAGATGTGGCAACCTGAAACTTGTACAACAAGCAAACTAAGGACTCTTAATTTGAAACCTGTGGCAAATTCCAAATAAAGAGTACTTTCTATGTGTCTAAAGTAAAGAGCTCAACAATGTATCCATAAAGAGGAAAGTTGGATAACATTTTGTTCAGAGGCAGTAGTATGATCAAACTGATGTGAAAGGGAGTTCATCTTACCTTGTTCTATAAGATGCCTGAGTTTATTTCTCATAATCTTAGTGATTTCCAAGGAGGATAGGAATAGAACAGGTTATGTGGTTGTTGTGGGTCTGATCATAAAGGATGTAAGAAAATTGTGCTTTGATTGCTATGAATGTTCATCCAAAACCATAGTATAAGGCAGGCTCATATGGTTGAGATCAATGTCAGATCTGATGTTGCAACATCATCTCAAACGAAGGGCCTCTTCAGCAAAGGAAGCTTGTAAGGACCAGTTGGTTCTTCATGCATGGAGCAGAAGATTGTTAGAATAATTATCCTACCTTGAGAAGATGGCATAATCTAACTAATAATGAATACTTTGACGGGAGACTAAGTATTCATTAGGATCTTGCATAAAGATATATATATATAAGCACTTTGATGGGAGACTAAGTGTTTGTATAATGTGCATGCAAGGCTGTATTCTGAACCTATTTCTCAGAACTTGGTAGGGAGTTTATTTCTCTCTAAGAGTATTCTGGTGAATAATCATACCTTTCTTATGGGAAAGGGCATCAATCCCCTGGATGTTAAATTCAGAACCCAAGCAGATAGGTTCATGCTGTAACATCATTATTGTTAGAAGTCTGTGGCAGAGACTTGGGACTGTGAATCTTAATATTCTAGTGTGGCAGTTCTATTGTTGGTTTGGAATAAGTAGATTCTACTTGTGTTTAAAAGTAGTATGCTTAACAATGCATAACTACTGTTGTGATCTGAAGAATTTACTAGTATTAGCAACTACTAGTAAATATATTATACAGAAGGATGACATGATCAAAGGATAATCCTTCTAGAAAGTCTAAATCTTAGTAAAGCTTGTAAGCACACTAAGAAGGTTGGAGGTTGGTTTCAGACTATGGCTACATGATTTCTCAGCCATCCAGAGAGTCATGAATCAGATATGTCCTTACTATTCTAAGACTAGTTCAGGGTGCTTGAAGTTACCACCTCAGAGCTAGTGCTACTGGTTTCCACGCTACGGTTTGATTGGCATTAACAAGGGGAGTCACTGAGTGTTGCACTTTCCCCAATTACAATATACATTGA
Source organism: Vicia faba (assembly GCA_948472305.1). NCBI lineage: Eukaryota > Viridiplantae > Streptophyta > Magnoliopsida > Fabales > Fabaceae > Vicia > Vicia faba. Next base: position 1,240,996,036 of record OX451741.1, read on the forward strand.
AGGGAGACTTTGTATGTGTATTGTTGGACTTAATCTGAAGATCAGAAGTCAGAAGAGGACGGTGGTATGCTGATGTTTATGTGTTCTGATAATATGACATTGTGAACTTCTAAGTGAAGTCATGAATAATGTCTCAACATCAGGAGATTGAAGAATTGCTCTTGTTATCTGTCTGGGTTTAGGAAGAAAATCTCAGAGATTCTTAAAAATCTCATAAGTGGCAGTTTTGATACTTTTGGAGCAATTTGGAAGATTCAGATCTTATCAATAACAACTTGGTCTGGTAAATCAGAAATCTGATATATTCAACATATGTTCAAGGGGTTCTTTTACTACAAGAAATTGAAGTGGCATCTAAATTTTGTGTATTAGAACTAATCTGTGATGTCTTGTGAAGCATTTTGGAGTCTTCTGGTTTATTCCCTCCTTCCTTATTTTGCTGTCTGGAAGAAGGAAGAAACTAATTGTGGTGGATCTCAGCAACACTTAAGAAAGCATGATTGATGGCCATGCTTAATGCTACTAGTCTCTTGCTACTGGCTGTTTAAAGTGTCCTTCTCTGTGCCTAACTGAGAGAAGTAAAAAGAAGGCTGCTGTTGTTGAAGAATGTCTAAGTAAATGTCTTGACATTACCAACGACATTGCAACCTTGGGGAAATCAAGAAGAATACGTGGAAAATAACTTCACCACGTAATTGTAGCTATTCAGGAGCTATATTTGGTATTCTGTTTCCCAAAAGAATCTTCAACCTTAAAAGTCGGTCAAAGGCTGATTTTATTCAGGAATTGCTTTGACCTAAACTTATGCATGTATTGGGACTGGTTCTTTTGGCAGAAACAAACAAATGCGTCTAAATTTCATGCACAGTCAGTCTGAAACATGCAACAACTTTAACAGGTATCCTTGACCAAGATTTTATATTGCCATCTTCTTGAACCTGTTATCTCCTTATATAACCTCCTGTCACACATTCTTTTCTCTCACAACCATCATGGGGTTTGTACGGATCTGGGAAAACTGTTCTTGGATCTGGTTTTGTGAGGGCTTTCTTTGTTAATTTTTGGCCAAAAAGGGGGAGAAAGGAGTAAAGGAGTACTGTTACGGTTTGACATTGTCCTCGTTGCAGCAGCTACTCAAAATTTTGATCACAAAGACTTGTCACAAATTCAGCAGAAATTCAAATGGCGTGAATTTCTTTGTGACTTGTGATCTGAGTTATGAACACAGTTGTGACCTGTGTTCTGAGTTACAAGGGAGATATTCTGGTCACTCCTTAAAGGTTCTCTGATGCCTCTGAAAGGATAGTTTATCTCCCACGGTCCTCTTTTTCCACCACCAGTGACAAGAAATGGTTCGTGGTCTAAAAGGGAATGAGGTGCATCCTCTTCCTCCTGTGCTTCAAGAGGTCCTGGATGGTTAGTGTGGATACAACCAAAGATGTCAAGACATCCTTCTGTGTGTAATCCTGAACACTTTTATTTTTTTATTGTTGTTGTATTTGTTTTAGCCAAAATTTGCCAAAGGGGGAGATTGTAAGTGCCTTCATTTAGGATTGGCTCATTTCTCGTAAAACAAATAGTAACAACAATAATGTAATGTAATGTAATGTACAATAAGAACAGCCTGAAAATCCTATTGTAAATGCCTAAACATGTTGTGTTGATTTAAATCAACATCTGGAACAACATGTCTCAAGAGATGTCATAACATCATACCAGACATCAAGCTACTGAACTGTCAAGTCTGATGCAGTTCTGTTCCTGAAGTTATGCAGAATATTCTGCCAAATAGAATGCATAACAAGTAGCGAAAATTGAAGGCATATGTGGAGCCCTAGAAGATTCAATCAGAAGCTAAGGATAAGGAGAAAAGCTCGATTGAAGACCTAACTTACAGCAGAAGTTTTCTGCTTACTTTATGCAGGTCGTTAAAGCTGCATTGCTGTCATATGAAGGCCCAAATCCAGTTGGGTAAAAAGTGTTATAAATAGAAGTATTGTAACCTAATTTGAGCAGGTCGTGTATTGACAAGATGTAATCATTTAGGGCTAGTTTTGTTATGAACCACCCGGGCTGTGGGATGGTCACCATACTCCTTGAAACCTGTAGGTTAGAGGATGTATGCATTGTACTTGATTGAAGCTTTTAAGCATGATCAAGATGTGTAATGGAAGTGTATCTTCTGAACAGTTTATGTACTGTAGAAAGTTATCACTGCGGTGATTGAGGGGGAGTGAGAGGGGTCTCATATCTAGGATTGGATCTTAGGTAAAAGTGTCATTGGGTAGTGATTAAGTGAGAAGGCTGTCAACGGGTGTGTTGGCTGTAGGGTCTTTGAATTGATACTACTAATAGTGAACTTTATCCCTGGCTTGGAAGCCTCCAGATGTAGGTTGGTTGAACCGAACTGGGTGAACAATTATGTGTGTTATTTACTTTCTGCATTGGTTATTTGTTTGATGTCACAGCATTCCTCATGACATCAATGTATCTGATTAACCTTAACTGCTCTGAACTTCAGTATATCAGAACCTGCGTTTGTCAAAAGGTGTTGCAGGTTCTGGTATGATAGTTCAGTGACTGTTGTAGAACAGATATCAAAAGTACAGCCTATTCTACTTGTACAGCGCTTAATGTCAGATCAGATGTCTTAATGTTCCATTAGACATCCTGAGTCTGTAACATACCAGGAATTTCAATTGGTATCAGAGCAGGCATCCTGTCTGTCTCTGGATGAGATCCATGGGGGATACTTTCCGGTTGTGTACAAGGTAGAATACTGTTTGAACCAGTAGTGTTCATATTGTTTGGTCCCTAGGAGTGGAGGATGGACCAATTTGGGAGAAATTAGATCAATCTGATCAGCAATGTTGAAGGAAGATGAAAGTGTTTGAACAAATTCAAAGACCTCATTTCAGCACAAAGAAGAATATTATCAAAACCTTCATGCGGGAGTGAAGATATTGATAAGGTATCATCTGTGTGTATAAAGCTTCCTTTTAACCGGGCTGTAGAGTTGGGTCTAGGAAGTTGCTTGGTGAAGAAACAAACAACTTGTAGGATTGATTTATTTTCAATCCTTATGTATCATGCTTGCTATATGGAGTAAGCATTGTGTAGGTTCTGTTGAAGTACTGCTATTCCGCTGCATAGCTTCTGATACAACGCCTAAAGTGAAAGAAGAACTCTAGGGTTATTATTTTCAACAGAATTTGTAAGCAGATTTTGCAATCTATCAATAATGTCAAAGATACTTGAGATTTCCTCAAGTCCACTCATAAAGGCATTTATTATTAGTGTTGATGAGTATTAATTGATCAATGATTCTCATATACATCTACAAGCTGCTTGAAGATTATCAAGGATGATGTGTTCCAAGGAGATGGAACTGATATGCTTAAGGATGTTAGAACATCATGCAACTGCCAGTTGAAGAACAGATGTTCTGGGTGCTAAACACATGTAGTGCGAGTACATATGTTTGGAACCTACTCCTGATCTGGAAGAGGAGACATCTGTTTTGAAATAATTGATCAGGACACGATCAACAGGTCATCTACTCCAGCTGTGAGTTTAAGGGAGTATATGTACTGAGCTAAAAGTACTTAAAAGGACTTTAAAGTGTGATTTCCAGGTTTCCCCTCATATGATGGATGATGGAACATCATTTCTGTGTCTTCAGTCAAGTAAATATACTTAGCAAATATGAAGAAGTAATCAGTCAGGATCATCTAGTATGATTAGATAATGGAAGCAGAATCTTTATGTGATAAATATGTGGAAATTAGAATCAAAAGTTCTAAAGCTTGTGATGAAAAAGGATGTACAACATCACAACTATTGAAGACATCAGTTGTTGAGGAAAGACAGATAAGTTCCAGACTTAGTGAACATCCTCACGATTGATAATGAAGTTTCTTCTAGTACAAGATGTGGCAACCTGAAACTTGTACAACAAGCAAACTAAGGACTCTTAATTTGAAACCTGTGGCAAATTCCAAATAAAGAGTACTTTCTATGTGTCTAAAGTAAAGAGCTCAACAATGTATCCATAAAGAGGAAAGTTGGATAACATTTTGTTCTGAGGCAGTAGTATGATCAAACTGATGTGAAAGGGAGTTCATCTTACCTTGTTCTATAAGATGCCTGAGTTTATTTCTCATGATCTTAGTGATTTCCAAGGAGGATAGGAATAGAACAGGTTATGTGGTTGTTGTGGGTCTGATCATAAAGGATGTAAGAAAAGTGTGCTTTGATTGCTATGAATGTTCATCCAAAACCATAGTATAAGGCAGGCTCATATGGTTGAGATCAATGTCAGATCTGATGTTGCAACATCATCTCAAACGAAGGGCCTCTTCAGCAAAGGAAGCTTGTAAGGACCAGTTGGTTCTTCATGCATGGAGCAGAAGATTGTTAGAATAATTATCCTACCTTGAGAAGATGGCATAATCTAACTAATAATGAATACTTTGACGGGAGACTAAGTATTCATTAGGATCTTGCATAAAGATATATATATAAGCACTTTGATGGGAGACTAAGTGTTTGTATAATGTGCATGCAAGGCTGTATTCTGAACCTATTTCTCAGAACTTGGTAGGGAGTTTATTTCTCTCTAAGAGTATTCTGGTGAATAATCATACCTTTCTTATGGGAAAGGGCATCAATCCCCTGGATGTTAACTTCAGAACCCAAGCAGATAGGTTCATGCTGTAACATCATTATTGTTAGAAGTCTGTGGCAGAGACTTGGGACTGTGAATCTTAATATTCTAGTGTGGCAGTTCTATTGTTGGTTTGGAATAAGTAGATTCTACTTGTGTTTAAAAGTAGTGTGCTTAACAATGCATAACTACTGTTGTGATCTGAAGAATTTACTAGTATTAGCAACTACTAGTAAATATATTATACAGAAGGATGAAATGATCAAAGGATAATCCTTCTAGAAAGTCTGAATCTTAGTAAAGCTTGTAAGCACACTAAGAAGGTTGGAGGTTGGTTTCAGACTATGGCTACATGATTTCTCAGCCATCCAGAGAGTCATGAATCAGAGATGTCCTTACTATTCTAAGACTAGTTCAGGGTGCTTGAAGTTACCACCTCAGAGCTAGTGCTACTGGTTTCCACGCTACGGTTTGATTGGCATTAACAAGGGGAGTCACTGAGTGTTGCACTTTCCCCAATTACAATATACATTGAAGGGAAACTTTGTATGTGTATTGTTGGACTTAATCTGAATATCAGAAGTCAGAAGAGGACGGTAGTATGCTGATGTTTATGTGTTCTGATAATATGACATTGTGAACTTCTAAGTGAAGTCATGAATAATGTCTCAACATCAGGAGATTGAAGAATTGCTCTTGTTATCTGTCTGGGTTTAGGAAGAAAATCTCAGAGATTCTTAAAAATCTCATAAGTGGCAGTTTTGATACTTTTGGAGCAATTTGGAAGATTCAGATCTTATCAATAACAACTTGGTCTGGTAAATCAGAAATCTGATATATTCAGCATATGTTCAAGGGGTTCTTTTACTACAAGAAATTGAAGTGGCATCTAAATTTTGTGTATTAGAACTAATCTGTGATGTCTTGTGAAGCATTTTGGAGTCTTCTGGTTTATTCCCTCCTTCCTTATTTTGCTGTCTGGAAGAAGGAAGAAAGTAATTGTGGTGGATCTCAGCAACACTTAAGAAAGCATGATTGATGGCCATGCTTAATGCTACTAGTCTCTTGCTACTGGCTGTTTAAAGTGTCCTTCTCTGTGCCTAACTGAGAGAAGTAAAAAGAAGGCTGCTGTTGTTGAAGAATGTCTAAGTAAATGTCTTGACATTACCAACGACATTGCAACCTTGGGGAAATCAAGAAGAATACGTGGAAAATAACTTCACCACGTAATTGTAGCTATTCAGGAGCTATATTTGGTATTCTGTTTCCCAAAAGAATCTTCAACCTTAAAAGTCGGTCAAAGGCTGATTTTATTCAGGAATTGCTTTGACCTAAACTTATGCATGTATTGGGACTGGTTCTTTTGGCAGAAACAAACAAATGCGTCTAAATTTCATGCACAGTCAGTCTGAAACATGCAACAACTTTAACAGGTATCCTTGACCAAGATTTTATATTGCCATCTTCTTGAACCTGTTATCTCCTTATATAACCTCCTGTCACACATTCTTTTCTCTCACAACCATCATGGGGTTTGTACGGATCTGGGAAAACTGTTCTTGGATCTGGTTTTGTGAGGGCTTTCTTTGTTAATTTTTGGCCAAAAAGGGGGAGAAAGGAGTAAAGGAGTACTGTTACGGTTTGACATTGTCCTCGTTGCAGCAGCTACTCAAAATTTTGATCACAAAGACTTGTCACAAATTCAGCAGAAATTCAAATGGCGTGAATTTCTTTGTGACTTGTGATCTGAGTTATGAACACAGTTGTGACCTGTGTTCTGAGTTACAAGGGAGATATTCTGGTCACTCCTTAAAGGTTCTCTGATGCCTCTGAAAGGATAGTTTATCTCCCACGGTCCTCTTTTTCCACCACCAGTGACAAGAAATGGTTCGTGGTCTAAAAGGGAATGAGGTGCATCCTCTTCCTCCTGTGCTTCAAGAGGTCCTGGATGGTTAGTGTGGATACAACCAAAGATGTCAAGACATCCTTCTGTGTGTAATCCTGAACACTTTTATTTTTTTATTGTTGTTGTATTTGTTTTAGCCAAAATTTGCCAAAGGGGGAGATTGTAAGTGCCTTCGTTTAGGATTGGCTCATTTCTTGTAAAACAAATAGTAACAACAATAATGTAATGTAATGTACAATAAGAACAGCCTGAAAATCCTATTGTAAATGCCTAAACATGTTGTGTTGATTTAAATCAACATCTGGAACAACATGTCTCAAGAGATGTCATAACATCATACCAGACATCAAGCTACTGAACTGTCAAGTCTGATGCAGTTCTGTTCCTGAAGTTATGCAGAATATTCTGCCAAATAGAATGCATAACAAGTAGCGAAAATTGAAGGCATATGTGGAGCCCTAGAAGATTCAATCAGAAGCTAAGGATAAGGAGAAAAGCTCGATTGAAGACCTAACTTACAGCAGAAGTTTTCTGCTTACTTTATGCAGGTCGTTAAAGCTGCATTGCTGTCATATGAAGGCCCAAATCCAGTTGGGTAAAAAGTGTTATAAATAGAAGTATTGTAACCTAATTTGAGCAGGTCGTGTATTGACAAGATGTAATCATTTAGGGCTAGTTTTGTTATGAACCACCCGGGCTGTGGGATGGTCACCATACTCCTTGAAACCTGTAGGTTAGAGGATGTATGCATTGTACTTGATTGAAGCTTTTAAGCATGATCAAGATGTGTAATGGAAGTGTATCTTCTGAACAGTTTATGTACTGTAGAAAGTTATCACTGCGGTGATTGAGGGGGAGTGAGAGGGGTCTCATATCTAGGATTGGATCTTAGGTAAAAGTGTCATTGGGTAGTGATTAAGTGAGAAGGTTGTCAACGGGTGTGTTGGCTGTAGGGTCTTTGAATTGATACTACTAATAGTGAACTTTATCCCTGGCTTGGAAGCCTCCAGATGTAGGTTGGTTGAACCGAACTGGGTGAACAATTCTGTGTGTTATTTACTTTCTGCATTGGTTATTTGTTTGATGTCACAGCATTCCTCATGACATCAATGTATCTGATTAACCTTAACTGCTCTGAACTTCAGTATATCAGAACCTGCGTTTGTCAAAAGGTGTTGCAGGTTCTGGTATGATAGTTCAGTGACTGTTGTAGAACAGATATCAAAAGTACAGCCTATTCTACCTGTACAGCGCTTAATGTCAGATCAGATGTCTTAACGTTCCATTAGACATCCTGAGTCTGTAACATACCAGGAATTTCAATATACACTTACTTGCTTTTGCATACATGTACATAACATCATAACATCATACCATAGCATTTTCAATAACCAATTCAAGGATCTCGAGGGTCTTTTGATGCAGGGTCACGTTGAACCAGACGTCTACCAAGGGGCAAGAGGTTTTCCTCTAAACAAATGCCATCAAAGATCAAGTGCAACAACTTGAATCAGGGGCTAAGACCCACTTGACATGGTGAGCTTAATTCTCGTGGAAAGACATCCACCGTTACAAAGCTCTCCAATCAGAGATGTTGATCAAAGTTCAACCTCTAACATTTTCTTGTGTTTACCCCGAGAGATCCTTGAAAACATGCATTCACATATCATGCATTGCATCATAACAGTTTTTCCTTTTCAGGTTTCCTTATTCTCCTACTGTTTATTTCAGTAGAGATGGCTCTAGAGAGGACTGTCAAAGACATCCAGGCTCAAAACGCTCAACTTCAAGAGATGTTCTTGAACCTATCCGATGGATAAGAAGAGGTCAAGACGCTCCTCACCAGGGGCATGATCGTGGGAAATCCTGGGGACGACAGAGATGGCCAGTTGGAGCTACAAATCGAGATAGCCATATTGAAGGGGGAACTGGTGAGTCAGATGGCTCTCATCCAGGACTTGGCTCAAAGACAAGAAGAGCTCGGGGTTCTCGTCAACAAACTGCTTCGGGAAAACCAAGTGGGGCAAACAACTGGGGCTGAAGATCAAATCATCATTCAACCTTTTCTGAGACAAGAAGACAAGGGAAAAGCTCCTCAACTTGCTTCAAGGTCACAAGCCCAACAACATCTTACGCCTGCTCAACAAAGACAGGAGCATCAGCGTAAGAAAGTCGCGCTTAAAAGACAATTCACCAAGATTAACATGTCGCTGGCTCAAGCGCTACAATGCATGTTGTAGGCAGGGCTGATTACATTGAAGGCTCCTCTCCGGAACCCAAATACTTCCGCTCCTACCTATCATCCCAATAAAAGGTGTGCGTACCACTCCTATAGTCCAGGACATGATACTGACGACTGTTGGACCCTGAAGAACAAAATCTAAGACTTGATTGACGAAGGAGTGCTGGAATTCATGCTGGATGGTGAGATGAAAATCTTCCACCAAGGTTTCTCCATTTGAGATGACAAAGCTCGAACTGAGAGACTTTTGTTCCATCTGAATTTTCAAGTTGTAATTTCTTTTGTTATTCAAACAATTATCTTTTAATGTCAAACTCTGTTTCATTAATGCATTGCATATGTTTGTCTTGAATTCATCCATTCGTTTTCACTACTCTTATGCTTTCTTTATGATATTTAACTCTTGATAAAAAGCTGCAAGCCTTTAGAGGGAGGATGAGGAAACAATACCATAATCTCATACAGTATGCTTTTGAACAGACCTTGCTGATGATATACAGGCATTTCTTTCAAATCCTAAACACTGGAGTTATAAGGAAGATAATCCCTAGTCAACCCCTTCGAGCCAAAGAAGTAGGAGTTTTCTGTTCCAAACAAATTAAAACCTTTGATTTAAACCTGGGGCAGGGTAGTCTCTCAGTTAATCCAAAAAAGGTGCGCATTGAAGTCGCAAACTCTCAGTTCGTAATACAACGAACGACATCAAAAAAAAAACATTCCTCTGGAATCAAAAGACAATGATGGTTCCTTATCTCATAGGCAGTCATTATCTCTCAAAAAAAAAGCCCACTGAGCCAAAACCTATAAAGGAGGCTTAAGAAAGTTGGGGCATCCCGCTGACTGTAATCTCAAAAACAGAAACAGTCAGGCAAAAGTTAGGGATAACAAATCAAAAGAACGAGGTCATTACAAATCCTCGACAACATGAAAAATGTTGCAAAATAAAAAATGATGATGACTGTCTTCCAACAAATTCAACTTGTGTGAACCATCACCAAAAAAGGTCGTTCCAAACTCGAATGGAGTTCGACGTACAATTAACTGAGTTTAGGATTGAAGAACATCACGAAGAGCGGGTGGGTACAAATATACTTTGAGCCTTTATCCTTTGTTTCCTAAACCGTGAACCAAGCCACGTTACAACCCTTCAAAAGTCCTAATTGAAGCATGGGTTAGTTCGAAAGCATACTGTTACGAAAGGTATCCTGACTCCTGTAAGGCTTTGCTCTAAATCTTGTGTTGAATTTGTCTTATAAAAAGTTTTCTGCTAAAAAACGCATTTTTCAAAACTTCGAGATAAACATAAACTTTGCATTGCTTGAAAATCATTGTTTGCATATGGCTATTTGTTTGACAGCGGATAAATTCACACAATGAATATCCGATGAACGAAAGCTTTCTCAGTGAACAAAATCAATTCAAAGAGGATGACACTTCCATTGACAAATATCCTATCAACAAAGGGGCATGACATGTCACTATCCAGCACACCTGGGGCAGTCCAGTCAAGATTTCAACAAATCTTTCAAAGTTCAGTGAACCTGGGGCAGTCCAGTCAAGATTTCAACAAATCTCTCAATTACAGATTAACCTGGGGCAAGTCTCCCTCACCATCACTTAGGGCATTCAAATGCCAATCTCAAGGGTTACGAACAGTCCAAGTTTCCTGGCAATATCACAAGCATCTGATACTAGGGGCAGTGATGAAACCTCTCTGAAATCTTTCTGAAAAGAAATTCAAGTGTCCTCGAGAAGTTCATCACCTCTCTAAGCAGACCTGCAGTCATGGGTTTATTTCCCCAACATTTGTCAAGGATTTATTCTCCAAAACAAAATTACATTTCAACAGCATTCTTAACATATGCAGATTGATCGTAAGATTCCTTCATCTTTTGGAGTAGTAATCGTCAAAGATTCCTTTATCTTTTGGAGTAGTAGTCAAAGATTCCTTCATCTTTTGGAGTAGTAATTGTCAAAGATTCCTTCATCTTTTGGAGTAGTAATCGTCAAAGATTCCTTCATCTTTTGGAGTAGTAGTCAAAGATTCCTTCATCTTTTGGAGTAGTAGTCAAAGATTCCTTCATCTTTTGGAGTAGTAATCGTCAAAGATTCCTTCATCTTTTGGAGTAGTAATCGTCAAAGATTCCTTCATCTTTTGGAGTAGTAATCATCAAAGATTCCTTCATCTTTTGGAGTAGTAGTCAAAGATTCCTTCATCTTTTGGAGTAGTAATCGTCAAAGATTCCTTCATCTTTTGGAGTAGTAGTCAAAGATTCCTTCATCTTTTGGAGTAGTAATCGTCAAAGATTCCTTCATCTTTTGGAGTAGTAGTCAAAGATTCCTTCATCTTTTGGAGTAGTAATCGTCAAAGATTCTTTCATCTTTTGGAGTAGTAGTCAAAGATTCCTTCATCTTTTGGAGTAGTAATCGTCAAAAATTCCTTCATCACCTGCTGGAATTCAAGAGCGTTCGAAAATTTCCTTCATCACCTGCTGGAAGTCGCGGTCATTATCAAATTTTCCTTCATCACCTGCTGGAAGTTACAACCACCAACAAGATAACGGACAACTGAAGCTCCTAAAAATTTGTTTCTCTCAAAGAATGAAGACTCTCATCCTTGAAACCTCAGAAGATTGGTATACTCCCAGTTTCTGACCCTTAACAGAATGAAGACTCTCATCCTTGAAACCCCAGTAGATTGGTATACTCCCAATTTCTGACCCCCAACAGAATGAAGATTCTCATTCTCAAAGTGGCGTATAACCCAAGTTCCAGATTAATACCTGTAACAAGCCAGGAAAACTATCTGTGGACGACTGATTGTATATTAATACCTGAAACCAGCCAGGAAAACTATCTACATGAAGAGATTGAAGATTAATACCTGTAACAAGCCAGGAAAACTATCTTTCTTTCTCAGGTCAGAGATTAATACCTGAAACCAGCCAGGACAACTATCTCACCGACCAACCTTTCAAGATCCCAGATCAATACCTGCAGCAATAAAAAGATTCTTGCAATCCCCAGCAGAGCTAAAACTTCAAACTATCAATCCCCAAGCAGGATGAAGACTCTCATTCTCAGTTCCTCACAGGATATTCAGATATTCCCCAGTAAAGATCTCCTCAAGACAGGAATCCCCAGTAGATTGGCATACAACCCAAGCTCCTGATCCCCCAACAGTGGTTCCAGGACTTCTCATTTCCAACAATCCTCTGCAGCAGTCAAGGATTTACTTTCCCCGGCAGCAGTCAAAGATTTTATTATCTAGGATTCGGCTTCCTCAGCAAGATAGCTATTCAGCTTACATGCGCATCCATTACATTCATATATCATAAACATTGATGAAGTACAATTCATTACATCATGACATTGCATACAACTAACTCTTTACCTTTTCAGGAAAGATAACAGACAAAGATCATCATCTTCTGAGATTCCTTCTAGAGATAGTTCAGATGTGACCCAGACATGGCGGCATTCTGATACTTATTCCAGATTCATTCAGAGATAGTTCAGATGTGACCCAGACATGGCGACATTCTGATACTTATTCCAGATTCCTTCCAGAGACAGTCCAGATACGATCCAGATTCGGATGTAATTCTGTCACTCATTCAAAAACAATTCAACAATCATTTCTCAATGGCATCTGTAAGCCCATTCCCGACATCACAATACCTGTAGAGATTGAAGATCAATACCTGTAACAAGCCAGGAAAACTATCTTTCTCAGGTCAGAGATTAATACCTGAAACCAGACAGGACAATTATCTACTTGACCATCATGAGGCAACCCTACACCGGTTCTCTCTTTCCAAGATGCAGTTTTACACGGACTCATTATTAGGCAACCCTACACCGGTTCCTTCTCAATTTCAACTCCAAGACCTCTGAAAACAGTTTACGGATTCTCCAAATACGGATGTCAATCTATTGCTTGTTCAGACCCCCACTTCAGAGATGTTCCAAACATGGATATCTTTCTGATACTCCCTCACTCACCAACGACATACAGTTCAGCAAACATTCTTGGATGGCATCTATAAGCCCATCCTCCTACCAACAATTTTCAGATGGCATCTCTAAGCCCATCCCCCGACAAGATTCTGTCACATCTCCAGATGGCATCTTTAAGCCCATCTCTAAATGGCATCTTTAAGCCCATTCCCTAAAACTACGCTTTGACGAGTGCAAATTTTTCGGGCACTCTAGTGTCCAATCTCCTTTTACCCTCAAGTCGCGAAAGGCAAACTTGCCAATCTAACTCTTCAGGTTCAAGAAGATTGAACAGGGGTGTGATCGGTGCAAATAGAACTGACTGTTTGGAATGCTGTTACAACGCCAATACTGTTACCCAAAGCGTTTGAGGCTCCGTCAAAGTGCATAGACCATCGGGATCCTTCCTCAGGTCCTTCATCCGGTCCAGGTACTTCATAATCAGTTACTACCATGATATCCTCGTCTGGAAATTCAAAGTTCATAGATTGGTAGTCATCCACTGCCTGGTGTGCCAAATGGTCTGCCAATACACTTCCCTTGATTGCTTTTTGGGTCGTGTACTGGATGTCATATTCAGTCAAGATCATTTGCCATCTTGCTATTCTTTCGGACAAGGCAGGCTTTTTAAAGATGTACTTTATTGGATCCATTTTTGAAATCAACAGAGTAGTGTGAGTCAACATATATTGTCTCAGCCGGCGAGCAGCCCATACCAAAGCGCAACAAGTTTTCTCGAGCAGTGAGTATCGGGTCTCACAGTCGGTAAACTTTTTGCTAAGGTAATAAATAGCGTGCTCTTTTCGGCCAGACTCGTCATGCTGCCCCAGCACACACCCCATTGAGCTGTCAAGTATTGTTAAGTATAAGATTAGAGGTCTCCCTTCAACTGGTGGCATAAGGATGGGTGGTTCTTGGAGATACTCTTTGATTCTTTTGAAAGCGGCCTAACATTCATCGTTCCAACGTACTACTTGATCTTTCTTCAGTAGCTTGAAGATTGGTTCACAAGTAGCAGTTAGGTGCGAAATGAATCGGGCAATGTAGTTCAGCCGTCCTAGAAAGCCTCTGACTTCTTTTTCTGTCTTGGGAACTGGCATCTCTTGTATGGCTTTCACCTTGGCAGGGTCCACTTGAATACCTTTTCCACTTACGACGAAGCCTAGCAATTTTCCAGATCTCACCCCAAAGGTGCACTTGTTCGGGTTCAACCTCAGCTTGTACAACTTCAACCGGTCAAACAGCTTCTGTAGATGGTCAAGGTGTTCCTCCTTAGTTTGGGACCTTGTAATCATATCATCGACGTATACTTCAATCTCATGATGGATCATGTCATGAAACAAAGCAACCATGGCACGTTGGTAGGTTGCCCCAGCATTTTTCAACCCAAAAGGCATGACCTTGTAGCAAAAGGTGCCCCACTGAGTAACAAAAATGGTCTTTTCCATGTCTTCAGGAGCCATCTTGATTTGATTATAACCGGAGAACCCGTCCATGAAGGAGAATACCTTATGCTGAGCCGTGTTGTCAACCAGAACATCAATGTGAGGCAGAGGGAAGTCATCCTTAGGGCTCGCCCTGTTCAAATCCCTGTAATCAACACACATTCGGACCTTACCATCTTTCTTCAGCACCGGAACTACGTTGGCAACCCACTGAGGGTAAGAAGTCACTGCTAGAAAACCGGTGTCGAATTGTTTCATAACCTCAGCTTTGATTTTCTCGGACATCTCTGGACGCATACGGTGAACCTTCTGTTTTACCAGGGGGAATTCTTCCTTGGTGGGCAAATGATGAACCACAATGTCGATATCCAACCCAGGCATATCTTCGTAAGACCAGGCAAAGATTTCCACGTAGTCATGCAGCATCTGAACCAACCGTTGTTTCACACTAGGCTCCAGATTGGCACCAATCTTGACTTCCTTTCTGTCTGTCTCAGTACCCAGATTTACCGTTTCCACTGGCTCTTCATGTGGCTGAATATCCCTCTCTTCCTGGAGTAACAGTCTTGCAAGCTCACCAGGCACTTCACAATCATCTTCACCTTCGTCTTCGTCTAAGTTGATCGGATTTTCGAAGTCATAACTGGTAGTGGCAGAGTCGTTACCAGTGAGATCCAGAGTGGATTGGAACCTGTATAGGTGAGTGTGTAAATATAGCTGTTTTGCAATATATAATAAAGAAAGAAAAGGAGCACAAGATTTGAAATGCAAAAATGTCCAATGCTTTTATTAATGATATATGAAAATGACACACAAAAGCCCTCACAAATGAAGCCACGGTGCCCCCGGTAAGACACCGGGCCATAAAGTTTCAGATTATTGTTTGTTACGAATTCAAAACAAAGGAGTTCATTACTGAGTGACAAAAGTAATAGGAATGAAGTCTTTCGCAGTCCATTTGCTTGGTCCATCGTCAGTCGTAGGGTAGATCCAGCTGTCGAATTCAGATTCCTCCACGTCGTCTTCAACCCTGATAGCATTTACTCCATGATTAGGCATGGGAGCAGTCACAACATTGGGCCTTTCGGGCGCCTTGAACTCAACCTCTTTAGCATCAATAAGGTCCTGAACCTTATTCTTCAGATCCCAACAATCGTCCGTAGTATGCCTCGGGCTGTCAGAGTGATAAGCGCAGCGGGCGTTGGGATTGTACTTTGGAGATGTTGTGTTCACAACCTTTGGAGCTTCTTTGACAGTTACCATATTGGTTGACAGTAGTTGTGGCAATATCTGAGACAGGGTCATACTGAGCCGAGTGTACTGCCTTTTAGGTCTCTCACCCCTTGGTTGGTTGTATTGCTGAGGAGCAGCAGTAGGCTTTGAGATTACCACCGCGTTGACAGCTTGGCGGCGTTCTGGTTTATTTTGTCTCCTTGAACCATAAACAACACTAGATTCCTTCTTGAAGGGCTTCTTTTCAGTACTCGAGGAGGCACCCTTCTGTATCTTCCCAGACTTGATACCAGCTTCTATCCTCTCACCAGTCAAGATCAGATCTGTAAACCCAGCAGAAGAATTCCCAATCAAATGGTTGAAGAACGGACCAGACAGGGTCCCCAAGAACATGTCCACAAGTTCACGGTCAATCAAAGGTGGCTGCACCCTTCCAGCCAGGTCTCTCCACTTTTGTGCATACTCCTTAAATCCTTCACTCGTCCCTAGTGACATACCATGGAGTTGGGTACGCATAGGAGCGAGGTCGAAATTATACTGATACTGCTTATAAAATGCAGTAGCCAAGTCCTCCCAGTTATGAATGTTGGCTCCATCTAGCTGATAGAACCATTCGAGTTGAGTCCCTGAAAGACTATCCTGGAAGAAATGGATCCATAAATTCTTGTCAGCAGTGTAAGGTTGGATCTTCCTTACATATGATCTGAGATGTAGCTTAGGACAGGAAGCTCCGTCGTACTTTGCAAAAGTGGGTGCCTTGAACTTATGGGGAATCACCACCCCAGAAGATAAACCTAGGTCTCCAAAGTCTAAACTGGGCACTTGCTGAATCTCCATAGCACTCAGGCGGTCCTCTAGCTGTTTGTACCTGTCCTCAGCAGGAGGATATTGTTCATCATTGTAATTTGTCTCGTTGTCGGAGACCACGGGACTAGGAACCCTTCTCTCTTGGGGACTGTCCTTCCCTACAGAGGAAGTAGTTAGCTCAGCTTCATTTTGTAGTCTGTTTCCAAACCTCCGTCTAGTGTTGAACAATACAGTCCTCTTCTTCTTCTTCTTTAGAATCAGAGTCTTCAACTCCTATTGACCCTGGGCTAGGCTCATGACCAACTCCTGGAACTGGGCGTTCTGGGCCTGGAGGGCCTTGATAGCTTGTTCTGTAGTAGGTTTAGAAGACATGGTGACTGCTGAAATAAACAGCGAAGAAGATAAGTGACCTGTAAAAAAGGGTACCTGTTATGCATATGATAACATGAAATGCATATGATTTATGCATGCAATATTTTCAAGGATCTCGCGGGGTAAACAGAGAAACTGTTAGGATTTGAATCTGATAGCTTGATTGAAGGAACTTCATGTTGTTGAGAGTCCTTCTTCAAGAGTCAAAGCTCACCATATCGAGTGGGTCATAGCCCCTGACTCAAGTTATCAACCTTGGCTAGAGGAAAATAAATCCCCTTTGCCCCTTGCTAGACAGTTGGTTCATCATGACCTGCATCACAGACCCTTGAGATCCTTGAAATGGGTTAGTCCTTATGCAAGATGTATGCAGGTTAGTCCTTATGCAGGATGCATGCAATGTTATGATGGTATAATGTAATGGTAAAGCACACCACAAGTATTCACAAAAGGAAAACATGGTAAGGCACACAAGTCACACAAGACAGCCCTTAGAGTTCAGGCCAGCATGAAGTTTAGGTACTACCCTCTTTCAGTTTCGTTGGTTAAGACCTGTCCTAAAAAATAGTAATCGGGTTCTAGAGGATCTCAATATCACTGACTACCCTCAATCGGTCATAACTCCAGCTTCGCAATCTTTTCTTGCAGCCGGAACCATCGCGAGAGTTTAGCCTCAATGAGTGTAGCGTACTGCTACTGTTCTATGGCCAAGTTGGGTCAATTTAAGGTTCTAAGGTCGGTTGGTGCTTAACGACTCCTCAGAAGACCCATATTCTCCTCGTTCCAACACAAGGGATATCGGTATAGACCAAGGTGTCACACTAACGTAGCTACTGCTTCACCCGTGTCGGTCTACGCCGGACAGGTCCCTCACAGATTTTGCTATCTAAAGGGTATTCCCCAGATCCGGGTTAGGATCTATGAAACTCCGATGCAAGCCCAAAAATATAAAAGCAAACAAGGCATACAATTGAAAACATAGAATGATCTAATCCTAAGGTATACCTCACTTATTATTTTCCCCAGCAGAGTCGCCAGTTCTGTGATCGGTGGAAATAGAACTGACTGTTTGGAATGCTTGTTCGCGAAATGTCACGGTAAGCAAGAGTCGCCACCGTCTTTTATGTTCTCCAACATGGAAAGGACAAAAGCACAGCAAAATTCCTTTTCGAGATGTTTCTCGGTTCGGGAGGTAGATTATAGAAAGGGAAGGTGTTAGCACCCTTTCTATCCGTGGTTATCCACGGGCTCTTAGGTACTTGCTCACTATGTTTTCAAAAATTGTTCACTTTTCTTGTGTATGTGGGTTTTGAAAAAAGTTTGTTTTGAAAACTTCTAGGTAACTCTTGTATTAGTCCTCAAGAGTGTATGAAGTGTTTGTTTGAAAACTTTTTGAAAGTGTAGGTGCGAAAAGTTGTTTTTGTTTTTTGAAAGAGCAAGTACCCTAGAACTATCTACCTACTCAAAAGGAATTAAGCCGTGTAAGAGTCCTTTAGACGGTACTATCCCACTATTGAGAAGTAGGTAGCACCGTCGTTGGAGTTATTCGGGTCAATTCGATTATAGGGACATGTGGTCACCAAAGCAATAGTAGGACGCCTTAGTGGTAACCGTAATGTCCTAGATCCTTTTTATCCGAGGCAACCGTTTCGAGGCAACTGGATCTTTAGACAGGAGGGCGATCTCTAAAACACCCTATACTCAATGACCACGTCGAGGCAACCAAGTGAGGCGTACCCTAGGAGTGGCATGTGCATGTGTGTCAGGATTCAGATTATTTTATCTTTGCACATGTATTATGGTGAGCTACGGATTGATTTTATTTTTCAGGCAAGTCTTGTCATGCATAATTAACAGTTAATAATTGGCAGAAAATAAATTGCGGAAAGTGAATCTACGCTATTACAAGGCGTCGGGTATTTACATCGCCAAAAACATAACCCTTGAAAATAAATGCGGGAAAATAAAGAAAGCGATAAAAGTCCTAATTATCTATTACATTCTCGGAGCAGATACATAAATATAATCAAAAAAGGAATAATGCGCGAAAAGAAATTGAATCGGGACGTCCTTAGGGTTTTGACCCTTTTTTGAGAAAAGAATGAATTTTGGTCCTTTTGCAATTAATTAAATATTAAACCTAATTTACTAATTAATTAATTAATTAATTAAAAGAAAAAAAGTATTTTTTAGTTTTTTATGTTTTTAATGAAAATAAAAACAATAAAAGAAATTAAAAGTTGTCAAAAACCTAATTCTATGTTAATTTTATTTATTATAAAAAATAGTTAAATTTAACCTAATAAAAAAAAACTAAATTAATTAATTTACATTTATTTACAAAATAAAAGGGTGAAATTAATAATAATAGTAATAAATAAAATATTTACATTTTTTAAATGGTCTGAATTTATTATGAAAATAATAGTTAAGTTAATTAAATAATAATAATATTAATAATAAAAATAATTAGTAAAAGAAAATAAAAAGAAAAGAAATTAACGAGGGGGTGTTGACCCAATAATGGAGTTATGTTAGCAATTCTGGCCCAATAAGCACACAAGTCTGTTTGACTTTCTGGATCAGCTGCACGTTCATTGACTGGGAGTACCATGAACCCTCACACTTGGCCTTCAGATCTGGGCTCAGAGACACATGGCGCTTGGAGGTTTGCAGTACATGGTGGAATGCTTTTAAATGCCTGTATGCAATCATGTTATGAAAAATAGAAACAATTATTTGGGTGGACCTGGGAATCGAACCCAGGTCCCAATGGTTGCCAGCCACCTTACTATCCACTGAGCCATGCGCCTGCATTTGTTAATACAATGAACAATGAAATTAATATATAAAAACAAGAATTATGCCGGAAACAAATAAAAGCGCGCATTTTTGTTTGAATGGACCAGTGGTATATTAACACGTCTTCATCTTCCTCACTGAATACCTGCAAAACAAATCAAATAGCGGGGGTTTTTAACCCCCACAAACTGGAACGAGGAATAATAGCGATTAGGCCTATGCTGTATATAAATATTTTGCGACATGTGATTTGAATTCGTCTCAACCTAACGAATCCAACCATATGCATTAGGGGTTCTGATTTTTCCTGGATAATAAAGCCCCAATTTGGAAGCTTGGAAACCCTAAGATTCGTTCATGGTGATTTGTGATTCAGGGCGTTTCAGTCCAATTAACCTATGCCAAAAGCTTTGTACAGTCCCTATGAACACAAAACAATCAACAAAACATGTCAAATGCGCATGAATAATGAGATGTGATTCTAAAAAAATGTGCAAACCGTTAAACCGTTTCTTTGGATTCCTTAAGCTTTAGCGTGTGGTTTTGATTCCTACACGTTCCTGGGGACCCCTGCAATGTGTTAGAAGCAATTAAAAGCTTTGAATTGGCCTGGAAGTGAGAAAACAGTTTTCAAGTTTCTTGAGTTTTTCTTGAATGGCTATGGCTTTTTTCTGCAGCAAATTCACGTCCAATGCATTAGGGTTGAGTTGTGTATATATAAGAGACTGAGTTTAGGTTAAATCTTGGCCAAGAAATCCATGGAATAATGGTTCAAATATTTGATTTGCAAATCAAATATTTTTCAATCTTTTTGATTGAGAAAACTTGCCAAACTTGGAGATTTTTGTCTCTTTGATTGATACACGAAATTGCCAGCATATCTTGAGCTTGTTTGCTTCACAAAAGATTGAAAAACCCATATCTTTGAATTTCCTACAATTTAAATTAATTAAATGAATTAAAATTGATTAAAAATCCAATTAATTAATAAAAAATAAGAAAATAAATCAATTTAGGCTTGATGGGTCGTTCATAGGCCTTGGATAAAGTTTCAAGAAGGAATTTGAGGCCCATTAGCAAAAACAAAGTGTTTTGAGCAAAGTTGACTTTTGCAAATTCACAAAAATTTCCCAACTTCTCCAATGCATATATTGCTCAATTTTGATCATATGAACATGTTCTTGGACATTTTGGAAAGGTCTTGAAGTCCTCTAACCAGTGCCTTTGGTCCCATGTCATTTGGATTTACCAATCTCAATTTATGGTCTTTGACTTAAAGTGCATTTTTGTTGACTTTTGAAATTGACCTATAATGTAGAAATTGATAACTTTTTGTAAGGGAATTTCTTGGACTTGGAATGTAAAGATGAGTTGTAGGAAATGTCATCCCCTTCAAAATGAGCATTGGATGGGATTTTTCTGATGAACCATGAAAAAGTTATGCCTTGGTCAAGATACAGTTGACTTTTCTACTGTCCAAAAATAGTAACTTTTACATCTTTGATGATTTTTGAGCCATTCTTGTGGAATCATGATCAAGACTTTATCAAATGATGATTGTGACCTCAAAATAAGATGTTGACCAAAAATTCTGACTTTTGACTGTAAAATGACCATTTTACCCCTGCAGTTGACTGTAGAGCAAATAGGGCTTTTGACTGTGCAAACTGGCATTGTGAGACTTGAGACTTGACATGTAGGTGCTTGACAATGTGTATAGGCATATGAGACTTGATTGAGCCATTGAAAACCTCAAATTCTTTGAGAGAACCAAAACCCTAATTTTGACTGGCTTGGGAGGTATTTGGACTGTGTAATCCTTGAGTAGTCTTGAACCATTTGAAGATGATTCTTAACAAATCTTGAAGAATATGGGAGGGAAAATTTTGGGGTACAACAGTTGCCCCTGTTCAATCTTCTTAGACCTGAGGATGTAGATTGGCTTGCGTGCCTTTCGTGATTCGAAGGTGGAAGATGATTGAACACTAAAGTGCCCAGAAATTTGCACTCGCATAGTGTAATATTAGCAATGTGATGGCGGGAATGGGCTTATGGATGCCATTTGGAAGATAGGATGGATAGGAGGATGGGCTTATAGGTGCCATCTGGATGTGTGACAGAATCTTGTCGGGAATGGGCTTATAGATGCCATTTGGAGATGAAATGGATAGTTGTGGAGATGGGCTTAAAGATGCCATCGGGAGATGTCGATCGCGTAAGAGATTCCTTAGCGAGAACTTGCGTACCTGAGAAAGAAAGATAATTTCCTGGCCTGTTACAGGTGTTGATCTTCAAACTCTTCATGCAGATACTTTCCTGGCTAGATACAGGTATCGAATCTACAAACAATCGCTCACAGATATGCCCTGGCTAGATATAGGTATCGAATCTGGAACTTCAACAGGTTGATCGAGATAGCTTTCCTGGCTGGATACAGGCGTAGACCTACAATCAATCGCTCACAGATATGCCCTGGCTAGATACAGGTATCGAATCTGGAACTTCAAAAGGTTGATCGAGATAGCTTTCCTGACTGGATACAGGCGTAGACCTCTAATCAGTCGCTCACAGATATGCCCTGGCTAAATACAGGTATCGAATCTGGAACTTCAAAAGGTTGATTGAGATAACTTTCCTGGCTGGATACAGGCGTAGACCTCTAATCAGTCGCTTACAGATATGCCCTGGCTAGATACAGGTATCGAATCTACAAATCGTCGCTCACAGATATGCCCTGGCTAGATACAGGTATCGAATCTGGAACTTCAACAGGTTGGGTAGAGATAGCTTTCCTGGCTGGATACAGGTGTAAACCTCTAATCTGAGAATGAAAGATAATTTCCTGGCCTGTTATAGGTGTTGATCTTCAAACTCTTCATGCAGATACTTTCCTGGCTAGATACAGGTATAGATCTTCAATCAATCGCTCACAGATATGCCCTGGCTAGATACAGGTATCGAATCTGGAACTTCGAAAGGTTGGTCGAGATAGATTTCCTGGCTGGATACAGGTGTAGACCTCTGACCTGAGAATGAAAGATAATTCCCTGGCCTGTTACAGGTGTTGATCTTCAAACTCTTCATGCAGATACTTTCCTGGCTAGATACAGGTATAGATCTACAATCAATCGCTCACAGATATGCCCTGGCTAGATACAGGTATCGAATCTGGAACTTCAAAAGGTTGATGGTACTCATCTTTTGACTGACTTTTTCCTGAAAAGGCAAAACATTAGTCGTATGCAATGTCATGATGTATGAAATGCATGATGTCATGATGTTCTCAAGAATAAATGAGATTGTGTCGTATGCACTTTATCATGTATGTAAATAGGAGATGTGAAATGTGATATGTTTATGAATGTATTCGTTTGGGAAAATAAATCCTTGACAAATGCCGGGGAGTTTGTTAAATCCTGGGCTGATATTGAAGAGTAGAGTTCTTCGTTTCCGCTGGGGATGATGAACGAAGATGATTGCAAGAATAAACCTGTAGGAGAAGATAACTCCGTTGGGGAATAAACTTGGTGAAAGAGATTACTCCGAGGGGAAATACTCTGAGGGGAAGAGATGTTTTGCTGAGAGTTTGAACGATAACTCCGCTGGGGATACCGTTGATAAGCTCTGTTGAGGGATTTGATGAACTCCGCTGGGGATAGGAAGAACTTCGCCGAGGACGATCTTTCCGTTGCAATTTTCTAAGGATAACCCAGTTAGGCTCTGGTGGGGAATAACCTTTGAATATGGTCGGGGAGAGATATTTGTACTCTGCAGGGGACCAGCTTCCAGACTCTATTGGGGATAAGCTTCCAGAATCTACTGGGGATAAGCTTCCAGAATCTACTGGGGAGATGGTTCAATTTCCTGGGGAAACTTTGGACTGTACTGGGGAAATGGCTCCACTGGGGTGTCTGGTATTCCGCCGGGGAACAATCTTATATTTCTGTCGAGGAATATTAAGACTGTCGGGGATGCTTGTTGAGGAATATATGTATACTCTGCTGGAGAATATTAAGATCTTATGGGGATACCCGGCTCCTTAGGGCTAACAGTAGGCTAACTCTGTTCGGGGAGAGTGTTGCTGACTTGCTAGGGATACTGTGCCTTTTTGGGCTGATGGGAGACCAACTCTGCTTGGGGAGAGTATTGTTGAATCTTGCCTTACTCTGCGGGGAGTGAAGGTATCTTGGTTACATTCCTCAGCTGAATCTTACCTTGGTACCTCGGCGAACAGAGCAACTAGATCGCTTAGACAATTTCTTATTGCCCCTATTTCTGATGTCACCTGTAATTAGTCCTTTGTTTCGCATGCAAATATTTATGATTAGCAATTAGTGTCAAATGCATATATCAAAAATGAACATTGGACGTTCTTTGCAAAACAACGGGTGAAGAAAAAAAACAATTGGCAATTTGTCTGGAAAATGAGCTTGTATTGATTTTGAAATTTGCCTGTAAATAGGCGTTTTGTGTACAGGAGGCTGACGTCCTAGTAAGAGAACACCGCCGAACAACATAGAGTTTATACAGTTTGTGAAAAGGAAGACAAAACAGCTATGTAAAAAAAATAATCCCACTGGGTTCCAACTCTGCTATCGCCTTTATGTCTTCAAGCGTCTCATCGCTTTGCTGCTTAGTTGAAGATGAAGCTGATTGATTGGTGCCATTTGAGCCTGATAGTCGATACCGAAGTCTGGATGCAGGGTGATCCAATGAGACATAGTATTACGCTTATCCCTAATTTTTGCCTGGACCGCCCTTTCGGGTTTTCAGTCCACCAGGATACCCATTTTTGCCCAAGCCGCCTTTTCAGGTTTTTGACTTGCCGGGTGTACAGATTTTTTTCATTTCATCCCTTATTTTTGCCCAAACCCTTTTGGTTCGCCGGGAAGCCCTTATTTTTGCCTAGGCGTGTCAACCTAGCGGGTCTTTAGTCATGCGTAGTATCTTTTTACTATGTCTGCATTGGCGGGGTGAGGAAGGTCGTCACCATCCATGGTAGTTAGAATCATAGCTCCTCCTGAGAAAATGTTCTTAACCACAAATGGCCCTTCGTACGTAGGGGTCCATTTTCCCCTGGGATCACTTTGAGGTAGGATGATGCGCTTGATTACCAGGTCCCCAACTTGATACTCTTGTCTTCTGACTTTCTTGTTAAATGCCTTGATCATTCGTTTCTGGTACGTCTGACCATGACAAATAGCAGTGAGTCTCTTTTCGTCAATTAGGTTTAATTGATCAAGCCGAGTCTGGATCCAGTCGTCTTCGCTCAAACCTGCATCCTTCATTATCCGGAGAGAGGGTATCTGGACTTCAATAGGCAAGACTGCCTCCATGCCATAGACCAAGGAAAAGGGTGTTGCCCCTGTTGATGTCCATGCTGAGGTACGGTACCCATGAAGAGCAAACGGTAACATCTCGTGCCAATCTTTGTAGGTCACTGTCATCTTCTGCACAATCTTCTTGATGTTCTTATTAGCTGCTTCTACAGCCCCATTCATCTTCGGCCGGTAAGGAGAAGAGTTGTGGTGATGTATCTTGAATTGCTCGCAGAGCTCAGTGATCATCTTGTTGTTAAGATTGGTACCATTGTTTGTAATAATCCTCTCAGGTACACCGTATCGACAGATCAGGTTATGTCGAATGAACCGTGCCACGACGTTCTTGGTTACGGTGGCAAAGGAAGCTGCTTCAACCCACTTTGTAAAGTAATCAATTGCTACCAGGATGAAGCGATGCCCGTTGGATGCCGTAGGTCTGATCTCGCCGATCATATCAATGCCCCACATTGCAAAAGGCCAAGGTGCTATCAAGACGTTCAAAGGAACTGGAGGAATGTGCACCTTATCAGCATAGATCTGGCATTTGTGACATGTCCGAGAATGTTGGTAACAGTCGGCTTCCATTGTGGACCAGTAATATCCTGTCCGGAGGATTTTCTTTGCCATGGTATGTCCACTGGAATGCGTTCCGAAGGTACCTTCATGCAGCTCTGCCATGATCCTTTCTGCTTCAGTCTTATCCACACAACGCAGTAGGGTTGAATCATGGTTTTGTTTATAGAGAATGTCATTGCTGAGGAAGAACTTTGCCGCGAACCTTCTCAGAAACTTCTTGTATTAACAGATGCACCCTCGGGGTATTCTTGAGCTTCAAGGTACCTCTTCACTTCATGATACCAGGGTTTTTCTGTTACCTCTTCGGTCTCAAGATCGCAGCAATGTGCAGGTTCGTCCAACTTCAAGATAATGATCCGGGGAGCCTCGTTGTCCCATTTGACTTTGAACATAGAAGACATCGTAGCTAACGCGTCCGCCAACTGATTTTCTTCTCTTGGGAAATGTTCAAAAGTTATCTCCTCGAAATGGGGAATCAATGTCAACACATACTCCTTAAAAGGAATAAGATTTGGGTGTTTCGTATCCAACTCGCCTTTGATCTGACTGATCACGAGAGCGGAATCTCTGAAGACACTCAGAAACTTGATCCTTAGGTCAATTGCAGCTCGAAGACCCATGATGCAGGCTTCATACTCCGCCATGTTGTTGGTGCAGTTGAAACATAGTCGGGCGATAAGTGGAGTATGAGTGCCTTTTGGAGATATGATCACAACGCCAATACCGTTACCCAAAGCGTTTGAGGCTCCGTCAAAGTGCATAGACCATCGAGATCCTTCCTCAGGTCCTTCATCTGGTCCAGGTACTTCACAATCAGTTACTACCATGATATCCTCGTCTGGAAATTCAAAGTTCATAGATTGGTAGTCGTCCACTGCCTGGTGTGCCAAATGGTCTGCCAATACACTTCCCTTGATTGCTTTTTGGGTCGTGTACTGGATGTCATATTCAGTCAAGATCATTTGCCATCTTGTTATTCTTCCGGACAAGGCAGGCTTTTCGAAGATGTACTTTATTGGATCCATTTTTGAAATCAACAGAGTAGTGTGAGTCAACATATACTGTTTCAGCCGGCGAGCAGCCCATACCAAAGCGCAGCAAGTTTTCTCGAGCAATGAGTATCGGGTCTCACAGTCGGTAAACTTTTTGCTAAGGTAATAAATGGCGTGCTCTTTTCGGCCAGACTCGTCATGCTGCCCCAGCACACACCCCATTGAGCTGTCAAGTACTGTTAAGTATAAGATTAGAGGTCTCCCTTCAACTGGTGGCATAAGGATGGGTGGTTCTTGGAGATACTCTTTGATTCTTTCGAAAGCGGCCTGACATTCATCGTTCCAACGTACTACTTGATCTTTCTTCAGTAGCTTGAAGATTGGTTCACATGTAGCAGTTAGGTGCGAGATGAATCGGGCAATGTAGTTCAGCCGTCCTAGAAAGCCTCTGACTTCTTTTTCTGTCTTGGGAACTGGCATCTCTTGTATGGCTTTCACCTTGGCAGGGTCCACTTGAATACCTTTGTCACTTACGACGAAGCCTAGCAATTTTCCAGATCTCACCCCAAAGGTGCACTTGTTCGGGTTCAACCTCAGCTTGTACAACTTCAACCGGTCAAACAGCTTCTGTAGATGGTCAAGGTGTTCCTCCTCAGTTTGGGACCTTGCAATCATATCATCGACGTATACTTCAATCTCATGATGGATCATGTCATGAAACAAAGCAACCATGGCACGTTGGTAGGTTGCCCCAGCATTTTTCAACCCAAAAGGCATGACCTTGTAGCAAAAGGTGCCCCACTGAGTAACAAAAGTGGTCTTTTCCATGTCTTCAGGAGCCATCTTGATTTGATTATAACCGGAGAACCCGTCCATGAAGGAGAATACCTTATGCTGAGCCGTGTTGTCAACCAGAACATCGATGTGAGGCAGAGGGAAGTCATCCTTAGGGCTCGCCCTGTTCAAATCCCTGTAATCAACACACATTCGGACCTTACCATCTTTCTTCGGCACCGGAACTACGTTGGCAACCCACTGAGGGTAAGAAGTCACTGCTAGAAAACCGGTGTCGAATTGTTTCATAACCTCAGCTTTGATTTTCTCGGACATCTCTGGACGCATACGGCGAACCTTCTGTTTTACTAGGGGGCATTCTTCCTTGGTGGGCAAATGATGAACCACAATGTCGATATCCAACCCAGGCATATCTTCGTAAGACCAGGCAAAGATTTCCACGTAGTCATGCAGCATCTGAACCAACCGTTGTTTCACACTAGGCTCCAGATTGGCACCAATCTTGACTTCCTTTCTGTCTGTCTCAGTACCCAGATTTACCGTTTCCACTGGCTCTTCATGTGGCTGAATAGCCCTCTCTTCCTGGAGTAACAGTCTTGCAAGTTCACCAGGCACTTCACAATCATCTTCACCTTCGTCTTCGGCTAAGTTGATCGGATTTTCGAAGTCATAACTGGTAGTAGCAGAGTCGTTACCAGTGAGATCCAGAGTGGATTGGAACCTGTATAGGTGAGTGTGTAAATATAGCTGTTTTGCAATATATAATAAAGAAATAAAAGGAGCACAATATTTGAAATGCAAAAACATCCAATGCTTTTATTAATGATATATGAAAATGACACACAAAAGCCCTCACAAATGAAGCCACGGTGCCCCGGGTAAGACACCAGGCCATAAAGTTTCAGATTATTGTTTGTTACGAATTCAAAACAAAGGAGTTCATTACTGAGTGACAAAAGTAATAGGTATGAAGTCTTTCGCAGTCCAGTTGCTTGGTCCACCGTCAGTCGTAGGGTAGATCCAGCTGTCGAATTCAGATTCCTCCACGTCGTCTTCAACCTTGATAGCACTTACTCCATGATTGGGCATGGGAGCAGTCACAACATTGGGCCTTTCGGGCGCCTCGAACTCAACCTCTTTAGCATCAATAAGGTCCTGAACCTTATTCTTCAGAGCCCAACAATCGTCCGTAGTATGCCCCGGGCTGTCAGAGTGATAAGCGCAGCGGGCGTTGGGATTGTACTTTGGAGATGTTGTGTTCACAACCTTTGGAACTTCTTTGACAGTTACCAGATTGGTTGACAGTAGTTGTGGCAATATCTGAGACAGGGTCATACTGAGCCGAGTGTACTTCCTTTTAGGTCTCTCACCCCTTGGTTGGTTGTATTGCTGAGGAGCAGTAGTAGGCTTTGAGATTACCACTGCGTTGACAGCTTGGCGGCGTTCTGGTTTATTTTGTCTCCTTGAACCATAAACAGCACTAGATTCCTTCTTGAAGGGCTTCTTTTCAGTACTCGAGGAGGCACCCTTCTGTATCTTCCCAGACTTGATACCAGCTTCTATCCTCTCACCAGTCAAGATCAGATCTATAAACCCAGCAGAAGAATTCCCAATCAGATGGTTGAAGAACAGACCAGACAGGGTGCCCAAGAACATGTCCACAAGTTCACGGTCAATCAAAGGTGGCTGCACCCTTCCAGCCAGGTCTCTCCACTTTTGTGCATACTCCTTAAATCCTTCACCCGTCCCTAGTGACATACCCTGGAGTTGGGTACGCGTAGGAGCGAGGTCGGAATTATACTGATACTTCTTATAAAATGCAGTAGCCAAGTCCTCCCAGTTACGAATGTTGGCTCCATCTAGCTGATAGAACCATTTGAGTTGAGTCCCTGAAAGACTATCCTGGAAGAAATGGATCCATAAATTCTTGTCAGCAGTGTAAGGTTGGATCTTCCTTACATATGATCTGAGATGCAGCTTAGGACAGGAAGCTCCGTCGTACTTTGCAAAAGTGGGTGCCTTGAACTTATGGGGAATCACCACCCCAGAAGATAAACCTAGGTCTCCAAAGTCTAAACCGGGAACTTGCTGAATCTCCATAGCACTCAGACGGTCCTCTAGCTGTTTGTACCTGTCCTCAGCAGGAGGATACTGTTCATCATTGTAATTTGTCTCGTTGTCGGAGACCACGGGACTAGGAACCCTTCTCTCTTGGGGACTGTCCTTCCCTACAGAGGAAGTAGTCAGCTCAACTTCATTTTGTAGTCCGTTTCCAAACCTCCGTCCAGTGTTGAACAATACAATCCTCTTCTTCTTCTTCTTCAGAATCAGAGTCTTCAACTCCTGTTGACCCTGGGCTAGGCTCATGACCAACTCCTGGAACTGGGTGTTCTGGGCCTGGAGGGCCTTGATAGCTTGTTCTGTAGTAGGTTCAGAAGACATGGTGATTGCTGAAATAAACAGCGAAGAAG
Source organism: Vicia faba (assembly GCA_948472305.1). Lineage (NCBI taxonomy): Eukaryota > Viridiplantae > Streptophyta > Magnoliopsida > Fabales > Fabaceae > Vicia > Vicia faba. The sequence continues at coordinate 1,241,025,663 of OX451741.1, forward strand.
ATAAGTGACCTGTAAAAAAGGGTACCTATTATGCATATGATGACATGAAATGCGTATGATTTATGCATGCAATGTTTTCAAGGATCTCGCGGGGTAAACAGAGAAACTGTTAGGATTTGAATCTGATAGCTTGATTGAAGGAACTTCATGTTGTTGAGAGTCCTTCTTCAAGAGTCAAAGCTCACCATATCGAGTGGGTCATAGCCCCTGACTCAAGTTATCAACCTTGGCTAGAGGAAAATAAATCCCCTTTGCCCCTTGCTAGACAGTTGGTTCATCATGACCTGCATCACAGACCCTTGAGATCCTTGAAATGGGTTAGTCCTTATGCAAGATGTATGCAGGTTAGTCCTTATGCAGGATGCATGCAATGTTATGATGGTATAATGTCATGGTAAAGCACACCACAAGTATTCACAAAAGGCAAACATGGTAAGGCACACAAGTCACACAAGACAGCCCTTAGAGTTCAGGCCAGCATGAAGTTTAGGTACTACCCTCTTTCAGTTTCGTTGGTTAAGACCTGTCCTAAAAAATAGTAACCGGGTTCTAGAGGATCTCAATATCACTGACTACCCTCAATCGGTCATAACTCCAGCTTCGCAATCTTTTCTTACAGCCGGAACCATCGCGAGAGTTTAGCCTCAATGAGTGTAGCGTACTGCTACTGTTCTATGGCCAAGTTGGGTCAATTTAAGGTTCTAAGGTCGGTTGGTGCCTAACGACTCCTCAGAAGACCCATATTCTCATCGTTCCAACACAAGGGATATCGGTACAGACCAAGGTGTCACACCAACGTAGCTATTCTACACCTGTGTCGGTCTATGCCGGACAGGTCCCTCACAGCTTTTGCTACCTAAAGGGTATACCCCAGATCCGGGTTAGGATCTATGAAACTCCGATGCAAGCCCAAAAATATAAAAGCAAACAAGGCATACAATTGAAAACATAGAATGATCTAATCCTAAGGTATACCTCACTTATTATTTTCCCCAACAGAGTCGCCAGTTCTGTGATCGGTGGAAATAGAACTGACTGTTTGGAATGCTGGTTCGCGAAATGTCGCGGTAAGCAAGAGTCACCACCGTCTTTTATGTTCTCCAACATGGAAAGGACAAAAGCACAGCAAAATTCCTTTTCGAGATGTTTCTCGGTTCGGGAGGTAGATTATAGAAAGGGAAGGTGTTAGCACCCTTTCTATCCGTGGTTATCCACGGGCTCTTAGGTACTTGCTCACTATGTTTTCAAAAATTGTTCGCTTTTCTTGTGTATGTGGGTTTTGAAAAAAGTTTGTTTTGAAAACTTCTAGGTAACTCTTGTATCAGTCCTCAAGAGTGTATGAAGTGTTTGTTTGAAAACTTTTTGAAAGTGTAGGTGCGAAAAGTTGTTTTTGTTTTTTGAAAGAGCAAGTACCCTAGAACTATCTACCTACTCAAAAGGAATTAAGCCGTGTAAGAGTCCTTTAGACAGTACTATCCCACTATTGAGAAGTAGGTAGCACCGTCGTTGGAGTTATTCGGGTCAATTCGATTATAGGGACATGTGGTCACCAAAGCAATAGTAGGACGCCTTAGTGGTAACCCTAATGTCCTAGATCCTTTTTATCCGAGGCAACTGTTTCGAGGCAACTGGATCTTTAGACAGGAGGGCGATCTCTAAAACACCATATACTCAATGACCACGTCGAGGCAACCAAGTGAGGCGTACCCTAGGAGTGGCATGTACATGTGTGTCAGGATTCAGATTATTTTATCTTTGCACATGTATTATGGTGAGCTACGGATTGATTTTATTTTTCAGGCAAGTCTTGTCATGCATAATTAACAGTTAATAATTGACAGAAAATAAATTGCGGAAAGTGAATCTATGCTATTACAAGGCGTCGGGTATTTACATCGCCAAAAACATAACCCTTGAAAATAAATGTGGGAAAATAAAGAAAGCGATAAAAGTCCTAATTATCTATTACATTCTCGGAGCAGATACATAAATATAATCAAAAAAGGAATAATGCGTGAAAAGAAATTGAATCGGGACGTCCTTAGGGTTTTGACCCTTTTTTGAGAAAAGAATGAATTTTGGTCCTTTTGCAATTAATTAAATATTAAACCTAATTTACTAATTAATTAATTAATTAAAAGAAAAAAAGTATCTTTTAGTTTTTTATGTTTTTAATGAAAATAAAAACAATAAAAGAAATTAAAAGTTGTCAAAAACCTAATTCTATGTTAATTTTATTTATTATAAAAACTAAATTTAACCTAATAAAAAAAACTAAATTAATTAATTTACATTTATTTACAAAATAAAAGGGTGAAATTAATAATAATAGTAATAAATAAAATATTTACATTTTTTAAATGGTCTGAATTTATTATGAAAATAATAGTTAAGTTAATTAAATAATAATAATATTAATAATAAAAATAATTTGTAAAAGAAAATAAAAATAAAAGCAATTAACCAGGGGGGTGTTGACCCAATAATGGAGTTATGTTAGCAATTCTGGCCCAATAAGCACACAAGTCTGTTTGACTTTCTGGATCAGCTACACATTCATTGACTGGGAGTACCATGAACCCTCACGCTTGGCCTTCAGATCTGGGCTCAGAGACACATGGCGCTTGGAGGTTTGCAGTACATTGTGGAATGCTTTTAAATGCCTGTATGCAATCATGTTATGAAAAATAGAAACAATTATTTGGGTGGACCTGGGAATCGAACCCAGGTCCCAATGGTTTCCAGCCACCTCACTATCCACTGAGCCATGCGCCTGCATTTGTTAATACAATGAACAATGAAATTAATATATAAAAACAACAATTATGCCGGAAATAAATAAAAGCACGCATTTTTGTTTGAATGGACCAGTGGTATATTAACACGTCTTCATCTTCCTCACTGAATACCTGCAAAACAAATCAAATAGCGGGGGTTTTTAACCCCCACAAACTGGAACGAGGAATAATGGCGATTAGGCCTATGCTGTATATAAATATTTCGTGACATGTGATTTGAATTCGTCTCAACCTAACGAATCCAACCATATGCATTAGGGGTTCTGATTTTTCCTGGATAATAAAGCCCCAATTTGGAAGCTTGGAAACCCTAAGATTCGTTCATGGTGATTTGTGATTCAGGGCGTTTCAGTCCAATTAACCTATGCCAAAAGCTTTGTACAGTCCCTATAAACACAAAATAATCAACAAAACATGTCAAATGCGCATGAATAATGAGATGCGATTCTAAAAAATGTGCAAACCGTTAAACCGTTTCTTTGGATTCCTTAAGCTTTAGCGTGTGGTTTTGATTCCTACATGTTCCTGGGGACCCCTGCAATGTGTTAGAAGCAATTAAAAGCTTTGAATTGGCTTGGAAGTGAGAAAACAGTTTTCAAGTTTCTTGAGTTTTTCTTGAATGGCTATGGCTTTTTTCTGCAGCAAATTCACGTCCAATGCATTAGGGTTGAGTTGTGTATATATAGGAGACTGAGTTTAGGTTAAATCTTGGCCAAGAAATCCATGGAATAATGGTTCAAATATTTGATTTGCAAATCAAATATTTTTCAATCTTTTTGATTGAGAAAACTTGCCAAACTTGGAGATTTTTGTCTCTTTGATTGATACACGAAATTGCCAGCATATCTTGAGCTTGTTTGCTTCACAAAAGATTGAAAAAACCATATCTTTGAATTTCCTACAATTTAAATTAATTAAATGAATTAAAATTGATTAAAAATCCAATTAATTAATAAAAAATAAGAAAATAAATCAATTTAGGCTTGATGGGTCGTGCATAGGCCTTGGATAAAGTTTCAAGAAGGAATTTGAGGCCCATTAGCAAAAACAAAGTGTTTTGAGCAAAGTTGATTTTTGCAAATTCACAAAAATTTCCCAACTTCTCCATGCATATCTTGCTCAATTTTGATCATATGAACATGTTCTTAGACATTTTGGAAAGGTCTTGAAGTCCTCTAACCAATTCCTTTGGTCCCATGTCATTTGGATTTACCAATCTCAAGTTATGGTCTTTGACTTAAAGTGCATTTTTGTTGACTTTTGAAATTGACCTATAATGTAGAAATTGATAACTTTTTGTGAGAGCATTTCTTGGACTTGGAATGTGAAGATGAGTTGTAGGAAATGTCATCCCCTTCAAAATGAGCATTGGATGGGATTTTTCTGATGAACCATGAAAAAGTTATGCCTTGGTCAAGATACAGTTGACTTTTCTGCTGTCCAAAAATAGTAACTTTTGCATCTTTGATGATTTTTGAGCCATTCTTGTGGAATCATGATCAAGACTTGATCAAATGATGATTGTGACCTCAAAATAAGATGTTGACTAAAAATTCTGACTTTTGACTGTAAAATGACCATTTTACCCCTGCAGTTGACTGTAGAGCAAATAGGGCTTTTGACTGTGCAAACTGGCATTGTGAGACTTGAGACTTGACATGTAGGTGCTTGACAATGTTTATAGGCATATGAGACTTGATTGAGCCATTGAAAACCTCAAATTCTTTGATAGAACCAAAACCCTAATTTTGACTGGCTTGGGAGGTATTTCGACTGTGTAATCCTTGAGTAGTCTTGAACCATTTGAAGATGATTCTTGACAAATCTTGAAGAATATGGGAGGGCAAATTTTGGGGTACAACAAGGGGCAACTGTTGTACCCCAAAATTTGCCCTCCTCTTTTCCACAAGAAATCACAGCTTCAGGTTTTCCTTGACTTTTCAAATTGGCTCAAGAATCAGTCAAACGGACTTTTTCTTATCAGTCTATCCAAATTAGGGTTTTCATGGATTCTGAATCAGTTCAAGCAGGTTATTAGGGTTTGGTTTAGTTTGGCTCAGGGTTTGATCAGGCAGACGCTTCTTTGACAATAAATCAAGAATTAGGGTTTGCGCGCGCATTCTCAGAAGGAATTAATTCTACAGTTCTTTTCAATTGACTCTGGGACATGGGCTGAGGCTTCTGATTGAAAGTTTGAAGTTTAAGTTTGATCAGTGAGATAAAGGACATATGGACGTTTGTTTGATTAACTGTGCAATGCTTTTGGTTATTCGAAACGTCGGACGTTTATTGATTATTTATAATTTCTAAGTTAAAATTATTGGATAATTTCCAATTATTATAATTCAAGAAATTTAAGTAATTAAATAAATAAATGCAGAAGAGTTAAAGAGATATCTGACAAAGAAAGATTTTTATTCATTTTTAATTGTTTGTTACAAATATTATTTGAACACTGTAAATTTATTTACAGTTGTTTACATTAATATTATTACAATGATTAAAAGTAATTTAAAACTATATCCTAAATCTCTTGAAATCTTCATCTTCTACTGATTGCATCCTTTGCTCAATTGCAAGAAGACTCTTGGTTCACAAAGAGGGAAAGAAAATATGTTTGCAAGCATATGATTTAAATACAAGGCAGCATGTTAAACAAATGCACAAAAATGCATAAAATCAAACGAGGCAAACTGAACAGCCAAGTGAAAAATTCAAACAAGCTGCACATGGACAAATGAATATGCCAAACAATTACAAAGTCCAAAATGTCAACTAAACTGAATTGCACTATCAAACAAAGCAAACCAAATCGTCAAAGAGGCAAACTAAGTCACAAGTGCAGAACTGCCCAAAAGAACTGTCACAAAGCTATCAAAAGATATCAAAGCAAGGCAGAAAATCTGGAAAGATGCAGAGGAAAGCAAAAGATGCAAGCAAGCTTGTGAAAAGTACACATTTATTCATTATTTTCCATGGCCAAAACTTTTTCAGAGACAGCTATTCTAAAGCATTAAAATATGCTTTTCTGATAGAGAGAGAGAAAGAGAGTAAAAGGTAACAGGCTTACAGTTTGTTGAGGCAGGCTTAAGAGATATAAAACAAACAGAATCAGAACACTGTAAAGGAGGGCAGAAAAACATAAAGAACATATAACACAAGCTCTCAAGCCTGTAACTTCCAAACAAGTTCTCAAACCTACTAAGCTTCAAACTGTATCAACACAAGCCTGAAGCCTTCTAACCTGCCTTCAAACAACAAACTCAAAGCACAGTAAACCTGTTTCAAACACAAACCAAAGCTTGCCTCATGCTAAGCAAACAAACAGCCTGCCTCAAGCTAGCCTTAACCTGCCTGTTCCAAAACAACAAAGTCCTGAAGCCTTTCAAGCCTGTTTTTTCTCCAAGCCTGTAAACTCAATAACCTGCTTCAAACATCAAACCTTAAGCCTATATCAGAAAACACAAACAAAGCTAAACTATCTCAAGCCTGTCAAACTGCCAGTTTCAAACAAATAAGCTTGCCTCAAAGAAGCAAGCCTCCAAGCCCTAAAGAAAAACAGTTATCAGAACAACGACTGAAACAATAACCAGCATCTCAGAATCAAACAAAGCCAAAGCCCTCAGAACAACTTCATCATAGGGCCAACAGTAGCAAACATCAACTATTGCAATCCATCATCATAGGGTCAAACAAATAAGCATATCAAAGACATCTCAGAAATCATCATTGAGAATCAAAGTTCAAAGAGACGAAAAAGCAACAAAGCAAGCAGAAGAGGAAAGGAAGTTTCAGAAGCAGAGGCCCTAGGGTTTTCAGATTTCAACATTATCATCATAAAACCATTCAAGAAGCAAAAGATATGAATACCAGGAAGGCCACAAAGCTAGCATCACATACTCCCTCCGCCTCCAGCCACCTGAGAAGCGTCGCCGTCCTCCTCCGTCTCCCCTCTAAAGGTAGTAATTCCTTCCCCCTTTTCTTTAACACCTCACAGAAACAAATGATAACATAAAGATCAGAATTTGTCAAAGATTAAAAACATGCAAAACTTGAAACCCTAAAGCGTAAGACGGACAAAACTGAGAAATCGTTACCTTTTATCACTGCCTGGGTACGACCATGGAGAGAGGGAAGTGGAGGTGGCGCTCTAGCAGCTGAGGCGAAGAGAGGCGTCAGTAGCTCTGTTGAGAGCGAGGAAGAGAACGACGAAGAAGGAGAAGGGAACGGTGCCGCTCATCAAAACTGTAAACCATATTCTGAGTAACAACAAAACAAACCCTAAGAAAAATTATCAAACGCGTTGGGCCTGCTCCCTTACAAAATGCCTAAGCCCAATTCTGGCGCACCCCCCCCCATTTTTTCTATTGATTATGTTTGTTTTGTTTTGTTTGGGCCAAACACAAAACATAAGGCCCACATAACTTCCTTTTATTTTATTTTCTTTTAACCAACATTTCTTAATTTTCTTTTTTTTCTTTTATAACCTAATTCCTTTTTTTAATAATATATTAACCTTTCATGTAAAAATTTTATTAATACTTTTTTATCACATTTAAGAGTACATAAAAATAGGATTTTTTCTAAATTAAATAATTTTCTTTTTAGAATTTTTGTTTAATAAACCTTTGTATATAAACTAAAATACATAAACATTAATTTTCTTTAACTTAAATATTTTTATTTTCTTTTCTCTAAAACTTTTGTTTGTATAGTTAACAAAAATAAAAAAGATAATAATACTTAATAATACATTAGGTTAATTTTTGCATCATTTGTAAATAATCACATACATAGCATGATACTTTTATTTCTCTTTGATTCTTATACTTTGCTATACTTTTACATTGAGAATGCGATTCGATTTGGTTGTAAATAATATTTGGACACTACTATTCCGATAAGTCTCATCCCCATTTGTAAACATTTGTACCCCTGTCCCCGGATACTTATTTGTAATAATTTAGGACTTTAAATTCCCGCAATTTATCGCTTTCTATATACTGTATAGTAATTATGGTTTGTATGCGAAGATTCAAAATCAACCGCTAGATAACCTAATACAAAGATAAATGCATGACAATCAATACACCATTCAAACTTGCACCCCTAGGGTAATCCCGCTTTTTGCCTTCAAAAATGGGCCATGTTTGCATGTCAAGTACTTTGGCAAAACAAAACAAATCAAATGATCATAGTCCCTCGATGACGCTTTCTCAAGTTGCCTAAAAAATGATCATAGTCCCTCAAGCAAATTGCCAAAGACACTTGACACTACTGCTTTCATGGTCTAAACGATGACCCGCGCCCGTCCCGTTAACATCCTAACACAAGGTTGTTCACCAAATACAATGGTGAAACAACACTGTTAAAAGGGTTAAAAACATAAGGAAAGATCTTTGAGTAAATTTAGGGGTAGACAACTCTTAGTTACTTGATCAAACTTGCAAAACACACTTGCCTACTTTCAAAACACACTCCACAACACAACTTTCAAAACAACTTTCAAAAACATTTGAAACATCTTTTCAAAAAGACAAACACCTTTGTAAAACATTCGAGTAAAGAATTGTTACAATGGTTGCCTAGACAAGGCATCTTTTTCAAAACATTTTCAAAAACCACACACACACAAAGCACCATTCCACACAATTGAAAATCAAGGCAAGTGATCTAAAACAAGTAACTAAGAGCCCATGGATAACATTGGATGAAAAGGGTGCTAGCACCTTCCCTTTTCATAATCTACCCCCCGAACCCACGAAAACATCTCAAAGGTTTTTCCTGTGCTTTTTAACCTTTCCTTAGGATAAAATAAAAAGTTGGTGGCGACTCTTGCTCAACCGAAACATTTGCGAATACAAACACAAAACCTCAAGTCAGTTCTCCCACCGTATCATACACACCACCAAGACCCATCTTAGAAGCATCACAATAAACTACAAAGGATTCATTCAGATTCGGAAAAATCAACATCGAAGTAGTCATCAATCTCTTTTTCTGTTCTACAAAACTTTCTTCGCATGCAACATCCCACACGTAAACCTGGCCCTTTCGAGTCATTTGAGTCATTAGTAATGCCAACTTAGGAAATCCCTCAATGAATCTTAGGTAGTAACCTGCTAATCCTCGGTCCACTCGAAAGTCGTTTCTTTGCGTAAGAGTTTGAAAAATGGTAGCGCGTGTTGCACGGACTTTGCCATGAAACGGGAAAGTGAGGTGAGCATACCATTTAGGACTTGTATGGATTTTTTAGAGACACGCGTGGGAAACTCGAAAAATGCTCGACATTTGTCGGGGTTTGCTTTGATTCCTTGTTCAGTCAAATAGAAACCGAGGAATTTTCCCGCCTGAACCTCTAAGGTGCATTTCTCTGGGTTGAATCTCATTTTGCATTGCCTTGCTTGGGCGAAGAATATTTTGAGATGGGCAGCATGGTCGGTTTCTATTCGAGATTTTACGATCATGTTGTCCATATATACCTCGAGCATGTCTTTGATATCATCGCGGAAGACTTTGTTCATCATTCGCTGGTATGTCGCCCCTGCATTTTTTAGGCCGAAGGGCATTACGTTGTAGTAGTAATTTCCCGAGCCGTCCATGAAGGCGGTATAATGTTTGTCTCTCATCGCCATTGGAATTTGGTTATAGCCCGAGTAGGCATCTATAAATGATAAAATTTTGTAGTTGGTCGAGTTGTCGACCAGCATATCAATGTTAGGTAAAGGAAAAGCATCTTTGGGACATGCCCAATTAAGATCAGTATAATCAACACCATTCTTCATTTTCCATTATTATTTTTTAAAAATACAACGTTTGAGAGCAAGGTTGAATATCGGGCCTCAGAAATAAAATTTACCTCTATAAGGTCTTTTTCAGTAGCCTCTGCTTTTTCTAGAGACTGCCTACACCTATGTTGCACTACTTCCCTAGCGGGTGGATCAACGGTGAGTCGCTGACAAGCGACCTCATGGTCGAGTTCGAGCATCTCTGCAGCATTCCATGTGAACAAGTCTGTGTTCTCCCTTAAGCAAGATTTGAGCTGCTTCCTTGCCAGGTCGGGGAGTCCAGTTCTAATCTTCACGCCTTTGTGAGGGTCTTCGCCAAGGGGGGAAAACTTGAAGTCTACGTCTTGGATGGGTCGGAGAGGATCCCATTCGACATTGGAGGCTTTGACTTCATCTTTGTCAAAGCGAGTTTCGATGGAGATGGAGTCGACCTTTGGTGGAGCCTTTTGTTCTTCGATCCAAGCAGGCTTCAATTCAGGTCGAGTAGTGGTTGCTATTTTGGTGGGTCACGCTCCAATGTCGACCATGCTCTTCCCTTTGGAGGTTGCATGAAAACATCTCCTGGCAGTTGAGATGTCTCCATGGATGGTGGTGACGCGTCCCCTCCTAGTGTAGAACTTCATTTTCAAATGGACAGTGGATGGTACGATGGTCAGCTCGGTTAATGTTGATCTCCCCAAGATGTAATTATAGAGAGACGGGCATTCAATCACCAGAAATCGCACCTTGACTTGTCAGAATGTAGTTTCTTCCATGAATGTGACAAAAAGCTCCATGTAGCCCTACGGTTTGGAGGTTGATTCGTTGAATCCTTACAGGTAGAACCCTGCGTATGGTGGCAGGTGGGCATCGTCGAGCTGTGGGGTTCGGAATAAATGAATGTACATGACATCAACGAAACTTCCCTTCCCAACCAAAATATGATGTACGTCAAAGTTGGACATCCTTGCCCTCACCAGCAGAGGAATGCTTGAGTTTGGGGCTCCGTCGGGTAGCTCCTCCAGGTAAAAATTGATTGGCTCATATTTTTCCTTTGAACCTTTCGAGCATTACTTCCTGGGTTGGGGCTGCGTCCACCAACTCGTCGATCTTTCTCTCTGCTGAGTTCACTGAGATGTTGTTGAATCCCCCACCAGATATGACCATGGCAGGGGGAAATTTCTCTCATCTGTTGTATGTGGACAAGGGTTCATCCTCGTAGCTATCGGGGACGTGGAAGTCTTCCAGCCTTGTTACGGAGAAAGCCACCTGGAGGGGGCCCAATTCATCGAATGGTCAGGTTCCTTCCTCGAGTTCTTTTGCCTCGTAGGTGTCTCGGAGAGGGGAGTCATTGCGTCTGTATTGCCCGAGTCTCCCACTATTGATGAGAGTCTCGATGGCATCCTTGAGGTGGATGAAGTCTTTCGTCAAGTGCTCGAGGCTCCGATGGTATTGGTAGTATTTTGTTATGTCTTCCCCGGGATTTGCAGGAGCGGGTCAAAGACGTCTGACGCCACCGTCCTTGAACTCGATATTAGATCACTCCGCAAGGATATGCTCGTGGGAAGTGGTCAGCGGGGTGTACTTTGTGAACTACCCTGCTGGTCCTCTATGCTCGGGGGGATCGCGCAATTTCTCCTCCCTTTTTTTCTCCCCAGTCCATCAAGGAGGGCTCACATCCTGGTGTTGTAGGAGGTTAGCTGGTATGCGATTCCTCGAGTCGTGGTCTTTATTGGTCGCTTCTTTCTCCCCGTAGTCCGTGTATGCCCAGGCCTTTTTGAGGAGAGCGTCGAAAAACCGGGGGGCTTAATGCCGATGGTCTTTCTGAAATCAGTGCCTAGAAGGAGTCCTCACTCGAGCAGGTACTGTTGTACCCCAAAATTTTCCCTCTCATTTCTTAAGGAATCACCCTGGATCCTCAAGTTTGCTTCCATCCAATTCCAAGCCTTGAACTACAAATTTTCCAAGAAAATCACTCACAAGGGCAAAATGGTCATTTGCACACTGAATAGTCAAACTTTGACTTTTGCATCAAAATCAAATCTCAAAAAATCATATTTCATCAAGACATGTTGGAATATGAAGTTTGTTTCGTCAAGAAATTCAAAAGTCAAATTTTACTTTGGAAAAGTCAAATTTCTAAATACTTGGAATTTTTCTAAGTGTTTAAGAATTATGACAATTTCAGAACTTCTGACCAGGTTATCACCATAATGCTCAGCAAATTATGGACACTCTCAAGGAAGAGTTTGGTCAGAACTTCTGGGTAAGTTTTCACAAAAAGCTTCAGTTAGAGGTTGCAAACATAGTTCAGAACATGATGCTCCAATCAGAATATATGGAAGCAATGTTCTCCGGTTCAGAACATGACGCTTTAATCAGAACATGTGGAAGCAACATTCTCCTTCAGAACATGCTGGAGCCAGAAGATAAAAGGATCAGAAGATTGGATGATACGCAAGCTCAGAACTTCTGATCCAGAACTAAGCCTTGGTGTAGAATCTCACTTTGCAGGATTTCTGGTTGTGATAAGTCTCATCATCATTTAATGCTCACAACCACTTTCTCAGTCTTTATCCAAAGGATTTTCACCACGTGTACCTCTATTGTCTTGGGATAGCAAACTTTGGTACTAGGCCCACGCTTTGCTTTTTGCTTTTCCTTAATTCCTGCTGACAACCACCATGCTTGCTTCAAGAACAAGGCAACACTTTAGCATATGAAGGTTATATTCAACGCTTTGGTCAGAACTTGACCAAATCCCAAAATCTTGTTTATACAACCTGCTGCAGACCTATAACCAACAGCTAGTTCAGCCTACACCTGCATCCCATAATTGCACCAAACTAGCATACGAAAACTGTGATGAAAAAGCAAGGGAGAAGTATACCAAAAAGGTTTGAATCCCATTTGTTTTCCCCCCAAAATCACAACAAATTCACCTATAAATACTTGGCTCCATCACACATTCAAGAGGCTGGCTTTTGGAGAGAGATTGGCCAAAAGAGAGAAGAGGAAACAGGGAAAACCTTCGCAAATCCAAAACAAAACCTTTTGTTCCTCCCCTTTGAATCAAAGAACACAACCACTGTTCCGTCACTCTTGCTGACACCAGAACATCTGAAGGCAGCAGTTCAAACCTCCAAGCCCATACTCCGGATTCAAGGTAAGTCTTTCTGACTTTGCATCTTTTCATTCAGAACATCATCAAATATGTAAATATCACAGTATTGATGTTGTCCATATCATTGCATAAGTAAAAAAACTGTGGATCAGAACTTCTTGATTAGGGCTAGACTAAGACTTAGGATTAGAAATTATATAAACTATTGTGTTATTATCCTTCTGATTTGCTGTTTATTAAGAATTGAATAAATTGCTGATGTGCTTATTAAGAGTTGAAATATGGCATTAAAACTTCTGATGTTCATTCATAGTTTTAACATACAGAACTTCTATGATTTTTCTCACTGTTAACACACACAGAACTTCTGAGTTCTCCTCACTATTTTAACATACATAACTTCTATGATTTTCCTCACTGTTAACACACACTGAACTTCTGATTCTTACATGCTGATAACGCACTGAACTTCTAATGTTCACTCACAGCTTTAGCACAACACAGAACTTGAGTTCTCCTCACTGTTAATGCACATTGAACTGTTGATTGTTCATCCACTATTTTAACACTTAGAACTTCTGATTTTCATGCGCTGATAACACGCTGAACTGCTGACTGTTCATTCATTGTCTTAGCACCATACAGAACTTCTGAGTTCTTCCTACTGTTTTGACACGCACAGAACTTCTAAGGTTTTCTCACTGTTCTAACATTCAGAAGTTCAGCACATAGCAATCCAAAACTTCTGTGTTTTCCCTCTAATGTGTCTTGCAGGACCTCAGAGTGTACCAATCCAGAGCTTCTGATCCCACTGACGTTTCCTTCTGAGTCACAGCCCGCCTGGTTTTAGAACTTCTGATCCTTGCTGTTTTTCCTGCAGCAACACGTTGTTTCTATCTTTCATTTATTTTCCTTTTCATCATTTTTAATATTAACATAAAAAGACATAAAAGATTTTTCTTTTATTAATTTATTTATTTTTCCTTAAGACAAAAACATTTTCTAAACAACTCCATTTCTTTCTTATATTATGCATTTCAATATGGTTGTAATAGATAATTAGGACTTAAATTCCTTGCAATCCCCATTTGTAAATTTGTATACCCCATCCCCAAATATTGTAATAGCGTAGGACTTTACATTTCTGCAATTTATTGCTTTTGAATGTAAATGCTAGTAATTAGGGTGTGTATGGCAAGAGATAAAATCAATAAGTAGATAACCCTAATCAATGATTAAATTCATGCAAATTAAACACACTATTCACACATGCACCCTTAAGGTTAACTCCACTTGTTGCCTAAAAAATGGTCATGTTATGCATGTGGGGTGTCTTAGCAAAAACAATCGAAATACAAGATCATAGTCCCTCAATGACGCTATCAAAGTTTCCTTTCGAAATGATCTTAGTCCATAAAAAAATGCTAAGTCATCTCACAACATTGTTATCATGGTCATACGATGACCCAACGCCCGTCCCTTCACATCCAACGATGGGGCTTCTTACCAAATCAATGGTAAGATAGCAACATCTAAAGGAGGAGGAAAAGCACATCTAAGACCTTTTGAGTAGGTAGGTTCGCTCTTAGTTACTCGCTTGCTTACAACAAAAACATTTTATACACCAAACACTCTCATTTTGAAACACTTTTGAAAATAACACTTTGTACGCGTTCTTATAGAAACGAGAGCCATTACAAAGGAAACCCTTTTCAAAATCACTTTCAAAAATACATCTCACAAACACAACTTTGAACTATTTTCGAAAACAAATACTTTGTATGCGTTCTTATAGAAACAAAGAATCATTACAAAGTTACATTTTCAAAATACTTTCAAAAACCACACCACAAGCACATTCAAACAAAAGCAAGTGATCTAGCGAGTAACTAAGAGCCCGTGGAAAACCATGGATGAAAAGGGTGCTAATACCTTCCCTTTTCATAATCTACCCCCCGAACTCAAGAAAACATCTCTAAAGGTCTTTCCTGTGCTTTTTCACCTTTCCTTTTGGATAAAAGAAAAGTCGGTGGCGACTCTTGCTAAACCGCAACATTTGCGAATACAAACGCAAAACACCTTAAGTCAGTTCTCCCACTGTATCACAGAACTGGCGACTCTGCTGGGGATTAATATTAAAAGTGGGGTTACCTTAGGGTTAGATCACATTTACTTGCTTACATTGTTTGATTTGTTTGCTTTACATTATGGGTCCTTGTTTGGGTTACTGTTAAAAATCCTACACCCGGATTTGGGATACCTTATAGGTAAGTAGCAATACGTTGTGGAAACTGTGTGGGGTATACCGACACGGTCTAAGCAATAGCTACGTTAGTGCGACATATTTGTGGGTACCGGTAGCCCTTGAGTAGTCAAGGAGAATACGGGGCCGCTGAGTGATGTCATGAAGCACTAACTGACTTTTAGAACCTTTACTTGACCAACTTGGCCATTAGGACGTAGTGAGAAGACCAACTTTGGTGCAGTCCGAAGTTGGTAGATACTCGATACTACACTCATTGAGGTTTGGTTTTTTGGGATATTTCGGTCGCCATTAAAGAGGCTTGCGCTGAAAAAATGCCCGAGAAAACAAACCAGTGATATTGAACTCCTTAGAACCCGGTTACTATTACTAGGACAGGTTGAGCCAACTAAACTTCAAGAGGGTACTTACCTACAAACTCCATGCAAGCCTAAACCTAAGGACTTGTCTGCTTTGTGTGAATATGATCATTTGTATATAAACTTGCTTACTTTACATCCTTATACATAACAGCATAACATCATACCATAGCATTTTCAATAGCCGTTTCAAGGATCTCGAGGGCCTATAATGCAGGGTCACGTTGAACCAGACATCTATCAAGGGGCAAGAGGATTTATTTCCCTCTAACCAAATGCTGTCAAAAATCAAGTACAACAAACTTGAGTCAAGGGCTACAATCCACCTGACATGGTGAGCTTAATTCTCGTGGAAGGACATCCACTGATACGAAGTTTTCCAATAAAAGTTGTGGATCAACTCTCAAATTTTAACATCTTCTCGTGTTTATCCCGCGATATCCTTGAAAACATTGCATCCACATATCATGCATCATATCATGACAGATTTCTCCCATGCAGGTCTCCTTATCTTCCTACTGTTTATTTCAGTAAGATGGATATGGAACAAATAGTGAAAGATCTCCAGGCTCAAAATGCTCAATTCCAACAAATGTTCCTGGCTATGGCTAAAGGGCAAGAGGACCTGGAGACTCTTCTTCTCAAAGACAAGAAGAAAAAGTCCAAGAAGTCAATAGGCATCATGAACTTGGGAAGAAGACCTAGAGGACCAGTCAAGGGAGCTCTAGATCTTTCAACTCCATCCAACATGGGGGATAGTCTTGAAGAAGACCACAATTTGGAGATTGTTGAAATTGAAGCTGACTACTCCGAGGAACAATATCCTCCCACTGATGACAAGTAAAAACAGTTGGAGGATCGCCTCAATGCAATGGAGATT
The DNA here is from genome assembly GCA_948472305.1 of Vicia faba. Taxonomy (NCBI): domain Eukaryota; kingdom Viridiplantae; phylum Streptophyta; class Magnoliopsida; order Fabales; family Fabaceae; genus Vicia; species Vicia faba. The sequence goes on from OX451741.1 coordinate 1,241,041,854, forward strand.
CAACAGATACTTGGCTTAGATTTAGGAGACATGGGTTTGGTTTCTGGAGTGGTCATTCCGCCAAAGTTCAAAATTCCTACCTTTGCCATGTACGATGGAGTCTCTTGCCCTAAGATGCACTTAAAGTCTTATGTCCACAAGATTCAACCATACACAACTGATCCGAAGCTTTGGATCCATTTCTTCCAAGAAATCCTGGTAGGGACCCAGCTCGAATGGTTCTATCAATTGGAGATTTCTCGCATCCACACCTGGAAGGATTTAGCTGCTGCTTTCTACAAACAGCATCATCATAATGCTGATCTTGCACCAACTCGTATGCAATTGCAGAATATGACCATGGGTTCCAACGAGAGCTTCAAAGGATACGCCCAAAAGTGGCGAGATCTGGCTGGTAGGGTGCAGCCCCCTTTAACTGACAGGGAGCTGATTGACATCTTCATGGGAACTTTTACAGGGCCTTTCTTTAAACACCTAATCGGAAGCTCCTCAGTCGGGTTCGCCGAGTTAATACTGACCGGTGAAAGAGTTGAAGCTAGCATCAAAAGTGGAAAGATCCAAGGAGCTACGCCTCCTGATGCTCAGAAAAATCCATACAGTGGGAAGAAAGAGTCCAATGATGTGTATGGTCAAAAGAGTCATCATGATCAACATGTAGGGGTAATCTTGATCTCTAATCCTACGCCTGCTCAACAAAGACAGGGGCATCAGCGTAAGGAGGTCGCGCCTAAAAGACAATTCACTAAGATCAACATGTCACTGGCTCAAGCACTACAACACATGTTGAAGGCAGAGCTGATTACGTTAAAGGCTCCTCTACGGAACCCAAATACTTCCGCTCCTACCTATCATCCCAATGAAAGGTGTGCATACCACTCTGATAGTCCAGGACATGACACAAACAATTGTTGGGCTCTGAAGAACAAGGTCCAAGACTTGATTGATGCTAAGGAGATCGAGTTTGACCCTCCGGAGACTCCAACCATAATCACTACTCCTATGACGAATCATTGAAAGCTTTTGTTCATTTGAATTTTCAAGTTGTAATCTCTTTTGTTATTCAAACAATTGTCTATTAATGTCAAACTTTGTTTCGTTAATGCATTGCATATGTTTGTCTTGATTTGATCCACTCATTTTCATTACATTTAAACTATGCTTTTTACTAGCTTTATGACACTTAACTCTTGCTAAAAGTTGCAAGCCTTTAGAGGGAGGATGACGAAAACAATTCCATAATCTCATACAGTATGCTTTTGGACAGACCTTGCTGATGATGTACAGGCATTCTTTCAAATCCTAAACACTGGAGTTATAAGGAAGATAATCCCTAGTCAACCCCTTCGAGCCAAAGAAGTAGAAGTTTTTCTTTTTCACAAAATTAAAACCTTTAAACAAAACCTGGGGCAGGGTAGTCTCTTAGTTAATTCAAACGCGCGTTTAGCCACAAACTCTCATCTCGTAATACAACGAATGACAACAAAAATATTCCTCTGAAATCAAAAGACGGTGATGGTTCCCTATCACATAGGCAGTCATTATCTCTCAAAAAGAAAAGCGCACTAAGTCAAAACCTACAAAGGAGACTTGAGAAAAACTGGGGCATCCCGCTGACTGTAATCTCAAAACAAGAACAGTCAGGCAAATATTAGGGATAACAAATAATAATAATAAAAGGTCACTATAAATCCTCAACAACATGAAAAATGTTGCAAGAAATGACTGCCTTCAGACAAACTTAATTTGTCTGAACCATCACCAAAACTTCATTCCAGACTCAATTGGAGTTCAAACATACAATTAACTGAGCTTAGGACTGAAGAACATCATGAAGAACGGGTGGGTACAAATACATTTGAGCCTTTATCCTTTGTTTCTTAAACCATGAACCAAGCCACGTTACAATCTATGATACGGTGGCAAAACCGGACTGTTTTTAGGAAAATGCTGGTTTGCGTTTTGCGTTTGTGTTTGCAAAATGTCGCAGTAAGCAAGAGTCGCCACCAACTTTTATTTTATCCAACTGGAAAGGAAAAAAAGCACAGAAAAATTCCTTTTTCGAGATTTTGAGTACGGGGGGTAGACTATTGAAAGGGAAGGTATTAGCACTCTTTCTATCTGTGGTTTTCCACGGGCTCTTAGGTACTTGCTCATCATTTTAAAAAAATTGCTTCTGTGTTTGTGTGTTTTGAAATTTTTTTGTTTTACTTCGATTTAACCCTTGCTTCTGTCTTTAAGATTGTTACGAAGTTGTTTTGAAAACTTTGTTTGAAAAATGTGTAAGTGTGGAAAAGTTTGATTTTTGAGCAAGTACCTACTAGCATCTACCTACTCAAAAAAGAGAATGTTTCTGTTCTTGTTTCCTTTAGACAGCGCTATCCTATTTATTTGAGAAATAGGAAGCACCGTCGTTGGAATTGTAAGGGTCAATTCGAAAGGGACATACGATCACTAAAGCAATGTTAGGACGTCTTAGTAATAACCCTAATGTCTTAAGATCACATTCGAGGCAACATTTCCAAGGCAACCTTTCCGAGGTAACATTTCCGAATTGGACATTTGATCTTTGTTTTAGACAAGAGAGCGACCACTAAAACACCCTATACTTAATGATCGTTTAACGAAGGCAACCGAAGTGAGAGTATACCCTAGGAGTGCGCATGTGCGAGTGATTCAATTTCTATTATTATCTTTGCACATTAAAGGTTTGCTAACCATTTTAAAATTAACATACATTCTTGTCATGCAATCCTATTATCATACATCTAACAGTTAATATTTGTGAGATTTAAAAGGCGGGAAATAAAGCTACGCTATTACAAGGCTTCGGGTGGGGGATTAATTATATAGCCAAAAACTCGTAAAACGATAAACAAAAGAAAAATCCTAATTAAACTATTACATCCCATGAGCAGTTACATTAATATTTGTAAAAAATAATAAACGCGCGCGATGAATTGAGAATGAAAGAAAACTAGGGTTTTGACCCCGTCTAACCTAATTAAAAGAAAAATTATTTTTATTGTTTTTGATTACTATAAGAAAATAAGGTTTTAATTAAATAAGTACAAACCTAATTACTAATTAAATTAAATTAAGGAAAATAATTAATTTTGACCTATTTTTGCATTTTTTTTGTTATTTTAAGAAAAGAAAATGAAGATTAAATCAAACAAACCCTAACTTTCTAATTTATTTTAAGTTATTTACAAAAAAAGGTTAAAATTGCCCTAAAATTAGATTAAACTAATTGAATTAATTTTGATGAAAATAAAATAAAACCTAAATTCTAATTTGGTGAAATTGATTTTATGGATTTTTTTATAAAAAGAATTAATTTTTATGTTAGAAAATGATTAAAGCAAAATAAACAAATAAAAGAAAATATAAGAAGGATAAAGAAAAAGGGCCTGGTGTCAGCGGCTCTGATCAGAGGATGATGATCCAGAAGATAGTGGTGATCAGAGGATGATGGTCCAGAAGATGATGGTGATCAGAGGATGATGATATTGGGCCTGCTCCTGGCTGGTGGATCCAGCAGATTATGGCCATCAGAAGATGGGGTGCGTTGGATCTAGTTCTGAATGGGATCCAGTGGATAATGCCCATAGGATGCTTGATCCGGTCCTGATTAGTGTATCCAGAAGATGATCCTCAGAAAGTGCAGGCATTGGATCTGGTGAAAACAAAGGGGAAAAGAAATGCCAAAAGGTCACGCCTTGGATCGAACCTAGAATCATGAACTTCTGACTTCCTTCTTCTGACCAACTGCACTGGGTGTTAGTTTATCAATACAACATAAACAAACAAATAGATCAGAACTATAGGTTTCTGGCCAGAATAAACGCGCCAGAATTTAAACCGATCAGTAGAGTCATGACACGTCATCGTCTTCTTCCTGGATCTGTCGTTTAAAACTCTAAACCTTTACCTACAGGCATGGATTTGTAGGTATAACCTTATGCATCTCAGGAATTGTATACAAACAATATAAATAAAATCCAAGACTGTGGATCAGTTGGGTTTGACCCGTTGATTACAATGGTCTCCTCCATTTGGGCCAATTATTCCTGTATAAGAAAATCCTAAAACGATCCAAGAAAACCTAACAATGGTGGATCTTTGTATGGTTAGCGAAAATGCAATTAATTATGACCAATAGCTCGCAAATGTTTCACTGAACAAGAATATATGAAGAATTCATGCTATAAGTGCCAGAATCATGATATTGAATTTCAATAAAGTGGCGAAGTCGTGAGTCACTTACAGTGAGTTTTCGTGCACCAAATTGCTTGCTAAGGATTGGTATGGACTTCTTGAACACCCAGGAAACGAATGAGATAGCTTGGAAGGCTTGAGAATGCCTGGAACTATGAAATTAGATTAAACTTTTCTCCTGATTTTTTGAAAGTTGTTCTTCACTCTACACGCCTCCAACCTCTGTCCTTTTGATCTAAATTTGTCCAATATATATCATTGAGTGAATTAGGTTTACAAATGTGCATCCAATCTTTGTAATTATGAAGATTTGATCCTTGATTCACACTTGTATCTAGTCTTTCCAAAACAAGAGAAAATCAATCTTTTTGTGTACCAACATGCCTTGCATGATTTGATTGCATTGCTAGCTGTATAAGAGACCTGAATTATGCACAAAATCTCAAGGTTTAAATGATTTTGATATTTCCATGATTTTATTTTGATTTAATTTGATTTAATTGAAATAAAAATCAAAATAAATTGAAAAAATAAAATAAAGGCATATGGGAAAGATCATGGGTCGTGGACCATGTTACAAACTCAAAACAAGTACAAAAAGTTGGGCCCATTTGACAAAAATTGCAATTTGAGGCACTTTTGACTTTTGGCAATTTTGCAAAAAAGGTCAACTTCACCAATGCATAACTTCTTCAATTTTGACTTTATGAAGGTGTTCTTGGACTTTTTAGAAATATTTAGGTGTCCTCTAAGAAACCTTTTTGGTTTCATCTCAATTGAGTCTTCCATGTTCATGTATTAAGCTTTGACAAAAAGGTGTTTTTGTTGACTTTTCAAAGTGACCTATAATGTCCAAATTCATAACTTCTTGTGAGTGCATATTTTGAACTTGGGAGCTGAAGATGAATTGTAGGGAATTACATCCTCTTAAAAATGAGCTTTGGATGAGTCATTTCTGATAAAGTATGAGAAAGTTATGCTTGGTTAAAGTTAAGTTGACTTTTCCTACAAAACCCTAATTTAGCAACTTTTGGTTTTTGATGAATTGTGAGCAATCCTTGAGGAATCATGATCAACCCTTTATCAAATGATAAATAATACTTCAAAATAAGGATGTTGACCAAAAATCTTGAAGTTTGATTGTATGTGGGCCACAATTGACTTTTGCTCTAGCACCGTCGATTTTCAGGCCATTGAGCAATTGACTGAGCAAACTTCCTCTGCAAGGCTTGAAACTTGACATGGGTGATCTTGAGAACATATTAGGGCAATGGTGAGAATTTGGGATCCTTTTGATTCAAACATCTTGATGCAAACTGAAACCCTATTTTGAGGTAGACTGCCTTAGGAGAGAGTTTGTCTAGTCAATCCTTAGACTTCCTTGAGCAATTTGAGGATCTTACTTGAAATGTTTTGAGAAATATGGGAGGGAAAATTTTGGGGTACAACAGCTTCCCCTGTTTAATCTTTGTAAACCTGAGGATGTAGATTGGCTTGCTTGCCTTTCGTGATCCAAAGGTGGAAGATGATTGAACACTAGAATGCCCAAGAAATTTGAAATCGCATGGAGTGGTACTTGTCTTGTGATGCCGGGAATGGGCTTATAGATGCCATTTGGAGATCGATGATGGAAGATGGGCTTAAAGATGCCATCCGAAGGAGGGTCGATCGCCTAAGAGATTCCTTAGCGAGAATCCGTATACCTGTTATTGAGGAAGATTTCGCTGGGGAATGCTGATCTCTGTTTTGGTAAAAGTTGAATTTTAGGAGCTTCGGTCGTCCGTTATTCTACTGGGAAATCGTCCCTTAGTCGAGGAGGCGTAAATGAACTACTATCTGGTCGTGATCCAGGCTTCGTAGTGATAAGATCGACTGCTATCTGGTTGTGCTCCAGGCTTTACAGTGACTTACTGGGGAGATGAGATTAAACTTGCTATCCGGTCGTAATCCAGGCTTTGCAATTTCTCATTTCTTATCTAGTCGTACTCCAGGCTTCAGAAGGAACTAAGTTATTATCCACATCCGTGCTTCAACTTGAATTTAGGGCACACTAATATTCGGTCGACTCCGGGCTTCTTAGTAATTGTCCAGGTAACTTGCTATTTGGTCGAAATCCAAGCTTCATAGTGTCTTGTACTGTTATCTGGTCGTAATCCCAGGCTTCAGTGTCCTTTACCGCTATCTGGTCGTAATCCAGGCTTCACGATGTTTTATACCATTATCCGGTCGAATCCAGGCTTCATGGTGTTCTATACTGCTATCTGGTCGATTCCAGGCTTCATAATACCTTACTTCTTATTTGGTCGTATTCCAGGCTTCAGAAGAAATCAAGTGGTTATCCAGTCGCATCCGGGCTTCCATTTGACTTTAAGGCCTACTAATATCCGATCGATTTCCGGGCTTCATAGTAATTGGCCGGGTAAACTACTATTTGGTCAAAATCCAAGCATCACAGTGTCCCTTACTGTTATCTAGTCTTAATCCAGGCTTCAGTGTCTTTTACCGCTACCTGGTTGTAATCCAGGTTTCACGATGTCTCATACCATTATCTGGTCGAATCTAGACTTCATGGTGTTTGGAGAAATCAAGATACTATCCGGTCGAATCCGGGCTTCATAACTTGCATTAAAGATATACCATTATCTGGTCGACTCTAGGCTTCATAGTGTTCTTGGTTGTTATCTGGTCGTAATCCAGGCTTCACAACATCTTATACCATTATCTGGTCGAGTCCAAGCTTCATGGTGTCTTGTATTGCTATTTGGTCGTTCTCTAGGATTCACAATAACTTGCTGGGGATTAAACTATTATCCAGTCGAATCCGGGATTTATAGCTTAAAGATAAACCACTATTTGGTCGATTCCAGGCTTCGCGGTGTTTGATATTGTTATCCGGTCGTTCTTTGGGCTTCACAATATGATGGGGAAATCAAGATACTATCCGGTCGGACCCGGGCTTCATAGCTTGAATTTTGTGAGAATTTGATTGTATCTTTTCCTGAAATGTAAAGAGTTAGTCGTATGTAATGTCATGATGCATGACATGTATTGAGCAATGATGTTCCCAAAATAAATGAGATTGTGTTGTATGATGCGTAGGCGCATGTCATGATGTATGGATATGCAATGTTTTTATGATGTTCTTTAGCTGGGGAAAATAAATCCCGGACTGCTGCTGGAGAATATGAAGAGTTTCGCTCGCTGAGGATAACGACCGAAGATGATTTGAGAATAAATTGGCGGGAGAATAACTCTGCTGGAGAATAAACTGGTGAGAGAATGACTCTGTGGGGAAGAGATACTCTGTCAGAAGATCTGCTGATTTGGAGGAATAACCTCAGCTGGGGATGAACTACAGTTGCTGGCGATAATGAACTCTGTTGGGGATTGAGCTTCTGCTTGTGGAAGGAATAAACTCCACTGGGGATAGCCCTCCATTGTTGGTGATAGATGAACTCTGCTTGGGGAGAATTAGCACCAATGTTTTTAGATACCTTTTTACTCTGCGGGGAGTGCATGCACTTTTAGTCCTATTCTTCAGCTGGGTCTATCCCTGTACCTGGTGAATAGAGCAACTGTAAGGTTTGGACGTTTCTTGTTTGCCCCTGTTCCTGGAATTACGAGTAATCATCTTTTGTTTCGTATGTAAATATTTATGAGTAACAATTATTTTCAAATGCATATATCAAAAACGAATCATTGGACGTTCTTGCAAAAAAAAAACAGAAAAAGAAAGAAAAAAAACAAGTTGAAATTTATTTGTGAAAATGAATTGTATTGATTTTGAAGTTGGCCTGTAATAGGCGTTTTGTACAAGAGGCTCACGTCCTAGTAAGAGAACGCCGCCGAAAGATAGAAATTATAAAATTTGTGAAAAACAAAGAAAAACATCTATGTGAACAATCCCACTGGGTTCCAACTCTGCTATTGCCTTTATATCTTCGAGCGTCTCATCACTTTGCTACTTGGTTGAAGGTAGATCAGATTGATCGGTGCCGTCCGAGCTTGATAGTTGATACCGAAGTCTGGTTGCAAGATGATCCAATGAGACATAGTGTTACGCTTTAATCCCTATTTTTTTCCTGGACCGCCCTTTCGGGTTTTCGGTCCACCGGGATACCTTTTTTTGCCCAAGCCGTCTTTTCAGGTTTTCGACTTGCCGGGTGTACAGTTTTTTTCATTTTCATCCCTTACTTTTTCCCGAACCCTTTTGGTTCGCAGGGAAGCCCTTATTTTTGCCTAGGCCAGTCGACCTAGAGGGTCTTTGATTATGCGTAGTATTTTTTCACTATGTATGCATTGACGGGGTGAGGAAGGTCGTCACCATCCATGGTGGTTAGAATCATAGCTCCTCTCGAGAAAATGTTCTTAACCACAAATGGCCCTTCGTACGTGGGGGTCCATTTGCCCCTGGGATCACCTTGCGGCAGTATGATGCGTTTGATTACCAGATCCCCGACTTGATATTCTTGTCGTCTAACTTTCTTGTTAAATGCCTTGATCATCCCCTTTTAATACGTCTGACCATGACAAATAGCAGTAAGTCTCTTTTCATCGACTAAGTTTAGTTGATCAAGCCGAGTCTGGATCCAATCATCCTCATTCAAACTTGCATCCTTCATAATCCGAAGAGAGTGTATCTGGACCTCAATGGGTAAGACTACCTCCATGCCATACACCAGAGAGTAAGGTGTTGCCCCTGTCGATGTTCGTGCTGAGGTACGGTACCCATGAAGAGTGAATGGTAACATCTCATGCCAGTCTTTGTATGTCACTGTCATCTTTTGCACAATCTTATTGAAGTACAAGGCGCCAAAATACTAAACAACACAGCAAGCCAAATTGCAACATTACAAAGTCAGCAAACCAAGCATTGCACCAAAACTAAACATTACAACAAACCAAACTATCAAGCAAAGCAAACTGAACAAAGCAAACTGGATGCAGCATACAAGGCAAGTACAAGTTCAGACACAGCAGGCCAAAAGTAATATGCAGGAGGTAAACCAAATCACAAGTCAAAGGCTTGTCACAGCTTTTCATCATCTTCCAGGATTTTAGGAAAAACTTTTCAGAAAATAAGAAAAAGCAAAAAAAAGTGCTTTGTCATTGAGAGAAAGAGAGAAAATATATCACATTTTTTAGATTGTACAGTTTGGCAGAAAATCTATCACAAGTTGCAAAATAAAAAGCAAAAAGGATATAACAACACAAAGTCAGAAGGGAGAACAGGGTGCATCAAAATCCATCAAACACAAACAGCACAACCGTTTATCAAACAAGTCACAAAACCTGTAACAGCTAGAAACCACAAACTCCAAGCCAAGCCTGAAAACTCACAAGTTAAAACCTGTTATCAAACAACATCAAAAAGTTGTTAGCAGAACCAAAATCCCCAACCTGTTATCAAACTCAACTCTCCCAAAAAACCTTCAACAGTTTCAAACATAAAAGCTTTCAAAATGGCCTAACAAGTTTCAACAACCCACAACCAAGAAACAAGCTTGCAAGACTGTAAACCTGTAGTTCCAAAACAAAGCTGCAAAACCTGTGCAAACAATACACAAGCACAACAAAACTTACAGTTCTCAAAACAAAAACAAGTTGGCCAAATTGCATAGTCAAACTGCACATCTAAACTGTAAACAAAAAAAACATAACTGCATAACAGTTTGAGCCAACAAGCCTGAAACCACTCTCCTAAAACCTGTAACAGTTTCAAACCTTCCCAACATTCCAAACCCAGTCCTAAAATAACCAATTCCAAAATTCCAGCAGTTTCACAACTTATACAAACAAAGTTTCAGAACTATCATCATCAACAATCATCATTAACATTCATGTTCAAGAGAGAGGAAAGAGTTTCAGAACAAGCATCATCATCAACAACAGAATTTCAACAACAAAGTTTCAGAATACACTAGCATCATCATAGTTCAAGAGAGAGGAAAGAGTTTCAGAAGCAAACAACTACCAACAAAATCAAAGGGTTCAGAAGCGAAATCATCATCAAAGTTTCAAAATCCAAATCATCAACAAGAATCAGAGGCATTATCATTGTCATCATTTCCTCTCCTCCACCTCTAGCCACCAAGGAACGCCGCCAGCTCGAATCTCTTTCCTCTCCATTTTTTCAGAAAAAACCCCAAGGTGCGTTTCTTCTCAAACCCTTTTCTGCACCTCAATAAGCCATACAATACAATAGATTAATAAAACTGTAAAATCAAACAAGCTTGAAAACTGAAAAATGCTAAATCAAAGAGGAACGAACCATACTGTTTCACCAAGGCCATTGAAAGTTAGGAAGAGGTTAGAGATTGAGGGATAGCGCTCCGGTGGCTTAGGCTTAGAGGAGGATCAGAACGTTGAGTGAGAGAGAGATGAAGAAGAGAGAATGAAGAAACGGCGCCGCTGTGAAGCAAAAGCGACGAACCCTAATTTCAGAAAAAACCCTAATCAGTTGTTACAATTTGTGAATTGGGCCTATCTGGCCACCAAGCTTAAGCCCACACGATCTGCTAGTGCACCCCTTCCCACTCTATCCTGACTTTTTCTTCTTATTTTTGTTTTGGGCCCAACACCAATATCACCTTTAAGCCCATCCTTTTTTTAATTTCTTTTCTTTTCTTTTGTTTAACAAATACTAATGTTTTTTAATTTTAATTAATTTGTTCTCTTTTCTCTTAGTTAATAATAACACTAATAATAATTAAAATTTTGATTTTTCTTAATTAGTTTTAATCTTTTTTATTTTTTATTTTTTCATACATTTAATATGAAAATACCAAAAAATAATAGATATTTTGTTTAAATTAAATTTTCTTTCTTTAAAACTTTTTTCCTTTTTAAATTAATAAAATACAAAGAATGTTAATAATAAAATATTTAATCTTTCTTTTTTAGAATAGATTTTATTTATTTATTTTCAAATAAATATATGCATTTCATGCTTTATTTCATAATTTGTTATAGCTTTATATTGAATTGAGACAATTCGATTTGGTTGTAATATTTGGACTTTACTATTCTTACGAGATTCATCCCCATTTGTAATAATTGTACCCCCATCCCCGGATACTTTTGTAATAGCTTAGACTTTTAATTCCCGCAATTTATTGCTTTCAATATATTATATAGTAATTAGGCATGTATGGCAAGATTCAAAATCAATCGCTAGATGACCTAATCCAAGAATAAACAACTTGAAATCAATACACAATGCACACTTGCACCCCTAGGGTTTCATCCACTTGTTGCCTTTAAAGTTGGCCATGTTATGCATGTTGAGTATCTTGGCAAAGCAAAAACAAAACAAAAGATCATAGTCCCTCGATGACGCTATCTTGGTTGCCTATACAAAATGATCTAGTCCCTCAAAATTGCTAAAGATACTTGGCAATATTGCTATCATGGTCAAGACGATGACTCGCGCATGTCCTGTTTAACATCCTAATACAAGGTCTTTGAGTAAAATAGGGTAGACAACTCTTGGTTACTTGATCAAAACTTGCAAAAACATCCTTGCTATTTTCAAACACACCTCACAACACAATTTCAAAACATTTCCCAAAAACAAACTTTCAAACATTGAAATATCTTTTCAAAAGACAATACACCTTTGTATACATTCAAACAAGAATCATTACAAAGGTTGCCACAACGATGGCCGCTTTTTAAAAAAATTTAAAAACCACACACAAAGCACCATTTCAAACAATTGAAAAGCAAAAGCAAGTGATCTAAACAAGTAACTAAGAGCCCATGGATAACCATGGATGAAAAGGGTGCTAGCACCTGCCCTTTTCATAATCTACCCCCCGAACCCAAGAAAACATCTCAAAGGTCTTTCCCATGCTTTTTGACCTTTCCTTTGGATAAATAAAAATTCGGTGGCGACTCTTGCTAAACTGAAACATTTGCGAACACAAACACAAAATCTCAAGTCAGTTCTCCCACCGTATCACAGAACTGGCGACTCTGCTGGGAAATTCATCTAAAAGTGGGGTTACCTTAGGGTTTAGATCACCTTTACATGCTTACCTTGTTTGCTTTGATTGCTTTACACTTGGTTCTATTGTTTGGGTTTGAAATCCTCTACCCAGATTTGGGAAACATTCATAGGTAAATAGCAATACGTTGTGGAAACTATGCGGGGTATACCGACATGGTATAAGCAATAGCTATATTAGTGTGACATATTTGTGGGTACCGGTAGCCTTTGAGTCAATCAAAGAGAATACGGGGCCGCTGAGTGATGTCATGAAGCACTAATGAACTCTTAGAACCTTTACTTGACCATCTTGGCCTTTTTAGGGGTAGTGAGATGACCGGCTTTGGTGCAGTCCGAAGTTGGTAGATACTCGATACTACACTCATTGAGGATTATTTTCTTGGAATATTTCGGTCGCCAGTAAAGTGGCTAAACCGAAACAATGAACACAGAAAAAAATCCAGTGATATTGAGCTCCTTAGAACCCGGTTACTATTTCTAGGACAGGTTGAGCCAACTAACTTCAAGAGGGTACTTACCTACAAACTCCACGCAAGCCTAAACTTAAGGACTTGTCTGCTTTGTGTGAATATGATTGTCTGTATATACACTTGCTTACTTTTTCATATCTGCACATAACATCATAAACATCATACCATAGCATTTTCAATAACCATTTCAAGGATCTCGAGGGTCTTTGATGCAGGGTCACGTTGAACCAGACGTCTACCAAAGGGCAAGAGGATTCATTTTCCTCTAAACAAACGCCGTCAAAATCACGTACAATAACTTGAGTCAAGGGCTATGACCCACTTGACATGGTGAGCTTGATTCTCGTGGAAAGACATCCACCGATACGAAGATTCTCCAATCAAAGATGTTGATCGAAGTTCAACCTCTAACATTTTCTTGTGTTTACCCCGCGAGATCCTTGAAAACATGCATCCACATATCATGCATTGTATCATGATAGGTTTCCCCTTTTCAGGTCTCCTTATTTTACTACTTTTTATTTCAGTAGAGATGGCTCTAGAGAGGACTGTCAAAGATATCCAGGCTCAAAATGCTCAACTTCAAGAAATGTTCTTGAACCTGTCCAAGGGGAAAGAAGAAGTGAAAGCTCACCTCACAAGGGGCATGGTCCTAGGGAATCCAGGGGGCATCAGGAATGATTAGTTGGAAGGGCTACAGATTGAGTTGGCAACAATGAAAATTCAGATGATGGGACAACTGGTGGGCCAGATGGCTCTTATTCAAAACTTGGCTCAAGGACAAGAGGAGCTAAAGGTCCTCATCAACAAACTGCACCGGATGGATATAACCAAATGGGGCAAACAACTAGGGTTGAAGATCAAGTCACCATTCATCCTCCTTTGAGATAAGAAGCCAAGGGAAAGTCTCCCCAATTTGCTTCAGGGTCACAAGCCCAACAACAACCTCACCAGTATCAACAGGATAATCGGCGTGAGCGAAATACATCTGAAAAGCACTCCACTGAGGTTAACATGCCATTATCCCAAGTGTTGTAACGCTTGTTGGAAGTCCAGCTAATTGTATTAAGGGACCCTCCTCGGCTTCCCAAAACAGTCTCCCCAGGGTACAATCCAAATGCGAGATGTGTGTATCATTCCAACAGTCCTGGACATGACACCGATAGATGTTGGGCATTGAGAAACAAAATTCAAGATCTGGTTAAAGAAACAACGCTGGAATTCACACAAGATGGTCAGATGAAAATCTTCCGTTGAGGGCTCTCCACCTGAAATGACAAGTTCGAACTAAGAGGCTTTTGTTTCATTTGAATTTTCAAGTTGTAATTTCTTTTGTTATTCAAACAATTATCTGTTAATGTCAAACTATGTTTCATTAATGCATTGCATATGTTTGTCTTTAATTCATCCATTCGTTTTCACTATACTTGAACTATGCTTTATACTTTCTTGATGACATTTAACTCTTGCTAAAAGTTACAAGCCTTTAGAGGGAGGATGACGAAAACAATGTCATAATCTCATACAGTATGCTTTTGGACAGACCTTGCTGACGATGTACAAGCATTTCTTTCAAATCCTAAACATTGGAGTTATAAGGAAGATAATCCCTAGTCAACCCCTTCGAGCCAAAGAAGTAGAAGTTTTTTGTTTTAAACACAAATTGAAACCTTTAATCAAACCTGGGGCAGGGTAGTCTCTCAGTTAATTTAAAATGTGCGTTTAGCCGCAAACTCTCAGTTCGTAATACAGCGAATGACATCAAAATTTCCTTTGGAACCAAAAGACAGTGATGGTTCCTTATCTCATAGGCAGTCATTATCTATCAAAAAAGAAAAGCCCACTGAGTCAAAACCTACAAAGGAGACTTGCGAAAGCTGGGGCATCCCACTGACTGTAATCTCGAAAATAGGAACAGTTTGGCAAAAATCAGGGATAACAAATAAAAAAAGAAGAAAGAGGTCACTACAAATCCTCAACAACATGAAAAATGTTGCAAAAAAATGACTGCCTTCCAACAAATTCAACTTGTGTGAACCATCACCAAAAACGTCGTTCCAGACTCATTTGGAGTTCAAATGCACAATTAACTGAGTTTAGGATTGAAGAACATCACGAAGAGCGGGTGGATACAAATATACTTCGAGCCTTTATCCTTTGTTTCTTAAACCGTGAACCAAGCCATGTTACAACCCTTTAAAAGTCCTAATTGAAGCATGGGTTAGTTCGAAAGCATATTGTTACAAAAGGTATCCTGACTCCTGTAAGGCTTTGCTCTAAATCCTGAGTTAAATCTTTCTTACAAAAGTTTTCTACTAAAAAACGTATTTTTCAAAACTTCGAGACAAGCATAAACTTTGCATTATTTGAATATCATCGTTTGCATATGGCTATTTGTTTGACAGCGAAGAAATTCACACAGTGAATGTTCCGATGAACGAAAGCTCTCTCAGTGAACAAAATCACTTCAAGTGGGATGACACTTCCGTTGCAAAAATCTCATATCAACAAAGGGGACCTGACATGGAATTTTCCAATAAACCTGGGGCAGTCCAGTCAAGATTTCAAGAAATCTCTCAAAGTCCAGTAAACCTGGGGCAGTCCAGTCAAGATTTCAAGAAATCTCTCAATTGCAGAGTAACCTGGGGCAAGTCTCAATCTCCATCACTTGGGGCATTAAACGTCAATCTCATCAAAGGGTTATGTACAGTCCAAACTTCCTGGCAGTGCCACAAACATTTGATACTAGGGGCAATGACGAATCTCTCCAAAATCCTTCTAAAAAGAAATTCAAGAATCCTCGAGAAGTTCATCACCTTTCTAGCAGATCAGCGGTCATGGGTTTATTTCCCCAACACTTGTCAAGGATTTATTCTCCAAAACAAAATTACATTTCAACAACATTCTTAACATATGCAGATTGATCGGCAGGTAAAGGTTCATTACCTTTTAGAGTAGCAGTCGTCAAAGATTCCTTCATTACCTTTTGGAGTAGTAATCGTCAAAGATTCCTTCATCACCTTTTGGAGTAGCAGTCGTCAAAGATTCCTTCATCACCTTTTGGAGTAGTAATCGTCCAAGATTCCTTCATTACCTTTTGGAGTAGCAGTCGTCAAAGATTCCTTCATCACCTTTTGGAGTAGCAGTCGTCAAAGATTCCTTCATCACCTTTTGGAGTAGCAGTCGTCAAAGATTCCTTCATCACCTTTTGGAGTAGCAGTCGTCAAAGATTCCTTCATCATCCGGTTGAGTCAGAGTTAATCCAAGACCTTCTCTGGTTCAGTCAGATCGACACTAAGATCTCCCTGATTCTTATTCCAGTGGAATATATTCCGGGTTTTGCTGTTTCAGATAAACCTCTCAACGATTTATTCTGATTCACTTCCGGATTTTTCACTATCAGAGACGAAGAATCTAACTCTTTTCTCCATCACCAGTTCGGGATTTATTTTCCTCAGCGAGAGGTCGTCTTGAAAAACATTACACATTCGTACATCAGGACATCATACAACGCAATCTCATTTATTTTGAGAACGTCATTGTTTGATATATGTCATGCCACTAACCTTTACCTTGCAGGAAAGATGCAATCAATTTCTCACAAAATAGGTATCATGAAGCCTGGATGTTGACCAGATAACGATACAACACTGTGAAACCTGGATGTTGACCAGATAACAGTAAGGTATACTGTGAAACTTAGATGTTGACCAAATAACAGTTTACTTGGCCAATTACTTTGAATCCCGGATTCAATCGGATATTAGTAGGCCCCGAAATCAAAAGGAAAACTGGAGGCGACCGGATAACCATTTGATTTCCTTCTGAAGACTGGACATTGACCAGATAGAAATACAAGACACTGTGAAGCCTGGAGATCAACCAGATAACAGTTAACCCTTAACAGAATAAAGATTCTCATTCTTGAAACCTCAGAAGATTGGCATACTCCTAAGCTCCTGATACCGTTAACAAAATAAAGATTCTCATTCTTGAAACCTCAGAAGATTGGTATTCTCCCAAGCTCCTAATACCGTTAACAGAATAAAGATTCTCATTCTTGAAACCTCAGAAGATTGGTATACTCCCAAGCTCCTGATACCGTTAACAGAATAAAGATTCTCATTCTTGAAACCTCAGAAGATTGGTATACTCCCAAGCTCCTGATACCGTTAACAGAATGAAGATTCTCATTCTTGAAACCTCAGAAGATTGGCATACTCCCAAGCTCCTGATAACGTTAACAGAATAAAGATTCTCATTCTTGAAACCTCAGAAGATTGGTATACTCCCAAGCTCCTGATACCGTTAACAGAATGAAGATTCTTATTCTTGAAACCTCAGAAGATTGGCATTCTCCCAAGCTCCTGATATCGTTAACAGAATAAAGATTCTCATTCTTGAAACCTCAGAAGATTGGCATACTCCCAAGCTCCTGATACCGTTAACAGAATAAAGATTCTCATTCTTGAAACCTCGGAAGATCGGCATACTCCCAAGCTCCTGATACTGTTAACAGAATGAAGATTTTTCATCCTTGAAACCTCAGAAGATTGGCATACTCCCAAGCTCCTGATACCCTTAACAGAATGAAGATTTTTCATCCTTGAAACTTCAGAAGATTGGCATACTCCCAAGCTCCTGATACCCTTAACAGAATGAAGATTTTTCATCCTTGAAACCTCAGAAGATTGGCATACACCCAACCTCCTGACCCAAACGCCTGAATGAATATTCTCATTCTCGTTTCCCCAGTATATTGGCATACACCCAACTTCCTGACCCAAACGCCTGAATGAAGATTCTCATTCACAAAGTGGCATATAACCCGAGTTCCTGATATTCCCGACAGAATGAAGATTCTCATTCTCAAATTGGCATACAACCTAAACTTCTGAACTTCTTCCAAACAGGAATAAGCATTTCCCTAGAGTCCTGAGCTTACTCTCCAGCGGGATAGCTACTCCCCAACAGTATAGCTATTCCCCACAGAGTTTTTACTCCCCAACAAAATCAAGATCCTCATCTTTGATTCTCCAGCGAAGTTTCTAAGAGCTTTCTTTACTCGCAGCATAAATTTATCAGAAATTTTTTAATCCCCTACAGATTGAAGATTCTCGTTCTTAACTCCTCAGCACAAATTCCCCTAGTAGAATGAAGATTCTCATTCTCAATTCCCCATAGAGTTTTCAAATATTCCCTAGTGGAGTTCTCCTCAGACAACAAAATAGGAATCCCCAGTAGAAGTATTCTAAGCAAAGCTTGAATACACACATACTCTTCAACAGTGGTCCAGGATTTATCTTCCCCGGAAGCAGTCAAAGATTTTATTATCTCCAAGCAGTCAAGGATTTATTTTCCTCAGCAAGACAGCTCATCAGCTTACATGCGCATACATTGCATTCATATATCATAAACATTGATAAAAACACATATATTGCATCATACATTTCATGCAACATAACTTTGTGTTTCAGCTAATATTTTACCCTTTTCGGGATAAGATTAACAAGCTACTAACCTCAAGGATCATGAAAACAGTTTACGGATGCTTCCAAACACGGACGTTAAGCTATCGCTTGTTCAGATTCAGCTCATGAAAATAGTTTACGGATGCTTCCAAACACGGATGTTAATCTATCGCTTGTTCAGATTCAGCTCATGAAAACAGTTTACAGATGCTTTCAGACACGGATGCTAATCTATTTCTTATTCAACCTCAAGGATCATGAAAACAGTTTACGGATGCTCCAAACACGGATGCTAATCTATTGCTTATTCAGACCCCCAGCTCAGAGACGTTCCAGACATGGATACCTTCCTGATACTCATTCTTTCACCTACAACATACAATTCAACAAACATTCTTGGATGGCATCTTTAAGCCCATTCCCTCAACCATACTTTGACGAGTGCAAATTTTTGGGCACTCTAGTGTCCAATCATCTTTTACCTTCGAGTCACGAACGGCAAATTTGTCGATCTAACTCTTCAGGTTCAAGAAGATTGAACAGGGGCAGTTGTTGTACCCCAAAATTTTCCCTCCCTTTTTCACAAGAAATCACAACCCTAGGGTTTTTCTCGAATTTTCAAGATTGGCTCAGGAATCGATCAAACAGACTTTTCTATGGCAGTAAATCAAGAATTAAGGTTTCTCTTGCATTTCTCAGAAGAAATTGAATTCTCAGAAATTCAAATTGACTGTCACATGTTTTCACACTTTTTCGAGTTTGTTGAAAGATTACTGGTTGTTCTCAAGGCCTGTTTATCTGAGACAAGAAATGAGAGCTGAGACTGTCATGTGGAATATTCAGGTTTTGTTTGATCCAGGTTAACCAGATAATGTGCGTCTGTTAAGACATTTGTTTTGTTAATGGAATGAAATGCTTGCTTGTTTATTGGAATACCCAATGCGTATTTTGATTGGAATGTTGTTGCAAGGTTACGAGATTGCAGAGTTATTGGATTACTTAAAGTTTAAGTTATCTGTATTGAGTTTATTGGAATGCAGTTTCAGTTATTTTAAATCATGAATCTTAAATAATAAGTGAAGATGCAAAGAAAGAACTGCAAGTTATTAACAGTAGAAGAGTTTTATTGGATATCAGATTATCTCACAAAGACTTTTTCATTTATTTCAAAAAATGTTACAATAGAGTTTATCATTTAAATGCTTGAAGTTGTGCAACTTATTGTATTTGAAAATTAAATTGGTACATTTGTTTGAATATTTATCCCTAAGTTACAAAGAAAAAAGTCTAAGCCTAAGCTTCCATTGCTCCCGTGCTCGCCACAAAGTCTTCTGCTTCCTCTGCTTTGTCATCACCCAAGTTGTGCTCACATGAAAGAAAGACAACGAAAACAGGATTAGTACAGTTAATTAAATAGAATTTTCAAACAAAAAAGAAAGGAAAATTTTCATCATTAAAGTTTGCCGTCTGGAATCAGAAGTGCTATTGTTCATCACGTTTTTATTTTCCTCTTTGCAAATCACAAGAAGATTTCTCTTCTTGGTTCACAAAGTGAAAAATAAAAATGCAAATTGAAGAATGCAAAAGAAAATTTATTCAAAAGCATTAAGGCGCCAAACTGCATTACAAAACATAGGCCAAACTGTACAAAGCAAGTTACAAAGGCAAACTGAAGCATTGCAACTTAACCAAACAGCATGGCAAAACAATGCAGCAACTGAAGCACAAGGCGTCAAAATACTAAACAACACAGCAGGCCAAATTGCAACATTACAAAGTCAGCAAACCAAGCATTGCAACAAAACTAAACATTGCAACAAACCAAACTGTCAAGCAAAGCAAACTGAACAAAGCAAATTGGATGCAGCATACAAGGCAAGTACAAGTACAGACACAGCAGGCCAAAAGTAAAATGCAGGAGGTAAACCAAATCACAAGTCAAAGGCTTGTCACAGCTTTTCATCATCTTCCAGGATTTTAGGCAAAACTTTTCAGAAAATAAGAAAAAGCAAAAAAAAAGTGCTTTGTCATTGAGAGAGAAAGAGAGAAAAGATATCACCTTTTTGAGATTGTACAGTTTGGCAGAAAATCTATCACAAGTTGCAAAACAAAAAGCAAAAAGGATATAACAGATAGGGGTGTTCGCGGTTCGGTTTGGATCGGTTTAAAAGCAAAAACTCATCCGATCCAAAGATTAATTCACTTAAGGTTCGGTTCGGTTTTGGATGATATATTTAAAAAAATCCAATCTGATCCGATCCAATTTTATGCGGTTTAATTTGGATCGGTTTTTGGATATCCAAATTACACATTATATTTTTATTAATATTATAAAACTACTAATAAATCATAGATTTGATATAATATATAACATATAGTATATTAAAAGTTAATATTACAAAATGAGAGTGATTGATTATGCTTGAAATAATAAAAATAAATAGATTATACCAAACTAATAAATATTATTAAAAAAATTATTATCATCTAAAAATAAATTCACATAACATGTCATACTAATAAAAACTAAATAATTATCAAAATATATTTATGCGGTTCGGTTTGGTTTGGATCGGTTTTGAAAAATTCATCCGAAATCCAATCCGAACCGATCGGTTTTCATAAAATAACATCCAAACACAACAAATAACTTTCGGTTTTTTATGGTTTTCGGTTTTTTGGATTGGTTTTCGGTTTTTTATTTGGATTGGTTTGGATTTGAACACCCCTAATAACAACACAAAGTCAGAAGGGGGAACAGGGTGCATCAAAATACATCAAACCCAAACAGCACAACCTGTTATCAAATAAGTCACAAAACCTGTAACAGCTAGAAACCACAAACTCCAAGCCAAGCCTGAAAACTCACAAGTTAAAACCTGTTATCAAACAACATCAAAAAGCTGTTAGCAGAACCAAAATCCCCAACTTGTTATCAAACTCAACTCTCCCAAAAAACCTTCAACAGTTTCAAACACAAAAGCTTTCAAAATGGCCTAACAAGTTTCAACAACCCACAGCCAAGAAACAAGCTTGCAAAACTGTAAACCTGTAGTTCCAAAACAAAGCTGTAAAACCTGTGCAAACAATACACAAGCACACCAAAACCTACAGTTCCCAAAACAAAAACAAGTTGGCCAAACTACATAGCCAAATTGTACATCCAAACTGTAAACAAAAAAAACCATAACTGCATAACAATTTGAGCCAACAAGCCTGAAACCACTCTCCCAAAACCTGTAACAGTTTCAAACCTTCCCAACATTCCAAACCCAGTCCTAAAATAACCATTTCCAAAATTCCAACAGTTTCACAACTTATACAAACAAAGTTTCAGAACTATCATAATCAAAAATCATCATCAGCATTCAAGTTCAAGAGAGAGGAAAGAGCTTCAGAACAAGCATCATCATCAACTAACATCAACAACAGAATTTCAACAACAAAGTTTCAGAATACATTAGCATCATCATAGTTCAAGAGAGAGGAAAGAGTTTCAGAAGCAAACAACTACCAACAAAATCAAAGGGTTCAGAAGTGAAATCATCATCAAAGTTTCAAAAGCCAAATCATCAACAAGAATCAGAGGCATTACCGTTGTCATCATTTCCTCTCCTCCACCTCTAGCCACCAAGGAACGCCGCCAGCTCGAATCTCTTTCCTCTCCATTTTTTTCAGAAAAAACCCCAAGGTGAATTTCTTCTCAAACCCTTTTCTTCACCTCAATAAGCCATACAATACAATAGATTAATAAAACTGTAAAATCAAACAAGCTTGAAAACTGAAAAATGCTAAATCAAAGAGGAACGAACCATACTGTTTCACCAAGGTCATTGAACGTTAGGAAGAGGTTAGAGATTAAGGGATAGCGCTCCGGCGGCTTAGGCTTAGAGGAGGATCATAACGTTGAGTGAGAGAGAGAGATGAAGAAGAGAGAACGAAGAAACGGTGCCGCTGTAAAGCAAAAGCCACGAACCCTAATTTCTGAAAAAACCCTAATCAGTTGTTACAATTTGTGAATTGGGCCTATCTGGCCACCAAGCTTAAGCCCACACGATCTGCTAGTGCACCCCTTCCCCCTCTATCCTGACTTTTTCTTCTTCTTTTTGTTTTGGGCCCAACACCAATATCACCTTTAAGCCCATCCTTTTTTTAATTTCTTTTCTTTTCTTTTGTTTAACAAATACTAATGTTTTTTTAATTTTAATTAATTTGTTCTCTTTTCTCTTAGTTAATAATAACACTAATAATAATTAAAATTTTGATTTTTCTTAATTAGTTTTAATCATTTTTATTTTTTATTTTTTCATACATTTAATATGAAAATACCAAAAAATAATAGATATTTTGTTTAAATTAAATTTTCTTTCTTTAAAACTTTTTTCCTTTTTAAATTAATAAAATACAAAGAATGTTAATAATAAAATATTTAATCTTTCTTTTTTAGAATAGATTTTATTTATTTATTTTCAAATAAATATATGCATTTCATACTTTATTTCATAATTTGTTATAGCTTTATATTGAATTGCGACCATTCGATTTGGTTGTAATATTTGGACTTTACTATTCTTACGAGATTCATCCCCATTTGTAATAATTGTACCCCCATCCCCGGATACTATTGTAATAGCTTATACTTTTAATTCCCGCAATTTATTGCTTTCAATATACTGTATAGTAATTAGGCATGTATGGCAAGATTCAAAATCAATCGCTAGATGACCTAATCCAAGAATAAACAACTTGAAATCAATACAAAATGCACACTTGCACCCCTAGGGTTTCATCCACTTGTTGCCTTTAAAGTTGGCCATGTTATGCATGTTGAGTATCTTGGCAAAGCAAAAACAAAACAAAAGATCATAGTCCCTCGATGACGCTATCTTGGTTGCCTATACAAAATGATCTAGTCCCTCAAAATTGCTAAAGATACTTGGCAATATTGCTATCATGGTCAATACGATGACCCGCGCCTGTCCCGTTTAACATCCTAATACAAGGTTGTTTACCAAATGCAATGGTAAAACAACACTGTCAAAAGGGTTAAGAACGTATAGGAAAGATCTTTGAGTAAAATAGGGTAGACAGCTCTTAGTTACTTGATCAAAACTTGCAAAAACATCCTTGTTATTTTCAAACACACCTCACAACACAATTTCAAAACATTTCCCAAAAACAAACTTTCAAACATTGAAATATCTTTTCAAAAGACAATACACCTTTGTATACATTCAAACAAGAATCATTACAAAGGTTGCCACAACGATGGCCTCTTTTTAAAACATTTTCAAAACCACACACAAAGCACCATTTCAAACAATTGAAAAGCAAAAGCAAGTGATCTAAACAAGTAACTAAGAGCCCATGGATAACTATGGATGAAAAGGGTGCTAGCACCTTCCCTTTTCATAATCTATCCCCCGAACCCAAGAAAACATATCAAAGGTCTTTCCTGTGCTTTTTGTCCTTTCCTTTGGATAAAATAAAAAATCGGTGGCGACTCTTGCTAAACCGAAACATTTGCGAACATAAACGCAAAACCTCAAGTCAGTTCTCCCACCGTATCACAACTGTCAAGTATAAGATCAAAGGCCTTCCTTCAACTGGAGGCATCAGAATTGGTGGCTCTTGGAGGTATTCCTTGATCCTTTCGAAAGCGGTCTGACATTCATCATTCCATTTTACTACTTGATCTTTCTTTAGCAGCTTGAAGATTGGCTCACAAGTAGGAGTCAGATGTGAAATGAATCAGGCAATGTAATTCAGCCGTCCCAAAAAACCTCTAACTTCCTTTTCTGTTCGGGGAGCTGGCATTTCCTGTATATCCTTCACCTTTGCGGGATCCACTTGAATACCTTTATCACTAACGACGAAACCCAGCAGCTTACCAGACCTTACCCCGAAGGTGCACTTGTTTGGGTTTAACCTCAGCTTGTACATCTTCAACCTGTCGAACAGCTTCTGGAGATGGTCAAGGTGTTCTTCTTCAGTTTGGGACCTTGTGATCATGTCATCAACGTAAACCTCAATCTCATGGTGAATCATGTCGTGGAACAAAGCGACCATGGCGCGCTGATAAGTTGCCCCGACATTCTTCAACCCGAAAGGCATTACCTTGTAACAGAAGGTGCCCCACTGTGTAACGAAAGTTGTCTTCTCCATGTCCTCGAGAGCCATCTTAATCTGATTATAACCAAAAAAACTATCCATAAAGGAGAAGATCTTATGCTGCGCGGTGTTGTAGACCAGAACATCGATGTGAGGCAGTGGGAAATCGTCTTTGGGGCTCGCCCTGTTCAGATCTCTATAGTCCATACACATCCATACCTTACCATCCTTCTTAGGTATCGGAACCACGTTGGAGATCCACTGCGGATAAGAAGTAACAGCTAGAAAACCAGCGTCGAACTGTTTCATGACCTCAGCTTTGATTTTCTCAGACATCTCAGAGCGTATACGGCGAACTTTCTACTTTACCGGAGGACAGTCTTCTTTAGTTGGCAAGTGGTGTACCACAATATCAGTGTCTAAACCAGGCATATCTTCATAAGACCAAGCGAAGATCTCAACATAGTCGCGTAGCATGTGTATCAACCGCTGCTTGACACTAGGTTCCAGATTTTCACCTATCTTGACCTCTTTCTTGTCTTCTTTCGTCCCCAAATTTACTGATTCCGTTGGCTCTTCATGAGGCTGTATGGCCCTCTCTTCCTGTAGTAACAGTCTAGCAAGCTCCCCAGGCACTTCACAATCATCCTCACCTTCGTCCTCGGCTTGGTTGATCGGATTTTCGAAGTTATAATTGGCAATAGCAGAGTCGTTACCAATGGGATCCAGAGTGGATGTGGATCTGCATTATGATATGTGAGTGTGTGTAAGACAATAGTTGTTTGGATAAAGTGAAATATAGAAAGGAAAAACAAGGAGCGCAAAATTTGTAATGCAAGAAACGTCCAATGCTTTATTGATGATATATGAAAATGACAAATAATAAGCCCTCACAAACAAAGCCAAGGTGCCTCGGGCAAGGCACCGGGCCATATAGTTTCAAACTGTTTGTTACAAATCTCAAAACAAAAGTCAATTACTGTGTAATAAAAGTAACGGGCACGAATTCTTTCGCCATCTAGTTGTTCAAGCCACCGTTGGTAGTCGGGTAAATCCAGTTGTCGAACTCTGACTCTTCTTCATCGTCTTCAATTGCATTCACTCCCGGGTTACTGATGTGCAGGGGAGGTCTTCCAATCCGCGCACGCTGAACAACCCTTTTAGCCTCTGCAGTAAATCCCAAACCAAACTTCTCAGTCTTGTGTGCAAAGTCAGGGAGTTGACCCCAATTTGCACACCCACCTTTCTCAATTACAGTCCTGGCATCCTTGAGGGAGGCCATCTTCATCGGTGGTTTGTTAGTAGCAACTTCAGTTGACGCCAAAGTCTGGGGGACCTCTTCAAAGTTCTGACACGGGGTTTCGATGAACTCTCCATCCATCTCCACATACCGAAAGGAGTTAAGATGACTCACCATGTACTCCTCTTCTCCTCGCACCGTAACGATCTTCCCCTTCACCGGATATTTCAACATCTGATGGAGCGTAGAAGTCACTGCCCTAGCCTTATGAATCCAAGGGCGACCCAGTAAGCAAGAATAGGATGGTCGGATATCCATCACATAGAAAGTAGATGCAAAAGTCTGAGAGCGAACTTTAATATGGACGTCCACCTCCCCGTGCACCATCCTTTTTGACCCATCGAAAGCTCTAACCACAATATTTCTCGGCTTCAGAATCAAACCTTCACAGTCCAGGCGGTCTAGTGCCTTCTTTGGCAAAACATTCAATGAGAACCCAGTATCCACCAGTACATGGGCCAGAGTAGTGCCTCTGCACTTGATCGAGACGTGCAGAGCGTCATTGTGATTTCTTCCTTTAGCAGTCGGATCTGCGTCTGAGAAACCCAACCCGTTGTCGGTAGTTAAACTAGCTACGCAGTCTTTGAATTGATCGTCAGAAGTTTCCTGCGGCACGTGTGCAGTTTTGAGGAAAGCAATTAAAGCCTTTCCATGGGCTTCCGAACACAATAACAAGGACAACATGGAGATTTTTTATGGCGCCTGCCCCAACTGCTCAACTACGTTGTAGTCGCTTTTCTTGATAATCTTCAGAATTTCCTCTATCTCCTGCTTAGAGGTCTCTACAATGATCTTCTTAGGTGCCTTCGTCCGGGCATGCTCACCTATGATTTATTTGCCCCGAGTGCCAGATGACTCGGCGACAGGGGGGATAACTGGAGTAAGAATTGGAATAGTAGCTGATGTACTAGTAGATGGGATAACGACAGGTTTGTGAACAGCCAGAGGGGAAATCTCGGGAGAGAAAATCCTTCCACTTCTGGTGACCTTGCTAGCCTCGACAATATTGTTGATATCAGCATCAGCTTATTTAACCTTTAAGTCTTGCTTAACTCCATGGTAATACACATCGGCCCCATAGTGCCAAGGGACAGCCTTATCTGAAGTGTACGGGATAGGACCAGGGATAGTAATGATTAACTGAGCGATTCTTGGAATAGGTGTAATCCTAACAGACTTTCTCGAGGAAGCCTTGGAAGGATTAGCGGAAATGGTTATGATCGCAACATCTTCAACTGGAACTAACAGAATCAAAGTCTTCTCGAACAGGATCTCTTTGTTATCCATCAGGCGTTGAACACCTGATTTCAATAAATGGCAACCAGCAGGCAGGATTGAACATAGGTGGTAACCTTTGCCACAACCCGGAAATAAACCGGCCAACAATAGATTCTTCTTAACTGTCACCAAAGGAGTAGAAACTTATTCCACGGAGGTCACAAATAAATCATCGTCCACAGCATTTACTCCATGATCATGCTTGGGTGTAGGAGCAGTTATGACGTTGGGTTTCTCTGGAGCGTCAAACTCAATCTCTTTAGCTTCAATCAAATCTTGCACCTTATTCTTCAAGGCCCAGCAGTTGTTCGTATCATGACCCGGGCTATCGGAGTGATAGGCACAGCGGGCGTTCGGATTATATGGCGGAGATGTGGTGCTGGGATTCTTCGGGGCTTCCCTCAGAGTTACCAGGTTGGTCTTCAACAATTGTGGTAGAATTTGAGACAAATTCATATTAAGCCGAGTGTATTGTCTTTGTGGTCTCTCCATTATTTGCTGATTGTTGCGTTGTGGGGCAACGGTGGGTCTTGATATTACTACCGCATTTACTGTTTGACGGCGTTCAGGTCTGCTTTGGCTCCTCGAGCCGTAGACTGCACTAGCTTCTTTCTTACCAGTTAAAGGCCTCTTTTATGCACTTGATGAAGCACCTTTATGTATCTTACCACTTCGGATACCAGCTTCCACTCTCTCCCCAGTCAAAATCAATTCCGTAAACCCAGATGATGAACTGCCGATCAGATGATTGAAAAATGGACCAGACAACGTCCCTAGAAACATATCAACCAACTCCCTGTCAGACAAAGGAGGTTGGACTCTTCCAGCCATATCTCTCCACTTCTGAGCATAGTCCTTAAAACCTTCACTTGCACCCATAGACATACCCTGAAGCTGAGTACGAGTGGGAGCAAGGTCGGCGTTATACTGATACTGCTTGTAAAAAGCAGCAGCAAGGTCCTCCCAGTTTCGGACATTAGCTCCTTCCAGTTGATAAAACCATTCAAGCTGAGTCCCTAACAGACTATCTTGAAAGAAATGCACCCATAAATTTCTATCAGCAGTGTAAGGTTGGATTTTTCGGACATACGAGCGAAGATGGAGTGTTGGACAGGATACTCCATCGTACTTAGCAAAAACCGGAGCTTTTAATTTATGAGGGATCACCAGCCCAGATGCTAATCCCAGATCTCCGAAGTCTAACCCAGGGATCTTCTGAATCTCCATAGCACTCAGACGGTATTCAAGTTGTTTGTACCTATCCTCAGTAAGAGGATATTGTTCATCATCAAAATCAGTGTCATTATCAGAGACCACAGGGCTGGGACCTTTTTCTTCCTCTTGATTCTCTCCTCCTTTGGATGAAAGAGATAGATCAGCTTCCTGTTGCAACCTATTCCAAAATCTATGACCCATATTCAGAAGAACCACCTTCTTCTTCTTCTTCTTCTCCTTCAGGATGAGAGTCTTCAAATCCTCTTGCCCTTTAGCCAAGCTCAAGAACATCTCTTGGAATTGGGCATTTTGTGCCTGAATTGCTTTGATGGCTTGATCGGTAAGTATTTCAGAAGACATTTTGTGCTGAAATAAACAGCGAAGAAGATGATAAACCTGTAACGGTACCTGTAATGATGTGCATGATAATGGAATGCGTATGGAATGATTTCAAAGACTTTGGGAGATTCAAATTTTCAAACCAAGAAATAAACAAACTTTATTAGATTAAACTTGTAAAAATGTTTAACAATGCCTTCAAGGCGTTACAAAAGAAATAAACTGAAAACAAATCTAAACTAGAAAAAGCAAAAATCAGAAATCCCATGGTCTCTTCCCCTTCGTGCTGACGTAGTCATTAATCGTCCTTTCATTCTCAAGTTGCCTCGTGAGCTTCAAGATCTTCCTCTCTTGCTCATGATACTTCTCTATGTAGGTATCCCTTTCCTCTTTCAACTGAATCCAGGATCTCTTCAATGCTCCAAGATCAGTAGGCATGTAGGGATAAAGGACTGTATAAGGAATGCCCTCTTCATTGGTATGCTCCACAATTACTGGCAACACAGCTTCATAAGGCATCCCAAGCTTATGAGCACGGGCTCGAACCCACTGGAGATAAGGTTGCATAGGGAGAGAAGTCTTTGGTCCTAGCTCTTGACGGTCAGACCTGTTCACCATGCCCCAAGCTCGTATAAATCTTCGGCGATGCTCATCAACATCCCCCTTATAGTCAAATACAATATATGTAAGAAGTAGCTCATGAGGACCGTCTCTCCGAGCGCGACCAAACTGTTGTAAAGCCAAACAAGTACTATAGGTTATTCCCCCTCTAATTCCAAGTAACGGGAAATTAGGGTATCCCCCACATCGATCAATGACAGCAACACTCTCCATAGCCTTAGAACTCCAAAGAATGTATGTATGGGCAAGGGACATTATTCTGTAAGACCATCCTAAACCTTCCTCATTATTCAACACATATTAGGGGAGGTGTGAAATAAACCACCTCGCCAGCAGCGGCATACAACACATAAGGGTCCCTCTTCTTCGCACAGTTCGAGTATAGAGGGCATGCAAAATATCACCCAGAAGAGTAGGCACGGGATTGCGAGACAAGAAGATCTTAACCGTATTCACATCTATGAAGGAATCTGGATTCGGGAAAAGAACCAAACTGTAGATAAGGAGAGCCAAGATGTCTTCGAAAGCCTGAAAGTCCAAACTATCCCATAACTGTTGAGCTTGATCTATCAGAAGCTTGGCTAAGAAACCTTCAACCCCGCTTCGTGTCTCCTAGTTGGATACTACATCAGTCTTTTTTAGATGCAAAGCTGAAGCAATGTCCTATGGTCTAGGAGTCTCTTCCAAACCTATGAAGGGCATCTGCTCAAGGATGGATATGCCCAATAAGTGAGAAAACTCTTCCATAGTGGGAACTAGCTGATAATCCGGGAAACTGAAGCAATGATGCACCGGATCGAAGAACTGGAAAAGCACACTCATCATATGCTCATCAAACTTTGAGGTAACCAAGCTAAGAAGTTGACCATGTCTCCTAATGAAAGAAGAAGTATCAGAAACTCTCGAGGCTAAATCTTTGAGTTGAGCAGGTATTTGCACAAAGTTAACTCGGATGGTGTTTCTGCGCATGGAAGCCATAATCTGCAAAACAGAACAAAGATAAATCCCCTTGGTCTTTGAAATGGTTAGTATAATGAAGTATGCATGCTATGTTATAATGCATGATGTCATGATAAAACACACAATAGGTATAGCAGATAACAGGCATGGTAAAGGCAAACAAGTCACACAAAAGCCCTTAAATTTCAGGCTTGCTTGGGGTCTAGGTACTACCCTCTTGAAGTTCAGTTGGTTTCAACCTGTTCTAATAATAGTAACCGGGTTCTAGAGGTTCTCAATATCACTGACCATCCTCCATCGGTCATGGTTTCAGCTCACGCAATCTTTTCTTGCGGACGGAACTATCTCAAGAGTATGGTCTCAATGAGTGTAGCATCGAGTATCAACCAGTTCCCAGCTTTACATCGACACCGGCTATCTCACTACTTTCCAATGGCCAAGTTGGTCTATTAAGGGTTCTAAGGTCAGTTTATGTTTAACGACACACATAGCAGCCCGGTATTCTCATCGTTTCTCCACAAGGGATACCGGTACCAACCAATGTGCCACATCAACGTAGCTACTGCTTCAACCGTATCGGTCTACACCGTACAGTTCCCTCACAGTGTATTGCTACTTACCTAAAAGGTGTTCCCCAGATCCAGGTTAGGATCTATAGTAACTCCCAATACAAAACCCTCAAAAGTAAAGCAACCAAAACAAACAAGAGAAGCAAATATGATGACTAAATCCTAAGGTATACCCCACTTATTTATTTCCCCAGCAGAGTTGCCAGTTCTGTGATACGGTGGTAGAACTGGACTATTTTTAGGAAAATACTGGTTTGCGTTTTGCGTTTTGCGTTTGTGTTCGCAAAATGTCGCGGCAAGCAAGAGTTGCCACCGACTTTTATTTTATCCAACTGGAAAGGAAAAAAATCACAGAAAAATTCCTTTTTCGAGATTTTGAGTACGGGGGTAGATTATAGAAAGGGAAGGTATTAGCACCCTTTCTATTTGTGGTTTTCCACGGGCTCTTAGGTACTTGCTCATCATTTTAAAAAAAATTCTTTTGCGTTTGTGTGTTTTGAAAAGTTTTTGTTTTACTTCGATTTAACCCTTGCTTCTGTCTTCAAGAGTGTTACGAAGTTATTTTGAAAACTTTGTTTGAAAAGTGTGTAAGTATGGAAAAGTTTGATTTTTGAGCAAGTACCTACTAGCATCTACCTACTCGAAAAAGAGAATGTTTTTGTTCTTGTTTCCTTTAGACAGCGCTATCCTATTTATTAGAGAAATAGGAAGCACTGTCGTTGGAGTTGTAAGGGTCAATTCGAAAGGGACATATGATCACTAAAGCAATGTTAGGATGTCTTAGTAATAACCCTAATGTCTTACGATCATATTCGAGGCAACATTTTCGAGGCAACCTTTCTGAGGCAACATTTCCGAATGGGACATTTGATCTTTGTTTTAGACAAGAGAGTGACCACTAAAACACCCTATACTTAATGATCGTTTCCCGAAGGCAACCGAAGTGAGAGTATACCCTAGTAGTGCGCATGTGCGAGTGATTCAATTTCAGTTATTATCTTTGCACATTTAAGGTTTGCTAACCATTTTTAAATTAACATACATTCTTGTCATGCAATCCTATTATCATACATCTAACAGTTAATATTTGCGAGATTTAAAATGCGGGAAATAAAGCTACGCTATTACAAGGCTTCGGGTGGGGGATTAATTACATAGCCAAAAACTCGTAAAACGATAAATAAAAGAAAAATTCTAATTAAACTATTACATCCCATGAGCAGTTACATTAATATTTGCAAAAAATAATAAACGCGCGCGATGAATTGAGAACGAAAGAAAACTAGGGTTTTGACCCCGTCTAACCTAATTAAAAGAAAAATTAATTTTGTTGTTTTTTTATTATTATAAGAAAATAAGGTTTTAATTAAATAAGTACAAACCTAATTACTAATTAAATTAAATTAAGGAAAATAATTAATTTTGACCTATTTTTGCATTTTTTTTGTTATTTTAAGAAAAGAAAATGAAGATTAAATCAAACAAACCCTAACTTTCTAATTTATTTTAAGCTATTTACAAAAAAAAAAGGTTAAAATTGCCCTAAAATTAGATTAAACTAATTGAATTAATTTTGATGAAAATAAAATAAAACCTAAATTCTAATTTGGTGAAATTGATTTTATGGATTTTTTTTATAAAAAGAATTAATTTTTATGTTAGAAAATGATTAAAGCAAAATAAACAAATAAAAGAAAATATAAGAAGGATAAAGAAAAGGGCTTGGTGTCAACGGCTCTGATCAGAGGATGATGAACCAGAAGATAGCGGTGATCAGAGGATGATTGTCCAGAAGATGATGGTGATCAGAGGATGATGATACTGGGCCTGCTCCTGGCTGGTGGATCCAGCAGATTATGGCCATTAGAAGATGGGGTGCACTGGATCTAGTTCTGAATGGGATCCAGTGGATAATGCCCAGAGGATGCTTGATCCGGTCCTGATTGGTGTATCCAGGAGATGATCCTCAGAAAGTGCAAGCGCTGGATCTGATGAAAACAAAGGGGAAAAGAAATGCCAAAAGGTCACGCCTAGGATCGAACCCATAATGATGAACTTGTGACTTCCTTCTTCTGACCAACTGCGTTGGGTGTTAGTTTATCAATACAACAGAAACAAACAAATAGATCAGAACTATAGGTTTCTGGCCAGAATAAACGCGCCAGAATTTAAACCGGCCAGTAGAGTTATGACACACCATCGTCTTCTTCCTGGATCTGTCGTTTAAAACTCTAAACCTTTACCTACATGTATGGCGTTGTAGCTATAACCCTGTGCATCTTAGAAATTGTATACAAACAATATAAATAAAATCCAAGACCGTGGATCAGCTGGGTTTGACCCGCTGATTACAATGGTCTCCTCCATTTGGGCCAATTATTCATGTATAAGAAAACCCTAAAACGATCCAAGAAAACCTAACAATGGTGGATCTCTGTATGGTTAGCGAAAATTCAATTAATTATGACCAATAGCTTGCAAATGTTTCACTGAACAAGAATATATGAAGAATTCGTGCTATAAGTGCCAGAATCATGATATTGAATTTCAAGAAAGTGGTGAAGTCGTGAGTCACTTACAGTGAGTTTTTGTGCACCAAAATGTTTGCTAAGGATTGGTATGGACTTCTTGAACACCCAGGAAACGAATGAGATAGCTTGGAAGGCTTGAGAATGCCTGGAACAATGAAATCAGATTGCATTTTTCTCCTGATTTTTTGAAAGTTGTTCTTCACTCTACACGCCTCCAACCTTTGTCCTTTTGATCTGAATTTGTCCAATATATATCATTG
The DNA here is from genome assembly GCA_948472305.1 of Vicia faba. NCBI lineage: Eukaryota > Viridiplantae > Streptophyta > Magnoliopsida > Fabales > Fabaceae > Vicia > Vicia faba. The sequence goes on from OX451741.1 coordinate 1,241,075,208, forward strand.
AGTGAATTAGGTTTACAAATGTGCATCTAATCTTTGTAATTATGAAGATTTGATCCTTGATTCACACTTGTATCCAATCTTTCCAAAACAAGATAAAATCAATATTTTTGTGTACCAACATGCCTTGCACGATTTGATTGCATTGCTAGCTGTATAAGAGACATGAAATATGCACAAAATCTCAAGGTTTAAATGATTTTGATATTTCCATGATTTTATTTTGATTTAATTTGATTTAATTGAAATAAAAATCAAAATAAATGGCAAAAACAAAATAAAGGCAAATGGGAAGGATCATGGGTCGTGGACCATGTTACAAACTCAAAACAAGTACAAAAAGTTGGGCCCATTTGACAAAAATTGCAATTTGAGGCACTTTTGACTTTTGGCAATTTTGCAAAAAAAGGTCAACTGCACCAATGCATAACTTCTTCAATTTTGACTCTATGAAGGTGTTCTTTGACTTTTTATAAAGCTTGATATGTCCTCTAAGCAACCTTTTTGGTCTCATCTTAATAGAGTCTTTCATTTTCATGTATGAAGCTTTGACAAAAAGGTGTTTTTGTTGACTTTTCAAAGTGACATATAATGTCCAAATTCATAACTTCTTGTGAGTGCATATTTTGAACTCTGGAGCTGAAGATGAATTTTAGGGAATTGCATCCTCTTCAAAATGAGATTTGGATGGTTCATTTATGACAAAGTATGAGAAAGTTATGCTTGGTCAAAATTGAGTTGACTTTTCCTACAAAACCCTAATTTAGCAACTTTTAGGTTTTGATGAATTGTGAGAAATCCTTGAGGAATCATGATCAACCCTTTATCAAATGATTAATAATACTTCAAAATGAGGATGTTGACCAAAAATCTTGAAGTTTGAGTGTATGTGGGCCACAGTTGACTTTTGCTCTAGCACAATCGATTTTCAGGCCTTTGGGCAATTGACTGAGCAAACTTCCTCTGCAAGGCTTGAAACTTGACATGGGTGATCTTGATAACATATTAGGGAAATGGTGAGCATTTGGTATCCTTTTGATTCAAACATCTTGATGCAAACTGAAACCCTAATTTGAGGTAGACTGCCTTAGGAGAGAGTTTGTCTGGTCAACCCTTGGACTTCCTTAAGCAATTTGAGAATCTTACTTGAAATGTTTTGAGAAATATGGGAGGGAAAATTTTGGGGTACAACAGCTTCCCCTGTTCAATCTTCTTAAACCTGAGGATGTAGATTTGCTTGCTTGCCTTTCGTGATCCGAAGGTGGAAGATGATTGAACACTAGAATGCCCAAGAAATTTGCACTCGCATGGAGTGGTACTTGTCTTGTGATGCCGGGAATGGGATTATAGATGCCATTTGGAGATCGATGACAGAAGATGGGCTTAAAGATGCCATCCGAAGGAGTTTCGATCGCCTAAGAGATTCCTTAGCGAGAATCCGTATACTTGTTGTTGAGGAAGATTTCGCTAGGGAATGCTGATCTATGTTTTGGTAAAAGTTGAATTTTAGGAGCTTCGGTTGTCTGTTATTCTACTGGGAAATCGTATCTTAGTCGAGGAGGCGCAAATGAACTACTATCCGGTCGTGATCCAGGCTTCGTAGTGATAAGATCGACTGCTATTTGGTCGTGCTCCAGGCTTTACAGTGACTTACTGGGGAGATGAGATTAAACTTGCTATCCAGTCGTAATCCAGGCTTTGCAATTTCTCAATTCTAATCTGGTCGTACTCCAGGCTTCAGAAGGAATTAAGTTGTTATCCGGTCGCATGTGGGCTTCAACTTGAATTTAGGGCACACTAATATCCGGTCGACTCCGGACTTCTTAGTAATTGTCCAGGTAACCTGCTATTTGGTCAAAATTCAAGCTTCATAGTGTCTTGTACTGTTATCTGGTCGTAATCACAGGCTTCACTGTCCTTTACTGCTATCTGGTCGTAATCCAGGCTTCACGATGTTTTATACCATTATTCGGTCGAATCCAGGCCTCATGGTGTTTTGTAATGCTATCTGGTCGATTCCAGGCTTCACAATACCTTACTTCTTATCTGGTCGTATTCCAGGCTTCAGAAGAAATCAAGTGGTTATCCAGTCGCATCCGGGCTTCCATTTGACTTTAAGGCCTACTAATATCTGGCCGATTTCTGGGCTTCATAGTAATTGGCCGGGTAAACTGCTATTTGGTTAAAATCCAAGCATCACAGTGTCCCTTATTGTTATCTGGTCGTAATCCAGGCTTCACTGTCTTTTACCGCTATCTGGTCGTAATCCTGGTTTCACGATGTCTCATACCATTATCTGGTCGAATCCAGGCTTCATGGTGTTTGAAGAAATCAAGATACTATCCGGTCGAATCCGGGCTTCATAACTTGCATTAAAGATATACCAATATCTGGTCGACTCCAGGCTTCGTAGTATTCTTGGCTGCTATCTGGTCGTAATCCAGGCTTCACAACTTCTTATACCATTATCTAGTCGAGTCCAGGCTTCATGGTGTCTTGTATTTCTATTTGGTCGTTCTCCAGGCTTCATAATAACTTATTGGGGATTAAACTATTATCCGGTTGAATCCGGGCTTTATAGCTTAAAGATAAACCACTATCTGGTCGATTCCAGGCTTCGTGGTGTTTGATACTGTTATCCGGTCGTTCTCCGGGCTTCACAATATGATGGGGAAATCAAGATACTATCTGGTCGGACTCGGGCTTCATATCTTGAATTTTGTGAGAATTTGATTGTATCTTTTCCTGAAATGTAAAGAGTTAGTCGTATGTGATGTCATGATGTGTGACATGTATTGAGCAATGATGTTCCCAAAATAAATGAGATTGTGTTGTATGATGCGTAGGCGCATGTCATGATGTATGGATATGCAATGTTTTTATGATGTTCTTTAGCTGGGGAAAATAAATCTCGGATTGCTGCTAGAGAATATGAAGAGTTTCGCTCGCTGGGGATAACGACCGAAGATGATTTGAGAATAAATTTCCGGGAGAATAACTCTGCTGGAGAATAAACTGGTGAGAGAATGACTCTGTATGGAAGAGATACTCTGTCAGAAGATCTGCTAATTTGGAGGAATAACCTCGGCTGAGGATGAATTACCGTTGCTGGCGATAATGAACTCTGTTGGGGATTGAGCTTCTGCTTGTGGAAGGAATAAACTCCACTGGGGATAGCCCTCCATTGCTGGTGATAGATGAACTCTGCTTGGGGAGAATTAGCACCAATGTTTTTAGATACCTTTTTACTCTGAGGGGAGTGCATGCACTTTTAGTCCTATTCTTCAGCTGGGTCTATCCCTGTACCTGGTGAATAGAGCAACTGTAAGGTTTGGACATTTCTTGTTTGCCCCTATTCCTGGAGTTATGAGTAATCGTCTTTTGTTTCGTATGTAAATATTTATGAGAAACAATTATTTTCAAATGCATATATCAAAAACGAATCATTGGACGTTCTTGCAAAACAAAACAGAAAAAGAAAGAAAAAAAAAGTTGAAATTTCTTTGTGAAAATGAATTGTATTGATTTTGAAGTTGGCCTGTAATAGGCGTTTTGTACAAGAGGTTGACGTCCTAGTAAGAGAACATCGCCGAAATATTGAAATTATACAATTTGTGAAAAACAAAGAAAAATAGCTATGTGAACAATCCCACTGGGTTCCAACTCTGTTATTGCCTTTATATCTTCGAGCGTCTCATCACTTTGCTACTTGGTTGAAGGTAGATCAGATTGATCGGTGTCGTCCGAGCTTGATAGTTGATACCAAAGTCTGGTTGCAAGATGATCCAATGAGACATAGTGTTACCCTTTGATCCCTAATTTTTTCCTGGACCGCCCTTTCGGGTTTTCGATCCACCGGGATACCTTTTTTTGCCCAAGCCTCCTTTTCAGGTTTTCGACTTGCCGGGTGTACAGTTTTTTTCATTTTCATCCCTTACTTTTGCCCGAACCCTTTTGGTTCGCAGGGAAGCCCTTATTTTTGCCTAGGCCAGTCGACCTAGCGGGTCTTTGATTATGCGTAGTATTTTTTCACTATGTCTGCATTGACGGGGTGAGGAAGGTCATCACCATCCATGGTGGTTAGAATCATAGCTCCTCCCGAGAAAATGCTCTTAACTACAAATGGCCCTTCGTACGTGGGGGTCCATTTGCCCCTGGGATCACCTTGCGGCAGTATGATGCGTTTGATCACCAGATCCCCGACTTGATATTCTTGTCGTCTAACTTTCTTGTTAAATGCCTTGATCATCCGCTTTTGATACGTCTGACCATGACAAATAGCAGTAAGTCTCTTTTTGTCGATTAAGTTCAGTTGATCAAGCCGGGTCTGGATCCAATCGTCCTCGCTCAAACTTGCATCCTTCATAATTCGAATAGAGGGTATCTGGACCTTAATGGGTAAGACTGCCTCCATGCCATACACCAGAGAGTAGGGTGTTGCCCCTGTCGATGTCCGTGTTGAGGTACGGTACCTATGAAGAGCGAATGGTAACATCTCATGCCAGTCTTTGTATGTCACTGTCATCTTCTGCACAATCTTCTTGATGTTCTTATTAGCTGCTTCAACAGCCCCATTCATCTTCGGTCGGTAGGGAGAAGAGTTGTGATGTTGTATCTTAAACTATTTGCAAAGCTCGGTGATCATTGTATTGTTGAGATTTGTACCATTGTCTGTAATGATCCTCTCTGGTACACCGTATCGACAGATCAGATTGTTTCGGATAAATCGTGCCACGACGTTCTTGGTTACTGTAGCAAAGGAAGCTGCCTCAACCCACTTCATGAAATAATCAATTGCTACCAAAATGAAACGATGTACGTTGGACGCAATAGGTCTGATCTCGCCGATCATGTTGATGCCCCACGTTACGAAAGGCCAAGGTGCTGTCAAAATATTCAGAGGAACTTGAGGTACATGCACCTTATCAGCATAGACTTGGCACTTATGACAAGTCCGAGAATGCTGATAACAATCGGCTTCCATAGTAGACCAATAATATCCAGCCCGTAGGATTTTCTTTGCCATAGTATATCCACTGGAATGAGTTCCGAAAGTACCTTCATGTAAATCTGCCATGATCCTTTCTGCCTCATTCTTGTCCACACATCGCAGTAAGGTTGAGTCATGGTTACGCTTGTAAAGGATACCATTACTGATGAAGAACTTCGCAGCGAATCTCCTCAAAAACTTCTTATCATTAACAGATGCACCTTCGGGGTACTCTTGAGCCTCAAGATACCTCTTTACCTCGTGAAACCAAGGTTTATCTGCTACCTCTTCAGTCTCAATGTCACAGCAATGTGCGGGTTCTTCCAACCTCTCAATGGTAATATAGGGAGCCTAATTGTCCTACCTGACCTTGAACATAGAAGACATGGTAACTAGCGCGTCCGCTAACTGATTCTCCTCTCTTGGGAAGTGTTCAAAGGTTATCTTCTCAAAGTGTGGGAGCAATGTCAGCACATACTCTTTGTAAGGAATAAGATTTGGGTGCTTCGTATCCCACTCGCCTTTGATCTCACTGATCACTAGAGCGGAATCTCCGAATACACTTAAGAACTTAATCCTCAGGTCAATAGCTGCTAGAAGGCCCAAGATGCACGCTTCATACTTCGCCATATTGTTGGTGCATTTAAAACATAATCGGGCAGTGAATGGAGTATGACAGCCCTCAGGGGATATGATCACGGCGCCAATGCCATTACCCAACACGTTTGAAGCTCCGTTAAAATGCATAGACCATCGGGATCCTTCCCTAGGTCCTTCATCTGGTCCAGGTTCTTCACAGTCAGTCAACAACATGATGTTCTCATCCGTAAACTCGAAATTCATATACTGGTATACAACTAACCCAGTGCATACATCATGACATTGCATACAACTAACCCTTTACCTTTTCAGGAAAGATCAATCAACAGATAAAGTTCATAACCTTTTGAAGTTGCAATCGTCTAAGATTCCTTCATCATCTTTCTTTGGCGACCAAAGATTCCTTCTAGAAATAGTTCAGATGCGATCCAGATATGGCTGACATTTTGATACTTACTCCAGATTCTCTTCAAGAAATAGTTCAGATGCGATCCTGATATGGCTGACATTATGATACTTATTCCAGATTCCTTCTAGAGACAATTCAGATGTGATCCAGATATGGCTGATATTCTAATACTTACTCCAGATTGTCTTCTAGAGACAGTTCAAATGCGATCCAGATATGGCTGACATTCTTATACTTATTCCAGATTCCTTCTAGAAACAGTTCAGATGTGATCCAGATATGGCTGACATTCTGATACTTAATCTAGATTCTCTTCTAGAAACAGTTCAGATGCGATCTAGATATGGCTGACATTCTGATACTTACTCCAGATTCTCTTCTAGAAATAGTTCAGATGCGATCTAGATATGGATGACATTCTGATACTTATTCCAGATTCCTTCTAAGAGACTGTTCAGATGCGATCTAGATATGGCTGACATTCTGATACTTATTCCAAATTCCTTCTAGAGATGGTTCAGATGCGATCCAGATATGGCTGACATTCTGATACTTATTACAGATTCCTTCTAGAGACAGTTCAGATGTGATCCAGATATGGCTGACATTCTATACTTATTCCAGATTCCTTCTAGAAACAGTTCAGATGTGATCTAGATATGGCTGACATTCCGATACTTATTCTAGATTCCTTCTAGAGACAATTCAGATGCGATCTAGATATGGCTGACATTCTGATACTTATTCCAGATTCCTTCTAGAGACAGTTCAGATGCGATCCAGATATGGTTGACATTCTGATACTTATTCCAGATTCCTTCTAGAGACAGTTCAGATGCAATCCAGATATGACTGACATTATGATACTTACTCCAGATTCTCTTCTAGAAACAGTTCAGATGCGATCCAGATATGGATGACATTCTGATACTTATTCCAGATTCCTTCTAGAAACAGTTCAGATGTGATCCAGATATGGCTGACATTCTGATACTTATTCCAGATTCTCTTCTAAATACAGTCCAGATACGATCCAGATTCGGATGTCATTCTGTCACTCATTCAAATACAGTCCAGATGCTATCTAGATTCGGATGTCATTCTGTCACTCATTCAAATACAGTCTGGATACGATCCAGATTCGGATGTCATTCTGTCACTCATTCAAATACAGTCCAGATGCGATCCAGATTCGGATGTCATTCTATCACTCATTCAAATACAGTCCAGATACGATCCAGATTCGGATGTCATTTTGTCACTCATTCAAATACAGTCCAGATACGATCCAGATTCGGATGTAATTTTGTCACTCATTCAAATACATTCCAGATACGATCCAGATTCGGATTTCATTCTGTCACTCATTCAAATACAGTCCATATACGATCCAGATTCGGATGTCATTCTGTCGCTCATTCAAATATAGTCCAGATACGATCCAGATTCGGATGTCATTCTGTCACTCATTCAAATACAGTCCAGATACGATCCAGATTTGGATGTTATTCTGTCACTCATTCAAATATAGTCCAGATATGATCCGGATTTGGATGTCATTTTGTCACTCATTCAAATACAGTCCAGATACGATCCAAATTCGGATGTCATTCTGACGCTCATTTAGTACATTTCACAGATAAGAGTCAGATACAATTCATTTATGGATATTATTCTGATACTCGTTCAGATTCCCTCTCAAAAAAAATTCAACAATCACCTCTAGATGGAATCTTTAAGCCCATCTCCCACAACTATCCCTTACCTCTCTAAATGGAATCTTTAATCCCATTCCCTACATAATCAACTAACACATCTTCGAGTGCAAATTTTTTGGGCACTCTAGTGTTCAATCATCTTCCACCTTCAAGTCACGAATGGTAGATTTACCAATCTAACTCTTCAGGTGTAAGAAGATTGAACAGGGGCAGCTGTTGTACCCCAAAATATGCCCTCTCATTTCTCAAGAAATTATCATGGATCCTCAAGTTTGCTTCCATCCAATTCCAAGCCTTGAACTACAAATTTTCCAAGAAAACCACTCACAAGGGCAAAATGGTCATTTGCACACTGAAAAGTCAAACTTTGACTTTTGCATCAAAATCAAATCTCAAAAAATCATATTTCATCAAGATATGTTGGAATATGAAGTTTGTTTCGTCAAGAAATTCAAAAGTCAAATTTTACTTTGGAAAAGTCAAATTTCTAAATACTTGGAATTTTTCTAAGTGTTTAAGAATTATGACAATTTCAGAACTTCTGACCAGGTTTTTACCATAACAAGCAAATTTTGGACACTCTCAAGGAAGAGTTTGGTCAGAACTTCTGGGCAAGTTTTCACAAAAAGCTTCAGTCAAAGGTTGAAAACATGGTTCAGAACATGATGCTTCAATCAGAATATATGGAAGCAATGTTCTCCGGTTCAGAACATGACGATTTAATCAGAACATGTGGAAGCAATGTTCTCCTTCAGAACATGCTGGAGCCAGAAGATAAAAGGATCAGAAGATTGGATGCTACGCAAGCTCAGAACTTCTGATCCAGAACTAAGCCTTGGTGTAGAATCTCACATTGCGGGATTTCTGGTTGTGATAAGTCTCATCATCATTTAATGCTCACAACCACTTTCTGAGTCTTTATCTAAAGGATTTTCACCACGTGTACCTCTACTGTCTTGGGATAGCAAACTTTGGTACTAGGCCCGCGCTTTGCTTTTTGCTTTTCCTTAATTCCTGCTGACAACCACCATGCTTGCTTCAAGAACAAGGCAACGCTTTAGCATATAAAGGTTATATTCAACGCTTTGGTCAGAACTTGACCAAATCCCAAAATCTTGTTTATACAACCTGTTGCAGACCTATAACCAACAGCTAGTTCAGCCTACGCCTGCATCCCATAATTGAACCAAACTAGCATACGAAAACTGTGATGAAAAAGCAAGGGAGCAGTATACCAAAAAGGTTTGAATCCCATTTGTTTTTCCCCCAAAATCACAATAAATTCACCTATAAATACTTGGCTCCATCACACGTTCAAGAGGCTGGCTTTTGGAGAGAGATTGGCCAAAAGAGAGAAGAGGAAACAGGGAAAACCTTCGCAAATCCAAAACAAAACCTTTTGTTCCTCCCCTTTGAATCAAAGAACACAACCAATGTTCCGTCACTATCGCTGACACCAGAACATCTGAAGGCAGCAGTTCAAACCTCCAAGCCCACACTCCGGGTTCAAGGTAAGTCTTTCTGACTTTGCATCTTTTCATTCAGAACATCATCAAATATGTAAATATCACAGTATTGATGTTGTCCATATCATTGCATAAGTAGAAAAACTATGGATCAGAACTTCTTGATTAGGGCTAGACTCAGATTTAGGATTAGAACTTCTATAAACTGTTATGCTATTATCCTTCTAATTTGTTGTTTATTAAGAATTGAATAAATTGTTGATTTGTTGATTAAGAGTTGAAATATGGCATTAAAACTTCTGATGTTCATTCATAGTTTTAACATACAGAACTTCTATGATTTTTTTCACTGTTAACACACACAGAACTTCTGAGTTCTCCTCACTGTTTTAACATACATAACTTCTATGATTTTCCTCACTGTTAACACACACTGAACTTCTGATTCTTACATGCTGATAACGCACTGAACTGCTAATGTTCACTCACAGCTTTAGCACAACACAGAACTTCTGAGTTCTCCTTATTGTTAATGCACACTGAACTGCTGATTCTTCACCCACTATTTTAACATTTAGAACTTCTGATTTTCATGCGCTGATAACACGATGAACTGTTGACTGTTCATTCACTGTCTTAGCAGCATACAGAACTTCTGAGTTCTTCCTACTGTTTTGGCATGCACAGAACTTCTAAGGTTTTCTCACTGTTCTAACATTCATAAGTTCAGCACATAGCAATCCAGAACTTCTGTGTTTTCCCTCTAATGTGTCTTGCAGGACCTCAGAGTGTACTAATCTAGAGCTTCTGATCCCACTGACGTTTCCTTCTGAGTCACAGCGCGCCTGGTTTCAGAACTTCTGATCCTTGCTGTTTTGCCTGCAGCAGCACGTTGTTTCTATCTTTCATTTATTTTCCTTTTCATCATTTTTAATATTAACATAAAAAGACATAAAAATATTTTTCTTTTATTAATTTATTTCTTTTTCCTTAAGACAAAAACATTTTCTAAACAAGTCCATTTCTTTCTTATATTATGCATTTCAATATGGTTGTAATAGATAATTAGGACTTAAATTCCTTGCAATCCCCATTTGTAAATTTGTATACCCCATCCCCAAATATTGTAATAGCGCAGGACTTTTCATTTCTGCAATTTATCGCTTTCGAATGTAAATGCTAGTAATTAGGGTGTGTATGGCAAGAGATAAAATTAACAAGTAGATAACCCTAATCAAAGATTAAATGCATGCAAATCAAACACACTATTCACACATGCACCCTTAAGGTTAACTCCACTTGTTGCCTAAAAAATGGTCATATTATGCATGTGGGGTGTCTTAGCAAAAACAATCGAAATACAAGATCATAGTCCCTCAATGACGCTATCAAAGTTGCCTTTCGAAATGATCTTAGTCCCTAAAAAAATGCTAAGTCATCTCACAACATTGCTATCATGGTCATACGAAGACCCAACGCCCGTCCCTTCACATCCAACGATGGGGCTTCTTACCAAATCAATGGTAAGATAGCAACATCTAAAGGAGGAGGAAAAGCATATCTAAGACCTTTTAAGTAGGTAGGTTCGCTCTTAGTTACTCGTTTTCTCACAACAAAAACATTCTATACACCAAACACTCTCATTTTGAAACGCTTTTGAAAACAACACTTTGTACGCGTTCTTATAGAAACGAGAGCCATTACAAAGGAAACCCTTTTCAAAATCACTTTCAAAAACACATCTCACAAACACATCTTTGAACTATTTTTGAAACAAACACTTTGTATGTGTTCTTATAGAAACAAAGAATCATTACAAAGTTACATTTTCAAAATACTTTCAAAAACCACACCACAAGCACATTCAAACAAAAGCAAGTGATCTAGCGAGAAAACTAAGAGCCCATGGAAAACCATGGATGAAAAGGGTGATAATACCTTCCCTTTTCATAATCTACCCCCCGAACTCAAGAAAACACCTCTAAAGGTCTTTCCTGTGCTTTTTCACCTTTCCTTATTGGATAAAAGAAAATTTGGTGGCGACTCTTGCTAAACCGCAACATTTGCGAACACAAACTCAAAAACACCTCAAGTCAGTCCTCCCACCGTATCACAGGTACCTTTTCATGTGATTTGTGCATGGGACCTGAATGGCCTCGCGGTTGAACCGATAAATGTATTTCCTAAGGGTCTCGTTGCTTCTCTGGACGATTGCCTCAAGGGCGGCCTCCATCTTCAGATGTCGACGAGACGCGATGAAGGAGCTGATGAACTAGTTCTTGAGGATCCTCCAAGAGGTGATTGACTCGATGGAGAGGTTCTTGTACCAATTCGTGGTTGTTTTTCTGAGTGTTGTGGGGAATAACTGACATTTAATTGGTCCCCCGATATTGTGGTAGTGGAGCATTACTTCAAACCCGTCGATGTGGTCGACAGGATCAGCAATGTCGTCATACTCCTTTAGTTGGAGGGGATTTTCCATTACCTTAGGAATGGGATCCTTCATGATTTCTTGGGACAACAGACCGCGGGGGTCATCTTCGTCACTCCTATCTGGAGAGCGGAAGGGTGTTCGGTTGTTGTTGCGGTGTTGGCCACGGGGAGGATCCCTTAGCCGAGATAGTCTTTCTCCATTTCCCCTGTTTCTTTTGTTTCTAGGGGATCGTCACTCCCTATGCGGTGGGGTTTCACCGTGCCTCCTCGTAACTTTGGGTTGGCTCCTCTCTAACAAAGGACATCAACCATTTCATCACAAAGAAGGGTTATGCGAGATATCTCGCATGCGTCTTCATGGGGGAGATTGGGGAAGGTATTTGTTGTGTCGTGAAGGAAGAGTGTCAGGTATTTTGTGCCTTCTGGGGGCCTGGCGAGTTTGCTCGAGAATTCTCAGCCGCTCACCCTATGAGAAGATCATATAGTTTTTCTAGTTGATGGCCGTGAACAGAGCTCTGGTCGTGGCGTCAGTGCCTGCAGGGACCGGGACCTCTTGGAAGTCATTGGGTACATAGTTTTGGGGAGGATGATAGTCGTACTCGTGCAGTTACGAGTGGGATGATGAGGAGGCGGTTAGTACGTCTCTGTAGTTTTTCTCGGTACCGGCCATGTTTATGTTGTTGTCAGCATTGTTGTTGCTGAAATTGTGGTTTCCGACATTATTATTGTTGGGGTCGACGAAATGGGTGTTTTGGTTATTATCGACAAATTGGTCGGCCATGACAATCGTACAGTTTGAGGAAGAGTTGCTTTGGTCTTGAGAGGAAGACAGGGAAGTTGTTTCCTATAGACGGTGCCACTGAACAAACCTGACCAGAAGGAATTGTCAAAGCCTTCAAGCTTTGAGTCGAGCAGCAGTTGAATGTGAAGTGGGGGATACCTGCAAGACACTCTGATGCCAAAGTGAGGTTCAGAGAAATTTCAAGCAAGTATGAGAATATGAGTGAGTGAAAATGAATACCTGACCCTCTCAAGTGAGAGGGTATTTATAGCCCCCAGTGTAACGTTTGTTAATTTAATTAATTATTTAATTAAATTATTTTTAGATTATTTTTTGAAGTTGTGAGATGTTGTGGATTGTTGGTATAAGTTGTTAGATTATTATTAATTAATTAATTAGTTGATTGATAATAATAATAATAATAATGTTGGAATTATTAGTATTAGTCTTTGGGCTTATTTTGGTGGTATGTAGTATTAAGGGGGTAAGAATTAGGCCCAAAAGCAATACTATTATTATTAAGTTTGGTTATAATAATAGAAATTAGATTGGAAGTTAGAAAAAATAGGTTATTGTCAAGAAGAAGAAGAATAGTAAGGGTTGGAAGAGATAAAAAGAACGTAGAAGTTATAGAGAATAGGAAAAGAGGTAAAGCGGGATTCGATCGAAAAATTATAGAGCAACTTTTAATCCAAGGTAAAGGTGGGGTTCTGACTCTATAATTGGGTATATGATGCATGTTACGTAGGAATTGGGTTGTGTAAAATTGTTACTGTAAGTGATGGTTGTATGAACAAATTGTTGTTTGGTTTATGTGATAATTTTCTGATAACGTTACATTAGTTCTATCGATGAATGAAAGGTTAGAAATTAACCCATGGTTGGTATAGTTGTTATGCTGCATTGAATACGTGTAGTGTTGTCTGAGATCATTGGTAAGGGAAGGAATTATCAGTCGCAGGAAGAATCTGGACGAAATTGCAGAACGGGAGGAAGAAGGGACGGTGTGCCGAGCGGCACATGCTTATTGGTGAAGGGTGCCGACCGAAACCATGTTCTGTGCCGAGGGACACGATTGCACATGCTGAGTGGCATGGCTCTACATGCCTAGGGGCATGACCCTTAACCATTAATTCTTTAATTGTTTTACTGTGCGTCTGTTACTTTAATATTTTGTTATAGAATTTGGATGTAGCATTGTTAGAAAAGGGTGAATAACAGTATAGGATATTTACTAGTAATAGTAGTGAACAATTTATGGATTAATATAAATATAGCAATTAAGATTATTACGTTGCAGAATTAATAACTAATATAGTTTTAGTTGCAGAACTAGCAGTAAATAACAGAAATATTAGTACTCAAAATATATTAGCAGTAGAAGTAATTTAAGTAGCAGGAAAATAATAGTTTCACTAATTTAGCAGAAAAGTATTAATGAGGCTTATGGTAGAATAATTTAGTAGAAGTATTTTAGTAGGATTGTGTTAATAATATTATTGGCATGTGTAAGTTATTGTGTTGTTGTTATTAATTGTTGAAATTGCAGGTAGTGGTGAGTTATGTTGTATTGCAACTATAATTGGCAATTATTAAGTTGTAGGCTTAAGGCCAATGTTAAATTAGTTGAATTACTAAGTTGTAGGCTTATGCCAATGTTGCGGTAATTATTGTTGTTGAAATATCAAGTTGTAGGCATATGGCCAGTGTTGAATTATTATGAAGTTGTAGACTTATGCCAACACTGTTATGTTGTTGTTGTTTCATTTAATCACGTTGTTGCATACATCGCATATCAAGTTGGAGATGATGCTCGTTAAGTTGGCCTGGATTGGCAAAATATTAAGTTGCAGGCTTATACCTTGTTGCTGCCTCTATTAATTGGCAATTTTTAAGTTGGGAGTTCTGCTTCGTTTCTAAGTTGGGAGTTCTACTTCATTTTTAAGTTGGGGGTTCTGCTCCGCTGGTACTACATGCATGTGCATAGTAATAAGTTTCATTTCACGTTGCATATTGAGTTGTTGTGTTGGTAAATTATTTATTATGTTTCATTGATGTTTTCGTTGTGATTGACGTTGTTTAAAGTTGTGAAGTGGTGATTTGGCATAGACTAATTCTAATGTAATATTTATCATACATATGATTATATGGTTTGATATCTCACCCCTTCTGTTTGAGTGTTACCCCGATGTTGGTAACGTGCAGGTAATCCAGAGTGAAGGCGGTTTACCTTCAGTGGTTCGAGTCGGTGTCATTGCTCTAATACGTAACACTCGAGAAGAGATGAACGCTTGTTGTTTTATTGTCATTATTTCAGTTAATTGAACCTTAATTTGTTGTTCGTTAAATATTTATTATTTAAAGTTGTTTAGTTGGACAAATATGATATATTCTTTTAAGTTGAATATTTGACTCTGTTGTGTAGTTATGAAAGTTGAGTTTTCAAAATATTAAATTATGTTGCTGTTGGTTCATCCAAGTTTAATGTGTTTTGTATCTGTAATGAATGTCGATGTTTTAAGTCGTAATTGTAGCATCCTGATTCGGTTGTCAGAAATTTTATAACTCTGATTTTTATAATAATTGTCGAGTATACTTGGGGTGTTACAAAGTTGGTACAAGAGCAAGTCGATCTGTCCGGCAAAGTTTTCTAATGTTGTTTGTTCCTTAGTACGCGACAACTGTGTGAAACACTGTCGGGTGCTTACTTGCTTTTCTAATCGCTTGTATGCAGGAGTTGGTTTGAAGATAAGTGGGGGAGAAGTTTTTCTTCTCGGATATGTTTCGGTTGTAAGATGTAAGTTCAGTATGTTGTTGATGGCGACAGTGCGAGTATTGTTGAAGTTTTGTTGTTTCTCGAATCCGAAGATGACATGGGTTCAACATTTTGTTT
Source organism: Vicia faba (assembly GCA_948472305.1). Taxonomy (NCBI): domain Eukaryota; kingdom Viridiplantae; phylum Streptophyta; class Magnoliopsida; order Fabales; family Fabaceae; genus Vicia; species Vicia faba. Next base: position 1,241,090,495 of record OX451741.1, read on the forward strand.
GTTAATCAAGTTGGGGCATCTTGAGGGAGGATGATCAGACCTTGTTGATATTTACTTCTCGAAGGATGAAGAGCAATGTAACGGTTGTTGATATACGAGTAGAGTGTAAATCACTGATGTTTCTGAAGGTGATTGTTAAGTAACGGATAATTTTTAGAAGATGGAATTTAGAAAGTTGTGATGTTTCAGCACTGCTGGTGGACTGCGAAGTTGTCGGTTTGATTAGCCCTTGCGTAAGATGTCGATGTTGGAACGGTTATAGAGTGACAGATTTGTATAGACTTTATCGTGGGATCCTTGTAGGTGATTGAAAAAGTTGTTGAAGTTGTTGGAATATTTTGAATCGCGAGTCAGAGTCGAAAATGCAAGGAGATGAGTACGGTTTCAAGGATGGTAAATGTTGGTGCTGGTACAAAGAAATTTTGTTCTGATGTTATCATAAGATGTGTAATAGTATGTTTTTGCATGACGTCGGTGTTCGCATTTTTGGAGAACTTTGGAAATTCATATCTTGTGTTCCGAGTATTGGATTGGTTTTCTGTTTGAACCTATGAGGAGATAGAAATATATTCTATCATATGAAAGTGTTTTCCAATATGATTGATGCATTTCCATATGGAGGAAATCTGAAGTCGTTTACGTAACTAGAGGCTTTTTGGGCATAAATGATTATTATCGCAGTTGTTTGAGACGAGGTCAAGCATATATGTTGTTGGCGAATAAGTTGAGAAATGAGATGTTCGGCATTAAAAAGGATAGTCGTTCATCATTTCAAGTATTTATATGATCAGAAGGAATTGAATATGAGACAAAAAAGATGGTTGGAGTTGTTGAACGACTATGATTTCGGTTTGAATTATCATCCAGGTAAAGCTAATGTTGTGGCTGGTGTTTTAGGTCGAAAGACTTTACATATGTCGGAAATGATGGTTAAAGAATTTGAATTAATTGAACAGTTCAGAGATATGAGCTTATTCTGCAAAGTGACACCAAAGAGTGTTTATGTTAGGGATGTTGAAGATTAAGAATGATTTTCTGGACAGTATCAAAGAAGCTCAGAAGTTAGATGTGGGATTGGTAGATTTGGTGGTTGGACTCGATCAGTCTGAGAATGATGATTTCAAGTTAGATGTGCAGGGTGTGTTGAGATTCCATAATCGAATTTGTATTCCTGGTGATGCAGAGATGAAGAAAGTAATTCTTGAGTTGGAGGATACTTAACCTCTGTGTGAGGCTAAGTGAGTGTAATATGGACCGTGTAATATGTTGAACATTGGTGTCTCATCGACAAAATCGAATGAGAGGGAAATTATGGGAGTATTTGTAAACCTCATTGGAATTATTGGATCATGGTGCTTTAGGTGACTTGAGTACAAGTTCTAAAGGAACACTATTATAGTTTGGTAATGATGGTTCATACTCCATTATGGTTGTCGGCTATCTATTGACAAATTGAGGAACTGATCACCCTTAATCTCTTGTTGATAGTAGACGAGATCATGTTGGATGGTATAGTTTTATCTTGCTATCCAAATGGTGTGTAAATTGATTGATGTTATATCATTAGAATTGTTGCTCACCAGTTTGTGTGAATCAATAAAGGAGTGGCTAGGAAAGAGTTATGACGTATTGAACAAGTCGGAGTAGCGAGTTATATGCGAACTAACGTTGCAAAGTGAAATATTGAGATTATCAAGTGAACAACGATTTTGTGGTGGATGTTAAATAAAGTCCAAAACTAGGTTGAAACTTGTAAACCATATATTTGACAAAAAAAATAATGAGGACAGTGACGTAGGATGGATGATTAGAGTTATGCAGCTAAAGCGTGATGTGGCGCAGTTGCTTTGTGTGTACGACTCGTTAGAAGTGAAGGACTAAATATCATAAGCCTATGGGAATGATATGTCTTGATCTACATGTAGATTTGGTGGATTGTTGATATAGGGATGATGTGCCAGGGTACTGTGTTTCTTGTAAGCATTTGCTGATTTTATAAGGATATTAATGTGGTTGTTGTTTGATGGTGAGTTGTGTGTGTAATTGTTAAGTTATACTGTTAAGTTAATGTTATAATGATTTTGTTCCTGTTGTCGTGATGTTGTTGTTGGTTACCGTAACGGATGAATAATACTCCATAATATGACGAAGTTCATTATGTTGGCTATGTTGATATCACTATAAGGGTGAAACGACAATATGAATAGAGTTGTTGATAATTGACATACACACACACACACACACACACACACACACACACACACACACACACACACACACACACACACACATATATATATATATATATATATATATATATATATATATATATATATATATATATATATATATATATATATATATATATGTGTGTGTGTGTGTGTGTGTGTGTGTGTGTGTTTGTGTGTGTGTGTGTGTGTGTGTGTGTGGGAATGAAATTGTGTATGTCTTTTGGTGTTGAATATGTTGTTAAGATGATAATGTGATGTTGTATATCCAAGTATATGTGTGTTACTACTTTAAAATGTTGATATGGTAAGATATTGTTAAAGTGGTTGATAAGTTGTTAACGATTATGTTGTGGAGGTGTTGAATGATTAGCATGTGTATATTTGATTTAAATCGTGTTGAATTATTGTTATATCGAGAAAGTGGTGGTCGAAGTGTTTCCATACGCGACTTGGGGATTAGAAAGTGTGATGCGAAATTCGCGTTAAGAGTGATAGTATCGAGTAGATTTTCGAGGACGAAAATATTCTAAGTGGGGGAGAGTTGTAACGCCCATTAATTTAATTAAATTATTTTTGGATTATTTGTTGAAGTTGTGAGATGTTGTGGATTGTTGGTATAAGTTGTTAGATTATTATTAATTAATTAATTAGTTGATTAATAATAATAATAATAATAATAATAATAATAATAATAATAATAATGTTGGAATTATTAGTATTAGTCGTTGGGCTTATTTTGGTGGTATGTAGTATTAAGGGGGTGTGAGAATTAGGCCCAATAGCAATACTATTATTATTAAGTTTGGTTATAGTGATAGAAATTAGATTGGCAGTTAGGAAAAATAGGTTTTTGTCAAGAAGAATAAAAATAATAAGGGTTGGAAGAGAGAAAAAGAATGTAGAAGTTACAGAGAAGAGGAAAAGAGGCAAAGCGGGATTCGATCGAAAAATTATAGAGAAACCTTTAATCCAAGGTAAGGGTGAGGTTCTTACTCTATAATTGGGTATATGATGCATGTTACGTAGGAATTGGGTTGTGTAAAATTGTTACTATATGTGATGGTTGTATGAACAAATTGTTGTTTGGTTTATGTGATAATTTTTTGATAATGTTACAGTAGTTCTATCGATGAATGAAAGGTTGGAAATTAACCCATGGTTGGTATAGTTGTTATGCTGCTGTGAATACGTGTAGTGTTGTCTGAGATCATTGGTAAGGGAAGGAATTATCAGTCGCAGGAAGAATTTGGACGAAATTGCAGAACAGGAGGAAGAAGGGACGGTGTGTCGAGCGGCACATGCGTATTGGTGAAGGGTGTCGACCGGCACCATGTCCTGTGCCGAGGGGCACGATTGCACATGCTGACGGGCATGGCTCTGCATGCCGAGGGGCATGACCCTTAACCATTAATTCTTTAATTGCTTTACCGTGTGTTTGTTACTTTAATATTTTGTTACAGAATTTGGATATAGCACAGTTAGAAAAGGGTGAATAACAGTAGAGGCTATTTACTAGTAACAGTAGTGAACAATTTATGGATTAATATAAATATAGCAGTTAAGATTATTATGTTACAGAATTAATGACTAGTATAGTTTTAGTTGCAGAACTAGCAGTAAATAATAGAAGTATTAGTACCCAAAATATATTAGCAGTAGAGGTAATTTAAGTAGCAGGAAAATAATAGTTTCCCTAATTTAGCAGAAAACTATTAATGAGGCTTATGGCAGAATAATTTAGTAGAAGTATTTTAGTAGGTCCGTGTTAATAATATTATTGGCATGTGTAAGTTGTTGTGTTGTTGTTATTAATTGTTGAAGTTGCAGGTAGTGGTGAGTTATGTTGTATTGCATCAATAATTGGTAATTATTAAGTTGTAGGCTTAAGGCAAATGTTGAATTAAGTAGAATTACTAAGTTGTAGGCTTATGCCAATGTAGCGGTAATTGTTGTTGTTGAAATATCAAGTTGTAGGCCTATGGCCAGTGTTGAATTATTATTAAGTTGTAGGCTTATGCCAACGTTGTTATGTTGTTGTTGTTGCATTTAATCATGTTGTCCCATACATCGCATATCAAGTTGGAGACGATGCTCGTTAAGTTGACCTGGATTGGAAAAATATTAAGTTGAAGGCTTATGCCTTGTTGCTGCCTCTATTAATTGGCAATTTCTAAGTTGGGAGTTCTGCTTCGTTTCTAAGTTGGGAGTTCTGCTCTGTTTTTAAGTTGGGAGTTCTGCTCCACTGGTACCACATGCATGTGCATAGTAACAAGTTGTATTTCACGTTGCATATTGAGTTGTTGTGTTGGTAAATTATTTATTATGTTTCCTTGATGTTTTCGTTATGATTGACATTGTTTAAAGTTATAAAATGGTGATTTGGTATAGACTAATTCTAATGTAATATTTATCATACATCTGATTATATTGTTCGATATCTCACCCCTTTTGTTTGAATGTTACCCCGATGTTGGTAACGTGCAGGTAATCTAGAGTGAAGGCGGTTTACCTTCAGTAGTTTGAATGTTACTCGGGGGGATGAACGCTTGCTGTTTTATTGTCATTATTTCAGTTGATTGAACCTTAAGTTGTTGTTCGTTAAATACTTATTATTTGAAGTTGTTTAGTTGGACAAAGATGATATATTCTTTTAAGTTGAATATTTGACTCCGTTGCGTAGTTATGAAAGTTGAGTTTTCAAAAGATTAAATTATGTTGCTGTTGGTTCATCCAATTTTAATGTGTTATATATTTATAATGAATGTCGTTATTTTAAGTCGTAATTGTAGCATCTTGATTCGGTTGTCAGAAATTTTATAACTGATTTTTATCATAATTGCCGGGTAGAATTATGGTGTTACACCCAGCGTTGGGCCAAGGTCTCCAATGACGGGCCACGATGAGGCCCAACAACAAAGACTGTCAGGGTTTACTTGTACGGAGTCCATCACGTGGCCTCCTCCCTGGTCAACTGCCCCGAGAAATCAGGAGATGGACCCGTTATTCTCGGTGGGCAGCATGATGGTGATATGGACACGTGAGCTACGTCCTCTTGGTGGACATGTGGAAAAATGCCCAACAGTCCTTAGATTGGGTTGCATGCTTTTGGGCCTTTGGTAAAGGCGCTGGATTGGGCCTCCTCAACGGTGGGGCAAGTGTCGGCCCAGTCCATAACACTTTGCAAAAGTATGAATATAAGAGAAGTATTCAAGAGCAACCCTACAAACCATAATCGTTTGATGTTGATTCAACCATTTCTCTTCCATTTGATCTTTAACAAGACCAAGACACAATAGCTACCATCAACTATACTTATTGCAGCCACAAGAATTCAATTGTAATCTGCTGTTATCTCGTTACTTCCTTTGCGTTCTTTATCTCCAAAAGAACCTATTGTGTTCTTTATCTCCAAAGGATTTCACTTGGCAGTAGTTACCTCTTTAATATCTTGCACGAAAACCCACAAATTAACCAATGATCTTGGAGGATAAACCCGCAGTTTTTCTGGATGAAGACCCCTACAAATATCAACCCCATATCTTCGGCTACACAAGAACCTAATTGGACGTTATCAAACCTCGTCTAGATGGCACCCCAACAAAACATCGTTACAATGGAATGTCAGTGTGTATGCATAGGTTGGAGGTTGAAGATGAAGAGCGAATGTAGGCTAGTATTATGGTATCACCAAGTTATGAATGATGCATGAATCGTGTATTTATAGTTTTGGACATTTATGGGAAAAAGGACTTATTTGGAATTAAAAAGATTTAAAAAATTACCAAAACAAACAGTATGTGTCGATCTATAACTCATATGTTGCGACACATATGTCAAGTTTAAGTTGTATGTGTTGACCTGAAAGAATGTATGTGTCGACCCAACCAAGTCAAAAGCTACAGGCTTTAAAACAACAGTAGATGTGTCGACCTGAAATTCGCATGTGCTGACACATAAAATAATAATTTTTGCAATTTCATAAATGCTTTGTTATGTTATCAAGTAAATCATAATTATCCAAAGAGCATTCCTTTGGAACGGGGAAGAAAATAAGAGGAGTATTAAATTTATTTCTTGGTCCTCGGTCTGCACATCCAAATCTGAAGGTGGCTTAGGAATTAAAAAATGTGAGGCTTTCAATGTGGCTCTTGTAACACCCTTCTAAAAACCCCACGAATATAAGATATAATAAATCATAGTAATGCATCAAAAAGGGTGTCACATGATTCATAAAACATCATACATACATATCTTACTCCATAACACGGATTTTCGAAAATTAAAACATTTATCTCTTGGAAAATTTCATCAAGAACTTCAACACATCGCAACGGAAATATTGTCTCAAAAATCTTTATTTTATACTTCAAATCAAATGTCATGACACTTCCTAGTTCATTAGTTAAACTTAAAAACATCTTAAAAACGAAATAAAGCATTCTCAACACATCGTGTCAATAAGGAACATATAGTTCAATTCAAACGATCCCAAAGACCCCCGATATTACATATCATAACAAGACCTTCTAAATTAACAAAAATAAACAATTCACTATGAAGCTATCCTCTAAGCTTCGATGAACTATTCATGATCAGCTGCAAGTTATCCACGTATAAAGGTAATATTTCTAAGCAGAAAGGGTGAGTAATCACAAGTTATTATAAAAGATATATGGAATGGATATAGCAGTACAACAAAAAATCATTATAAATTCCATATACCATCATATTGCACATATTGCACTCACACCTTTGCATCAACAAATACGAATCACGTATATCATCATATCACCACATTAACAACAATCATCAAACACACAAAATCATAATGCCATCAACATCACTTAGTCAATCATTATGTAATGTCATATATAATGCAATGTAATGTCATTGACTCATGTATGTGGCACCAAAACTTCACTGATGACTCAGTCATCGTTTCTCCAAAGATCTCCACCAATAGGATTGATTTCCGCTTAGAACCAGAGCACGTCATAATATTGCATTCAATCCACACTATGGGATTGAGACCATCACTGGACTATCGTCCTATCATCATCACTGGACTATTCTTTCTAACAACATCAATGGACCAAAGTCCTAAAATATGTCATGAATGCATGATGCACAACAACATAGTAAACACGGCCACAACTAGTCAAAACGCATCATCATCCATGAATTCATCACATGTCATCACATACATCGTAATACACAAAGCACCATAACAACAACATCAATCCATCATAAAAACATACATCATATTGCATCAATCGCATAATCACATCAGTTCATCATAGTATTATCATAATTGATCATTCAAGATCTAGTTAAATCCTAGAAACGTACTGGAAAGATACATAATACGACTTATTTTATTTTACCAAAGCATAGTACATCGCATTAGCTCCCTAAATCTTTTAATGGTGCATCAAACGGAGTCCGGAAACTCAAGTTACGACCACTCAAAGTTTCTGTCAGACACCTCTCACCTGAGGCTCGCCCGGCGATGCAGCTTGCTCGCCTGAGGCTTGCCCGGCGAGGCTGGGGAGAAAAGCTTTCCCCATACAAAATCCATGAGCGTTGTTTTTATTCTGTCTCCTTCACCCGACGAGCTCCTCTCGCTTCTGCTTTGCCCGTCGAAGCTGGGGCAAGTCACCTTCGCCCATACAAAAATTCAGGGGCTCTGTTTTTCACCCCTTCCCTTCGCCCCTTGCTCGTCTGGAGCTTCTTGGGCGAAATTCACTCGCCCAACGAAGCATATGGCTCGCCCAACGATGCAACACGAACATAGATTCTCTTGTGCGTTTTATGCACTGCACCACTTTCAATTTTCTTGCGATTTCAACACAGAACGGGTTCAAATTCATCACTAATACTCATATTTTTATCATACAACACTCACACATCATATTACACATTATATGCATCAATTCATGGTAAAATAGCATGGTAATTTCATCAATTTCATCATACTCATCATGTTATCAATTCACCACAAGAACCTCAAACAACATACATACATCTAAATCCTATATCAATCATAATAACAAGGATAACCCCCTTACCTTAGATTATAGCTTTGATCTTCTTCTTTGTGCTCTACCAAAAATCCATTTGTTCTCTTCCTGCCCTAGCTATGCTGCATTCTTCCAACTCTTTTCACGATCGCACAGAATGAGACATTTTTCCCTCTATTCTTTGTTTAACTCTTGAACCATTTTCTATGGTCTTCCCATCTTACAATCACTAATCACTTCACCATTACCATTTTGTCCTTATTATTTCTACACCTCATATTATTTAATTTTACTAATTAAAATAATTCTAAATAATTACTCTAATTATCTAAAATTATCTAAACCACTCAATATCACGTAATTTCCACTATGTCCCACATAGCATCACATCACACATCATATTCATCAAACATCACATATATTCACAATTACTTATCACAATTATTTTGGAGTGTTACAACTCTTCTTTATAACGGGCTTGGAGAATCATCGAAAACAAGCCTTCTATGTGAGCTTCTCTTCTCTCTTTTAAATATGGAAATACAAAAGACCATATGATGGATTTGTCTTGTGCAACAAGTAACAAAAAGTACTCTTTATGGTAGAGGGACATTAGGGAGGCAGTAGCTTCATGGGGTTCTGAAGAAGGTTGGTTCGAAATTTGCATATCTTATAAGTTGGATCAAGATTCAGATTCGATTTCTGGAGACATAAATGGATTGGGGCTCATTCTCTCAAAAATATTTATCCTTATTGTTTTGATTCGGTAAAGCACCTTAGACTAAAAGTCTCAGATTCGGGTCAGTGGTCCAATGGTGATTGGTCTTGGATTTTTAGTCCTAATTTAGTTCAAGCTAGAACTGAATGGGAAGAGTTTCACAAAATTTTAATCTCTACCTCTCCAAACCTTGTGTTATCTGATTCTTTCATTTGGTGGTGTGATTATAATGGATTCTCAGTGAAATTGGCATTCATCGAGTTGAATCGTATTTCTCTCTCAGAGCCTTCAGGTATTCATCTGGATTCATCTCTCTTCCTAGCTTTGTCAATTATTTGGAATTTTGTTGTTCCTAACAAAGTCCAAATTTTTGCGTAGAGGCTCCTCTTAAGCAGGCTCCCTACTTAAAATGAATTAGCTGAAATGAATTAGCTAAGCGAGGTATACTTGTTGGACCAATAATTTGGTTTGTCTCTTAAGCATGGGCTCTGATGAAATTGCATTAATTTGTTCTTATTTTGTCCTATCATTGCTCAAGTTTGGATGCATATTTGTGCTTGGATGGATGTTCAGATAGCCTCTCAATCCATTTCCCCCTTACATTTTCTTCTTAATTACAGTAAAAATTTTAAAGACTCGGTCAAGAAGAAATTTTGTTTAATTTTTTGACTTGCTATGTCTTTCAATATTTGCTTGGTTATAAATAATCTTATGTTTAAAAGGGAGATTATTGGTGCTAAGGAAATTATAATATCTGCAAAAAAATTATATTGGAAAGGTTTAGTGCTCGAGCAAATCAGAATGTTGCATTGGACTTTTCTGATTAGTTATATAATCCCTTAATTTGTATTAGTTTCATTTCTCATATTTTCCTTTTTTTATTTTGGATTGATTACCTCTAATTAGGGGTGGCAAAGCGGACGTCCTGTTTAATTCCGTCTAAAAGTAGGATCGAGCGGGCGGGCCATCGTAAGGGTTCGAGTTCAAAAGTCAAGTCTGCTCCGGTTATTAACGAGTTGGCGGGTCGGCCCGCCAATTTTTAATTTTTTTAGTTTTACAATTTAATTTAATACATAATTTAGAATTTTTTTTAATTATTATCAAAGAAGTCAATAAAGAAATTTTTTTAACAACGCATAATAGAACTTCAAGATGTCTTAAGTCCAAACAATTCAAAAAATTTAATAAATAAAGATCAATTACAACAAAATAAACTCAAGCACAATAAAAAATATCAATAAATAAATAATACATATCATCATAATTCTATTTAAAAACTAACTACTAAAAGAATCCAATTTAGAATTTACACAAAACCAACAATGATAACAATAACATTACATAAAACATCATAGTGCATAAAATAGTAATGCATAAAATATCAACACCGACTTTCTCATTGTTTATATTATATAGACTCTTATATTGATCGATTCTTTAATTGTTAAATCCTAAATTTGTCACACGTATACACTAATCAAATCCTTCATTTTTTTAAAATCAACATCTATTTATAAAGAAAACATCTGAGCTAATATATTGAAAACTTAATAATTATGCATGTTATACATTTGTTCTTTTATTTTAATCATTTTCGATCAGCGCGTGTATTAGAAAATTATAGAAAGAACGTTACAATTATAATTCAATTTGTCTGTATAATAATTTATAATACAATCCTAAGAGATAAGTGTTGTTTTTATATTTAAAGTTGTTTTAATTCTTAATAAAAAGAGTACAAGTTTTAACAAAAAGTCCGTAGAGAAAATCCGTTCCGCCTCGCTTCGGCCCGCTTTTTAAACGGATTAAGCGGGATGGGCCAACTTAAGATACCGAACCAAAAATCTCAATCCAGCCCACTAAAAATAACCGATCAAACAGACCAACCCGACAGACCCAACCCATTTTGCCACCCCTACCTCTAATACTTTCTTTAATCCAATTATCTTGTTTATACAAAAAAATATCAATACATGACTTAATTTTCATTTTACATGTCAATGGAATTTTCTTTAGTACAATACAAATCAAGTTATTTTCCTACAAAGAAATTGAAGCAAATTATTCTAAAAGACAATGTTTCTGATTTTCAAATATGTTGTATGATATTTCCTCAAAATGACAAATTAAATTTATTTCAAAATAACTTTTTTTTAACTATGCCCTTTAATAATTGCTCTATACAGTACTTCTAACATTAATAAAGTAAGCTTAATAAAAATTTAATGTCTTAAAACAATATTATTAATTCCTTAAACCGTATGAAAAAACCCTTAAGTTTTTGAAATTGAGGTAGTTGCTATAAAAATAATCTAATTTTATTTAGACATAATCTTATTTACGCACACTTTTTAACTCAAACTAACAATGTATATATTACAAACAAGACAAAAAAAACAACAAAAAATGCTAAGCATCAAAATTTCAACTACATCAATATGAATGCTTAGTTTCAGTTTCTACGACACCATTGTGGGAGTGGGCTTGCAAAATTGACTGGCTTTGACGACAAGCCTAAAACAAAGCCGTTGGACTAGTGGATAGTCTAACTTTCGACAGCATTCTCGGGACCTCGCTCCATCCGTTCCTTAAACCCATATTTGAACGATTTGGGTGTGATAGACATTTTGTTCAAGTCGGGGTCAAAATCAAGACCTGCTCCAACACTGCCTATCATATCATCATCAACCATCATATCCTTTGCATTTAAGTCAACAAATTCGTCGTCTGATGCTTCACTTCCAGAATCACTGTCTTCCTCGTCGTCATATGTAGTTCTGACTCTTGACCAGCGGACAAAGTGTGGTCTTAGGTAGCTAGAGATTGTCAGCGGAGACAGTTGGAACGGAGAGCAAAAGCAAAATTAGAAAACAATATATCAAAAAAACAAATAGAAATCAAGACAAGTTACACACCCTTCACTTTTCTTCAACAAACATGGATCAAATGGGAAGAACATGTCGAGTCTATCCATCCCACCAAAAGCCTTGGAAAGATCAGCCTCGAGCAAATCTTCAAACACAAATAACTCTGCTGACATGAAAAGCCGAGCAGCCTTTGCCTGTTTAAGAAATTCCTCTACTACACTAGGCAAACAGACCTGTCAGAAAAATTTATATCAGACGAGCTACACCGGGTTATAAAAGAAGTTTAAACAAAATGCAATCTCCACCCAGCAAGATCACTGGTCTCATAAATTTATCCATAAAATCATAGCCAAACATTTGGTTTATTATAAAACCATGACAGCTTTCTAAAGTGTTCCCTTACCTTCAAGGGATTCAATTTATGTTTCCAAAGTAGCAACATTGGCATTTTGATGAGCTGCATTCTAAGCCTAGGTACGTCCATCAATGATTTCATGCGGAAGCACAAAATGTACATGACAGCCTGCTCACCAAATAAAAGTCGATGGACGAATTTATTATATTCATGACATATTCATTGTATTGTCAGCCAAAATAAAACACAAGGGTGCATGTTAAAAACCATCACATCCTAAAAAGACAAAGGACGAACCTGGCACCCAGAATAAAACACTTGGTGAGCTTGCGGGTTCATATCTAAATCATGTATCTTGCAATATGCAAAACACCAATCTACCAATCTGAAAAGTCAACAAAGGAATGTCAGATTTACCTTTATCAATTTCTTAATTTCATAAGACATGGAAGTCAATTTTATAATAAATAGTAGGGACAATATGTCTCCAAACCTTTGTATGATGTCAGCAACCAAAGCAGATGAAAGAAACTTTGCACGAGATAAATAGCTAGCAAGATAAGCAACAGCACTCATCCTGAAACATATGAAGACAATTACAAATGTGGCAAGTTATAAGCGTGATATTGGCAAAACTTGAAGCAAACCACCATTACCTAGTAATAGGGGGATTAACAGGTGATTCAAACATATCTCTGAGAACAATAGCAAATTTCACACCACATAGTTCAGGATCCAATGCACAAGCATAGAACATCACAAACTGCAGATCAAAACCAAGTCAGTGACTACACATTTCATAGAAATAGTACCAACAAGATATATAATACAAGCAAGTTAGATACAGTAAAAAATAACAAAAGTGCACCTGAGTAAACTTTGACTTGTATGTATTCAGCACAGTTCTCTTAAATGACGTCAGTAATGTATCAAATACCTAACCAAAAAATTTAATTTACAATTTCAAAATCATTCCTTGCGTTGTTTAAAGATTATATAAAACATGTCGTGAGTGTGCTGTTGCACACAAGAGTTGGTAGTCATGTTGGCGCGGGAGTACCTCAGACAATCGGCCACTACTTTGACAGGATTCAAGATGCAAAAAAGTCAGCACAATTAGGCTATCTAATTTCTCCACAACCTTATTGCCTTGCAAGTTTTTTCTATTTAACATCTCTGAGACACACTGAAAAATGGAGACCAAAAGTCATGTTATAACACATTAATAATATGGATCACACAATGACCAGCAACACAGGAAAACTCGATAGAAAATATCATTTCATTATAAAATAAATTTATGATCAAAAACAAGGATTAAATTATTTATGATCAATAAAAAGGATTAAGCTATATACCTATACAGCGTGTATCAAACAAATACAACTAGAAAAAACTGCCAAAAGATGATGCACACTATGTAGTACATTAAAAGCTATCAACAATTAAGCCTTGAAGGGAGATTTTCTTTTAGGATCATACTCCTTTAGAGTACAGGGTTCATTCTACACTAACAGACAAAGCTTACGTTACCAATGAATTATGCTTATGTCAAATTCGTAATCCAAGTTCTCCTGTCACAAAAGGAAATCCAAGTGATTATCTAATACACCAGTTGGAAAAAGATGTCTAATACCACCCAGTATCACATTGATTAAGAGAGGTTTAATACCTCCCCCAGTATCACATTGATTAAGAGAGGTTTAATACCTCCCCCAGTATCACATTGATTAATAGAGGTTTGATACCACAACATTTGATGATTTATGTCCTTGCGAGTAAGATATGAGCAGGACATATTCCGAGTAGTTGACTAAGTGCTTATTCAAAACACGATGTATGAGTATTTTTATTTATACCTGGACTCAACTGATGAAGTTTGGGCAATTCATATAGCCGCTCAACCTGAACCACGGCCTGACAAAGCCTAGCATGAGAAGCACTCAGCTAGGCTTGTTAGTCTGAAATAGGCAAACACCACAATAAGGCCCTCTCTAATTCAATCGGGCAAAAGATGGCTTTCACAGCCTTTAAAACACATATTCTATGAAAAATAAAACTACCAATACAGAAACCTGTATGGTTTGACCTATAGATATTTCAACCAAACTAGTGCACCATCAGATTTTTATCTTCGTAAAGAAATTCTTATATGTGCAGTGAAAAAGAAAAGAGGTGTGACCCAGTGACAGATCCACCAGTACTGATCTCAGTAATCAAAATGTAAGGGGTCATTGGAATAAAATTGACAGGAAGTCAAACTTCATTCTCTGTGCTACAGAAATATACCAAAGAAACTTATAAGGGAGAACAAAAGCAAAGGAAGTGATAAATTATTATGCTATAGAGTATATCGGCATAGCTAATAACAGACAATCATCAAATTCCATACACCATAGCAGCCAGTAGGGATTGGCATCTGCTTCAAACATACATTACAGCTAACTGAATCCAATAGCTAGATTTCATATTCAGTAAATTTTCAAATCAAAATGAACCATACTTAGACTCCCTACCAAAACTAAAGGATTTGCAAGAGAGATATATGGAGATCATGGTCCAGAAATATGTAGAACCGAAAGAAGCTGGCGGTAAGTAGTTGCGAATGACAAAGAATCAAGCCTTATCCCGCTAAGTGGATCGGCTACTTGGATCAAACGACGCCATAAAGTTCTATCATATATCATGTTTCTATCCAACTCATGAATCACCAAATCTTCCTTAATAGTATCTCTTGTAGTTTTTCTAGGTCGACCTCTACCTCTAGTGATTTGGCTACCCTCCATTTGATCTTATCTCCCTACATCAGAATATACAGGTTTTCCCTACATTAGAATATACAAGTTTTCTCTCTATGTGCCCAAACCACCTAAACCGAGAAATGGCAAATAGCACAGTTATTAGGAATTGTTAATTAGGGTTAGCAATTTATACTACAAGTTAGTCACAAAATAGAGATTGAGTGGTGTTCCCTTCTTAGGTTAACTTCCCACACTCTCAAGTTCACCTTCTTTGGTTGAATTTCCATACTCTCAACCATCCACAACCCAACCCTTCCATCCCTGGGAAATTTTCTTGTCTCTCATCTTCAAATGGATGTTGAAAGATTATGGGACGATAGGGTCATTTTAATGACCTCAAGCATTGACTTTTAACAATATAATGAAACAATGCACTAGAGAAGGAACAAGCTTCAAAATAACTTCAAAATACACATAATATGTATAAAAGAAAAAGAAATCAAAGAAGCTATATATGAAGCCAAGCATAGGAGTATCATTCTCTCTTCTTTTTATCTTGAAAATAACACTTGATCAAAAGAATGAAACATGTACTTTAAATAGATGATTATATTGGACCATACCATACTATTATAGTTCTCATCATCATCTGCTGCAAAATTAACAATATCCTCTAACTCCATTTCAAATATGCATTTAGCATCCTCATGTATCTTGCCATCCAATCCAATCTCCACCTACATCCAAGACAAATAAAATTAACTTAACGATCAAAGGTCCCAGTGTTGCTTTGACTGAAATTTGACAGAGGCTTGACAAACTTACATCAAACTCTATCAATTTATCCACAAGTGCGGGTAGCATGGTACTACCAACAATTTCTCCAATTGAACCACTCTCAAGCTTTAACATATTTTCAACATACATGACAATCTCCTACAAGCAACATAAGAGTCAAGAAAAATGTTAGGGAAAAAATTAAAATCTAGTTTTAGGTAAGTTGACTAATTAACGCAAAATTGGAAAACTGAAGAGGAGAAGATCTTTCTTTATAAATATATGAATAAGTTTCACCGATATATTTTGATATCAAAAAGCTAACCGCAAAAAGTAAGACAAATTATCATTATAAATTGCCTGTGGACTGAGGGAGAGGATCCATTGACAAGGAAATAGTCTCGACTGTATTTAAATCATAATATCGTATAACATGTACACAAAAAATTTTGAAATCACAATGCAGAAGATTTCAAATGCTAGAAATCAACATTGTAAAGCAAAGAACATGTTCCAACATGCTATTTGGCATGTCACATAATGAAGCCTATGTTTGGAAATCTTTAAAAATCACGGTGATACCGCATGGTTGGTAAAAGCTACCAATAGTAGCTTTGGAAAATCACAGTAGAAAGCTTGTGAACGTGCGTCAGCGGTAGCTGGCCTTGTATCCAAACACACGCGAAATGGAAGACAATAAATTCATTAAATTGAGTAGTAACTAATACAGCAATAATTTGCATCAACCCTTTCACTGAAAATGCAAACTGAACTCACATGCACTGTCACATCGTAACGTTTTGGTATATTCTGGACAACTATTGGCGATAATCGCATGGGAGCAAGGGGAACCAAATCAGCTATTTGTTTCAGAGCATCATGCACCCGAGACAGAACCTTATTCTTTCTGTCAACTCCATTTTCATTTTTCAGAAAATCCATGACATGTTTAGGAGCAGTAAAATGCCTCACAAGCCTCTCCAAACACCAATCAATATACATTCCCTTCGAAGCAGCCTGCAAAAAAAAAAAAAAACATATTAAGCAAACTACAATAAATTCTCAGAAATCAAGCTAATACAAAATATAATATTCACCAATGATACGAGAAGCTCAATCAAAGCATCCATGATATCAGTCGCATCATAATTCTTATACGTTGTAGCCAAATTCCACAAGCTCATTCTCTCAAGCTGAACAAAACATCTTGTCAGATCAACCATATCAAAAAATTATCAGTTCAAAATTTCAAAGTTTCAAACACTAAATAAATAGCGCAACTTACAGCAAAAATAAGAGTTCCATGATGGACAGAGTCTATGTAGGAGACTACTCCAGCAAGGGCTTTCAAAATTGTCTGAAATCAAAACATATATAACATTAAAAAAGTATGGTAGAATTTACGACCGCAGTCAGGGTCATGACACTTGTACGCAACCGCAACCGCATCCACGACCGTCTTTATATGAAGTTTAATTAAAGAACCTACCACAAGTTGAGCAGCTTCATGAGAATTAAGATTCCTTTTAGGCTGCAAACACCCAACAAGCTCTTCATAGTTCTCTCTACCATCCTAAAAACCACAACAAAAAAAAAATTAATAATAAAGCTTAATTTTTTTAATGATTGTCAGTGATAATCTAATTCAACAAAAAAAAAAAAAGATTACCGTGACTTCAAGAAGGGCATCTCTAACGTGATATATTAACTGCAAATCACTGATTTCAGCATCCTCGTCCATTGTACGTAATTCTTCGTTTGAATTTGGAAGCAACTGTCCCATGCTCCCAAAAACAAAGAAAACGCAGAGATGGAAACCTAACCGAATATGAGGGTGAGGCTAGGGTTTTAGATCGGATCTACCGGTCCAAAAGCGGACGAGCTACAGAACCGGTGGCGGTTTTCGTAAACCGGCTCAGCTTTGTTATGTGAAAAGAAAAAGGAATTAGAGAAGGATGGAGCAGCAGGTGCGGCGCTTAGAAAACAAATGGAGAAGATGAGTGTTGAGTCAAGCTAATAGTAATACGTTAGGGTTTTGGTTCTATTTTTTTATTTTCCTTCAATTTCTCATTTTTCTTATTAGATCAACTCTACTTTATTTTAATTATTAGTATTACTATTAGTATTAGGCTTAAATACTAATAATTATTTAAGCCTTATTATTTGTTACTAATAGAAGCCGCATGAGATAAATCATTTATATTTTTATTCGATAGAAATGTCATTTAAAATAGAATCACAATACAAATAATATTAGATGTAAGTTTAATCTCAATTTTTTAAAATTTGTAATCAAACGATCATTTAAATAGTATATTTTAGATTAAAAACTAAGTCTTTTATTTTATTTATTTTTTTATTTTATTTAATATAATAATTTGATTGCATGTTTTTAATTGTTAAGTTTTGATGCAAATCTTTTAAATTTTATATCTGATGTGAATGACCTTTTAAAATAATCATAGATTTTGATAGTTAATGATCAAAACATAGATTTTGATATTTAATGATCAAAACATAGATTTAACATATCACGATATAACATTTAAGCATGTTCTAACTTTTCAGAGATACAAGACTAATAATAAAAATGAACACCTATACAAAATTAAGCAAATTAATATTATGTTTGTTATATAATAATTTTTAAATATTTAATTATAAAAATAAATATTTTTTAATTTTTTAATTTAAAAAATATTATATATTTTTTATTCCAAAAACTTTTTACTAAACATTAATGGTCGGGTGGGAGAAAAATGTTCATTATAGTAAGGGGGTAAGGATCAAAACATAGTATTAATATATGAGAATATGACATTTAATTAGATTTGGTTCCGATTTTTTAAAAGTCAAAGACTAATAATAAAAATGATCATCTATAAAAATTAAGCAAATTAATATTAAATTTTAGTCATTTAAATCAATAACTAATCAAAGTTTTACTTCTTGTTGAGATGTTCTTTTTTAAATATTTTAACACGTAAACAATTCAATATGTATAAAAACACTTCATTTTCTTTTATTCACCAATAAATAAGTCTTTACAATCAAATATATATATATATATTGAGTATAATTATACAGTTCGCAATTCATTATACGAATTCAAATATGTGGTTCGCAACTCTTAAAGAATTAGATACGCGAGAAATACACATAATCGATATGTTATTTGGGTTCGTGGTATGTTCAAATATAATAATCGATATGTTATTATTAAAAAAAATGATTTACTTAGAACGAACAATGATTCGGAGAAAAATTATGTAGTCCTACATCGACTACATTACTAATATTGTTTTGAAAAATGAGTTATAAATATCTAATATATACTCGCATCTCTAATATCAACTCACTACAACTTTAATATTAATTAGTATGATCATTAATATTCACTTTTATCAAAATGATATAGACCTCATCATAATTAAAAAGTTAGTTAAAATTTTATTTTTATAATTTTTAATTTATTTGATACATATTATGTTATTTAAATTTGAAATTTGTATTTGATTCGTAGATACTTTATTTTACACGAACTTCAAATGAATTCGTACAAACTAACTCACAAAAATATCACAAATTAGTATGTGAACCAATTCGCGATTCGCAGATAATATCTGTGAATTATATGACTATGGTATTGAACAGTGTCAACTCAACAAAGATTTTTCCACATTCATAAATAATTTAGAAGACTTAACATTTAAGATCTTAAAATTAATTGCAATGGATAGTCTTAGTTTTGTCATGATATGTTAACATAATACATGTTTCGTTAAGGTTTAGCTCAAAAAATAGTCTTAATTAGCTGTGGGCTAAAGCAAAAAATTAAAAGAACAAATTTCAAACTTAAGTAGGTAAAATCACCAATGCCTTAAATTTATAAACAAAATTTCCAATTGTTAACATATTAGAACAAATAACAATGTTACAATCAAAATAAAAGAAGTTTTAAACATAATGACAACTAAAATAACAATGAAAGTGAGTAAGATATGTAACCGACTTCATAGTACCGATTAAGTTTTAAATATAATTACACTTTGGATCGTGGAAAATAATCAAATTTGTTTCTCTTAAATCTTTTAGTTGTTCCAATTGTGTGACAAAATGTTTCCTGTTAAAAAATGAGTAAGATGTGTAACCAGATATTCAAGAGATTTTATATTCCTCAATTATTATATAAATTCCACTAATTATTAAAAATATGTAAGATAAAGATATAAACTATCAATAAAACATATATACGAAATAAGATTTTAAACATATGTGAAAATATCAAAGTTAATATTTCGTTTTAGGTAGGGATGACAAAGCTGGCGGTCCGTCCCATTTAGGTATGTCCCGTTTAAATCTGTTTAAAAGTGGGGCGGAGCGGAGCGAGCTAATATAGGGGTCTGAGCTCAAAAGTCAAGTTCACCTCGTTTACTAACGAGTTGGCGGATTGGCGGGCCGGTCCGCTAATTTTTTTATTTTTTTTTATTTTATAATTTAATTTAATACATAATTTAGAAAAAATATAATTATTATCAAAGAGGTCGATAAAGAAATTTTTTTAGCAACGCATAATAGAACTTCAAGATGTCTTAAGTCCAAACAATTTAAAAAATTTAATAAATAAAGACCAATTACAACAATAAAACAAAATAAACTCAAGCACAATAAAAAATATCAAAATAAATAAACAATACATATTATCCTAATCTTATTTAAAAACTAACTACTAAAAGAATTCAATTTAGAATTTACACAAAACCAAGAATGATAACAATAATATTGCATAAAACATCACATTGCATAAAATAGTAATGCGTATTGAACTTTCTCACTGTTTATATTATATAAACTCTTATATTGACCGATTCTTTAATAGTTAAATCATAAATTTGTCACACATATACACTAATCAAATTCTTCATTTTTATAAAATCAACATCTATTTCTAAAGAAAACATCTGAGTTAATATATTGAAACTTAATAATTATGCATGTCATACAAATATTCTTTTTTGTCAATCAATGCATGTATTAGAAAGTTATAGAAAAAACGTTACAATTATAATTCAATTTGTCTGTATAATAATTTATAATACAATCCTAAGAGATAAGTATTGTTTTTATAATTAAAGTTGTTTTAATTCTTAATAAAAAGAGTAAAAGTTTTAACAAAAAACCCGCGGAGAAAACCCGCCCTGCTCCGCTTTGGCCCGCTTTTATAAGCGGGTTAGGCGGAGTGGGCTAACTTAAGGTACCAAGCCGAAAATCTCAGTCCAATCCGTCAAAAATAGTGGGTCAAACGAATCAATCCGGCAGGCCCAACCTGTTTTGCCACCCCTAATTCTAGGTATTGATAGTAAAACTTGTCTCAACTAACAACACATAAACGATATAAAAACATGTCTCAACTGTAAAACTGACACTAATGATTAGGCAAAATCAGTAACTTGGGGAGTGTTTGTTTCATGGATACAAATTGTATTCCCAAGAGTGTGAGGTTAGGAATTATATATTCCTATGTTTGTTTCAAGTTTTCATAAATTATTCTCAGGAACTTTTTATTGTAAGAAATATCATTTATTCATGAAAGTTTAAATATTTATTCTCATGACAAAGGGTGGGAATCTTATATTCCAATGGGAATAAAAAATAATCACCTATAACTACCTACTTCTATATTTTTTTAACATATTTTTTTTATATTTTAAAATTTTAAAACTATAAATAAAATAAAATTTAAAAATATTCCTAAGAACCTTAATAACTTACCAAACAAATGAATGAGAATGAAATTTCAAGCATTAATATTCTTAGAAATGAGATTCCTGATATTATAATTTTAATCCATCAAACAAACACACCCTTAATTGCTGCCAGAACCTTCAATTTGTGGAACGTGCTAACAACTATTTAGGTTCAATGCATTATCTCTGTAACTTAAAATATGTAACTTAGTTGTTGCATGAAATGGATTTTATTGCATGTATTAGGATAATTGGTTGATGCTAAAACCAGTACTTCCAGGATATTAGCAACTCAACTACAAACTAAACATCAATTAACAACACATATTACAATCTTATTCTTAACCAAAATTGACACTACTTCATATATAAGAAACGAGTTACATAATCATTTTGCATACAAATATCAATGAAAATGTTATCAATTCCAACACTATGTTATGAGTCCACAGTTGAAAGTTTCTAATTAAAATTCTATTTTAAAATTTTTTTAACGGAAACAAACTCAAATCGATAATCGTCTATCCAAACTGTTAGGGAAAAGATCGAATATATGTTAAATCGATAGAACATATACGTAAGATGAGAAACAATCAATATATTTCCAACAAACAATGTTTGAATATAAAACACACAGTAGCAATCGATTTCCAATTAAATATTAAACAAAAATTAATCTAGGCAATTTGTCGAACACTTGATATGCAATCGATACAAAACTGATTTTGTTGATAGTAGAAACCAATTACAATTACATAGATTGTAATCAAATAAAAAACAGTTGAAGTATTAATCAAAGAGATTTTATATATGTATCGATCGCGTTGATTCACAATTTGCAAGGAGAGAGAGAGAGAGAGAGAGAGAGAGAGAGAGAGATTTGTTTAGACAGATTTCTAATCGGCCTCGCTATGGGTACGTCTACCCCCAATTTCATTTGTAATTGAGATAATAAAAACTAGTAAGAAACTCGTGTTATCGCACGGGTCCCTTTTGGATTCATATTACACGTCTACCAAATCATCATTTGTAAAGTTTAAATTTAAATCTTCAATTGGTTAACATTTACATAGTTATAAATATAGGCTAATAATATATACTAATTTTTAATCATTGATTCGTACTTATAAAAAATTATTGTTTCGTATTTATAATAAACCGTGTATCCGATTTAAATAATGGACATTATAATAAACAATATACAGTTAATATTTCATAGATACGTTCACGTCTACCCGTGGATCTATGCATGCAAAGACATTCATTAAGATGAATAATCTAAATAAAAAACTATTAGATTAATATACTTGACCAAGAAAGTATTAAGTCTTATATTTAAGTCTTTAATGTTAAAAAGAGTCTACAATTTAGTCAAAAATGATTTTTTAGGAAATTAATATGAAACAACAAATTTAAATTAAATATAAATATTTAATATAATTTATTAAAATCAATTGAGTAATTTAATATTATTGAGGTGAGTTCAAAAAAGCTTTTATAATTTATAAATACCATTTTATACTCATTCTTTGATGTATAATGTATAATAGTTTGTTGAATAATTTTTTATCTTTTTAAGAAGTTCTAATGTAAGGCTATGTGGTATCACCATTTTCTAAAGTTGAAGAACCTAAATTTTTCTTGGTCTTGAAACATAAAATTGCTACTATATTACTTATTCACACTTCTGTTTTACAGTTGTTTATAGGAAAGAAGCAAAAGATTGTAGAATGACATCTATAAGCTAGTTTGGTCAAGTGAGTAAAAGAACGATAATAAGAATTAATCAAAAGAAACATAGACTGTACTATCAGATGTAGAAGACGAATAAGAGAAATAGTTAAATCATTAAAAATGACATGGATCTAAATGGTTGCTCAGTTGCTCCCATCTAAGAGTCTGTGTTGTTGATAGAACATATTGGTGTCATTTATTCTTAATGTAGGAGTAGAGAAATGACTCTTTTTGTAGTAGGGAAAAAATGAAGTATATGTGACCATATGAAATACGTGAATTATATCACAAATTTTTATCTAAAAGATAATAAGTGAATACTCAACATATGACTATCATGCAATCCAATTCAATCCTAACCACCTCACTTTTCTCAAAATCTGTAAAAGGCACAACATAAAAACTGCATCACGGAATTTTCAACAGAAAAAAGATGATGAATTTCTTGTATGTAAAGAAAAATTTTACACTTTGATCCGAAACAATTTTGGCTATACTGCTTTTCTCGTGAGCTATAGTATTCTGTGAAGAAAAGAAAAATATTTAATGAGCATGATAAATTGATAACTACTTATCATTCTTTTCAAACAACATTTCTATTTAAAAGACTAACCAATAAGGTTTGAAACATCACAGTTTTAATCACCTTAGCAAGTGTTTGTTTTGGAGGATGATCAGTAACCTGATTCTGCAGTAAGTTCTAAAAAATATGACAACATCCAACAAAGAAATTGGGTAATCATTACAGATAAGAATCATTACAATTGGGTAATAATTAAATTAACACGAAAATATCTCGACATTTAATTCAACTTATAATTATTATATTAGAAACAAAATATAAAACCTCTGATGAAAGGAAATGCACATATATGTTAGTTACCCTGTAATCATGAATACATTTAGGAAGGTGAACATCTATCAGTTACCATGTGATCTAGAAGTTCTTGTATTTTAGCAGTTAATGACATCAATTCTTCAATGTTATCAATCATACACCTACATGATTGAAATGAGAATAAGGAATCTCTAGTAGTTGTAAAAATAAAATATATATAGATTGAAAGGAAAATTTGAAAATTAGCCTTGAATGATAAAAGATTGAATTACTTGTCATTGACATGTCATTTTCTGTAATTTTTCAATAACATTAAGTGATGCATCAAGCCTCCCCAAACGAAAGTAACAGTTAGATATAAAGGACCATCTCGACATTTGTACACTTAAGTAACTACAAGCATGAAATTGTTCGCGGTGTTTAGTATACTGAACAATCAAATCAAGATTAACAATGAAAGAATATCGTTGAATTAGACACACTCTCACTACAGATTAATTGATTAAAAATAGGATAAAAAATTGTTTGGATCAAATGACTTCATATGTTGATGTTCTCAACTGGTTTCACAATATTTAATAGTAGAAAGCATTTACAATCACATAGATTGTAATTAAATAAAAAAAAGTTTGAAGTATTAAATAAAAATGATTATGGGTAGTTGTTGTATATATATAGTGAGAGAGGATGAAGACGATGAGAAATGTTTTGTATATTTGTGGTTTCGTCTTTTAGAAATGATTCATGAATATATATATATATATATATATATATATATATATATATATATATATATATATATATATATATATATATATATATATATATATATATATATATATATATATATATATATATATATATATTGTATATATATGTGTGTGGTCGATCTTGACTTTTTAGAGACCCAAAACAAGTAAAAAAATGGACCCCTAACAAAAACTCAACAATTAATCAAAAAAATTAGTTATAAATAATACTAATCTTTTTAATTTTTTAATATATTATTATAAAATAAATCTAATATTATATCTTTTTATAAAAAAAGGACCAAGAATTTGAGTTAAGTTTGTCTATGGCTTTCTCCTTTTCTTGGTATTAGAAGAGTAGAAGTTGTTAGTAATAATTACATTAGAATATGTTTTTCAATTGTTGTTATGGTTATATAAGCACAAGTTAGCATCAAATTATTTTCATATTTTTTAATAGATTTTAATCATGTAATTAAGATATCTCTCACACAAAATTTATTGGAATAGATGTAGTAATAAGAAAAATGTTGAATATATATATATATATATATATATATATATATATATATATATATATATATATATATATATATATATATATATATATATATATATATATATATATATATATATATATATATATATATATATATATATATATATATATATATATATATATATATATATATATATATATATATATATATATATATATATATATATATATATATATATATATATATATATATATATATATATATATATATATATATATATATATATATATATATATATATATATATATATATATATATATATATATATATATATATATATATATATATATATATATATATATATATATATATATATATATTGTGTTAGGCTAAACTAACCTAAATCAAATTGTTTAAAAATATTTAACTTTATTAATTTAATTTATTATCCATATATTCATAACAATTAATTAAAAATAACACAAATATCCAATTTTTTTTAAATATATCATTGTAAAATAAAATTGAACAATATTTTTTTATAGTATTAAAAAAATAAAATTAGAATGTTTAATAAAAGTATAATAAAAAGTAATCGGTTCTAAGGAGTTTGAAGGAGTAACTAATTAAAAATAAAAGCAGGCCTTCAAGTCTCGAACATGAGACGTAAGCCAAAAAGGTAAATGTATTTGCCTCTACGCCACAATCCAATTCGTTGTAGTATATCAAAATAAATTTTATATATATACTTATTTCTTCATTACAAATTTTAAAGCTCATATCCAAACTTTTTTAGGCCCTTCTTATGTGCGTGTGTGCATAACACACACTTAAAGATGCAAACAAACAAAGTTGGGATTTGATGATCACTACAAACATCATCTGATGATGGCACTCAATTGGAACAAAACTCAAACACCATCCTCAAGAAGAATTCAAGCAAGTATCTATATGATTGAATTACTCGATAAGTTTTGAAAGAGAGAAAGTGTAAAAGCTCACCCAATCACGTATGAGTGAATAATGTGTTATAAAAGCATATGGGCTTTCTCGTAAAGTTATATGACTAATCACACACACACACAAACAATTTTTATAACTTATTTTTCCTAAAAATATATTTTTTAAAATGTTTTAAAGCCATGTTTGTTGAATTGGGAGCTTTCAGAAAAGTTCTGGTCAATTTTTGTATTGGTCAATCGATTAACATTTATACTTAATCGATCGATTAGATTAGTGCAAAAATATGCCCTAAACCTAAACGTTTAGAGCATTGTCTTAATGAATGGTAATAGCTATATATATTTTCTTTCCTTTAAAAACCTTCTAAGTGATTAATCTTAGACCAATCAATCGAATGGAGCATGATGCCAATCGATTGACTAATTAATTTTGGCCACAAAGTTTTTCCTTTTTTGTGTCAACCTCTAGCCTATAAATATGGGTCTCTTCTCTCGTATTTTCACATCTATAATCGTGAGTTCTCATATCTCATTCCTCACTCTTTGTCTAAAAATATTTTCCCACTCTCTCTCACTTAAAAATTTAATTGTAGTGCTTTTGAGAAAGGTTTTTTGCAAGTGAGATGTCTTTGTAATTCTGGAAAGGTGATATTGTAAATTCGTCGAGGAACATTTTTATCTTGGTTGAATAATTTATCGGTTGTTTATTTGAGTTTGAAGCTAAACTTTTTAAAATATTTGGTTAGATAATTCAGTTACTAAGTTGTCAGTTTGGTTCAAAGGCTCAACCCATTCAAAAGCTTTTGTCGGTTTGAGATCAGCCTGGTATAAAACCTTAAGTTAATTTACGTTTATCTTGTGTAAAACCTTAGTTCGATTCATAAGCTCACCCCGATTTAAAAGCTTGTTAAGGTTGGTGATAAACCTAATATAAAATCTCATAGGTTCGTAGTCAGTCCATCAAAATATCATTTAGGTTTGTGAGCTCCGCCTGATTCAAAAGTTCTTCTTGGTTCAAGATAAGCATGTGTAAAATCTCGATTTAGCTTGGGGACTAACCACTTCAAGTTGTTGTTTTGAAAGAATATTTATTGCTTCAATATGTTGTTTAGAAGAAAGGCTAACTGCTTCTCTCCTTTATTTTTTGTTTGATTTGAAGTTAGTCAGAAACTTCATTTTCCTTGTATAAGCACATTAGAGAGTTTAATCTACTAAAAACTCTTAAGAATTTACTGGACACTCTCAAGAATAAATTTTGGGGAGAGGATTAGGTCTTTTCTTTTTTACCGAATTTCTATAATCCTAGTGTTGTTTCTCTATCCCTTAACTATTTGTTTTCCCCATTTTATTTTCCGCTGCTAATTTCTAAAGTATTTTTAAAATGATTTTAAACTTTGAAAATGATCCTACAAGTTGTTTCACTACTATATATGTTCTGGACTGGGCCCGACTGGCCCAAAAGCATTGCTAAGGCCCAACCCAAATGGACTTGCTGAGGACCACGCCAACCAAAGGGTCACAGTCGTGCCCGACGTGCTCCCTGAGGTCACGTGCTCGACCTCTACACCTCCAGCTCGACATCCTGCTGTCCAGCTCGACATCACCTCGAGTACCCCAACTAGGGCAGACTCAGTCCACTGCACTCCCAACGAGGCCCCGAAAAGACCGCGTCTCCGTCCGCCCGCACTTCACGCAGAACATCCAGGAAGGGGACCACGTGCGGGTCCTCACTACGCATGTAGAACCTGGCAGTTCCTCCATTGGGCCAAACCTGCCCCGCCCAATGAAGGAACCTTGGCCCAGCACTGGGGGCTATAAATACCCTCTGTTTCCAGAGGGTCAGGTATTCATCATTCTACCCATACACTTAATTATTGCCTGCTCGTGCTTCTACTTACTTCAGCATCGGAGTGCCTTGCAGGTACCCCCCCCCACCTCGTTCAAGAAGCTTTCAGCTCGGAGCCAGCCATGACGGTCCATTTCTGATCAGGTCAGATCAGTGGCGCCGTCTGTGGGAAACTAGCTTCCCCGTCTTACAAATAACTCAAAAGACCAAAGCTCAAAATTCAACTACCTGTCATGGCTGATCCAGCTCGCGATGAGCAGAACGTCCGTGTCGCCGACACCAACAACGGCACGACAGACAAAAACGG
Source organism: Vicia faba (assembly GCA_948472305.1). NCBI lineage: Eukaryota > Viridiplantae > Streptophyta > Magnoliopsida > Fabales > Fabaceae > Vicia > Vicia faba. The sequence continues at coordinate 1,241,118,887 of OX451741.1, forward strand.
ACACCTCGATAACCCCGGCGACCCCGGCCATAGTACCATTCCTGTGACGACCGCCCCTGGAACTTCCTCCTACAGGGACGGGGCTACTGCATCATCCTCCCCGCTCCCACCACCACTTGAAGACGACCCGGCGGCCCTCGCTCATTACAGAGCTGCCTGGTTCCATGAAGTCCCAGTTCCCGCCGGGGCAGATGCCACGACTCAGGCACTGTTCGCGGCCATTAATCAGACAAACTATCTCATCTTCGCCCAAGGAGAAAGACTAAGGGCGCTTGAAGATGACCGAAGACCCCCGAGGAGGCATCGGAGGCCACATTCTCCACCTCCTCGGGTCACAGAAGTTCGACACCTTTCCCCCATGCGGAGACACTACAGGGAGAACTCCAGAAGCCCCTCTCCCCGGCCAAAGCAGAGGCGCCCCTATTTGGAGAGACAGCCCGTCATCCCTGCCGGAGAACCCAGTCGCGACCCGGCAAGGCACGACAAGAGACACGCCGGGGACAGGCGTGTAACATTCAACCACCGAGCATCACGCTCGAGGGAGACTCAGCACGACCACCGTGCCAGACAATACTACAGGTCCCCATCTCTGTCTCCGGAGAGGAGCGACAAGGACGACCCCCGCGGTCCCCTGTCGCAGGCCATCATGGATGCACCCATCCCCCCGGGCATGGAGAAGCCCCCACATCTGAAGGAGTATGACGGAGTTGCGGACCCGGTCGACCATATTGACGGGTTCGAGGCCATGCTCCATTATCATAATGTCGGGGGGCCCATCAAGTGCCGTCTTTTCCCCACGACTCTCAGGAAGGCGGCCATGGACTGGTACAAAGGCCTCGCCCCGGGCTCAATCACCTCGTGGCGGAACCTGAAGAACCAGTTCATCAGTTCCTTCACCACTTCTCGACGCCATCCAAAGACCGAGGCGGCGCTCGAGGCCATCATCCAAAGACAGGATGAGACCTTGAGGGAGTTCATCAACCGCTTCAACCGAGAAGCGATACAGGTCCCCTGCATGGACCACATGAAGAGATATCTGCTGGAGAGGGGGCTCCTCCCTGGCACAGAATTCAGAAAAGCCGTGGGAATCGAGCCGCCCAGGTCTTTCGACGCCCTCCTCGATAAAGCTCGAGCATATATGGATTACGAGGAGAGGGAAGCTGCCAACAGGGCCCGAGACTCCAGGACTCGGGGTCCCAACAACAGCAGCAGCTCACGCCAAGAGGCTCCTCCCCGACGTACCGGGGAGAAAAGGAAAGAAGACCGACCCCGGGAAGTCCGGGAACAAAGGGGCCCCTCTGGCCGTTTCACCGAGTACACTCCGCTCACAGCTTCCCGCGAGCGTATTCTGGCGGAGTGTGCCAGTACAGACTTCAAGGACGGCGGCGTCAAGCGTCCCCGACCTACTCCCGCCAAGCCCGGGGCGGATAAAAATAAATACTGTCAATACCATAGGAGTCATGGTCATCTGACAGAGGATTGCGTCCACCTCAAGGACGCCATTGAAACCCTCATCAAGGGAGGGAGGCTCGCGCAATACAGGTGAAACGACGCTCCTCGTCGTGACGCCCATGAAGCCAAGGAGCCAGAAGAAGACGCCCGACCATCAGACGAGTCGGTGCCTATCCAGACCGCCTTCTCGGTAACCAGACCCGAGGATTTCGACATTCCCGAGCACCTGCAGGAGCCGCTGACAACGCACAGTAGGTGGGAATACTTTCCCTCCGCCATGGTCATCAACGGGGGCGGGTTCAACGACCTCACCATCAATTCAGCTAAGAGGAAGTTGGACGAGCTGGTCGACGCGGCTCCCCCGCAAACAGTAACATTCGAAAGGGTGAAGGGCAGGTCAGAGCCCATCACCTTCTACCTAGAAGAGCTCCCCGGTGGAGCCCCGAACGCGGTCATCCCCTTACTGATAAGGGCAAGAATGGTTAATTTCGACGTGCATCGCATCCTGGTCGATGAGGGGAGTTCCGTCGACGTGATGTACAGCCAGCTGTTTCGAACCTTACAGCTAGACGACTCACATCTCTCTCCGTATGTGGGGTCGGATCTACAAGGCTTCAACGGCTCGACTTCCAAACCTTGGGGTTATGTCGAGCTCCTGGTTACGTTCGGTGAAGGAACGGCTACGAGACAAGTTAAAGTTCGTTTCCTCGTCATTGACTGCCCGTCTCTATACAATTGCATCTTGGGGAGACCGACATTGGCAGAACTGACAGCGGTGCCCTCGACCGTCCATCTGAAGATGAAGTTCTACACCAGGAGGGCACAGGTAGCCACCATCCAAGGAGACCTAGCCGCTGCCCGCAGGTGCTTCAACGCTGCTTCTAAGGGACGGGATATCGTCGACATAGGGACCAGACCCTCTAAAAGGATAGAACAGGAGCCCGACAGGAAAGCATCCCCCGAGGAAGAAGTCTAGAAAGCTCCACCAAAGGTCGACTCCATAGCCCTCGACACCCGCTTCGATCAGGACGAGCCATCCAGCAGCGAGCAAATCCCACTCCAACCAATACCGGACGGGGATTTTGAACTCGTTCCCCTCGGCACAGACCCGACCAAGGGAGTGAAGATTGGCAAAGACCTCCCCGACCTGGCCAGGAAGCAAATCAAGGCCTGTCTGCGCGAGAATGCTGATCTTTTCGCCTGGAGCGCTGCGGAGATGCCCGGACTCGACCCTGAGGTTGCCTGTCACCACCTCGCCATTGATCCAGCCGCCAAGGCCGTAGTACAACGTAGGCGTAGGCAGTCTCCAGAAAAAACGGAGGCTGCTGAAAAAGCTGTAAAAGACCTCCTAGAGGCAAATTTTATTTCTGAAGCCCGGTATTCCACCTGGCTGTCAAATGTTGTACTTGTGAAAAAGAATAATGGAAAATGGAGAATGTGCGTTGATTATACTGATCTCAACCGGGCTTGCCCGAAAGATGCTTTTCCCTTGCCTAACATAGATATGCTGGTCGACAATTCGGCCGGCTACAAAACTTTGTCGTTTATGGACGCCTATTCGGGATATAACCAAATCCCAATGACCCTGGGCGACAAACACTGCACGACATTCATGACTAGCTCGGGCAACTATTACTACAACGTAATGCCCTTCGGACTGAAAAATGCCGGAGCAACTTACCAACGCATGATGAACAGAGTTTTCAACAAACAGATCGGCGACATGCTCGAGGTATACATGGACGACATGATCGTCAAGTCCCGAGCAGACACCGACCATGCAGCTCACCTCAAAACAGTCTTTGCCCAAGCAAGGCAATGTAAAATGAGGTTCAACCCCGAGAAATGTACGTTCGGGGTTAAGGCGGGAAAATTCCTTGGATTCTATCTAACAGAACGGGGAATCGAAGCCAACCCCGACAAATGCCGGGCATTCTCCGACCTCCCAACACCGACGTCGAAGAAGTCGATACAAATCATGAACGGCATGCTCACGTTGCTGTCCCGCTTCGTCGCGAAGTCCGCTCAGCACGCCCTTCCCTTCTTCAAACTCCTTCGAAAGGAAGCAGCCTTCGAATGGAATGAGGAATGCGAGCATGCACTACGCCACCTAAAGCAAAGCTTGTCTCAGCCGCCCGTGCTATCTCGACCAGACGACGGGGAACCGATGTACTTGTACTTGGCCGTCTCAAACGAAGCCATCAGCGCAGCTCTTGTCTGCGAGACCCCCGACGGGCAGAAACCCGTCTACTTCACGAGCAAGGCCTTACAGGGGCCCGAAAGCAGGTACCAGCAGATAGAAAAGGTTGCTCTGGCCCTCGTCAATGCTGCGAGGAGGCTCAGACACTACTTTCTAGCCCACACCATCATCGTACGAACCGACCAACCAGTGAGGCAACTCCTGGGTCGGCCAGATATGGCGGGCAGGATGCTGAAGTGGTCTTTGGAACTCTCCGAATTCGACATTCAGTACGAAAGCAGGAAAGCCCTGAAAGCACAAGCCTTGGCCGACTTTGTCGCGGAAATGACCACTCACGATCCTCCCCCGGGGAAAGAACACAAGTGGACCATCTTCGTCGATGGAGCATCTAGCTCGTCCGGAAGCGGCGCAGGAATCCTCCTGGAAAACGAGGAAGGCGTAGTAATCGAGCACTCCTTAGCTCTCTCCTTCCCGACGTCAAACAACCAGGCAGAATACGAAGCCCTGCTCGCAGGGATGAGACTGGCCGAGGACCTGGGAGCCCGCGAGGTACAGATCTACACCGACTCCCAGCTCGTCGCCTCTCAGGTACAGGGGAGCTACCAGGCCAAAAACGACAACCTCATCGAGTATTTGAACTTAGTCAAAAAACACATGACAAAGTTCGTACGAGCATAAATTTCACATGTTCCCCGCGAGCAAAACACAAGGGCGGACATATTATCCAAACTCGCGAGCACACGAAAGAAGGGCGGGAACAAATCCGTCATCCAGGAATCTCTAGCGCGTCCAAGTATCGAACGACCCTCGACTACAGTCGAGATCCATGCCATCGGGGATGCTACGTCCTGGATGACCCCGGTTTATAATTTCCTGACAATGGGAGAACTCCCGTCGAACCAGGCAGAAGCTATTGCCACCAAGCGACGAGCATGTTCGTACGTGGTTCTCGAGCAGAAACTGTACCGAAGAGGATTCTCCATCCCCCTCCTGAAATACATCGACGAGTCCACCGTCCCCGAAGTACTGCGGGAGATACACGAAGGGATCAACGCCCATCACATGGGCGGTAAATCCTTAGCAAGGAAAGCCCTTCGAGCAGGATACTAATGGCCGACGATGCAGCAGGATGCCAAGGAACACGTCAAAAAATGTGATAAGTTCCAGAAACACGGGGACATGCACCTCGCCCCTCCGCACGAGCTGAGCATACTGTCGTCCCCATGGCCGTTCGCCTGGTGGGGTATGGACATCCTCGGACCCTTCGTGCAAGGAACCTATCAGAACAAATTCCTCATCGTCACCGTGGATTACTTCACGAAGTGGATCGAGGCCGAGGCCCTCGCAAAAATCACCTCGCACAATATCCTTCGTTTCTACAAAAGAAACATCCTCGCCAGATTCGGAATTTCGCGGGCCCTGGTGACCGACAACGGTACCCAGTTCACCGACCACGGGTTCCAAGACTTCGTCACCAAACTAGGGACAAAACAACATTTCACGTCGGTCGAGCACCCTCAGACCAACGGGCAAGCCGAAGCCGCGAACAGAGTCATCCTCCGAGGACTCAAACGTCGACTCGGCGAAGCCAAGAGGGGATGGGTCGAGGAGCTCCACAACGTCTTGTGGGCATACCGCACCACGCCCACTCAATGATGGGCGAGACGCCATTTCGACTGACATATGGCACCGAGGCTGTCATCCCGGTCGAAATCATGGAACCATCCCGACGAACAGAGAACCCCCTCGACAAAGAAATGAACGACGAGGCACTAAGGGACGAACTCGACCTAGTCGAGGAAATCCGATCGGGTGCAGCCCTGCATGAAGCCACCCTAAAACAACGAGTGGCTCTACGCCACAACGACAAGGTCTTCAAGCGCGAGTTCGAAATCGGCAGCCTGGTATTACGTAGGAACCAGAAGGATTCCCGCAAAGGGAAGCTGGCCGCAAACTGGGAAGGACCTTATCGCGTCCACGACACCACTGGTACCGGGGCGTACTATCTCGAGCAATTAGACGGAGAGCCATTACCACGACCCTGAAATGCTGCTAAGCTAAAGCAGTACTACAGTTAAAAACTACCAACACCTGGGACCCTCGACCAACGGCACCCGCGCTCGGTCAACGAGGAAAAACGTCCGACTTCGTATAAAGGCTGAGGTACAAGCCTGACATACGGCTAAATCGCACAACATCGCTCGGCAAACGAGGATAATCGATAGTGCCCGACGTGGACAGCTACACCGAGCACCACCGTCGTTGTACCCGTAAGGCAGAACACCCAGCTCGCGATGGACAGTTCACGCCAAGGGCGAATAGTCCCTACCGGGCTTCGCGCCCGACTGAGCAACTTCGCTCCATATGCCCGACAAGTCGTCAAGAATGACGGGCCATCTAAAAGGGTCAAAGGGAAGTCTCTCCCCTCGAGCGTAACACTTAGGTGACTCTGGCCAGCGAAAGAGGGCCGGGCACATATACAAACGGAAGACGGGCAGACTCGCCCGCTAAATCACAGCCACTTACGGGCACTCCTCGGGCCCATGACTTAGGCTAAATTTTATGCAAATATATAAGATTTCAAACACGGGCAAAACATTCAAATGTAAAACAACATTCATTCAAATAAAAATGCCCGAAGGCGACAAAGCAAACAATTATAAACCGACCAAGAAGGTCGGCGATGTTCATAACGTACAACCGACGGGCACGCAAGCCCAAAAAATACAAATATCAAAGGCACGCAGGCCCGCTATCCTACGATCAGGCGTCCCCGGAACCATCAGCATCGACGACTGGAGAGTCAGGCGGGGGCACGATCGCGCCATCCACTATCTGATGTGTGTAGCCCGTCCCCTCAGTGACCAGACCAGGGTTTAACAAGGAAAGCTGACCGACTGCGGAGTCGAACCCCTCCTCCAGAGCACCGACGCAATCTGCCTCAAGTAGTCGGATATGGGCGACCAGCTCCGATCGACTCTTCAAAGCCGCTATGTCTTCCGGCTCGTCCTCGGCAGGCAGCATGGCAACTTTCATGTCCTCGATCTGTTGGGCCAAGCGCCCGACATCGGTCTCCAGACGATCCCTGTCCGCGCGGAGAAGCTCTCCCTCCTCGGCCAGCTTCCCCGACCTTTCTTTCTCCAGGACCAACATCTCCCTCTCAGCATCCAGCATCGATGTCTGCTCGCGGAACATCTCCTCGGAGCGTTCCAGGGCAGTCTTCAACTTCCGCGAGCTCGAGGTGAGAGCCGCTTTCTCCTGCTCAAGTTCTTCAATACGGACAGGATCCCCCCCTTCCTCGGACAACACCAGGGCCATTTCGGCCATTTTCACCAGCCCGTCCATGCTGGCGGCCAGATGCCTCTTCCGATCCTCCTTACTCATCCTTTTGATAGTCTCAGCCTCGTCGGCAACCACTGACAGAGGGAATCTCTTGAAGAAACCCTCCTCTTTGAAACAAGGGGGGAACCCGAAAGACCTGACGGCGCTGGCGTCCTCGCTGACAGCCGGACCGCTTTCCACCCGGGTCCTCTTTCTTTGTATCAGGTCGGCATTAGGATCGACCTCTTGAACCTCTGGGATCCCGTCTGACGCGGCCCCCGAGCTGGGCGACGAATCCACCCTCACCACCTGAGGAGCGCCCAGACTATGTGGCGGGCCCATCCTCGTCGCATGGGGAGCCTTCACGACCCTCCTGCCTCGCTTCTGGTCGCAAGACAGCTTCAAAAGTCTTTCCCTTCGACCGGCCATCGAACCTGCACAAAATAAAAGACGGGTTAGTGTCGAGCAAGTTCATAAATAAATGACGAGCAAAGAAATTCAAGCAATAAACGACCTAGCAGACGAGCAGCCTGCCTGAACGTCTGACACTTCACGAGTGCCTTAGTATCAATCGGTCGGGACTCAAATGTCGGATAACCCTCTGCATCCAAGACATCTTACCCTTCCCTCGTGGCCCACCGGGCGGGGTGGAAGCTGTCGACGAACCGGCAAAGAGTGGCGTACGCCTCCTCGTCCTCCGAACACATGTCCCCGGCAGCAGTATGGTAGTATCTAGTCCCGTGCTCGTAGTGCCTGAACATCCAATGCACAAGGAACTTGGCTGTACGGGCCATCACGGGATACCCATCGTTGCCTAAGACCGCCTACCCGTCATCATCGCTTATGGGCGCCTCCTCCTCGTACAGGGATCCTAAAGCAGATGTGGTAACTGGCCGCACGACATACCACTTGTCTTTAAAACCCCTCACGGAGTCCATGTACATTTTGAATAGTCTCCTCGACTGTTTTAAGGAGACCCAGCTGTGTTTCCCTCCCCGGGACTGGCGCTGCAGATGAAAAATTCTAAAGAAGAGCGGTATGGTCGCCCCGATCCTCAGAAAGCGACATGTCAGCTCAAACTCCCGGATAAAGGCGAGTGAGTTCGGATGTAGCTGCGACGGGGCCAACTCCAGATGGGTGAAGACCCAGGTCTGAAAGTCGCTGAAGGGCAGCTGCAGCCCAAGATCTTTGAACGCGATCTCGTACATCGGGAAGTTATACTCTGGGTACACCGAGCAGATCCGGGCACGGGAGGTCGGACGCATGACAACGAAATTCTTTTGGAAATCAGGCTGGCCCTGGCCCGCTTCGAGGACAGCATATGGATTTCGGTCACGCCGGCTATATATCGACGCGATTCCTCGGGGCTCGGCGCCCACCCAATCCAGCAAAGGGTCGTCGACAGTATCAATCAAGTTGACCGCCTCATCGGCACTTTGTTCCTCATGTTCGTGGCGTCCAGAGGAGCACGGCTCGTCCGCCATGGTTACCTGCAGAGCACGGGAAACCAGTCAATTGGGCACGAAACCATACGCTCGACATAGCGGACCGAGCGTAGTGTACGACAAACCACGTCGTCCCATGCACGACCATAAAAGTTAGTTTGCATAAGTAGTCGCCTCCCCGACATCCAGAAAACTCGATGTGTTCTTCTCCAAACCGACTACGCGGCCACTCTCCAACATGTCGACCCAAGGTATGAACATGGCGAGCAACATCATGAAACCTACGGCCAGAACCATGAACATACCGGGCACGATCATGAATCAGGCGCCCTGGATCATGAAGACCCCGGGCAGCGCTGCAGATTATTGCCTAAAACTATGAATCTACCGGCGACGAGCATGTGTTTGCCGGTCCTAAGCATGAATATGTCGAGCTAAGCATGAGTTTACCGGGCTAGTCCCACGCGCACAGTCCCTAAAACGTCTACAAACGCTGAAAATCATGCATTACAATAGGAAAATGAAGAAGATAAGTCACTTACTTGAATCAAAAAGTGGATTCGGCTACGGAGGGAAAGAATTTGTAACAGAAGATCGCAGCTATGAAAAATCTGGAAGAACAGCAGCAGTAGGAGCGCAAAGAATAGAAACGTGTTATGGGGCCCAAGGTTCCTATTTATAGTGATGACGTGGAATACCAAACGTCACCTCGGGCAACCACGGAGTTTCTCTCCTCGACGCACTGCTCCCAACGCAATGATGACCCTATCATCATAGGGTGGCGGCACAGTTCCTGAAAGATACCTCGTGTGCTCGACAGACACGCGCCGGTGAGGATCCTCCGAGCATCCACCGCGGAAGATGTCTCCGAGCACGACACGGAGAGGCCCTCGAGGGCCTGCATCTCTGTCCCGGGCGCGAGACCCCGAAGCAGAAACGACCTGAGTTCAAGCCATGGCTCCTAACAAAGGAACCACGACTTGGGGGGCTCCTGTTTTGGACTGGGCCCGACAGGCCCAAAAGCATTGCTAAGGCCCAACCCAAATGGACTTGCTGAGGACCACGCCGACCAAAGGGTCACAGTCGTGCCCGACGTGCTCCCTGAGGTCACGTGCTCGACCTCTACACCTCCAGCTCGATATCCTGCTGTCCAGCTCGACATCACCTCGAGCACCCCAACTAGGGCAGACTCAGTCCACTGCACTCCCAACGAGGCCCCGAAAAGACCGCGTCTCCGTCCGCCCGCACTTCACGCAGAACATCCAGGAAGGGGACCACGTGCGGGTCCCCACTACGCACGTAGAACCTGGCAGTTCCTCCATTGGGCCAAACCTGCCCGGCCTAATGAAGGAACCTTGGCCCAGCGCTGGGGGCTATAAATACCCTCTGTTTCCAGAGGGTCAGGTATTCATCATTCTACCCATACACTTAATTATTGCCTGCTCGTGCTTCTACTTACTTCAGCATCGGAGTGCCTTGCAGGTACCCCCCCCACCTCGTTCAAGAAGCTTTCAGCTCGGAGCCAGCCGTGACGGTCCATTTCTGATCAGGTCAGATCAATATATAATACATGTTATGACAAAGCTTTCACCTCACCCAATAAAAACAGAGGTATAATGCCAAGACGCTCCATATTTTATTTATTTTAAAAAAACCCACATGTTCTCTTGGTTTTTTATATAGCCGAGGGAAAAACAATCCATGACATGTTTTGAATCTCAGCTAATGCAGTTTATATTTTTTTTCTTTATAAGTGGAACCTTTCTTTTTCTTTTATTTTTTAGTTTGTAATCTAATTGATCTATTCCTTCAATTTCTGTAATAACCGAATGATAAAATAATCAGATTTTACTATAAAAGCAATAGTTAAACAAATTTTACACTAATTCTAAATTATATGTAGCCGCCCCAAGCTCGTGCGCATCATTCTTTGGGATGAATTACCAGACAAAAAAATTCTTCAATGTTTTTCTTTCTATCTTGACAAAACATTTTTCCCTTGCAATCTATCTCACATAATGATGTTGATGTTGTTGTTGTTGTTGTATTTTTGAAATAACATTTCTATGTTGTCTATCAAAGAAAACAACATTGCTTTCCTCAGCTGACAACATTGAGAAATTTATTCTTAAACATGTTATAAATTGCACACAAAAATGGTGACTAGTAAAAAATAAAATGGAAATATGACATGTTACTTTCAATTCTTTATCATTTACCATTTTTTTTGAACTTATTACCTCGATATTTTCTAAAGCCAAGGAGTTTACTTATTTTATTTTATTTTTTTATTTAAAAAATAAAATATTGTTCCCCTTAGTTAAGCTACACAATTACAACAACAAATTTCTACCCTACTTTCATAAAGGAACAACACATTCATAAAGGAACATCACTCATGATATTGCCAAGACATTAATGCACAACAAACTATCTACATTCACCATTATATATCTTTTTCTCTTTCTTGTGAAAGCATTTGCCATGAAAATTTTTGCTCAAGATAATGAAATCTTGGAACTTAAACAAAGTTAGAAAAGTTCTCTATGATGAATTACAAGTGCAGAGAATTATTCTTGCTTCAAGTGCAGAGAACTATTAACTTGAAGCAAGAAAAAGCTTATTCACCTATGACGAGTCAATAAAATCTTAACCCTCATTTACTATAATCCTAAATTGCTCATTCCATCAAATCTTGCCACTTTGTATTTTGCACCAGAGTCTCTGTCTAAAATCTTAAGCCATTAGATATTTGAGTCACATATATTTTATATCCAATATTTCATCAATTTCTACTCAATGTGAAACGAATTGTTCACATTTGAATTTCAATAGCCTCCCTCCTAAGTCTGAGTAACCCACTTCACTATAATTTACTCATACTATGATTAAATTATATTCTCGCTCTCCTATCAAGTCTAACCATTGAATTATATTCTCGCTCTCCTATAAGTCAAACCATGTTTGTGATATTAATTGTTGGGAGTCTAGGATTGGATTATATTCTCCCTCTCCTACCAAGTCCATGTCTATGATATTAATTGTTGGGAGTCCAGAGAAGTGTTGGGAGCAACAATTAATTTAACGTCCATGACCTTAATAAACTTTGACACCATATTTGCACCATCATTTTCTTTTTAGTCTACATGAGACTAGACGTTCGCACTTGAACTCCAATAAATTTCAATCTCCCATAAAAACGTCACCTGTTTTCTATTTTTATTTATTTATGCTTCATATTTTCAAGTTCAATTGTTTATGCAATGCTACCTAATTTTCAGACTCTTATCCAAACAGTGTTGCTAGTTTTTAATTTTTCTTTCACAACTTCTCAAATAGTATACATAGATTGTCTTATATTTTTAGCTTATAGAAGACTTAAAATTTCAGTATATCTAATCTAAGAGGGGAAATAAATAATCTAAATATTGTAAGAACAGAAGTTCATGTGTAGAGCAGAAGAGGAAAAAACATGTTTTGAGAAAGAAAGAAACTACAATGAAAGAGACACATACATAGTTGTGAATTATGATACACATTATATATATTGCAACCTGAATCTTCACTTCTATTCAAATACAACATATTATCTGCACCAAACCCTCTCATTCCTTTCTTTTCCATTCTACATATATAACATCCATCACTATATATAGCACAGACTATAAGATAAGTATGTATATATGCCCTTTTTCTTTAGAGCATAGTGAAAGTACATATATATTCTATGTTGCAAGCAACAGCATTTTCAAAATTGACTTCAATAGTTATGTTATTCCTATCTTGCTCTTGAAAGTTGTATAGCTTCTTGATCAAGAGTTGATTCATCACTCCAAGGAAATTGATGAGTCATGAGTGACAATTCTATTTCTTGATTTCTAGCCTCTTCAAGTTGCTTCCAGTCCGCCCATCTATCTGCTAATCCGACTCCCTGCAACATTTTTACGACCTCGGACATCGTCGGACGATCCTCTGGATAGCATTGTGTGCAAAGTAATGCGACTTGAAGAATGGTTTCGACTTCTTTTGGATGATATGTGTCCAAATTGTTATCCACTATGTCCTCCAGCCTATTTTCTCTTAATAGATTTTTTACCTGTTAATAAATGCAAATATTTAAATACGAGTCGTCTAATCTTCATATAGCATACGAGATCTACGAACGGGTGGCTGCATACAGTCTATGAATGAACACTAAGAAATATTATGTTACTTAATAATCAAGTAATTGATAGATGAAATAGTTAGAAAATGTTACATGATCAATGAGAAGAACGTCCTCCTCTTCTTCGAGCCGAGAGAGGTCAATAGCACGCTGACCTGTGATAAGTTCGAGAAGTGTTATGCCGTATCCAAAAACATCCGTCTTCTCTGATGATTTTCCAGTTGACAAATATTCCGGGGCAATATGACCCATTGTACCGCGCACTTGAGTGGTAACATGAGTCATCCGTGCATCAACTAGTTTGGCTAGTCCAAAATCACCAAGAACAGGTTCAAACTCGTCATCTAGAAGGATATTTGCAGCCTTTAGGTCACGGTGAATTATCTTTGGATTGCACTGCTCGTGTAGATATTCCAAACCATGTGCAGTACCGAATGCCACTCGCTTTCTTTTTGGCCAATCTAAGCCTTTCTCATCAGATTTCAAATCTAGAAACATCATAGTGAAATCAAATATATTAAGCAACGAGCACGAACTCAGAAAAAATGAATCAAAGAACGAAACAAGTTATATCAGTTTTACTACCTCTTAATTGATACGCTACACTTAAATTTTCCATGAAAGGATAAACAAGGATTCTTTCAGTTGAGTTTGAAAAGAATCCAATTAGTCTTAGGAGGTTTCTATGAACTGCAACACTAATGAGATCAACTTCTCTCTCGAACGCAGCCTCTCCACCAGCATTATGATAATCAGTGAGGCGTTTCACCGCGATTTTTGTGTTATCCGAGAGAATTCCTTTGTACACTTTTCCAAACCCACCTTGGCCAATGACACAGCTTTCGCTGAAATTTTTAGTCGCAAGTTGGAGTTCGCGCAAAGAAAACTTTCTTAATTGGCCAAAATAAACTTTGGTCTCATCTTCACCTATACAAATATAATTTTCATACGATATCAACTTCCATGCTCGCTAAACCTAATTGGAAAATGTTTTCTCAACGAAAAAAGAAAACTTACCTAAAACATCTACAAAGACATCATTTTTGTGTCTGTCCTTTTGATGATATCGATATGTAAAGATGGCCCCGAGAATCAGAAGTGCAAAAGCACCACAACTTGCATAACGCACGACTTTTGCCAATTTTGATTTGTTGGTTGAATCTGCATAAGGAAGAGGTAAACTTTAGGTATCTGCTAGATAACAGTTTTTCTATCATATACTTTATTTTTTCCGAGTTAAGCAAAACAAACCTGGATGATCAGATTTAGAAACACAAGACTGCTCGAAGCTAGAGCCGCCGCAACCAAGGCGCGTATCCGAAAAGCTGAAAGTAATAATCCAAAAAGTAAATAAGAAATTCATAAATTAAGAGAATACCGAAAACACTCATAAATATATAGGTATTCATACTTAAACATCGGAACTGAAAAGAGTTGTGTTGGGATAGTTCCGGTAAGATCATTAGACGAAAGATCCCTGTCGAAAGAAAAACAAAAAATCAATTATAGAATTCTCGAGAAACACCATAGAGAACAACTTAAGAAATGGAAAGTGAAGACTTACACATTGTTGAGATTAGATAGTTGACCCCATGTAGCTGGTATTGAACCGTTGAAATTATTGTTAGCAAGATTTAGATATTGTAGGAATGTCAAGTTGGCAATGTAATCAGGTAAAGGGCCTGAAAGATTGTTGTTCTGCAATTCCCTGCATCATCAAGATTATTTGAGCTTATCTACTGGTATAAGCCCCTACAAGACTGTTCGAGAAAGTTTATGGAAACGGCTTACAACATGTCCATAAGTTGTTATCAACTTATATTCATAAGCTCTTCAGGATAGCTTATGTAAACATGTTATAGATTATGTGAAAACAATTTGACTTTATTTTATCTTAAACTATAGAAATAGCTTATATAAGCACTTATATGGTAAGCATGTATACTATAAGCACTTAATTAAGCCGCTTATCCAAACAAGACCTACTTAAATGATGATAGTTCATTAGCTAGATAAGCTGAAATCTTATTATTGTCTACTTATGATAACAAGACTTACAAGTCAACCAAATATTCCAATCTGGTAATTGAGGGAGAAAGTGTTCCAGAAAGTCCAATCGATGCCAAAGTCCTGAAGATCGATTAGATAAAAAATTTGAGAAACCGAAAACAAAAACTAGATTATGAAAATAATAGTAAGAAACATTTTATGTACTTACAGAGATATAACATGTCCATTTCTACAAGTTACATGTGACCAACTGAAACAAGGGCTCACTAAATGACTATCCCAATCTTTTATTTGATTATTCGAATCATTGAGACTATTCAAAAGATCAAGAAGGGCTTCACCTGAATCATCAAGAGTGTTGAAATATATCATGGTAATAAATAATCTATGGTTTTTCCAAGATTTTAAAAAACAGTCGGCTACAGCGAAAACGGTTGCAACAAAACAATATCAGAAAGTGCCGATACTAATACTTTATTCACCGTTTTTATGATGAAAAATATCATAAAAACAAATTGTGGTTAATTCATACCGCGACTACTGTGACTACCACAATCAGTGTACACTTGTACTAACTGAAATCGCGAAAGCTTTTGCTTTTCACTTATATAGTGAAATCTTTAAACAGTTTTTTTCAAACATGTTTCATCATTGATAGCTTAAAATTCATTCCACAGTAACACAAGGAATCAAAATTGAATTCAAACAATACACACAGGTTTCTTAGTTTTGAGAAAGAATAACCAAACCTTCTATATCAGGATCTTTGATTGCAAAACTGAGTTTCAAGACAACTATGAATATGAACCACCTCATCAATATTCTGAAAGGAGCCTTGCTAGAATTTGAGGACAACATGAAAACCTAATCAATCCCTTCATGAAGTAAAATCACAATAAAAAAACAATTTAGTAATATTGCAAATTAGTCCTTCTATTCCACCTTATTATAAAATCATGACATGCATGTATTTTGTTTGTCTTTGTTGATGATATATGAACACAAAAGAAGGGAAACAATGAAAAAAAGAATTTAATAGTATTGCAAATTAGTCCTTCTATTATACCTTATTATGAAGTCATGACATGCATGTATTTTGTTCATCTTTGTTGATGATATTTGAACATAAAAGAAGGGAAGAAAAGAAGAAGAAAAAACTTACTAGTTTGGGGAACATGAAGAATGATAGGAGTTGAATGAGAGGGGGTGACACTTTATTATTGTGAAAAAGATGAATGTCAAATGAGTTGAGTGATCATAAGGTAGTGGCAAAGGAGGGACCCACATGGCATTGAGAAAGGAGACTAAAAAGGGTAAAGAAAGAGGACTATTGTTTTTTCATTTTTGAAATAACATGAACCAATTGTGAGAAAGAAGGAAAAAAAAAAGAATATACTAAGAGAGAAATGAGAGAATATGAAGGGGTATGTGTTGGTAGTGTCATGGTGGGAAGAGAATGAGAATCCCACTAAGTTGGGATTTTACTTTGTTGATACTAATAGGCTTCTTCATCACCCTTTTATCTCTATTCAATTCTATTTCGACAGGGAGTTAGATACAAATCTTTTTAAATATTTAGATGTTGATATTTTTTAAAGATATTATTATTAATAATATTAAAAAAGAAAAATTGAAATTAAATTATGATTTTCAAGAAATTATGTATAGTTAAAAAGAAAGAGAAATCATTAATCAAGTTTTAAAAATAATTTTTAATCTCAATTATTAATATTAAATTCAATAATTATTATTAAATTCTCACATTTTTTTATATAACTTACTCATTCTCATTTAATATGTTATACAGTGTATTCATTAAAATAATACATTTTCTTTTAAATTTTAATTTAAGTTATTTATTAATAAATTAAATTCAACTAATTAATAGTTGCATTAAATTTTAAATCATGTTCTAATATATTTAATTTATTGTCATTCTAATCAGATATGTCGCACCATATTAAAACATTCATTAGTAATTATCTGACGTAAAATTTTGAAAGCGAATTCACATGAATTTGTCTAATCTCCATTCATCAGTAACTAGTTTAATTGAAAACCCAACTCTAAAATTCAACTCGAATTTATTAGAAATTCATTTTTAAATAAAATTTAACTTATTGTTTTTAATTCACCAACAACTTCACTGGCTTGAATCACATCATATAACTTATTAATTCATCATATAATATATATATATATATATATATATATATATATATATATATATATATATATATATATATATATATATATATATATATATATATATATATATATATATATATATAAATTTATTTTTAAGTTTTAGTCTAACTTATTAATTAATAAATTCAATTCAATTCAATTAATTAAATATCGTATTGAATTTTAAATTATGTTCTAATGAACAATAATCAATTAAGTCACACCATATCAAAGCATTTTGAATGCTTTAACTCCAAATAAATATATGTCCTTCAAGTGTTATTTGGTACGAGTTTGAACTTGTAACCTCAAAATATATTGATGTGGAAATTAACATCGTAGAAAAAGGAAAAATATATTTGATATTTGATATTACAAATATATATATGATGGACTTTAAATAGAGATAATAGTAACCAATTTAGTCTTAAAAGTAGGAAACAAACTTCCTAATCTCAAACTAATCATAGAGAATAAAAAGGGAAAATAAGAATAATAATATTATAAAGTATGGATTTCTAAGACACCCCCACAAGCTGGACTGTGGAGATTGATGAGGCCAAACTTGGAAATGTGTGTGGCAAAAGCTGGTTAGTAAAGTTGTTTGGTTAGGAAATATGTGATTTGAAGTCTAGTGTGTATAGGGAAGAGTTTGATAATGTCAGCTTCGATCTTCTCGCGAGTGAAGTGGCAGTCAATCTCTATGTGCTTTGATCATTCCTGAAAAGAAGGACTGTGTGCGAGGTAGATGACAAAGTTGTTGTTGCAGTAAATAGAAGCGGGTTGTGTGAATGAGTGATTCAAATCCTTGAATAAGTTATGTAGCCACTAGAGTTCGTAGGCTAAACTGGCTAGAGCTCTGTATTCTACCTCGGAGCTGCTCCGAGAAACGATTTGCTTCTTTTTGGATTTCCATGATATAAGGAAAGCTCCTAAGAAAACCGTATAACATGTGATTGATTTGTGAAAAATAGGGCAACTTTCCCAATCTGAATATGTAAAACCGGATAAAAGTAAGTTAGAGTCGATGGAATAAAATAAACCTGCTGCAGGAGCAATTTTTAAATATTACAGAACACAGATAATAGCTTTGAAGTGAACAACGTGAGGTTTGAAAACATGTTGGCTAAGTTGTTGGATGACAAAGGAGATGTCCGGTCTAGTAGTGTTGTATCCCAATTTTCGCCCCTAAGATCCCTTCATCATACCATGTTGATTCATTCACAATAAGATCACACTAGGATTCTTGGTTCCCCTCCCTATATGTAGCTTTGCCCTTTTGAGGAATCACTAAGCACCTTAACTTATGTTCTTTTGTGATCATGAATATTGTTTCTGTCTTGATTTCTTCTTTCAACTAAATAAAATGCAATGTTGGTTTGTCTTGCTTGTTATCCATGTAGGTAAGGGCAATGAGATTTAACAAGTTACCCCATGAGTTCATGAGTTCATTTCCATGCCCTAGTCAATAAAGCTTGAGAAATTCAAACCTCACCATTGGCTTGGTTTTGGAAGAATTGGCATGGCAAGGTTGTTTTGGTTCATCACATTTCAAGGTTATCAAATTTGGTTGAAAAGCACAAGGGATTGATTGGAGAAGTCGTCATGGTTGGACAAGATTTTATTCCATTTGGTCACAAGTGCATATTTCTATCAATGTTCAAGATATGTGTTGTACCCCAAAATTTGCCCTCCCATATTCTTCAAGAAATTGCCAAGCCAAGTCACAAAATTCCCCAAGGGTTGTGCAGTCCAACTGTCTCCTATACAGTCAAAACTAGGGTTTGTGTTCTGATCAAGAAAAGGAAGTTTTCAAAGGCCCAATCAAGTCTCATATGCCTACAAAGATGGTCAAGTATCCTCATAGCAAGTTTCAAGGCATTCAGCTCAAAATTGCACAGTCAAAACCCTAAATTGCACTACAGTCAACTGTAGGGGCAAAATGGTCATTTGACAGTCAAAAGTTCAAATTTTTGGTCAACATATCATTTTGAAGCCACAAACATCATTTGATCAATGCTTGATCATGATTCTCAAAATTTGGCTCAGAAATCATCAAAGATGCAAAAGTTACTATATTTGGACAGCTGAAAAAGTCAACTGAAATTGACCAGGGCATAACTTTCACATGGATTATCAGAAAAATTCCATCCAAAGCTCATTTTGAAGAGAAAGACATTTCCTACAACTCATCTTCATACTTCAAGTCCAAGAAATGCTCTCACAAAAAGTTATCAATTTCAACATTATAGGTCATTTTCAAAAGTCAACAAAAAGGGACTTTAAGTCAAAGGCCATAACTTGAGATTGGTAAATCAAAATGACATGGGACCAAAGGCATTGGTTAGAGGACTCAAAGACCTTTCCAAAATGTCCAAGAACATGTGAAAAACTTAAAAATTGAGCAAGTTATGCCTTGTGGAAGTTGGGAAATTTTTGGATATTTTGAAAAGTCAACTTTGATTCAAATGACCTAAAAATGCTAATGGGCCCACTTTTCTTCCATGATTCATCATTCCAAGCATGTGCACGACCACTTGGCCCAAAGGGAAGTATTTTCTCATTTTTTATTTATTTATTTGAATTATTATTCATATTAATTCATTTAAATTATATAAATATGTGAAAAATATCTAACATGACCTAACCAATCTTTTTATGCATGTTTGATACTCAAGATTTCGTGTACAACTAAATAGGGAAAGATTTGGACTAATTGGATCATGATTTGCACAAGAACATGTGAAAAAAGATATGAAAATAATGGTGGAAAATCAAATATTGAAATCAATGAATGAAAAAGATTTTGGCCAATTTTGTTAACCTAATAGCTTCACTACAAAGCCAGGAACACAAACCTAATCGTGCTACACTGAAAGCTGCGCTAGAGACCCATATAGAAACTTGGAATTTTCTCTAAAAAAACTAAAAACTGAAAACAGCTTTCCAGGTTGATTCAAGGCACGAAACCTATTCCAAAAGCTTCCTTGGCAATCCCTGAACGTATTCCAATCAAAAGCATCAAAGATAGTCCCTTGAAACGCTGTACAGAAGTCACTCTTTTGCCATTTTCTTCCATTATCGTGCTTTGCATTTTAGACACTTTCATAACATTTGATTCATGGATTTATATTCTTTATGATGTGCTGATGCTAACCAATGCCTTTAATTGCATTTTTACGCCATACACACGATTATGCCATGATTACTTTTTAGGGTTTGCAGAGCTCTAAATTGGGGTTTTTTACCCGAGGCAAAATTAGGATTCAGGAGTAATACCATTGGCATGAGCACGTCCAGACGAAGAGATCCCAACCCTCGCGCCTAATTTATATTTAGGGATGAGCTAATCGCTATTTTTCAATAGCCTGCCTAATGCAATGCGTCCAAAACCGTTGCTTTTGTGTTTGTGTTACAGGGATGAGGAGGAAGATGGAGTCGTGGCGAACGGTGGTTGGTGCGTTTGAAAATTCGCGCGCTGAACCACTAATGCTTTCGTTTTTCCTTTTGTTATTTATTTGTCATAATATATTTGAATGTGCACGTAGCTCAGCTGGCAAGGGATGGTGATTGTAACGTTCAAGACCTGGGTTCGAACCCCAGGTCTGTATAATTGCCATATTATTTTTTCATGCAAATTCCCATGCAGGCGCAACATTGAAGCGCATCATGTTCCTTCATCATCTAACCATCCACGTATCCCACAAATCCAAATCAAAGGCTGGGATTGGATGTGCACCATAAGCTTGGTCAAAGCATGTACACGCTGGATGGAAAAGTCAAGGGACCTGAGGGATATTGGGCTCAAACTACTGGGCCACACCTCTATTTGGGGACCTCCACCCCCCCTGGTTTGCCTTCTCCACATTTTTTTTTATATTTTATCTCTATTATTTTATTTACTTTATTATTTTAATTCAGTTAATTATTATTTTTTACAAAATATAAAAACTTCATAAAAATCAGAAAAAAGATAAAAACATAATAAAATATTTAATTTTCATATTTTCTTGTAAATAATTGCATGTAAATAAATTTAATATTAAATAGGTTTTAATTTTAATTCTTTTCAATAACTAAAAATCCAAAAAATATAGAATTAGGTTTAATAACTTTTTATCCCTTTTTAATTTTCCCTTTTTTCATAATAATAATATTACTTATTTTATTTTCATAATTAAATTGTACATAAATTAACTTAGGTTTAATTTAGGTTATATTTTAATATTTTCATAACAAACTTAAAAGCCATTAGAATTAGGGTTAGTTAATGTTAATTAATTCTTTTTTCTATTAAATCTTAAAAAACATAAAAATACCCAAAAACAATTTCTTTTAATTCTTAATTTTAATTCCTCATTAATTTAATCTTTTTTTGTTAATTAAATTCATTAACTTTAATTTTTTGCTAAAGGGTCCAACGCACTCCTTTCGACTTAATTGTTTAATTCTGCGTATTTATTTTATTGCTTAAACAATTATGTATCTGTCCCGAAGCCATGTAACTTAAACTTTTCGCACTTTTCAATTTCGTTATTTACTTTGCTTTATTTATTTTTTGTCAAATCGGGTCCGGTTTAATTTTGGCGATGTGGACCCGCGCCATTTGTAATAGCCTTAGAATTTATTTTCCCGCAAATATTAATTGTTAAATAAGCATGCAAGAATGAATGGACAAAATAAAAACAAGCGTAGAACACCAATAACATGACAAGACAAATGCAAATGAAAATGACACACAAATCGCACACACCACCCCTAGGGTACGCCTCACTGTTGCCTTGCCTCGAAAGGTGATCGTCGAGTAGAGGATGTCTTAGTAAGTCCTCATGATCCGGGAACCTGGCATGAGGGTAGCTTCTAAGGTGTCTTCCCATTGCTCTGGTGATCACCATGTCTCGAACCTCGAATTGACCCGAACACCTCCAACGGTGGTGCTACCTACCTCTCAATGGTGGGATGGCACTACTTTAAAGGACATTTACACAGACGAATTCCTTAGGGTAGGTAGACGACTCGTGGATACTTGCTCTAATTCAAAACAAAACAAATCAAAAATACTTTTCACACCAACACATTTTCAAAAAGCTTTCGAAAGCATTTTTCAAACACTCTTGAGGACCGATACAAGAGTCGAACTGAAATTTTCAAAGAAACTTTTTAAAACCCACAGTTGAAAAGCAAACAAACCATTTTTGAAAACACAAGTGAGCAAGTATCTAAGAGCCCATGGATAACCATGGATAGAAAGGGTGCTAACACCTTCCCTTTCTATAATCTACCTCCCGAACCGAGAGCAATCTCTATAAGGATTTTTTCTGTGCTTTTGTCCTTTCCATTTAGAGAAAATAAAAGACGGTGGCGACTCTTGCTTCCGCGACATTTCGCGAACCAGCGTTAAACAGTCAGTTCCAGATCCACCGATCACAATATGGAAGTGGTTTTAATGGCTATGAGTTCTCATTATCATCCTCGACAACTTCTATTTACAAATCATGTGTGTTGGTACAAGAAGTTTGTTCAAAATTGTCAAAATTCCTCAAAGCATTCTCTTGATCTAAGGAGCTAGGGTTTTGAACTTCAAAGGAATATATCTTGCTTATATCTTGGTATTTTTGAGTGATTCCAAAGACATATTTCTCTTCAAATGGTTATCAATAAATCCCTTCAAAAGTTTCAAGGAGTTTTCATGTGGAAGAAACTTGATGATGAAGAAAGATTACAACTCCTCCAGATGAATCCCTAATTTTCCATGTGTGACTTCAAATGATCATAACTTGGTCAATTTTTATCACCTTGAGCCTATTATTTTTCCATAATGATCTTGAAGGTGTAAACTTTATGACTTCTTTTATGTGCAAAGTGAGAAAATGGATGGAAGTTGCCTTAAGGATGCAAAAGATTATAGGTCATTTCATGATTTTTTGCCAACTTCAACAATTCATAACTCTCTCAATTTTTGGAGATTTTGAATGGTTCAAGTTTCAAAATGTCATTCAAGAGATCTACTTCATGCCATCTTTTTTGGTCAAGATAAAAATCCAAGTGAAAGGCCATGTTTGGATGCAAGACATTATAGGTCATTTTTGAAGAAGAACTTGAAATATTTCTAAGTATGGAAAGTCAACTATTTTTCTCCAAATTTGACTCAACACAACTTTCAGCTCAAGCATCCACTTGATTCCATTCTTTTTCCATTGCAAATATTGTAACCCCATCTTTCTAAAGCATCAAAAACCATGCCCTAAGACCCCTTGAGCTGAGAATGCCATGATTTTGAAATTGGTAACTTGGAACTGAAGTTTCCTCACAAGTCAGATTTTGAAATCTTTGTTTTGGCTTCTAATCACAAGTTTTCCACGCGTTTTTACCTCTAAACATGTTTAGTGAACTTCCAGAATGGATTAGCACAATAAAATGCACGTTTTGGATGAGTTTTGATCAAGTTTGAAGTCACACTTTTCTTGTTTGCAACTTCACACGATTTCCCTCCAAACTACATCATTTCACACGCTTGAACATTCCATTTGATTCCCTATATATAGAGGGTCCTTCCCCATTCATTTTCTCAAGCTTGGATAGCCAGAATCACCCTGCCAAACTTGTTCCATAACTCAGAATTCAGTAACTTCAAAATCCATTCTCGAGCCTTTTTCAATCAAATTTTTCCATCAATTCACCTTCCTTGATCTTCCCTGAAGCTAACCACATAATTACATTCAAGAATCATGCCCTATACTGCTCCATAGAAGTCCAGTTTGAGAGCTCTGCAACTCAACTTTAATAGGTAGATTCCTTTATCAATTCTTCAAAACTCTGATATCATTATGTTGCTCTCATTACCCTGGTTCTAGTCGCAACACTTACCTTTTATTGGAAACACGTTTTGACCATGAAATTTAAAATCCCTTTTCAAAACTTTCATTCCAAATCGCTTGAGCTACAGTTTAGATAAATTTGGCGCGGGGGTGTGGTTGTCTTCGTCTTGAAGAGACGAAGTGAACGACATAGGTCTGAGCTTCTAATTTTACAGTTTGAGAGACCTGCAAATCACGTTGGATGGACGTTGAAGATGACCTACGTGTCATCTTCCAACCAATGATGACACGCCACTTGTTATTTTTGAAAATCTGATTTATATTTGATTTTGTACTTTATTCACTAATGACCATGATATGCATAACACGCCAGATCCCTTGGATTTGATTACTAACGCGTTTTGACTCTCATCCAATGGTCCACATATTTTTACTTTTATTTTCTTTTCTGATTTTTATATTTTAATTGTTTTAAATTTCAAAAAATCATAGAAAATTCATTTTAAGTCCAAAAAATCTTAAAAAATTATGAAAAAATATTTTGATTATTCTCTTTCTGATTTTTATTTTTTCAAATTTAATTTGGTGTTTTGGTATTTTTTATAAATTTACACTTTATTTGAATTGTTTTAAATATTTAAAAATGCTTTTATACATTTTTAAATTCATAAAAAATTATAGAGTGATCCAATGATATTGTGACAAATATTGGTGACCTTATTTTATTTTTGTTTGACCTTACTATTTTTTAATCATTTTTGGTTTATTTTACCCATTTCTTTTAATTTTAAAAATAGTTTCCGACTTTAAAAAATTACCAAAAAATTTGTAAAATTATTTGAGCCTTTTTTCTGATTTTTCTATGGTCTTAATTTTTATTTCTTGATTAATTCGAACATAGTTGATATTTTTCTCTTTATTTTCTATTTTTTAAATATTATTTTTAATCCCTTTTGTATATATTAAAATATAATATTATTTTGTGACTATTTTGTGGCTGATCTTGGGTTAAATTTTGGATCACGAACTTTATTAACATCATTGGATCCATGGTGTTGAGTTTAACTCCATAAAAATGGATGAATGATTTTAATAATAGTTTGATTAAATTTAATTCAAAAGTGGTTTGTATGTTCTCTCCCATCCCTCTTCATCCTATCCCCTTCTTATTGCACTAAATGTTGTTAGAGCATGATCTCTATATCATGTCTCAGAACAAATGGTACATATATTGCTATTGAACGACCTCAAAATAGGTGCGACTTCTATATAAGTCCACTTACGATTGTTTAACATAGCGCTAAATTTTGTCCCGATTCAAATAAATGATCATTTGTGGCCCAAACTTATGTTTGTAAGCCCAAGTATGTTAATTTGATCTCTTTGATCCAATAACCTTGAGATTCATTGTGTGGAGGCTTTGGTTATACCAATCCTCTAATGGATCTATAACACTTTTGGTCAACGCGAATCACTTAAACATTGTTGATCATTAAATGGCACGTGTGAGAATTCCAAATGGATGATATACTTGACAAAAAGCAAATGCAACTTGTTGTGTGGAGGCTTTGGTTCTACCAATCCTCTAATGAGTTCCAAATGCAAGCTTCAAGATGGTCATCCAACTAACCACTAATTATTTACTTATCTTATGTTATGCTTTTATTTTTTTTATGCTTTATGTACCATTTACTTTTAGCATTTACATTTCATGCCATTTTCATCTTTGCTCATTTGACCATTTACTTTCTTGTCATTTTTACTTTGCTCACTTGAGATTTTCTTTTTCTTTTTTAAGATACTTAATAATCAACATAAACCATAAAAATCTTTAATGGTACTTGGACTATTTGGTTACTATCCTTGGCATTATGGAGCATGGGATTTTTTCTTGGACTTAGGATTAGAGACCTTGGCCTATCTTGGAGACCTTGTGATCTTATCTGATTATTTTGTCTGGAGTTCTTGAGGTTTACCTCAAGACATTGGGTTGCTTGTTTTTTTTTTGTGTGCAGGTTTTTGTGATTACACCCTTTGTTTGTAATCTGGAATTCACCCGTATACGGCTGTTACTCTGCCCAATTTTTATGAAGACTTAATACACTTGAAGTTTGGTTCTCTCAAGAGGTCTAGTGTTTTTTTTTGCTTGACTGGTTTCAATCCAAGGAATGGGAATTCTATCTTGACTCATAATGTCAAGTATTGGCTTCTTGTTGGTTAGATGGCTCTTATCCCTAGCTTTTACCTTATGCTTTAGGATAGTCACTTCTTCTCTTCCCATCTTCTTTAATTTCAAAAATCTTCTTTCTCCTTTTGAAAACTCTTCTTGCTTTTAAACTTGAACCACTTTCATAATAAACTTGGACTTATGTCCGTGCATTTTAAAACATTTTCATAAATAAACTCCAATCAACTTAATGATACCTTGACATTTTTTGTGAGAAGACTAAAAGTCAATCAATCTCATTTCAAACCATTTTTCCACTTTGGCTTTTGTCTTTAAACTTTTCTTTAAAAAAAAGAAGATTGAACTCTTGTCAATCCTTGTAGTGATGCAAACAACTATGCTTCTACAATATGTAGTGAAGAGAGATATTTTCCACTTGGGTGTTGAGTGAGGTATTGTTGATTTTAAGATCCAAGCCATATCCTCCACTTTGAGATGATGCGAATTCTCCTTTCTCATAATTGTGGGTAGTAGGTATGCTTTCTACACGGACAATGATAATGATGTTTTATCTCATAAAATTAACCAACACATTTGTGTTTTAAATTTTTAAAAGAGGAACTACGTGTACCCTGATCCCCTATTGCACAAAAAGGTGGTACGTAGGCACTAAAGGTTCGCAACCGCGGCGGGTGCAAAAATCATAAAATAAATATATTTCTTTTCTCACTTACACCATCCATTTTTATACAATATTTTTTCATAGCCAAAATATACAGATTTTACAAAGAGGTTCATGTGGATTACCGTAGATGTTTAGGATGCTAATACCTTCCCTTTGCATAACCAACCCCCTTACCTTGAATCTTTCCCCTTCTTTTTGGGTTATTCGCTCTTTTCCCATTCCTATGGAAACAATAAAGTGTAATGGCGATTTTTATTTTGATTTGTATAAAGTCTAGCCAATCCAATGGCTTAGTCTTAAACATTTCTACCGCCAACAGAAAAATGGCGACTTCACTGGGGAAAAATTGACCTCTTGCTGGTCCATCCCTAAGTGGGTTAAACATATCTTTGTTTATATCTGTATATCTGTATATGTGTTATTACTGTTTTTTGTGTTATATGTTGTATATATGTTTGTATGGAGTTTCCTGGTTTTCAGGGTGCTTGGTGATTACTAATAAGTCTTATACCCGTACTTGGGCAAACTTTAAGATAAGACGGGCGGTATAGTCATATTAACTTTGAGTGAGTAATCCCAAAAAAGGAGGCATGAGATCCCCCACTCAGTGGAGGCCCCTTTGACTGTAGTGTCGTTTACCGAGTAATCGGGAAGACATACTGCTTTCGACCTGGGAGCCTGCTGAAACTGAGGAATGTAGAATACCAAACCCATCTTAGCCTTTTAGGTGTAGTGCGGAAGCTATGACGGAGTAATCCAGAAATAGTTGTCACGCGATACTACGCTCGGACGAGTCTTTCTTGATAATATTACTAATTACTGAGTTAATCGGGAAGTTGGTAATATCCGAAAGAAGGATGTAGACTCTGGGAACCTCTAGAACTTTGTTCGGCAGGTGATAAATTTTAGACCAACACCTTATGGGTAGTACCTTCGACCTCATGCTCGTGACGTTGAACCTATGAACCCTATATGTGTGATCTTGTGTGTGATTACTGCATCATGCATCCATGCACTCATAAGCATCTTTTGAAGAAACCATATTTCAAGGGATTTAAAGGTTGACCATTTGTGAATATCTAAGGTACTTTCTAACCATGGATTCTGGAAAGAGATAGACCGAGAAATACAGTTTCAAGGATCCCAAGATAGATGAGTTGATCAGTCTAATTCCCGAGGTCGAGTTTTCTGCAGACTTTTGGAAGAAGTATGGATCCATTATTCCTCTGATGAAGCTGAAGATGAAGGAGGGTATTTTCTCGACCTTGGTTTAGTTCTATGATCTGATGTATCATTGCTTTACTTTTCCTGACTATCAGTTGATGCCCACACTGGAGGAGTATTCTTATCTATTGGATTTACCTGTTATCGATCGTGTTCCTTTTACTGGTTTAGAGGGTGAGCCAAAACCACATGAGATTGCTGCTTTGATTCATCTGGGGAAATCTGAGGTGGAAGCCCATATGACTACTAAAGGAGGAATTAGAGGATTACCAACTCAGTTCTTATTGGAGAATGCTCGTTACTTTTCCAGAATGAAGTGTACAATTGCTTTTGAGGCCATCTTTGCTCTACTTGCTTATGGGTTGTTTTTATTTCCTAATGTGGACAAGTTTGTTGACATTAATTCTATCAGGATCTTCATGATTGGAAACCCAATTCCTACATTGTTGGGCGATGCTTATTACTCTATTCATCTTCAGAATTCTTATCATGGGGGGATGATTATCTGTTGCACGCCTATGTTGTACCGGTGGTTTATCTCTCATATGCCTCAGTCTGATGCTTTTTGGGATGTCAAGAAAGAACCCCGTTGGGCTCCTAAGATCATGGCACTTACTCACTCAGATATTGATTGGTATCATAGAGCTTACCAAGATATAGAGATTACTGACAGTTGTGGTAGTTTCCCCAATGTACCTCTTCTTGGTACAAATGGAGGAATTAACTATAACCATGTTCTTGCACGATGACAGCTTGGTTATCTGATGAGGGATAAACCGAATAGTATTCATTTGAGTAGTTTATTTCTAAAGGACGGAGAAGACCATAGGGAAGCTAGGGAGCAAATTGCGAAGGCCTGGCGTCACATTCATAAGAAGAGTAGGAAGGATTTGGGACCTAGGGTGCTGTTTCTTTGGAGCCATATCTTCAGTGGGTCCGATCGAGAGCTATTCAGTTAAACATGCCGTATACCCGGAAGACACCCATGCCTGATCTATTTGTGAAGACCACCCCTCCCTTATTAGATGATCTGAAGAGCTGCAACTTGCTTTGGTTAGGATGCAACATGAAAAGGATGCTTGGAAGAACAAGTTCCAAACCTTAGAGAGTTCCTATAAAGTAGACTTGAAGGAGAAAGATGACTTGATTGAGATCCTTGAGAGTCGAGCAGTAGAGTCTATGGAGAGGCAAGGGGATTTATTTTCTCCTAAGCCTCAATCAGGTGTTGATTACTCACTCCCTGATTCAGATGATTGGAAGGAGGTTGCCATCAGACATGTGGAAGAAAACCAGAGGTTGAAGGCTCAGATTTCCAGGCTCACGGGGAAGTGCCAGCGTATAGAGTGATCTCCATCAGTTCTATTTCTCAGGGTTTCAGATATTATTTTCATCTTGTACTTGGGATCATTGAAACTTGTAATCCATTTTGAAGATATTATAATAAAATTTTCTGTATTTCAAACGTGTTATTACTCTTATATTTGCAATGTGTCTATAAATCTACAAATCCCTTGAAATATTAAATAACAAAGTAAAAATAATCATGTGCATTACATATCATGCATCATATTGCACATTTTTCTTGCATTTGTTATGCATATCCAAGTGTCTTACCAAGCTTCTTTACTTTATTCAGCAAGCTGACCCATCACTATAACACTCGAGCTAATTTCAGAAAGAAGATGGACAACTTAGAACAAGAGAATCGCGAGCTGTGCGAGGAAGTTTCTTCTTTGAAGGCCGACATGGCCAATCTGACTACTCTGATGGAAGCTCTGGTGGCTGCTCAGAATCAGCCACCGAGTGTTCAACCTCAACCAACAAGGGCAACTACTGAAGCTCTAACTGTTCCTGTATCTGCTACTCCAGCTGTTGTTCAGAATCGCATGCCCCAAGGTTATCCACGGGGAATGCCAGAGAATTTTGCACCTGAAGTTTTCAATCTTGGTCCTCAAGATACTCCAGTTGTTCAGACTATTGTTACTCCTGCACCTCCTGTGGTGCATGTTCCTGCTGCACCTCCTTCGATGAATATGGTTCCGTTTGTTAATGATGATGTGTGTCGTCCTTTCCCTCCATCGAGTGAAGACTTGGGTCTTTATGACAAAATGGATGATTTTCAAGAGCAATTTGACAAGATGCAAAGAGAGATGAAGGCCCTCAGGGGAAAAGAGATATTTGGGCAGAATATGAATGAGTTATGCTTGGTCCCGAATGTTAAGATACCTGCTAAGTTTAAAGTCCCGGAGTTTGAGAAGTATAAGGGCAACACTTTCCCTCGTGCTCATCTGGTGATGTACATAAGGAGAATGTCTACCCATACTGATGATCAGCATATGTTGATTCACTTTTTTCAGGATAGTTTGACCGGTGCTGCACTGAATTGGTATATGAGTTTGGACAGCGCCAATATCTATACTTTTAATGATTTGGGAGAAGCATTCATCAAACAATACAAGTACAACATGGACATGGTGCCTGACTGTGATCAACTCAGGGCCATAGTTCAGAAAGACAGGGAATCGTTCAAAGAATATGCGCAGAGATGGCGTGAGGTAGCCGCCCAGGTGATTCCTCCCATGGAAGAGAAAGAGATGACTAAGATTTTCTTGAAGATGCTGGGTGCTTTCTACTACGAGAGGATGGTAGCAAGCACGCTAAGTGACTTTACTGAAATGGTAGGAATGGGTATCCGCTTAGAAGAGGCTGTAAGAGAATGTCATTTAACAAAGAGTGAAGGATCTGGAGGTGAGAAAAAGCCATCTTATGGGTTTACCAAGAAGAAAGAAGGATGTGCAAATGTTGTTATACAAGAGAGAAGGGTAAACACTCCTAGAAGGAATTATCAGCATCATCAATAAGTTGCCTCAGTTACTCTCATTATGAATGCCGCTCCAACTACCGTTGCTTATCAGAGACCGTCCCAGCAGGGGAATCAAGGGTATAATCAAAGAAGGGAGAGTTATGACCCTATTCCCATGAGCTATACAGAGTTTCTACCGGCATTGATTCAGAAGAAGTTGGTTTAGACCCGACCACCTCCCGTCGTACCATCTCCATTGCCTTGGTATTACAAGGCAGACCAAACATGTGCTTTTCATCAGGGAGCACCAGGGCATATTGTTGAGAATTGTTATCGTTTGAAGATTGAGGTACAAAAATTGGTGAAGTCTGGTGTTCTATCTTTCAAGGACGTGAGACCTAATGTGAACGATAATCCTCTACCTAAGCATGGGGGAGTAAACACTGTGAATATGGTGGCCGGTTGTCCAGGCGACTTCTGGATTTTTTATATTAATCTGGTTAGAGGAGATTTGGTGAAAATGCATGCAGACCTTTGTGAATTTAGCTACTATACGCATGACCATGCCAGTTGTGCTATTTATAGTACAAACATACAGGGTTGCAATAAGATAAAGACTGATTTACAGGAGATGATGGATGAGGGTCTAATCCATATAATCAGGCCTAGGGCAGAGTATGAAGAGGAAGTGAATATGGTTTCTGGATGTCCTGGAGAATTCAGAATTTTTTATGTAGAGTATATGAATGAGGACCTCGTACAGTTACATGCTACCTTTTACCATACGGCTGGTCAGGTGGAACACCAATATGGATCTTGCCGAGTTTGCTGTCGAGACCCCCGAGGATGTACAATCGTGAAGAAGGGTGTTCAGTTGTTGTTAGACAAGGGAACTATCAAGATCACAAGTCAGAGGGGTGATTACTGTGAAGTTGATATGGTTGAGGTTTGTTTGACTGAAGAAGGGTCAGATGAAGAGTATGCTTCCGCATATGAGTATTTCTCTTCAGACGAAGATTTATTTTCCAGAAATGACTTATTAATGACTGATTGTGTTGAAGAAGGGGTAAATGTCATTGTGCCTTGTTTTGGTGCACCCGTCCATTTTGAAGTTGAGTATCATAGCAAGCCAGTTGTTACCCCATTGGTGATTAGTTTGCCGGGTCCTATCCCTTACAAGTCAGATAAGGCTGTGCCTTACAAATGCAATGCTACAATCTTAGAGGACGAAGTGGAAGTTCCCATCCAGCCAATGCCTGATGTTGGAAATATAGCTGAAAATAGCAGGGTGACCCACAACGGTCATGTGTTTGCACCTGTTGTTCGAAGAGATGTTGGTGCTGGAAAGAAAATTGTTGAGAATGATGAACCTAAGAAGGCTGCGGGTGAGACTAGTGGAGCTAAGTTAGAGAAAGAAGTGGATGATATTTTGAAGATAATTAAGATGATCGACTACAGAATTGTAGATCATCTACTGCAGACTCCTTCAAAAATATATATCTTAGCTTTATTGATGAACTCCTCTGCTCACAGAGAATCCTTGATGAGGGTACTGGACCAAGATTTTGTGGAGAATGATATGCCAATAGACCAATTCAGCAGTGTAATAGGAAACATTACTTCATGTAATAACTTGAGTTTCTGCGATGATGAATTACCAGATGAAGGAAGGAATCACAATTTGGCCCTCCACATCTCTATGAACTGCAAGAATGATTCACTATCCAATGTGCTGATTGATAATGGATCCGCGTTGAATGTTATACCGAGGAGTACACTTATGAAGTTGAAATATCAAGGAACGCCTATGCGCCCGAGTGGAATCAGTGTGAAAGTGTTTGATGGGTCAAGGAAATATGTTATTGGTGAAGTGGACTTGCCTATTCATATAGGACCATATTTGTTTCAGATAAATTTCCAGATCATGGACATTGTTCCCGCTTATAGTTGTTTGCTAGGACGACCGTGGATACATGAGGCAGGGGCTGTCACTTCAACTTTACACCAGAAGCTGAAGTTTGTACGTGAAGGGAAAGTGGTGATCATAAATGGGGAGCAAGCATTGTTGATATCTCATTTGTCCTCTTTCAGCATTGTATAGGTGGATGAAGCTGCTATTGGAACCCAATTCAAGCCTTATCCATTGACAACATAAGAGAAAATGAGAATCCCATGGTTTCGCTGAAGGACGCACAGTAAGTTGTGTGTAATGGTCATAATGAAGTTTGGGGACGAATTGTGGATCCACCTGTGAACAAGAACAAAACTGGCTTGGGGTTCTCTTCGAAGAATGACAAAGGTAAGGGCATGAAGCCGAAGTCTGCTGCAGACAGGTATCAAGACATTTTTCGTAGCTGGGGTTATCTTCATCCGACTGTTTCCAAGATTAACGCCATTGTGGAAGATGAAGCAGAGCAGGAAATGCTGAATTATGTGACGCACAGAGTTAGGGTTCAGAACTGGATCACCATTGATGTTCCCTCTTGCATACATGTTTCAAAGTAATTTGATTTGTTAATATTTTTGAAAAAGCTTTCACTCTTCCCAAGGTGGAAGTATTAATGTTGTAGGGCTTATCTGTTTGCTGTGACTTTTAAAATCAATAATAAAAGTTGTCTTTGTTTCCCAAATTATGTCTTTATTTTCTACTTTTTCTTGGAAAATGGTAATCAGAAAAAACCTTTCAAAATAAATAATAACTGAAATTCAATCTGCATGATCACTTGTTATATGTGTCAGTTTCTAAATGCAATCACAAATCATATGTGCAGATTAATTAAAAAACCCGTTGAATACAATGACCCTGCACCCTTTCCCAACTTTGAATGCCCTATGTATGGGGCTGAAGAAGAAGCTTATGATGAGATTCCATAAGAGGTCTCACGGTTTCTCGAGCATGAGGAAAATACCATTCAGCCATATAAAGAGCCATTGGAAGTGATCAATTTGGGTTCAGAAGAAGATCCGAAGGAAGTCAAGATTGGAGCATTGTTCCATCCTGATGTGAAGAGCAGGTTGATTGAGCTGTTGAAAGAGTATGTGGATATTTTTGCTTGGTCTTATCAAAATATGCCTGGTCTAGATATAGATATTGTAGAGCACCGTTTGCCGTTGAAGCCAGAGTGTCCGCCAATTAAACAAAAGTTGAGAAGAACTCACCCAGATATGGCAGTAAAAATCAAAGAGGAGGTTCTAAAGCAGATTATTGTTGGTTTTCTTGTGACGTCAGTGTATCCTCAATGGATTTCCAATATTGTCCCAGTACTGAAAAAAGACGGAAAGGTCCGCATGTGCGTAGATTACAGAGATCTAAATAAAGCTAGTCCAAAAGATGATTTTCTATTGCCACACATTGATATGTTAGTGGATAGCACAATAAAATTTAAAGTATTCTCGTTCATGGACGGATTTTTCGGGTATAATCAAATAAGAATGGCTCCAGAGGACATGGAAAAAACAACGTTTATCACACCTTGGGGAACATTCTGTTACAGAATGATGCCCTTCGGGTTGAAGAACATTGGTGCAACGTACCAGAGGGCTATGACAACCCTATTCCATGATTTGATGCACAAGGAAATCAAAGTATATGTTGATGATATGATTGCCAAATCCCATACTGAAGAAGGACATGTAGAAGATCTGTTGAAGTTGTTTCAGCGTTTGAGGAAGTATCATCTTTGCTTAAATCAAAATAAGTGTACCTTCGGTGTCCGATCAGGGAAATTATTGGGTTTCATTGTTAGCCAGAAAGGAATTAAAGTTGACCCTGATAAAGTCAAGGAGATTCAAGAGATGCCAGCACCAAGAACTGAAAAGCAAGTTAGAGGTTTGCTCGGGCGTTTGAATTATATTTCTAGATTCATCTCCCACATGACCACAACATATGAACCGATCTTTAAGTTGTTAAAGAAAGATCAAGGTTGTGTGTGGACGGATGATTGCCAAAGGGCATTTGAAAGTATTAAATAATATCTGCTTGAACCTCCTATCTTTCTCCCTCCTGTAGAAGGAAGACCGTTGATTATGTATCTGACAGTGTTAGATAAATCCATGGGTTGTATTCTGGGACAACAGGATGAAACAGGGAAGAAGGAGTTTGCCATTTATCATCTCAGTAAAAAATTCACTGATTGTGAGTCGCGGTATTCCATGATGGAAAAGACATGTTGTGCTTTAGCCTAGGCGGCAAAGCGTTTGCGGCAGTATATGTTGAATCACACTACTTGGTTGATCTCCAAAATGGATCCAATCAAGTACATTTTTGAAAAGCCTGCTCTTACTGGGAGAATTGCCCGCTGGCACATGTTGTTATCTGAATATGATATTGAATACCACACTCAAAAAGCTATTAAAAGCATTGTATTGACAAATTATCTTGCTCACCAACCAATGGAGGATCACCAGTCTGTAGAATGTGAATTCCCCGATGAGGATGTGATGTTACTGAAAGTGAAATATTGTGATGAACCATCGCCTGAGGAAGGTCCTGACCTTGAGTCTCGTTGGAGTATGATATTTGATGGATATGTGAATGCTTATGGTAAAGGAATTGGTGTTGTGATTGTCACTCCTCATGGATCGCACATTCCTTTTACTGCAAGGTTAACATTTGACTGTACTAATAATATGGCCGAATACGAGGCTTGCATCATGGGTCTCGAAGAAGCTATTGATCTCAGAATTAAAATTCTAGATGTGTATGGTGATTTAACTTTGGTAATAAATCATATTAAAGGAGAATGGGATACTCGTCACCCCAACTTGATCTCTTACAAAGATTATGCTAGAAGATTATTACCCTTCTTAAATAAAGTTGAATTCCATCACATTCCTAGAGATGAAAATCAAATGGTGAATGCTCTGGCAACTCTGGCTTCTATGTACCAAGTGAATACTTGGAATGATATACCCCAAATTACGGTTCGACGACTGGATAGGCCCGCTCATGTCTTTACAACAGAGGAGGTAGGAGATGAAAAACCTTGGTATTATGATATCAAGCATTTTCTTCAGACTCAGGAATGCCCGATTGGTGCATCGAAGAAAGATAGAAAGACATTGAGAAGATTGGCAGGAAGTTTCTCCCTCAGTGAAAATGTGTTGTACAAGAGATATTATGACATGGTCTTACTCAGATGCATGGATAGACACGAAGCATACATGTTGGTGCATGAGATTCATGAAGGGTTCATTTGGCACTCATGCCAATGGCCATTCGATGGCTAAAAAGATGCTAAGGGCAGGTTACTATTGGTTGATAATGGAGTCCGACTGTTATAAATTTGCAAAGAAGTGCCATAAATGCCAGATTTATGCAGACAAGGTCCATGTACCTCCGACACTTCTCAATGTGATTTCCTCCCCGTGGCCTTTCTCTATGTGGGGTATTGACATGATTGGGATGATAGAACCCAAAGCTTCTAACGGACACCGTTTTATCTTGGTAGCAATTGATTACTTCACCAAGTGGGTGGAGGCTGCTTCATATGCCAATGTTACTAAATAGGTGGTTGTGCGCTTCATTAAGAATAACCTTATATATTGGTATGGTGTGCCGAGTAGAATCATCACTGATAATGGCTCGAATTTGAACAACAAGATGATAATGGAACTGTGCAATCAATTCAAGATTGTCCATCACAATTCATCTCCATACAGGCCAAATATGAATAGGGATGTCGAAGTTGCTAATAAGAATATCAAGAGAATTATCCAGAAAATGGTTGTTACTTATAAGGATTGGCATGAAATTCTCCCTTTTTCTCTACATGGATATCGAACATCTGTCCGCACTTCAACAGGAGCAACCCCGTTCTCCCTGGTGTATGGAATGGAAGTTGTACTCCCTGTCGAGGTTGAGATTCCCTCTTTACGTGTGATAATGGAAACCAAATTGACAGAGGCTGAATGGGTCCAGAACAGGTTTGACCAATTGAATTTGATTGAGGTGAAGAGGATGACAACTTTATGTCATGGACAGTTATATCAGAAAATAATGAAGAAAGATTTTGATAAAAAGGTCAAACCTCGTGAATTCAGAGAAGGCAACCTCGTGCTCAGGAAGATCATGTCTTTCAACGCTGATTCTAGAGTAAAGTGGACTCCCAATTTTGAAGGCCCATATGTTGTCAAGAAAGCCTTCTCTGGCGGTGAATTAATTCTTGAAACTATGGATGGCGAGGAGTTCCCACGTCCCATGAATGTTGACGCAGTTAAGAAATACTTCGCCTAAAGAAATAAAAGAACAGCTCGCTAAGTTGAAAACCCGAAAGGGCAGCTTAGACAAAAAAGAAGCGTCTCGGTAGGCCGAAAACCCGAAAGGGTGGTCTAGGAAAAAATTAGAGACCTAAACGAAATAAATTTCCCGCTAAGTTGAAAACCCGCAAAGGCAGCTTAGGCAAAAGTTAGGGACTTTCTTGGCAAGTAACTACATCAGACAAGACTTGATCGTTGAAGAAACAATCTTCTCGGATCCTCACCACACTTCAACAGAAGCTGCTGCTCAGGATTTCAAAAGTTGTTAGAGGGGATAGTGGTCATTGTATCTCAATGTATCTTTTCCATTATATATTACCATTTTCAAACTTTGTAATCATCTATGGAGTCTCGCCATTCGCAGACTACCATTCTATTAATGAAATTTGAGCTCTTACCCAATTCTTTGTATTTCTTATTCTATTTAGCTTGGAAAGACTCCATTTATTATTGATAATAACTTTCAAAGCAAAACAAATTAAATAACAAAATTGATTTTTCAAAAAAGATTTTATAATCTGCTTTTACTTTGAGATTTATGATGAAACAATGACAACAAAAATGGTGATCCCAGGAATGGACAAACTCCAGTTGTTTTGAGAAGTTTTTGTTCCCCTCAGGAAGGTTCACTCGGGATGTTTTCGCCGTAGTGGGTTTATGATTCTGGTATCCTCAGTCAAGTTTGGATTCATTTCTCCTCTTTTTTTGAGTTTTCATGATGTGAAGTTTCAATCCGCATTTTCTCCAGTGAAGTTTTCGTTTGGCCTAATAGAAGTTCTTTTTCCAGAGAAGTTGGTATCATAACCACTCTTGAAGAACACAGGTCCCTGGTTTCTCTAAGTGAAGGACGTATTGTGGTTTTCCCTTTGTGGATGTGGTGTTAACCTCCCCAATGAAGTAGGCTTGAATTCCCCAGTGAATGTTTTGATGTTTTGGTGTCAGTCTGCTTTACTTGAGATTGGTTTTGCAATCTCCAGTAGGAATGTTACTTTTAAAAACACTTGTTTCTCGGGTGAAGCCTGAAGAAGGATTTTCTATCCCAGTATCTGTACTATTCTGTCACTTCGTTTTGCTTACTTCCGGATTATGTCGCTCCTCAGTAAAGCTAAAAGCAGCCAGTAGGTTTTGTTTCCTCAGTTGGCCTTTACTTTTTCTTGGAATGATCATCTTGGATGAAGTTTAGCCAAGTGTTGTTAGTGCCTGAGGTGGATTTTCCTGGTTATTCCCAATGTTGTATATCTGTTTTGTCAGCATACACACGATAACACTCATACATTCATACATACATCATGCATAGCTAAAATTGTCAAATCATTGTTCATTGACATTTGTTAATATTTTTTTGTTGATATATCATCCTGCTTTGCAGAGTTACGTTATCCTCTCTTTAATAGAATGTTGGCCTTAAGCAGAAAGCGTATATTCTTTCAATTTCCCCACTGAGTTGTCCCTAGTGGAAGATTTTTGCTTTAGCCTTCCTGTACAGTTCCTGGTTCAGATGGATTTGGTTTTCCCTCTTTAGTTTATTTCTCAAAGGACGTATTCTGGTTGACCGTTCCGTTCCAGTTTATTTATGGTTTGAATCTGTGGTTCCACAATAATATTATTTACTTTGGATTTCTGAAAACTTCAAGTTTTGGTTGGTTCATTTATTTTGCACGAGAAGACTTTATCTCCTCAGCAGGAATATCGTGGCATATCCCCAGGAAGTCATATTTCTTTCTCCAGGAAGTCATATTTCTCTCCCCAGAAAGTCATTTCTTTTTACAATCCTCCATGACAACAAGTAGCAGGTCTCTTTATTTGAGTAACTTGTGCTTCCTTGTAAAAGTCGATGTAACTTTTTTTGCTATCTCCTCCATGAGTGAATAGTTTTCAGTTTGTCGTCAGATTACGCCAACGGATGGCAAGACTTTCAATATCACAGAAACAACTCGTTGTGAAATCTTTGCAAGTGGAAGTCTCTTTATTTGAGACAGCTTATATATTATCCTTTCTAGGCGGAGTGCCTTGGTTAAAAAAGAAGTTGAAACCCATTCTAGGTGAAACGCCAGAATATTGGGGAAACTTGTTATCTTTTGCTACCCTTAGTGAATGTTGGTAGTTCATCGTCAGTGAACGGCGATGTAGTGATATATTCTCTTTCTACCTTCAGTGAAAGTTGGTAGGTCATCGGCAATGGACGTTGATGATTGTTATCTTTTTGCTACCCTCAGTGAATGTTAGTCGTTCATCATCAGTGAAAGGCGATGCAATGCTATATTCTCTTTCTATCTTCAGCGAAATTTGGTAGGTCATTGGCAGTGAACGTTGATGTTTGTTATCTTTTTGCCACCCTCAGTGAACGTGGGTAGTTCATCGTCAATGAACGGTGATGCAATGATATTTTCTCTTTCTACCTTCAGTGAAAGTTGGTAGATCACCATCAGTGAAAGTTGGTGTTTGTTATTTTTTTGCTACCCTCAGTGAACGTTAGTAGTTCATCGTTATTGAACGATAATGCTATGATATTTCTTTTCTCTCTACCTTCAATGAAAGTCGGTATGACATCGGCAGTGAACGTCGATGTTTGTTATCTTTTTGTTACCTTTAGTAAACGTTAGTATTTCATCGTCAATGAACGGTGATGCTATGATATTTTCTCTTTCTACCTTCAGTGAAAGTTGGTAGATCACCATCAGTGAAAGTTGGTGTTTGTTATATTTTTACTACCCTCAGTGAATGTTGGTAGTTCATCATTAGTGAACGGTGGTGCTATGATATTTCTTTTCTCTCTACCTTCAGTGAAAGTCGGTAGGACATCAACAATGAACGTCGATGTTTGTTATCTTTCTACCTTCAGTGAAAGTCGGTAGGACATCGACAGTGAATGTCGATG
This sequence comes from Vicia faba, assembly GCA_948472305.1. Classification (NCBI taxonomy): domain Eukaryota; kingdom Viridiplantae; phylum Streptophyta; class Magnoliopsida; order Fabales; family Fabaceae; genus Vicia; species Vicia faba. The sequence goes on from OX451741.1 coordinate 1,241,158,500, forward strand.
TTTGTTATCTTTCTCTCTGCCTTCAGTAAACGTCGGTAGCTTCGCCTTCGGTAGAAGTTGGTGTATCCTTTGATCATTCTACCATCCTCTTTGATTCAGGTCTTTTGATCCACCAGTGATTTATTTTCCTGGTGGGGCCGCTCTCTTGTTTCTTTATTATTGTTACATCCCCATTGGTGATTTGCGTCCCTTTGGAATTGTCCATGTGCATTCATGATCATAAACATTTGCATGGCATCTTAGGGCCAAAAATAGGGTTTATTTTATATTTAAGTATCTTCAATCGCGTCGACACGAAGATTTTTAACCTTCGTATCTCCGGATAGAAGAACCTTAAATAAGGGCAGCTGTTGTACCCTAATTTTTGCCCCTAAGATCCCTTCATCATACCATGTTGATTCATTCACAATAAGATCACACTAGGATTCTTGGTTCCCCTCCTTATATGTAGCTTTGCCATTTTGAGGAATCACCAAGCACCTTGACTTATGTTCTTTTGTGATCATGAATATTGTTTCTGTCTTGATTTCTTCTTTCAACTAAATAAAATGCAATGTTGGTTTGTCTTGCTTGTTATCCATGTAGGTAAAGGCAATGGGATTTAACAAGTTACCCCATGGGTTCATGAGTTTATTTCCATGCCCTAGTCAATAAAGCTTTAGAATTTCAAACCTCCCCATTGGCTTGGTTTTGTAAGAATTGGCATGGCAAGGTTGTTTTGGTTCATCACATTTCAAGGTTATCAAATTTGGTTGAAAAGCACAAGGGATTGATTGGAGAAGTTGTCATGGTTGGACACGATTTTATTCCATTTGGTGACAAGTGCATATTTCTCTCAATGTTCAAGATATGGAAGTGGTTTTGGTGGCTATGAGTTCTCATTATCATCCTCAACAACTTCTATTTACAAATCTTGTGTGTTGGTACAAGAAGTTTGTTCAAAATTGTCAAAATTCCTCAAAGCATTCTCTTGACCTAAAGAGCTAGGGTTTTGAACTTCAAAGGAATATATCTTTCTCATATCTTGGTATTTTTGAGTGATTCCAAAGACATCTTTATCTTAAAAGGGTTATCAACAAATCACTTCAAAAGTTTCAAGGAGTTTTCATGTGAAAGAAACTTGATGATGAAGAAAGATTACAAGTCCTCTAGATGAATCCCTAATTTTCCATGTGTGACTTCAAATGATCATAACTTGGTCAATTTTTATCACCTTGAGCCCATTCATTTTCCATAATGATATTGAAGGTGTGAACTTTATGACTTCTTTTATGTGCAAAGTGAGAAAATGGATAGAAGTTGCCTTAAGGATGCAAAATATTATAGGTCATTTCATGATTTTTTGCCAACTTCAACAATTCATAACTCTCTCAATTTTTGGAGATTTTGAATGGTTCAAGTTTCAAAATATCATTTAAGAGATCTACTTCATTCCATCTTTTTTAGTCAAGAGCAAAATCCAAGTGGAAGGCCATGTTTAGATGCAAGACATTATAGGTCATTTTTGAAGAAGAACTTGAAATATTTCTAAGTATGGAAAGTCAACTCTTTTTCTCCAACTTTGACTCAACACAACTTTCATCTCAAGCATTCACTTGATTCCATTCTTTTTCCATTGTAAAGCTTGTAACCTCATCTTTCTAAATCATCAAGAATCATGCCCTAAAACCCCTTGAGCTGAGAATGCCATGATTTTGAAATTGGTAACTTGGAACTGAAGTTTCCTCACAAGTCAGATTTTGAAATCTTTGTTTTGGCTTCTAATCACAATTTTTCCACGTGTTTTTGCCTCTAAACATGTTTAGTGAACTTCCAGAATGGATTAGCACAATAAAAGGCGCATTTTGGATGAGTTTTGATCAAGTTTGAAGTCACACTTTTTTGTTTGCAACTTCACACGATTTCCCTCCAAACTTCATCGTTTCACACGCTTGAACATTCCATTTGATTCTCTATAAATAGAGGGTCATTCGCCATTCATTTTCTCAAGCTTGGATAGCCAGAATCACCCTGCCAAACTTGTTCCACAACTCAGAATTCAGTAACTTCAAAACCCATTCTCAAGCCTTTTTCAATCCAATTTTCCATCAATTCACCTTCCTTGATCTTCCCTGAAGCTAACCACATAATTACATTCAAGAATCGTGCCCTATACTGCTCCATAGAAGTCCAGTTTCAGAGCTCTGCAACTCAACTTCAATAGGTAGATTCCTTCATAAATTCTTCAAAACTCTGATATCATTGTGTTGCTCTCATTGCCCTGGTTCTAGTTGCAACACTTACCTTTTACTGGAGACACATTTTGACCATGAAATTTTAAATCTCTTTCAAAACTTTTCTTCCAAATTGCTTGAGCTACAGTTTATATAAATTTGGCGCGAGGGTGTGGTTGTCTTCATCTTGAAGAGACGAAGCGAACGACATAGGTCTGAGCTTCTGATTTTACAGTTTAAGAGACCTGCAAATCACGTTGGCTGGAGGTTGAAGATGACCTACGTGTCATCTTCCAACCAATGATGGCACGTCACTTGTTATTTTGAAAATCTGATTTATATTTGATTTTGTACTTTATTCACTAATGACCATGATATGCACAATGCACCAGATCCCTTGGATTTGATTACTAACGCGTTTTGACTCTCGTCCAATGGTCCATATATTTTTACTTTTATTTTCTTTTCTGATTTTTATATTTTAATTGTTTTAAATTTCAAAAAATCAAAGAAAATTCATTTTAAGTCCAAAAAATCTAAAAAAAATTATGAAAAAATATTTTGATTATTCTCTTTCTGATTTTTATTTTTTCACAATTTAATTTGGTGTTTTGGTATTTTTTATAAATTTACACTTTATTTGAATTGTTTTAAATGTTTAAAAATACTTTTATACATTTTTAAATTCTGAAAAAACTATGGAGTGATCCAATGATATTGTGACAAATATTGGTAACCTTATTTTATTTTTGTTTCTGACCTTACTATTTTTTTAAATCATTTTTGGTTTATTTTACCCATTTCTTTTAATTTTAAAAATAGTTTCTGACTTTAAAAAATTACCAAAAAATTTGTAAAATTATTTGAGCGTTTTTCTGATTTTTCTATGGTCTTACTTTTTATTTCTTGATTAAATTGAACATAGTTAATATTTTTCTATTTATTTTCTATTTTTTAAACATTATTTTTAAACCCTTTTGTATATATTAAAATGTAATATTATTTTGTGACTATTTTCTGGGTGATCTTGGGTTAAATTTTGGATCATGAACTTTATTAACATCATTGGATCCATGGTGTTGAGTTTACCTCCACAAAAATGGATGAATTATTTTAATAATAGTTTGATTAAATTTAATTCAAAAGTGGTTTGTATGTTCTCTCTCACCCCTCTTCATCTCATCCCCTTCTTATTGCACTAAATGTTGTTGGAGCATGATCTCTATATCATGTCTCAGAACAAATGGTACATAGATTGCTATTGACCAGCCTCAAAATAGGTGCGACTTCTATATAAGTCCACTTACGATTGCTTAACATAGCGTTAAATTTTGTCCCGATTCGAATAAATAATTATTCGTGGCCCAAACTTATGTTTGCAAGCCCAAGTATGTTAATTTGATCTCTTTGATCCAATAACCTTGAGATTCATCATGTGGAGGCTTTGGTTCTACCAATCCTCTAATGGATCTACAACACCTTTGGTCAACGCGGATCACTTAAACATCGTTGATCATTAAATGACACTTGTGAGAATTCCAAATGGATGATATACTTGATAAAAAGCAAATGCAACTTGTTGTGTGGAGGCTTTGGTTCTACCAATCCTCTAATGAGTTCCAAATGCAAGCTTCAAGATGGTCATCCAACTAACCACTAATTATTTACTTGTCTTACGTTATGCTTTTTTTATGCTTTATGTACCATTTACTTTTAGCATTTACATTTCATGCCATTTCCATCTTTGCTCATTTGATCATTTACTTTCTTGTCATTTTTACTTTGCTCACTTGAGCTTTTCTTTTTCTTTTTTAAGATACTTAATAATCAACATAAACCATAAAAATCTTTAATGGTACTTGGACTATTTGGTTACTATCCTTGGCATTATGGAGCATGGGATTTTTCTTGGACTTAGTATTAGAGACCTTGGCCTATCTTGGAGACCTTGTGATCTTATCTGATTATTTTGTCTAGAGTTCTTTAGGTTTACCTCAAAACATTGGGTTGCTTGTTTGTTTTTTGTGTGCAGGTTTTTGAGATTACACTCTTTGTTTATAATCTGGAATTCACCCGTATACGGCCGTTACTCTGCTCAATTTTTATGAAGACTTAATACACTTGAAGTTTGGTTCTCTCAAGAGGTCTAGTATTTTTTTTTTGCTTGATTGGTTTCAATCCAAGGAATGGGAATTCTATCTTGGCTCATAATGTAAAGTATTGGCTTCTTGTTGGTTAGATGGCTCTTATCCCTAGATTTTACCTTATGCTTTAGGATAGTCTCATCTTCTCCTCCCATCTTCTTTAATTTCAAAAATCTTCTTCCTCCTTTTGGAAACTCTTCTTGCTTTTAAACTTGAACCATTTTCATAATAAACTTGGACTTATGTCCGTGCATTTTAAAACATTTTTATAAATAAACTCCAATCAACTTAATAATATCTTGACATTTTTGTAAGAAGACTAAAAGTCAATCAATCTCATTTCAAACCATTTTGCCACTTTGGCTTTTATCTTTACACTTTTCTCAAAAAAAAAGATTGAACTCTTGTCAATCCTTGTAGTGATGCAAACAACTATACTTCTATAATATGTAGTGAAGAGAGATATTTTCCACTTTGGTGTTGAGTGAGGTATTGTTGATTTTAAGATCCAAGCCATATCCTCCACTTTGAGATGATGCAAATTCTCCTTTCTCATAATTGTGGGTAGTAGGTATGTTTTCCACACGGACAATGACGATGATGTTTTATCTCATAAAATTAACCAACACATTTGTGTTTTAAATTTTTAAAAGAGGAACTACGTGTATCCTTATCCACTATTGTACGAAAAGGTGGTACGTAGGCACTAAAGGTTCGCAACCGCGGCGGATGCAAAAATCATAAAATAAATATATTTCTTTTCTCACCTCCACCATCAATTTTTATACAACATTTTTTCATAGCCAAAATATACAGATTTTACAAAGAGGTTCATGCGGAGTACCGTAGATGTTTAGGGTGTTAATACCTTCCCTTTTCATAACCAAACCCCTTACCTTGAATCTTTCCCCTTCTTTTTTGGTTATTCGCTCTTTTCCCATTCCTCTGGAAACAATAAAGCACAGTGGCGATTTTTATTTTTATTTGTATAAAGTCTAGTCAACCCAATGGCTTAGTCTTAAACATTTCTACCGCCAACAAGTAGTGGTTAAATAAAGGAGCCTGCCGATAATCCTTCTGTATTGGGTTTCATCCTTGTAAAGAGGAGAATTAGGATAATTGAGCTTAAGGGAAGGATCATATGGGGTTTTAGATGGCTTAGTGGCAAGCTGGCCAGATTCTTCCAAAAGCTCTAAGGTGTATTTTCGTTGATTAATTAAAATGCCTTTGGAAGATCTAACAACTTCAATGCCAATAAAGTATCTAAGGTTCCCTAAATCTTTGATTTTGAAGGAGTCATGGAGAAAAGCTTTAACAAAGGAAATTTCAGCAAAATTATTTCCAACCAACACAATATCATCGACGTATATGAGTAAGACAGTAAAAGAAGAGTCATTATGCTTAGTAAAAAGGGAGTAGTCGGCAAGATAATGTTTATAACCTATGGAAAGAAGAGAATCAGACAATTTATAATACCACTGTCTACTAGCCTGTTTGAGTCTATAAAGGGACTTTTGCAGCTTGCAGACTTTGGTACCAGTACAAACAAAATTAATTAAATGAAAACCTTTAGGTAAAGTCATGTAAACTTCTTCGTGTAAATCACCGTGTAAAAAACATTATTTACATCTAATTGTTGTAAAAACCAACCTTTAATGGAAGCTAGAGCAAGTAATGATCTTACCGTTCTGAGTTTGACAATCGGAGAAAAAGCCTCGAAGTAATATATACCTTCTACCTGTGTGTAACCCTTTGCTACAAGGCGTGCTTTGTATCGGTTGATAGAACCATCTGAATTATATTTAATTTTGTAAACCCATTTGCAATCAAGAGGTTTTTTGTTAGGGGTCATATCAACAATGGTCCAAGCATTGGTGTAACTTAGGGCATCTAGTTCAAGTTTCATAGCATAATTCCAGTATTCAGATTGACTAGCTTGTTTGTAAGTTTTTGGTTTAGTAGTTGAAGATATGGAAAGGCAAAAATTTGTGTATGTGGGAGAGCTATTGTTATAGGCTAGGACAGAAGAGATGGGGTAAAGATTTTCATGGGATACATTGTTGGATATGGGTTGGTTTTGGAGAAGGTTACAATGATAGTCTTTGAGATAAATAGGAGGCTGTGTGGTTCGGGTAGAGTGTCTCAAAGTGTTAGGAGGAGGTGTAGGAATAGGATTTGGTTCAGGTGTATTTATGGTGATTGGGTGGATATCTGGTGGGGGTGAGAGAGGGGGAGAAGGAGGTAAAGGAGTGGGTGAAGGTGGTTGGATGGGACTGATCGGTTCTAAGTCAGCGGCTGAAGGGGAAGGATTTAGATGAGGGGAAAATTGAGTAAGTTTGGAATGTAAAGGGAATTCAGTTTCATAAAAAATATCATTTCTAGAAACTAAAAAGTTATGAGAACATATATCATACAAGAGATGTCCTTTCGTGCCATTACAAAAACTAAGAAAAATTATTTTGTGTGCACGATTATCAAATTTAGTTCTGTGAGCAGTAAGTGTTGAAGCAAAGTTAAGACAACCAAAAGTTTTTAAATGCATTAAAGGAGGAGCCTTATTATATAAAAGTTTAAAGGGAGAAAGGTTTTTCAAAAAATGAAAGGGAAGCTTATTTATTAAATGAACAAAATGTTGTACAGAAAACTTCCAAAAATGTTTAGGAAGGTTTGCTTGAAAGGAAAGAGCACGGGCTACATTTAGTATATGTTGATGTTTCCTTTCAACCAAATTGTTTTGTTGAGGGAATCCGACACAAGATCGTTGGTGTAGAATTCCCTTATCATTGAAAAAATCAGTCATTATAAATTCATTCCCATTATCAGTTCTAAGGCATTTTAAAGAAGTACCAAATTGATTTTGAATAAAGGAAGTAAAAGTGAAAATGTGTTGTCTAGTTTCGCTCTTACGTTTCATGAAAATGAGCCAAGTAAAATGACTAAAATCATCTACAAGAGTTAAAAAATAACAGTGACCATTAATAGAGGGGGTAGAATAAGGCCCCCAAATGTCAACATGAACAAGTTCAAAAATGCTAAAAGAAATGCTAGTGCTAATAGGGAAAGGTAATCGTTTTTGTTTAGAAAAGTGACAAACATCACATGGACCAATTTTATTAAAAGGGATAGAAGGAAACTAAGTAGTAATACATTTATACACAAAATCGGAAAGTTGGCCTAATCTTTGATGCCATAAAGTAGCATTTCTATCTAAGAAAGAAACATTATGAGAAGCAGGGATGGGAAGGATAATACAGGATAAAGGCGAAGCATAGAAGACATAGAGATCGCCCAAGCACTTAGCTATACCAATCATTTTCTGGGACAAAATCTGCAAAATTAAGCATTTATCAGCAAAAAAATTGAGATAACAGTTAGAAGAACGTGTTAGTTGAGGAACAGATATGAGATTAACAGTAAAAGATAAAATGTAATAAACATTCTTTAGGATAATATTATGTGACAAAATAATAGTTCCAGATATTATGGAATCGGTCGTTTGACCATTAGGCATTTTCATGATAAAAGGTGAAATTTTCTGATATGTCGAGTAATGAGATATAGAATAAGTTATATGGTGCGTAGCACCGGTGTCAATGACCCAAGGTATGAAATGCTTACCCATAGGAGAAGAGATAGTATTAACATTACCAGTGGAAGAAATGATTAAGTTGATATCATATTCTAGGGAAGTTTGAGCCTGCATAGTAGAATTGTTGAGATGTTATTGTAGCAGAGAAATAAGTTAACCACATTGGTCTTGAACAAATGGTGCGACGGTAGAGAATGTGGAAGTTTCTACATATGTGGAGTGGATAGAAGGTACTTTGGGTTGATGTTGAAAATCGGGAGGGTATCCATGCTTGACAAAACATGTCTCAACTGTATGACTGTTTCGTTCGCAGTGAGTACAAACGCGAGAGGTTCCACAGGAATTACCACAGCCACCATAATTGTTATTGCGACCTCTGCCTCTGTATGAAGAAGGTTGTGAGCCACGTCTATTTCCAGTTTGATGTTGAATATGAGAAGAAAGGGTGGGAGTTTCAAGAAGAGGTTCAAAATTTATAGATGTATTTAATTGCTTTTCTTGACCTAGAACAAGGGAGAAAATCTTGTCCAAGTTAGGAAGTGGCTCCATCATCAGAGCGGACATTGGAGAATTGCTTATTGAGTCCTTTCAAGAATTTGAGAACTTTATCTTGATCGCGAAATTTACGAAGATCAGAACCACTCCACAGGCACAAGGAATAGCACACGTGCAATCTCTGGTAGGACGATACATATCGATTTACTCCCAAATTGATGTGAGTTGAGTGAAGTAGTTGGAGATATCGAGAGAGCCTTGTTGAAGGCGAACAAGATCATCTTGAAGGTCGGAGATACGAAAAATATCGCCCTCAGAGAAACAATTTCGAAGGTTTTCCCATACCATTGAGGCATTATCAAACCAAAGAATGGATTGTGCGATAGAATCTGAAATAGAGTGTTGAATCCAAGAAAGGACAAGGTTATTGCAACGAATCCAAGGATCAAGAAGAATGTTGTTTGCAGCAGGTTTGGGGAATGATCCATCTGTGAAGCGAAGCTTATTTTTAGAAATCAAAACCACCTTCATAGAACGAGCCCAGGAAAGGTATTTTTTGCTATCAAGAATGAGGGTAGGGTTTTCGTTAGGGTGGATATAATACAGATTTGAAGGATTTGTAGCAAAATCGAGGTAGATGTGTTCTGCCATTGAAGAAGAGAAGGTTTGGAGGAGATTTTAGGGTTTGTGGCAAGAAAAGATTTTGGTGAGGGAAAGAAGGATTGATTTTGATGGTGAATTTGGGAAATAAAATTTTGATGATGGAAACGGTGATGAGAAGAAAGAGAACGAAGAAGTGGTAGAAAGAAGGATAAACTGTAATGGAGAAAGCCAAAGAAGAGGAGACATTTGGCAAATGGGAGATATAATGAAGAAAATTATTGAATATCTTCTGATATCAATATTGATGTGGAAATTAACATCACAGAAAAAGGAAAAATATATTTAATATTTGATATTATAAATGTACATAATAGACTTTAAATAGAGATAATAGTAATCAATTTAACTTAAAAAAAAGTAAGAAATAAACTTCTTAATTTCAAACTAATAAGAGAAAATAAAAAAGAAAAATAATAATAATAATAATATTATAAAGTATAAATATCTAAGAAAATACGAAATTCAAATAATTTAAAAAGCAATTGCAAAATAGTTATAAACGCTATTTAGTTAATAAAAGCAATTGCAAAATAGTTATAAACGCTATTTAGTTAATAATATTTTTTCCTTCCACGTTTTCTTTTATATTAAAATAAACTCCAAGAAAATATCTCATTCTCTCATGTTTATGCTGAACTGTGGCACAAATGAAGCTTCCACTAAAATTGATTTGATTATATATTCTCCTGTTCCTTGACAGTGCCTCATCAATTTCTTTATATATATTTTTTAAAGGAAAAGAAGAAAGGATCCACTTTACCTACATTTTAAAAGGCTTCATTAGTAATAATAGAGAATTTTTTGGACCGTGTGGTAGTGGGAAAGAAAAGGAGGAGACTAAGTAAAGTTTTAATTAAGATACGCAATTGTGGATAATTATGGTATCATCCTTAGAGTTATACACATAAACAACAATGGTGGAGTGAGATTGTGACATTTGTGAGAAATCAAATACTTATGGATTTGAGGCATGGTTCACATGTTACTAAGAATTAATTGGTCACAAATTTAAATTATGACGAAGTCAATTAGTTCTACGAAAAGATTGACACTATTTAATAAAAATAATAGTTAACCGATAAGTTAGTTGATAGTTGATGACTGATAATTTATAATTTATTACTGATAGTTGAAACTAATAATTAATAAATTAATTAAAATTTTTAGTAAAATTAGCAGTTTAACTAATTTATAAATATAAAATAATTTAAAAAATATTTAATATATAAATTATTTTATTTTAAATTAAAATAAATTATAAAAACTAAAAGTAGAATTTTGTTAAAATAATAAAGATAAAAAAAAAGAAAAAATAATAAATTATAAACTAAAATACTATTTAAAATAACATCTAAAAAATAAGTTATACGTTCGTGATTAAAAGACCGTTACTAAATATATTTAAAATGTTATATAAACTTACAAATTATAAGAATAAAGTCATATATCTATCTTCCTAAATAGACCTAAGAACTAAATAATAAAATCATACTTGTAACAAAAAAATAAAAAATAAAAATCATACTCTCTCTAATTTTTAATATAAAATTAATTATTTTTCAATTTATTGAAAAGTTTAATGTATTTAGACTTTATGTAATATAGATATATTGATTATTAAATAAATTTAAAAGATAAATATTTTCTTCTATTAAAAACTATATATAATATTTAACAAGTTCTATAATCGATTTAAAGGTCAAACGATGATGGAGGAAAGTGTTAAAGACTTTACTTATGGTAAATATAAAATTTAAATATAAAAACTAAAATAAAATCTTAAACGGGGTTGTTAATATTGATAGATATAGTGGGATTTGAGAAATAAGTAAACATTGAGCATTTGATATGGGTTGCGTTCTTGGATTTTTTAGGGACACAATTAGGGATAGAAATAGATTAAGTTAGATTAGGTTTTATAAGATTTGAATATGATTTACGATAAATTTATAAAGTCTGAGTTTAGTGTATGATTTATTATAGACTCATTTTTTCATTTGATTTAATCTTTTTAAAAGTTTAGTCTGATCTGAAAGGTTATTTTAAAAAATGTTTATAATTAAAGTTTTCAATAAATCTATATATATTTAAAAAGACTATATATATATATATATATATATATATATATATATATATATATATATATATATATATATATATATATATATATATATATATATATATATATATATATATATATATATATATATATATATATATATATATATATATATATATATATATATATATATATATATATACTAACTTATTTATATTAAATTGTAATTCGATTGTGTCAAAACAGTGTGTGTCGAATGGAGGTTGACCAGTCGAAGAGCTTGTGGACCGAAGCAAGTTACACACATATTTGATTGGTTTTAGATTTAGATAAATTTGATTTAGATCTAAAACAAATAGATTTGATTTAGTACCAAAATAGATATTTTGGGCTTTTATAGTTTTGGGCTCTGGCTTAGGAGCAAGCTAACCTAAATCTATAAATAGAGGAAGTAACCCCTAATTTTATAATTAAGTCAATTCATTGTAATCACATAATTTGCAGTTGCAAGTGATTAATAAAGTTTTCCACAACTTGTGGGTTGAGAGAAACTCTACAGAAAATAATTGTCTTCTTTTTTTTCTTTTCTTTTCTCATTATTCATTGTCATTGCGTGGTGATATCAATCTTGTTCATCAAGATTGGTAGGAATTCATCATAGATATTTGGTGGATTTCCAACATCTGGTATCAAGAGCTCGGTTAATCGATTCAAGAGAAGTATCAATCAAGAATGATTGAGGAAGAAGAAGAATTCACGATGGCGAGTTATGGGAATGCAAATTATCCAGCAACTCTACCAATTCTGAAAGTAGACAACTATGATAATTGGTGCAAACAGATGAAAGTTTTATTCAGGTGTCAAGGTCTTTGGGATCTTATAAAGGATGAATTCGAAGCGCTTAGAGAAAACGCTTCAGAAGAAGAAAAGAAGAAACACACAGAATCTGAGAAGTTGAGTTATAAAGTACTATTTATAATTCATCAATGTTTGAGTCCAGAAAATTTTGAAAAAGTGAGTGATTCAGAATCTGCAAAAGAAGCTTGAGAGGTTCTTGAGAAGTCTTTTAGTGGTACAGAAAAGGTGAAAGAAGTGAGGTTACAAACTCATAAGAGAACGTATGAATTGCTTCAGATGGAAGATAGTGAGAGCATATCTGATTTTTTCACTAGGGTTACAAAACTAGTGAATCAAATCAAGGTATGTGGAGAAACATTAACAACAAGAGTTGTTGGTTCGAAGATCTTGAGATCTTTGACTCCTAAGTTCGACCACATGGTGGTGGCTATAGAAAAATGGAAAGACTCGTCGAAATTGACAAAGGAAGAGCTTCAAGGGACGCTTGAATCTCATGAACAAAGAATGACTGCAAGAGCTGCATGCAAGTCGAAGAGTGATGTGGCTTTGCAGGCACATTCAGCAAAAGAAACCAAAGGCAAAGGAAAGTGGTTCGATAGAGGTAGATGCGACTATAACAAATCGACTGGTAGAGGAAACCAGAACGAAGGAAACGTATCAAATCATAGAAGACCATACCAAGGCAACCAAAGAGGTGGTGTTGCAAATAAAGGAAGAGGTGATGGTCGAAAACCTGATAAGAGTCACATTAAATGTTACAATTGTCAGAAGTATGGTCACTATTCGAGTGATTGTCCAGAAAAGCAAAAGAATCGAGAAAGTGATGCAAAGTTTGCAAAACATGAAGAAGAATAGATGATGTTAACGGTCATAACAAGAGATGAAGATAGATTCAAGGACCAATGGTACTTGGATTCAGGATGCTCATCACATATGTCTGAAAGGAAAGAATGGTTTATCAACATAAAGCCCTCAATAAAAAAATTGGTAAAATTCATAAATGACAATACCCTAGCAGCTGAAGGTATTAGTGATGTTATGATTATGATGAAAGATGACAAGAGGTCAGTAATTTCCAATGTGTTGTACATACCAGGCATGAAGAGAAATTTGCTCAGTATAGGGCAGTTGGTCGAAAAGAATTATAAAGTGTCGATCAAAGATAAGATGATGAAAGTCGTCGACGCAAATGGAAGATTAATCTTGAAGGCTCCTATGTCTCATAATAGAACCTTCAAGATCAAACTAAATGTGATGGAGCACACGTGCCTTTTGACTGCAGCTAGCAGAGATGAATAGATATGGAACTATCGACTAAGCCATCTCAACTTCAGAGACATCAGAGATTTGAAGAGAAGAAATATGGTTTCAGGATTTCCAGAAATCGACATTCCAAACGAGGTATGTGAGGAATGTGTACAGACGAAGCAACACAAGAATAGCTTCAGCAAGGATGCAGGAAACAGGTCGAAGGTTATTCTTGAAGTCATATACTCTGATGTATGTGGAACAATCCAGGTGGATTCGATGGGAGGTAACAAATACTTTGTTACATTCATAGAGGATTTCAGTCGAAATCTGTGGATTCACCTGATCAAGAAGAAAAGTGAAGTGATCGAGGTATTTTCCAATTTTAAGTCTATGGTCGAAAGATAAAGTGGTCGAAAACTCAAAGTTTTGAGAACTGATGGTGGTGGAGAGTATGTGTCGAAAGACTTCGACAAGTTATGTGAAAATGAAGAGATTGTGCATGAGGTGGTGCCACCCTACACTCCATGGCATAATGGAACTATAGAAAGGGAGAATCAAACCATCATGAATATGGTGAGAAGTATGTTGAAAGGCAAGAATTTACCTAAAGAATTTTGGGATGAAGCTGTGTCGACTGCAACATACATTTTGAATAGATGTCCTACGAAGAAGCTAGAAGGAATTACTCCAGAAGAAATTTAGTCTGTTGTGAAGCCTATCTTGATTCATCTGAAGGTATTTGGATCTATTACACATAGACATGTGCCATATCAGTTGAGAAGAAAACTTGATGACAAGTCGAGTCAAATGGTTCTAGTTGGATATCGTTTGACAGGAGGTTACAAGTTGTTCGACCCAGTGAACAAGTAGATTGTGATCAGCAGGGACGTGATCATAGATGAGCTTAAAGAATGGGATTGGACTGAAAATCTCAAAAAAGATTCAGTGGGAATCCTACTTGAAGAACCAGAAACTCAAGTCGAAAGAGAAGTTCGACAAGTGGAACCAACAGTTATAGATCAACCGAGTAAAAGCAGACCTCAAAGAACAAGACACATGTCTGCAAGATTGCAAGATTGTGTGATTACATTAGATGATGTGATAGATAATGAAGGTGAGTTGGTACATTATGCTTTCCATGAAGGGTGAGAAAACACTTAGAAGGGGGGGGGGGGGTGAATAAGTTTTTCCTTTTTCTTGCACAATAATAATGGAAGGACACAAGTATTTTTATCCTGGTTCGTTTGAAACTCAAACTACTCCAGTCCACCCGCCAAGGTGATTTCGCCTCTCTCAACGAGGACTTAATCCACTATAATCAAAACTGATTACAAATGCACAACCAAACTGTTGTGACTAATAATACAATGCACAAGCCAACTGCAAGTGACTAACACTTCTAAGACTCAACTAGTCCTAGCCCTCTTGAGAAATCTGACCCAACTGGTCTCTCAAGGAACAATTACAATGCACAACCAAACTGTTGTGACTAACACCTCTAAGACTCAACTAGTCCTATCCCTCTTGAGAAATCTGACCCAATTGGTCTCTCAAGGAACAATTACAAAGATTATCTCTTAACAGTAGTGAATCATAATGCTTCTAATAAGCTATATCACAAACTGTGATTTGTCACTAAGATTTTAGCCCAGTACTTAAGAATTACCCACTATATACAAAGAGTTTACAAGAATGAAAATAGTGAGCTTCAGTATATTTTGCATGGATCAATAACCTTGCTTTGAAACAAATGGTCTTCTATATATAGCTTCCAGTCTTGACCGTTACTGCCTTGAAGAGAGTGTATGCGTTAATGATGCGTGTTAGCTTGGTCTTTATGATTCTAATGCTCTCGTGCGTAGTACCACTTGAGTGCGTTAGCCATATTAGCATTAAATGATCAACGGTACTGTTAGAGCTTGTCTCTGGAAGTTTTAGAGTTTTCTTGTAGCGTTGTAACATCAGAGTTTGCTTTAACTTTTCTTCTATCAGAGTTTGCTTTAACTTTTCTTCGATCAGAGTTTGCTTTAACTTTTCTTCTATCAGAGTTTGCTATATCACTTCTTCTGTCAGAGTTTTCTTCATCAGAGTTTGCTTTAGCTTGCATTATCAGATATTGCTTTCAGCGTGCTTCTTTCAAATCTTTGCTTCAGCTAGCTTTATCAGAGGTTTCTTAAGATTGCTTTTCATCAGAGTTTGCCTTGGAGTGCTTCCTTCAGAGTTTGCTTTGCGTAGAATGATGTTTCTCTTTTGAGATGCTTGAGTCAGAACATCATCTGAATTAGAGAACATTCACATTAGAGTATAAAATATATTTTACAAAATTTATTTCATTGTTATCATCAAAACTATAAGATATGATTAGAACCAAACTTTGTTCTAACAATCTCCTCCTTTTTGATGATGACAAAACAATTCAGATTTTTATTTAATTTTTTTTGTACAAGAGTGAGAATCTCCCCCTGAGATTGATAATCTCCCCCTGAGATAAATATTTCTTCTTCTGAAATAAATAGTAAAAGAATTTAAGTGCATAAGGGAAACTTCCTGAGATTGTTCTTCAGAGCCTTGGGACATTTTTCTTTCAGAGTTTCTTTAAGAGCTCCTGATTTTTTCTTCAGAGTTTCTTTAGCAGATCTTTACCAGATGATATTTAGAGCTTAGTCTTTAAGATTCTTGAGGTACCTGCATATCTCTTAAACATAAAAGAACTTTGTATTTTGTTAGGAATGTTTGAGACTTAGTCCCATAACTGTTATCATGGATCAGATCAAAATCACATTTTCTCCCCCTTTTTGTCATAATCAAAAAGAAAAAAACGGTAAAGAGATTCAAAAGATTTTTATATAGAAGATGTCAAAAGACAGAAGTACAAAAAAAGGGAAAGAATAAAACTAAGACTGACGAGAGACAAGAGAAAGAAGAATATTCTTGATTTCTGTTGAGGATTCCTCTTGAGAGAGAGAGAGAGAGAGAGAGAGAGAGAGAGAGAGAGTAAAAAGTAAAAAAAAAAAGAATTTTGCAAAGTATTTATAGCTTATGAAAAAGAATTTTAAAGTAATAAAACAGTTAAAGAATTTAGAACGATTGAATTAAAAAAAATCATTATAAGCAATTAATGAGTTTTTGACATTTAGGGGATGCGTGAGATTTGATCAAATCTGAACAGTTACCTAGGAACAACGTCTCAATAGCAGTGCACGTATGTGTGACCTTTCAGAGTTGAAACACGCGTTCAACTTTTGAGGATAGCGTGTGCCAGCTGTTTTAATGTAATGAACTTCTGAACCATTCTTGTAATGAAACGTTAGATACATTTCAGAACATTATGGATGGTTTCTGATGTAACTCCTCTTCTCACTTCTGAAGAGTAGTTAATCAGAACATTCATTTCAGAACATTCTGAAAACAAATATAGAAAAAAAATTCATTCAGGAAAAAATTCCATACTGATGTTTTTTCAGAATGAATTTAAATTTATATTCAGAAAGGGGTTTATTAAAAATATCAGCCCATTGATGGTTTGTGTCTATGAAGTTTAAACTTAAGATTCCTTTCTAAATGTAGTCCCTTATGAAATGATGTTTAATTTCTATATGTTTTGCCATAGAATGTAAGATAGGATTTTTTGAAAGACAAATAGCAGAGGTATTATCATAGAAGATATGAATCTTACTTTCATAGAGATGATAATCTTCCAGCTGGCTCTTCATCCAGATCATCTGAGTGCTATATCCAGCAACAGATATATATATTATGCTTTAGTTGTTGATAATGAAATAATGGCTTACTTCTTACTGTACCATGAGATAATGTTATCACCCAGAAATTGATAGCTTCTAGAGGTGATTTTTTGTTCTATTCTATCTTCAGCAAAGTCATCATCATAATAACCTACTAGTTTAAACTCTTTGGATCTTCTGTAGCACAGTCCAAGGTTAGTAGTACCTTTCAGATACCTCAGAATTCGCTTAACAACAGTTAAGTGAGATTCTCTAGGATCTGATTGGAATCTTGCATATAAACATACACCGAATAATATATCTGGTCTAGATGCAGTCAGATAGAGAAGAGATCCAATTATACCTCTGTAGAGTTTCTGATCAACTTTCTTACTTACCTCATCTTTTCCCAAAATGCATGTAGGATGCATTGGTGTCTTTGCTTCTTTACTTTCTGATAGCTGGAATTTCTTAAGGAGTTCTTTAACATACTTTGTTTGATGTATGTAAGTACCTTCTGGAGTTTGATTTATTTGAATTCCCAGAAAGAATTTTAGTTCTCCCATCATGCTCATCTCAAATTCAGCCTGCATAAACTCAGCAAATTCTCTTCCAAGAGAGACATTAGAAGTTCCAAAAATAATATCATCTACATATATTTGACAGATTAAAATTCAATTTTTAAATGTTTTCTGAATAAGGTAGTGTCCACTTTCCCTCTGGTAAAATTCTTTTCTAAAAGAATGTTACTTAGACGTTCATACCAAGCTCTGGGAGCTTGTTTCAGACCATACCGAGACTTTTTCAGTTTAAAAAACATGTTCTGGATATTTTGAGTCATCAAAACTCGGAGGTTGGTGGACATAAACTTCTTCTTCCATGTAACCATTTAAAAATGCACTTTTAACGTCTATTTGATATAATGAGATGTTATGTTCAACAACAAAAGAAATTAATAATCTAATTGATTCTAACCTGGTGTGATCGGTGGGAATGAGAACTGACTGTTTTGGAATGCTGGTTCGCGTTTGCGTTTGTTTTCGCAAAATGTCACGGTAAGCAAGAGTCGCCACCGTCTTTTATTTTATCCAACAAGGAAAGGACAAAAGCACATAAAAATTCCTTTTTGAGATGTTTCTCGGGTTCGGGAGGTAGATTATAGAAAGGTAAGGTGTTAGCACCCTTTCTATCCGTCGTTATCCACGGGCTCTTAGGTACTTGCTCACTATGTTTTCAAAAATTTGCTTTTCTTTGTGATTGTGGGTTTGAAAAGAGTTTTTGTTTGAAAGAGAGTGTAAATGCGAAAAGTTTTGTTTTTGTTTTCAAAAGAGCAAGTAATTAAGAACATCTACCTACTCAAAAAGGGAATTAAACTGTGCAAATGTCCTTTAGACAGTGCTATCCCACTATTGAAGAGTAGGTAACACCGTCGTTGGAGTTTTCGGGTCAATTCGATTCAAGGGATGTGTGGTCACTAAAGCAATGTTAGGACGCCTTAGCGGTAACCCTAATGTCTTAGATCATTTTTATCCCAGGCAACCGTTTCAAGGCAACTTTGATCTTTGGACAGGAGGGCGACCTCTAAAACTTCCTATACTCAATGACCACGTTCGAGGCAACCAAGTGAGGTGTACCCTAGGAGTGGCATATGCAAGTGTGTCAATTTTCAGTTATATTATCTTTGCATGTCACGGTGAGCTAATGTTGATTTTAAGTTAAGAGTTAATCTTGTCATGCATAGCCTAGTTAGCATACATCTAGCAGTTAATGGTTGCGAAAAATAAAACTAAGTTATTACAAGGCGTCGGGTATTTACATCGCCAAAAAACAAACCCTTAAAATTAAATGTGAAAAAGTAAATAGAAGTGGTAAATAAATACTAAGTTAAAGCTATTACATCCTCGGGGCAATTACAATATATGGATCAAAATAATACGCGCGAGAACATTGAATCGGATTGTCCTTTAGGGTTTTGACCCTTTTTTCAAATAAAACATATTTTTTGTTATTTTGGATTTAAGAATTAAGTCTAAATTAATAATGGAATTAAAAAGAAAATATTTTTTTGAGTTTTATTTTAATTAAGGCAGTAAAATCAGAAATAAAAAACCTAAGTCTAAGTTAATTTTAATTTATTGTAAAAAATGTTAAGATTAAACCTAATTAAAAGACTAAATTAATTGGTTACAATTTATTTACAAAAATAAGTAATAAAATTAAAATAAAAATATTTTTGTTGTTTCTGATTTTTTAATGAAAAAGATTTAATTAGTTAATTAATTAATTATGATAATAACGTAAAAACAGTGAAAAGAAAAATAAAGAAACAAACTCAGGGGTGCTGGGCTCGTAAAGGGAGTATGAATTGCAATTTCCAGGCCCAAACGTCCAGCCTGTTGGATTTTCAGATTGCCTGGGCGTTTGTTGATCAAGGTTCATGGTGAACCTCATCCTGGACCACTAGATCTGAATCTGGAACCACCTGGCGCATGAGATCTGGAGGTATATGATGCTCCCTGCCTGGAGCGCTGCATCTGAGTACCTGAAGAAAAAATGTAACAAAGTTTTGGAGGACCTGGGATTCGAATCCAGGTCCCAGGGGGTTCTGCAACGCACACTTCACCAATCCAACTACACTGCATTATTGTTATTGAATTAAGAAACAAATAATATATGGGAAAATCAATGAATACGCTGGAAAATAAAAAAAAGCTAATATTTCAAACAGGCCAATCTGGCCATGCCACTTTATCGTCTTCCTCACAAAAGCCTGGTTCGTTTACCTGCGGATTTTTATCTGCAGGAAGATTCATAGGGTCATTCAAACGTATCTCCTAGGCCACGAAAATAAAATCCAAGAGTACCAACGTACTCGTCTCTTCATCCCGGTCATCCCTGTAACCATGGTTTGTGTGATCGGTGGAAATAGAACTGACTGTTTTGGAATGCTGGTTCGCGTTTGCGTTTGTTTTCGCAAAATGTCGCGGTAAGCAAGAGTCGCCACCGTCTTTTATTTTATCCAACAAGGAAAGGACAAAAGCACAGAAAAATTCCTTTTCGAGATGTTTCTCGGGTTCGGGAGGTAGATTATAGAAAGGGAAGGTGTTAGCATCCTTTCTATCCGTGGTTATCCACGGGCTCTTAGGTACTTGCTCATTGTGTTTTCAAAAGTTTGCTTTTCTTTGTGTTTGTGGGTTTGAAAAGAATTTTTGTTTTGAAGAGAGTGTAGGTGCGAAAAGTTTCATTTTTGTTTTAAAAGGAGCAAGTACTTCAGAACATCTACCTACTCAAAAAGTAATTAAACTGTGTAAATGTCCTTTAGACAGTGCTATCCCACTATTGAGGAATAGGTAGCACCGTCGTCGGAGTTTTCGGGTCAATTCGATTAAGGGACATGTGGTCACTAAAGCAACGTTAGGACACCTTAGAGGTAACCCTAATGTCTTAGATCATTTTATCCGAGGCAACTGTTTCGAGGCAACTTATGATCTTTGGACAAGAGGGCGACCTCTAAAACTTCCTATACTCAATGACCACGTTCGAGGCAACCAAGTGAGGCGTACCCTAGGAGTGGCATGTGCAAATGTGTCAATTTTCAGTTATGTTATCTTTATACATGTTATGGTGAGCTACGGTTGATTTTAAGTTAAGATAGATCTTGTCATGCATAGCCTATTATTCATACATCTAGCAGTTAATGGTTGCGGAAAATAAAACTAAGCTATTACAAGGCGTCGGGTATTTACATCGCCAAAAACAAACCCTTGAAAAGTAAATGCGAAAAAGTAAATAAAAGCGATAAAAGGTCCTAAGTTAAAACTATTACATCCTTGAAGCAGTTACAATTATATGGAATATGAATCAAAAAATAATACGCGCGAGAAAAATTGAATCGGAGAGTTTTTAGGGTTTTGACCCCTTTTATTAAAGAAAGCATATTTTTGTTATTTTGAATTAAACGGAAATTAAATCTAAGTTAATTAATTAATTAAATAAAAAATATATTTTTTGGGTTTTTTATATTTAAGGAAATAAAAATAGAATGGTCACAATTGTTAAAACCTAATATTCTAATTAATTTTAATTTATTGCAAAAATGTTAAAATTATGCCTAATTAAAAAAACTAAGTCAATTAAATTGTTTATTTACAAAAATAATGAAATTAATAAAAATAATATATTTTTTATGTTTTCTGGTTTTTATTAGGAAAAATAAATTAGTTAGTATAATAATAATAATTAATAAAAATACAATTAAATAAAAATATAAAAAAAGAGAAAAAGAAATAAACCCAGGGGGGTGCTGGGCCTGACTTGAGGTGTGATTTGCAATTTCAGAGGCCCAAAACGTCCCAGCCTCGTTTGACTTTCAGAATCATCCACGCGCTTGTTGACTTGGACACATGGTAGTCCTTCAATCCTAGCCTTCAGATTTGGCCAGGAGGCCATCTGGCGCCTGGATCTTAGAAGCATATGGTGGACCATCTTGTGAGCGTTGCATGAGAACATCTGGAGAAAAATTAAACAAAGGTTTTGGGGGACCTGGGATTCGAACCCAGGTCCCAATGGTTTTTTCATCCACCTGCTTGGCAACTCAACTAGCGCATGTTTTTGTTATTAGAATAAGCAATGAATATTATATGTAAAAACAATCAATATGCTGTAAAAAAAATAAAGCGCACATTTTTCAAAAGAACGAATGGGAGGGAGACGCGTCAGCGTCTTCTTCATTGAGCCACTGGTTTCTTACCTGCGGATTTTTATCCGCAGCAAGATCCGTGGGTTCTTCCTAAAATCACTTCCAGGCAATATAAATGCAAACTAAAATCATCCCCA
Source organism: Vicia faba (assembly GCA_948472305.1). Lineage (NCBI taxonomy): Eukaryota > Viridiplantae > Streptophyta > Magnoliopsida > Fabales > Fabaceae > Vicia > Vicia faba. The sequence goes on from OX451741.1 coordinate 1,241,180,330, forward strand.
TGCTCGTTTCATCCTCCTGAGTCCATCCATGGTCATGGCTTGCTCCAATTTTCCCTGTAACTCAAACGCCTAAAAAGCAAAAACCAAAACCCTAGGTTCGAGCATCATGATACAGGGTCCGATAATGAAATTGAATAATGCAAGAATGTTCTAAATCAAATAACAAACATGAATATGCCAATATTTTGAAGAAAAAGTGCAAGAACTGGAGGTTTGGACTCGATGTTCAGAGGTCAATTCGCGATGACTTACAGTGAGATATAGGTGATGAAAAGGCCTGGTTTTTATTCCAATCGCTTCAGGGGATGGCAGTCAAGCACTCTACGTTGAGTTTTGGTCTTGAAAACGTCCCTAATGTGGATTTCGATCTTCACTTTTTCCAAGCTTTTTCAGTTTTTGGTTTGGCCGTTTGTGCAAGGTTTTGTGCGTGAATTAGGTTTGTGAGGCTTGCTTGCATATAAGGGAATCATTCTAGGTCAAAACATGGGCCAATATCCTTGTGCATTGAAGATTGAATATTTGATTGACCACCATTGATAAGCTTTTCCAAAATTGAATCAAATCTGAGATTTTGTGCATGTTTTGACTTGGCACGAATTGGATTGAGTTGCACATGTTATTTGCAAGCTGTACAAATCACAAAGATCCCATTTCAATAATTTTTAGATTTTATTTGAATTAATATAGATTTAAAATGAATTAAATCAATAAAAATTAAATAAAATAGAAAAATAAGTGTTTGGTTATGAAATTAAAGATGGGACACGTGTGTGGCATGACAAGACTAAATCAAGTGGAAAAAAGTGGACCCTTTTGTCAAAAATTGGAGTTTTGAGGATAGTTGACTTTTGGCAATTTTGGAGAAATGCCCAAATTCAAAAATGCATAACTTCTTCAATTTTAAACGTTTGGAGGTGTTCTTGGACTTTTTAGAAACCTTGAGATGTCCTCTAATTAACCCTTTTTGTCTCATCTCATTTTGATCTTCCATTCTCAAGTAATAAGCTTTGGAAAAAAAGGTGTTTTTGTTGACTTTCAAAAATGACCTATAATATCCAAATTTGTAACTTTTTGTGAGAGCATTTCTTGATCTTGGGGTGTGAAGATGGATTGTAGGAAATTGCATCCTCTTAAAAATGAGATTTGTATGGGTCATTTCTCACAAAGTATGAGAAAGTTATGCTTGGTCAAAGTTGAGTTGACTTTTCCTACAAAACCCTAATTTAGCAACTTTTGAATCTTGATGAATTTTGAGCAATCCTTGATGAATCATGATCAACCCTTGATAAAATGATTAATTATCCTTAACAATGAGAATGTTGACAAAAAATCAGGAGGTTTGACTATTTGTAGGTCACAGTTGACTTTTGCCCTAGCACAGTCGATTTTTGGGTCTCTTGAGCAATTGACTGACCTAAATTCCTCTGGAAGGCTTGAAATTTGACATGGATGGACTTAAGAACATATCAAGGCATTGGGAAGAACTTGAGTCCATTTGGATGTAAGGATCTTGATGCAACACAAAACCCTAATTATGAATTGACTGCCTTAGGAGGTGATTTGACTGTACAACCCTTGAGCCATTTTGAGCAATATGAAGATCATTCTTGACAAATCTTGAGGAATATGGGAGGGAAAATTTTGGGGTACAACAATTGCCCCTATTCAATTTTCTTAAACCTGAGGATATAGATTTGGCTTTCGAGCCTTTCGTGATCCGAAGGTGGAAGATAATTGAACACTAGAGTACCCAGAAATTTGCACTCGCATGGTGTAGTATCAGCGTCGTGATGTCGGGAATGGGCTTACAGATGCCATTTGGAGATTGTTGGTAGGAGGATGGGCTTATAGATGCCATCTGCAGATTGTTTGTTGAATTGTAATTTTGTAAGTTGAAAGAAGGAACCTGTGTAGGGTTGCCTGATGATGAGTCAGTGTAAAACTGCATCTTGGAAGGAAGGAAACTTGTGTAGGGTTGACTGATGATGAGTCTGTGTGAAACTGCATCTTGGAAGGAAGGAAACCTGTGTAGGGTTGGCTGATGATGAGTCCGTGTGAAACTGCATCTTGGAATTAAGAAGGGACCTGTCTAGGGTTGCCTGATGATGAGTCCGGGTGAAACTGCATCTTGGAACCGGGAAGAAACCTAGGTAAGGTTGCTTTGCAAGGAGTTTGGGTAAAACTACGTCGGGAAATTGTAAGGAGGAACCTGGGTAAAGTTACTTTGTGATAAGTTCGTGTGAAACTTCTGGAGGGACCTGAGTAAGGTTACTTTGATGATGAGTTTGTGTAAAACCTCTGGAGGAAAAGGAACCGGTGTAGGGTTGCTTGATGATGAGTTCGTGTAAAACTTCTGGAGGAGAAGGAACCGGTGTAGGGTTGCCTGATGATGAGTCAGTGTGAAACTTCATCTGAAAGAGAAGGAACCGGTGTAGGGTTGCCTGATGATGAGTCCGTGTGAAACTTCATCTAAAAGAGAGAAGGAACCGATGTAGGGTTGCTTCATGATGGTCAAGTAGATAATTGTCCTGTCTGGTTTCAGGTATTAACCTACAATCAGTCGTCCACAGATATTTTTCCTGGCTTGCTACAGGTATTAAACTAGGACTTGAAAAGGTTGGTCAAGGAGGTATCTGTCCTGGCTGGTTTCAGGTATTGATCTCTGACCTGAGAAAGAAAGTCTTCCTGGCTTGTTACAGGTATTGATCTTTAATCTCTTAATGTAGATAATTTCCTGGCTAGTTTCAGGTATTAACCTACAATCAGTCATCCACAGAACTTTCCTGGCTTGTTACAGGTATTAAACTGGAACTTGAAAAGGTTGGCCGATGAGATAGTTGTCCTGACTGGTTACAGGGATTGATCTCTGACCTGAGAAAGAAAAATAGTTTTCCTGGCTTGTTACAGGTATTAATTTTCAATCTCTTCGTGTAGGTGGTTTTCCTGGCTTGTTACAGGTATTAACCTACAATCAGTCGTCCATAGAACTTTCCTGGCTTGTTACAGGTATTAAACTGGGACTTGAAAAGGTTGATGGTAGCCATCTGTTGATTGACTTTTTCCTGAAAAAGGTAAACGTTAGCTGTATGCAATGTCATGATGTATGAAATGCATGATGTCATGATGTTCTCAAAAATAAATGAGATCGTGTCATATGCACTTTATCATGTATGTAAATAGGAGATATGAAGTGTGAAATGTTTATGAATGTATTTTCGTCTGGGAAAATAAATCTCGGAGTTGCTGGAGAATAGAGTTGAGTTCTTCGTTTCCGCTGAGGATGATGAACGAAGATGATTGCAAGAATAAACCTGCAGGAGAAAAGAACTCCGTTGGGGAATAAACTCGTGAAGATATTACTCTGCGGGGAATTAATCTGCTGAGGATTTTAATGATAACTCCGCTGGGGATTCCGTTGATAAGCTTTGTTGGAGATTTTGATGATGAACTCCGCTGGGGATATAAAGAACTTCGCTGGGGATGATCTTTCAGTTGCAACTTGCTGAGGATAACCCAGTTAGACTCTTGTGGGGATAACCTCTGAATTTGGCTGAGGAGATGCATTTGTATTCTGCAGGGGACAAGCTTCCAGAATCTACTGGGTAAGATGATTCAACTCTCTATTGGGGAAGCCCTTTTTTAGACTGCGCTGGGGAAATGGCTCCACTGGGGGTATCTTGTATTCCGTCGGGGAACATTCTTATATTTTGTTGAGGAATATTAAGCCTGTCGGGGATGCTCTTTACGCTTGCTGGGGAATATCTTTATACTCCGCTGCGGAATACTAAGACCTTCTGGGAATACCGAGCCTTTTCGGGACTAACGGTAGACTAACTCTGCTTGGGGGAGAGTATTGCTGATTCGTCCATGGTTGCAGGTCTCAGTGGGGAGAGCTTCCATTACTGTCTTACTCTGCGGGGAGTGAAGGTATCTTAGCCATATTCTTCAGCTGAATCTACCTTGGTACCTGGTGGACAGAGCGACTGTATAGTTCAGACAATTCTTATTGCCCTAGTTTCTGCGGGAGAAGAAGGCCTATGAGGTGCTTGATAACTGCCGATTGACAAATCTTCTTCTGGTAGGCAAGTGACGAGATGACGGGACATAGTCGTACGCTTTGATCCCTAATTTTTGCCTGGACCACCCTTTCGGGTTTTCAGTCTATCAGGATACCCTTTTTTTTCCCAAGCTGCCTTTTCAGGTTTTCGACTTGCCGGGTGTACATATTTTTTCATTTTCATCCCTCATTTTTGCCCGAACCCTTTTGGTTCGCCGGGAAGCCCTTATTTTTGCCTAGGCCAGTCGACCTAGCGGGTCTTTGATTATGCGTAGTATTTTTTGACTATGTCCACGTTCTCAGAGTGTAGGGAGTTGTCACTGTCGGTAGTGTTGTGTTGCCATACTACCATAAGATGTTTGATCGTTCAAGATTCGTCGCTGGAATTCATGTCCAATGCCCCAAGTGATTCAGACGGAGATCTGCCCCTGGCTATTTGGCATCTTGAGAGATTTCTTGAATCTTGACTTGACTGCCCCAGATGATGGACAATGGTTATGTCTGCCCCTTGGTTGGACGTGTTTTTTCCACTTGAGGTGACTCTTTTTATTGAGAAGGTTTTTGTTCACTAGATATTCGTCGTGCGAATTTCTCTGCTGTTTGAACAAATAGTCATATGCAAAAATGTTATTTTAAGAATGCAAAGCTTATGTCTGTCTTGAAGTTTTTTTTTTGTTTTTTTTTGAAAATGCAGTTTTCAATAAAACAAGTGAATTTTTTGTAAAATGTGATGTCAACTCAGGATTTTACAGCAAGCCCTACAGGAGTCAGGACACCTTTTGTAACAGTATGCTTTCGGACTAACCCATGCTTCAGTTAGGACTTTTAAGGGCTATAACGTGGCCTGGTTCATGATTTAAGAAACAAAGGATAAAGGCTCAAATTTTATTTGTACCCACCCGTTCTTCGTGATGTTCTTCAATCCTAAACTCAGCTAATCGTGCATTAGATCTTGTTTGAATCTTCACTCTGATATACCAGTGATGGTTCGGATACTGACAGTTTATTTTGAACAGACAGTCATTTTTGTTGAGAGTTTATAGGACCTCTTTCTTTTTTATTTTATTATCCCTGTCTTTTTGCCTGAACTGTTTCTTTTGTGATTACAATCAGCGGGATGCCCCCGTTTTTTGTAAGTCTCCTTCATAGGTTTTGACTTATTGGGCTTTTATTTTGAGAGACAATGACTGTCTGTCCTTACGATTATACGGAACCATCACTGTCTTTTGTCTCGGAAGGACTTCTTTGATGCCATTCATTGTGCACCTGGATCAACTGAGAAAACTACCCTGCCCCTGGTTATAATTAAGGGTTTTAATTTGTGAAAAGAAAAAAAACTCCAACTTCTTTGGCTCGAAGGGGTTGACGAGGGATTATCTTCCTTATAACTCCACAGTTTAGGATTTGAAACAATGCCTGTACCTCATCAGCGGGGTCTATTCAAAAGCATACTATAAAGATCGTGGTATCGTTTTTGTCATCCTCCCTCAAAAGGTTTAGAATTTTTTAACCGAGAGTTTGAACATCACAAAAAGGAAATATGTAGCAATTTTAAGCATAGTGAAAACAATTAATTCAAAACAGACACGTGTAATGCATTAATGAAATAAAAGAGTTTGACATGATAATTGTTTGAATAAGCAAAGAAAAATACAACTTCAGAATTCAAATGAACAAAAGTGCTTTCAATCTTAGCCATGTTTTGGCAAGGGAGCAGTGATCACATTGGGAGTCTCAGGAGGCTCGAATTCGATCTCCTTAGCGTCAATCATATTCTGAATCTTGTATTTCAGCGCCCAACAATCGTCAGTATCATGCCCCGGGCTACCGGAATGATAAGCACACCTTGCATCTGGGTTGTAGTTAGGAGAAGAAGTCTTAGGGTTCGGATGAGGGTTTATTACCGTAATCAGATTCATCTTCAACATGTGCTGCAATGCTTGTAACAATGGCATGTTGATGTTGGTGAACTGTCTTTTAGGCTCGTCCGGCCTTCGTTGATTTCCCTTTTGCTATTGTCGGTGTGACGCAGAACCAGAGATCAAGACTGCCCCTACGTGTTGGTCACGACGACTCTTTTGACTGTACACAGCATTGGACTCTTTCTTCCCACTAAGGCTTTTTCTGAGCATCAGAAGGTGTAGCTTCTTGAATCTTCCCACTTTTGATGCCAGCTTCAATTCTCCCCCCAATCAAGATAAGGTCTGTAAATCCAACTGAAGAGCTTCCAATCAGATGATTAAAGAATGGACCAGACAAGGTCCCCAGAAACATATCGATAAGTTCACGATCAGCCAAAGGTGGTTGCACCCTTCCGGCAAGGTCTCTCCATTTCTGAGCATACTCTTTAAATCCTTCACCCGTCCCTATTGACATACCCTGGAGTTGGGTACGCGTAGGAGCGAGGTCGGAGTTATACTGATACTGCCTATAAAATGCAGTAGCCAAATCCTCCCAGCTGCGGATACTGGCTCCATCCAACTGATAGAACCACTCAAGATGAGTCCCTGAAAGACTGTCTTGAAAGAAATGGATACACAAGTTCTTGTCAGCAGTGTAAGGTTGGATCCTCCTCACATATGACCGGAGGTGCAGCTTTGGACAGGAAGCTCCGTCATACTTGGAAAAGGCAGGTACCTTGAATTTATGGGGAATCACCACCCCAGAGGATAGACCTAGGTCTCCGAAGTCCAACCCGGGCACGTTCTGTATCTCCATAGCGCTCAAGCGGTATTCCAGCTATTTGTACTTATCCTCAGCAGGAGGATACTATTCTTCATCATAATCCATTTTGTTGTCGGAGACTACAGGGCTAGGAACCCTCCTTTCTTGTGGAATGTCTTTCCCTCCAGATGAGGTGGTTAGATCAACTTCATTTTGCAGCCCGTTTCCAAACCTGCGTCCGGTGTTGAACAGGACAGTCCTCTTCTTCTTCTTCTTCCTCTCTTTCAGAATCAGGGTCTTCAGGTCCTGCTGACCCTTAGCTAGGCTCACGACCAACTCTTGAAACTGGGCATTCTGGGCCTGGAGGGCCTTGATAGCTTGCTCAGTGGAAGGTTCAGTAGACATGATGATTGCTGAAATAAACAACGAAGAGGATAAGAGACCTATAATGGTACCTGTAATGCAATGATATGTGTGATATATGTATGCAATGTTTTCAAGGATCTCGCGGGGTGAACAAGAAACCGTTAGAATCTGAATCTGGTAGCTTGATTGAAGGAACTTCATGTTGCTGAGAATCCTTCTTCAAGAGTCAGGCTCACCATATCGAGTGGTTCATAGCCCCTGACTCCAGTTATCGTGTTTTGATCTCCAAATAACCTTGGCTAGAGGAAAATAAATCCCCTTTGCCCCTTGCTAGACATTTGGTTCATCATGACCTGCATCACAAACCTTTGAGATCCTTGAAATGGTTAAGGAAATGTTAAGGTATGATGTTATGATGTGTATGCTATGCGTTTAGGCAACGGTGTGAAGCAATGTAAATAAACCCTGCAATGAGTCCAAATTATTGGATAAGGACTGTAAACAAAAACCTGCAAGGAACTCATGTTGTCAGATAACAAGAATGAGCAGGTAGTTCAGATTCGAAGGCACACAAGTCACACAAAAGAGCCCTTAGATTTTAGGCTGGCATGAAGCTTAGGTACTACCCTCTTTCAGTTTCAGTTGGTTTAAACCTGTCCTAAAAAATAGTAACCGGGTTCTAGAGGATCTTAATATCACTGACTACCCTCAATCGGTCATAATTCCAGTTTAGCAACCTTTTCTTGCAGCCGGAATCATCGCGAGAGTTTAGTCTCAATGAGTGTAGCATACTGCTACTGTTCTATGGCCAAGTTGGTCAATTTAAGGTTCTAAGGTCAGTTGGTGCTTAACGACTCCCCAGAAGACCCATATTCTCCTCGTTCCAACACAAGGGATATCGATACAGACCAAGGTGTCACACCAACGTAGCTACTGCTTCATCCGTGTCGGTCTACGCCGGACAGATCCCTCACAGTTTATTGCTACTTACCTAAAAAAGGGTACCCCCAAATCCGGGTTAGGATCTATAGAACTCCGATACAAGCCCGCAAAATTAAAGCATACAAAGCATACAATTAAAAACACAAGTGATCTAATCCTAAGGTACACCTCACTTATTATCATCCCCAGCAGAGTCGCCAGTTCTGTGATCGGTGGAAATAGAACTGACTGTTTTGGAATGCTGGTTCGCGTTTGTGTTTGTTTTCGCAAAATGTCGCGGTAAGCAAGAGTCTCCACCGTCTTTTATTTTATCAAACAAGGAAAGGACAAAAGCACAGAAAAATTCTTTTTCGAGATGTTTCTCGGGTTCAGGAGGTAGATTATAGAAAGGGAAGGTGTTAGCATCCTTTCTATCCGTGGTTATCCAAAGGCTCTTAGGTACTTGCTCATTGTGTTTTCAAAAGTTTGCTTTTCTTTGTGTTTGTGGGTTTGAAAAGAATTTTTGTTTTGAAGAGAGTGTAGGTGCAAAAAGTTTCGTTTTTGTTTTAAAAGGAGCAAGTACTTCAGAACATCTACCTACTTAAAAAGGAATTAAACTGTGTAAATTTCCTTTAGACAGTGCTATCCCACTATTGAGGAGTAGGTAGCACCATCGTCGGAGTTTTCGGGTCAATTCGATTAAGGGACATGTGGTCACTAAAGCAACGTTAGGACACCTTAGCGGTAACCCTAATGTCTTAGATCATTTTATCTGAGGCAACCGTTTCGAGGCAACTTATGATCTTTGGACAAGAGGGCGACCTCTAAAACTTCCTATACTCAATGACCACGTTCGAGGCAACCAAGTGAGGCGTACCCTAGGAGTGGCATGTGCAAATGTGTCAATTTTCAGTTATGTTATCTTTGTACATGTTATGGTGAGCTACGGTTGATTTTAAGTTAAGATAGATCTTGTCATGCATAGCCTATTATTCATACATCTAGCAGTTAATGGTTGCGGAAAATAAAACTAAGCTATTACAAGGCGTCGGGTATTTACATCGCCAAAAACAAACCCTTGAAAAGTAAATGCGAAAAAGTAAATAAAAGCAATAAAAGGTCCTAAGTTAAAACTATTACATCCTTGAAGCAGTTGCAATTATATGGAATATGAATCAAAAAATAATACGCGCGAGAAAAATTGAATCGGAGAGTTTTTAGGGTTTTGACCCCTTTTATTAAAGAAAACATATTTTTGTTATTTTGAATTAAACGGAAATTAAATCTAAGTTAATTAATTAATTAAATAAAAAATATATTTTTTGGGTTTTTTATATTTAAGGAAATAAAAATAGAATGGTCACAATTGTTAAAACCTAATATTCTAATTAATTTTAATTTATTGCAAAAATGTTAAAATTATGCCTAATTAAAAAAACTAAGTCAATTAAATTGTTTATTTACAAAAATAATGAAATTAATAAAAATAATATATTTTTTATGTTTTCTGGTTTTTATTAGGAAAAATAAATTAGTTAGTATAATAATAATAATTAATAAAAAAAACAATTAAATAAAAATATAAAAAAAGAGAAAAAGAAATAAACCCAGAGGGGTGCTGGGCCTGACTTGAGGTGTGATTTGCAATTTCAGAGGCCCAAAACGTCCCAGCCTCGTTTGACTTTCAGAATCATCCACGCGCTTGTTGACTTGGACACATGGTAGTCCTTCAATCCTAGCCTTCAGATTTGGCCAGGAGGCCATCTGGCGCCTGGATCTTAGAAGCATATGGTGGACCATCTTGTGAGCGTTGCATGAGAACATCTGGAGAAAAATTAAACAAAGGTTTTGGGGGACCTGGGATTCGAACCCAGGTCCCAATGGTTTTTTCATCCACCTGCTTGCCAACTCAACTAGCGCATGTTTTTGTTATTAGAATAAGCAATGAATATTATATGTAAAAACAATCAATATGCTGTAAAAAAAAATAAAGCGCACGTTTTTCAAAAGGACGAATGGGAGGGAGACGCGTCAGCGTCTTCTTCGTTGAGCCACTGGTTTCTTACCTGCGGATTTTTATCCGCAGCAAGATCCGTGGGTTCTTCCTAAAATCACTTCCAGGCAATATAAATGCAAACTAAAATCATCCCCATGCTCGTTTCGTCCTCCTGAGTCCATCCATGGTCATGGCTTGCTCCAATTTCCCCTGTAACTCAAACGCCTAAAAAGAAAAAACCAAAACCCTAGGTTCGAGCATCATGATACAGGGTTCGATAATGAAATTGAATAATGCAAGAATGTTCTAAATCAAATAACAAACATGAATATGCCAATATTTTGAAGAAAAAGTGCCAGAACTGGAGGTTTGGACTACATGTTCAGAGGTCAATTCGCGATGACTTACAGTGAGATGTAGGTGATGAAAAGGCCTGGTTTTTATTCCAATCGCTTCAGGGGATGGCAGTCAAGCACTCTACGTTGAGTTTTGGTCTTGAAAACGTCCCTAATGTGGATTTCGATCTTCACTTTTTCCAAGCTTTTTCAGTTTTTGGTTTGGCCGTTTGTGCAAGGTTTTGTGCGTGAATTAGGTTTGCGAGGCTTGCTTGCATATAAGGGAATCATTCTAGGTCAAAACATGGGCCAATATCCTTGTGCATTGAAGATTGAATATTTGATTGACCACCATTGATAAGCTTTTCCAAAATTGAATCAAATCTGAGATTTTGTGCATGTTTTGACTTGGCACGAATTGGATTGAGTTGCACATGATATTTGCAAGCTGTACAAATCACAAAGATCCCATTTCAATAATTTTTAGATTTTATTTGAATTAATATAGATTTAAAATGAATTAAATAAATAAAAATTAAATAAAATAGAAAAATAAGTGTTTGGTTATTAAATTAAAGATGGGACACGTGTGTGGCATGACAAGACTAAATCAAGTGGAAAAAAGTGGGCCCTTTTGTCAAAAATTGGAGTTTTGAGGATAGTTGACTTTTGGCAATTTTGGAGAAATGCCCAACTTCAACAATACATAACTTCTTCAATTTTGAACTTTTGGAGGTGTTCTTGGACTTTTTAGAAACCTTGAGATGTCCTCTAATCAACACTTTTGGTCTAATCTCATTTTGATCTTCCATTCTCAATTTATAAGCTTTGGAAAAAAAAGGTGTTTTGTTGACTTTCAAAAATGACCTATAATGTCCAAATTTGTAACTTTTTGTGAGAGCATTTCTTGATCTTGGGGTGTAAAGATGGATTGTAGGAAATTGCATCCTCTTCAAAATGAGCTTTGGATGGGTAATTTCTCACAAAGTATGAGAAAGTTATGCTTGGTCAAAGTTGAGTTGACTTTTCCTACAAAACCCTAATTTAGCAACTTTTGAATCTTGATGAATTTTGAGCAATCCTTAATGAATCATTATCAACCCTTGATCAAATGATTAATTATCCTTAACAATGATAATGTTGACAAAAAATCAGGAGGTTTGACTATTTGTAGGTCACAGTTGACTTTTGCCCTAGCACAATCGATTTTTGGGTCTCTTGAGCAATTGACTGACCAAAATTCCTCTAGAAGGCTTGAAATTTGACATGGATGGACTTAAGAACATATCAAGGCATTGGTAAGCACTTGAGGACATTTGGATGTCAGGATCTTGATGCAACACAAAACCCTAATTATGAATTGACTGCCTTAGGAGGTGATTTGACTGTACAACCCTTGAGCCATTTTGAGCAATATGAAGATCATTCTTGACAAATCTTGAGGAATATGGGAGGGAAAATTTTGTGGTACAACAGTTTGCATTGATTTTCCCTGTGGCATAAACGCCTAAAAACAAGAACAGGAACCCTAGGTTCTATATATGGGGTTAGAGGTCATGAAAATTAAATTGGATAATGCCAAAACATTCTAAATCAAATAACAATCACAAATATGTCAATATTTTAAAGAAACGATGCAAGAATGGATGTTTTCGATTTCATGTTCAGAGCAAATTTCCTGGAGACTTACAGCGTGTTAGAGGTAATGAAAGGCTTGGTTTTTGATTGGCCTTGCTTCAGGAGGTTGCTGGCAAGAGAGCTGCGTCTTTCTTTTGATCTGAATCTGCCTCCAATGTGGTTCTTGATCCCACACTTTTTCAAGGTTTTTTTGCAAAGTGGTGTGGCCGTTTCTGCAGAGTGTTTATGCGTTTTTTCTTTGTCTGCAGTAGGGTTTTTCGTGTGTGTTTTGTTTATGAGCAGGAGGTTTATATAGACAAGGAATTTAGGTCAACAATTGTGTATCAAATCTTGGTCCATTATGATGAAGAGATTTGATTTGATTTTTTCATAAAGACTTGCTATATTTGATTCAATCAGGTGCCAATCTATTTTCAGGCGTTACTGCCAGCCTGTTATAAGCTGTTTGGGCCTCCAATATGATGGAAATCAAAAGCTGACTTGCCCCTTCGAATTTGCTCTCTTCGATTGCTTCAAAGTCCCCATTCGAACTACTCCAGTCACAACCCCTTCGATTGAGACTCCCTCTGCTTCGATTGCATATTTGCAAGGGACACATGCCATTGTGAACTTTGGGTATTCTAGACAGGTTAGGATATGTGTTTTTGCTTAGTCATACCAGCCTACTTCATTCCTTCAAATCTGCCTTCTTTGCCAGCTTCAAAGTCCAATTCGAATCTATTTAGAACATTCCCTATTAGACAACTTCGCCCAGCCCTTGGCCTTGTGATGAGTCTGAGTTCTGATTCGAAGTGTCCAGAACTTCCTTCATCAGAGCACCTTAGATCAAGAGAAACTCTGCACTGAAATGCCCTTCGAAGGTCATTTCATTCTGATGTTCTTATTAAGGGAAACTCTGAACTAAAATGCCATTCGAAGGTCATTTCGTTCTTATGTTCTGATTGAGGTACAGTATGAAGTTCCAGTCGAAAGACCCTCTGAAGTGCTAGTCGAAGCATTGTGAAATTGACTTGATCGAAGAGGTCCAGCGCTCAATCGAAGACTTGCACACCAAAGCTTGATCGAAGGAGGTCCAGCGCTCAATCGAAGACTTGCACACCAATGCTTGATCGAAGGAGGTCCAACGCTCAATCGAAGACTTGCTTATCAAAGCCTGATCGAAGAGTACCAAATGCCCAATCGAATACTTGCTTATCAAAGCCTGATCGAAGAGTACCAAATGCTCAATCGAAGACTTACAGACCAAAGCTTGATCGAAGGATTCCAACCCCCTAATCGAAGCTTGCTTATCAAAGCCTGATCGAAGAGTGCCAAATGCCCAATCGAAGACTTTTTCCAGATGCCAATTGGAATACACTTTGTTCATCTTCAAAAAAAACTTTATTTTTCTTAGGCAAGGGTTTGTGACCAACCATGTAAGGGAAGGCCTTTGAAAACATGAGAGGGCAAATTTTGGGGTACAACAGTTGCCCCTGTTCAATTTTCTTAAACCTGAGGATGTAGATGGGCTTGCGTGCCTTTCGTGATTCGAAGGTAGAAGATGATTAAACACTAGAGTGCCCAGAAATTTTCACTCGCATGGTGTAGTATCAGCATTGTGATGTCGGGAATGGGCTTACATATGCCATTTGGAGATTGTTAGTAGGTAGTTCTGTCTTTGTTGACGGGTTATCTCTTTTGACTGGGGTGTCTCCTTTGACGAGTTGTCTCTATTGACGGGTTGTGCCTCAGAAAAAATCTTTAGGAATCAATTTAACTGATTTTGTCTCCATTGACTGGCTTCATCTCAGAAAAATCTTTAGGAATCCATTTAACTGATTTCGTCTCCATTGACTGGCTTTGCTTCAGAAAAATCTTTAGGAATCGATTTAACTGGTTTTGTCTCCATTGACTGGCTTTGCCTCAGAAAAATCTTTAGGAATCGATTTAACTGATTTTGTCTCCATTGACTGGCTTTGCCTCAGAAAAATCTTTAGGAATCGATTTAACTGATTTTGTCTCCATTGACTGGCTTTGCCTTAGAAAAATCTTTAGGAATCGATTTAACTGATTTTGTCTCCATTGACATGCTTTGCTTCAGAAAAATCTTTAGGAATCGATTTAACTGATTTTATCTCCATTGACATAATTGGGAACTTAACTGCATCTTTCCTGAAAGGTAAAGGTCAGTCATATGCAATGCATGATATGGATCAAGCAATGATGTTCTAAACATAAATGAGATTGTATGGTATGATGCGTATATGCATGTATCATGATGCATGAAAAGGTGATGTTTTAGCTGGGGGAAATAAATCTCGGAGCTGCTGGAGAATAGAGTTGAGTTCTTCGTTTCCGCTGGGGATGATGAACGAAGATGATTGTGAAAATACACCTGCAGGAGAGGATGACTCTGTTGGGGAATAAACTGATGGAGAGATTACTCCGAGGGGAATTACTCTGTGGGGAAGAGATGTTCTGCTAAAGATTTTAATGATAAACTCGTTGGGGATTCTGTTGATAAGCTCTGTTGGGGATTTTAATGATGAACTCCGCTGGGGATAGAAAGAACTTCGCTGGGGATGATCTTTCAGTTGCAACTTGCTGAGGATAACCCGGTTAGACTCTTGTGAGGATAACCTTCTGAATTTGGCTGGGGAGATTTATTTTGTACTCTGCAGGGGATAAGCTTCCAGAATCTGCTGGGGAAGATGATTCAACTCCATTGGGGAAACTTTTTTAGACTGCGTTGGGGAAATGGCTCCACCGGGGGTATCTTGCATTCTGCCGGGGAACATTCTTATATTCCGTTGAGGAATTTTAAGACTGCCGAGGATACCCTTATGCTTACTGGGGAATATCCTTATACTCCGCTGGGGAATATTAAGACCTTCTGGGGATACCCAACCCTTTTAGGGCTGACGGTGGATCAACTCTGCTTGAGGAGAGTATTGCTGATTCGTTCATAGGTGCAAGTCTCAGTGGGGAGAGCTACCATTACTGTCTTACTCTGCGGGGAGTGAAAGTATCTTAGCCATATTCTTCAGCTGAATATATACCTTGGTACCTTGGTGGACAGAGCAACTAGACCGCTCAGACAATTTTTATTGCCCCTACTTCTGATATCACCCGTAATTAGTCCTTTGTTTCGCATGTAAATATTTATGAGCAGCAATTAAGGTCAAACGCATATATCAAAAATGAACATTGGACGTTCTTTGCAAAACAAAACAGATAAAGGAAAAACAGTTTGAAATTTGTCTGAAAATGAATTTGTATTGATTTTGAAGTTTGGCCTGTAAATAGGCGTTTTGTACAAGAGGATGACGTCCTAGTAAGAGAACGCCGCAGGACAAATAGGATTTATACAATTTGTGAAAAGAAAACAAAACAACTATGTGAATAATCCCACTGGGTTCCAGCTCTGCTATTGCCTTTATATCTTCAAGCATCTCATCACTTCGCTGCTTAGTTGAAGATGAATCTGATTGACTGGTGTCGTACGAGCCTGATAGTTGATACCGAAATCCGGATGCGAGGTGATCCAATGAGACATAGTGTTACGCTTTAATCCATAACTTTTTCCTGGACCGCCCTTTCGGGTTTTCAGTCCACCGGGATACCCATTTTTGCCCAAGCCGCCTTTTTAGGTTTTCGACTTGCCGGGTGTACAGATTTTTTTTATTTTCATCCCTTATTTTTGCCCGAACCCTTTTGGTTCGCCGGGAAGCCCTTATTTTTGCCTAGGCCAGTCGACCTAGCGGGTCTTTGATTATGCGTAGTATCTTTTCACTATGTCTGCATTGACGGGGTGAGGAAGGTCGTCACCATCCATGGTGGTTAGAATCATCACTCCTCCTGAGAAGATGTTCTTAACCACAAATGGCCCTTCGTAAGTAGGGGTCCATTTTCCCCTGGGATCACCTTGAGGTAAGATAATGCACTTGATTACCAGGTCCCCGACTTGATACTCCTGTCGTCTGACTTTCTTGTTAAACGCCTTGATCATCCGTTTTTGGTACGTTTGACCGTGACAAATAACAGTAAGTCTCTTTTCGTCGATTAGATTCAATTGATCAAGTCGGGTCTGGATCCAGTCGTCTTCGCTCAAGCCTGCATCTTTCATGATCCTAAGAGAGGGTATCAGAACTTCAATAGGCAAAACTGCTTCCATGCCATAAACCAAGGAATAGGGTGTTGCCCCTATTGATGTCTGTGCTGAGGTACGGTACCCATGAAGAGCAAATGGTAACATCTCGTGCCAGTCTTTGTAGGTCACTGTCATCTTCAGCACAATCTTCTTAATGTTCTTATTTGCCGCTTCGACAACCCCATTCATCTTCGGACGGTAGGGAGAAGAGTTGTGGTGCTGTATCTTGAATTGCTCGCAGAGCTCAGTGATCATCTTGTTGTTAAGATTGGTACCATTATCCGTAATGATCCTCTCTGGTACACCGTATCGACAGATCAGGTTGTGCCGAATAAACCGTGCCACGACGTTCTTGGTTATCGTAGCAAAGGAAGCTGCTTCAACCCACTTTGTAAAGTAATCAATCGCTACCAGGATGAAACGATGCCCGTTGGATGCCGTAGGTCTGATCTCGCCGATCATATCAATGCCCCACATTGCAAAAGGCCAAGGTGCTGTCAAGACATTCAGAGGAACTGGAGGAATGTGCACCTTATCAGCATAGACCTGGCACTTGTGACATGTCCGAGAATGCTGAACAGTCAGCTTCCATTGTGGACCATGTGATCGGTGGAAATAGAACTGACTGTTTTTTAAGCTGGTTCGCGAAATGTCGCGGTAAGCAAGAGTCACCACCTTCTTTTATGTTCTCCAACATGGAAAGGACAAAAGCACAGCAAAATTCCTTCTTTGAGAATGTTTCTCGGTTCGGGAGGTAGATTTATAGAAAGGGAAGGTGTTAGCACCCTTTCTATCCGTGGTTATCCACGGGCTCTTAGGTACTTGCTCTTACGTTTTCAAAAATTGTTTGCTTTTCAAGTGTATGTGGGTTTTGAAAAAGTTTCGTTTGAAAAATTTCTAAGTAACTCTTGTATCTGTCCTCAAGAGTGTATGAAAAATTTGTTTGAAAACTTTTTGAAAGTGTAGGTGCGAAAAGTTTGTTTTTGTTTTGAAAGAGCAAGTACCCAGGAGAAATCTACCTACTCTAAGGAATTAGGCTGTGTAAGAGTCCTTTAGATAGTGCTATCCCACCATTGAGAGGTAGGTAGCACCGTCGTTGGAGGTATTCAGGTCAATTCGATTATTAGGGACATGTGTGGTCACCAAAGCAATAGTAGGACGCCTTAGCGGTAACCCTAATGGAATTTTTTTTATTAATAACCATGTATTAAAAAAATATTTCGCAAATAACCGGGTTTCAGAAAAAATTACGCAAATAACCATGTTTCAGATGGCTCCACAAAGGAGGAGCCATCTCAATTGGCGCATGCACCTAGGGTTTTGCCCTAGGCGCCATCTCACTTGGCGCCTCCCTTGTCTTTTAGCCAAGTGAGATGGCGCATGCTCCTTAAAAATGAGAGGAGGCGCCATCTCACTTGGCGCCTAGGGCAAAACTAGGGTTTTTTGTTGTTTTATAAATAATCCGTCCGTTTCTTTGAAATTTCTCACACTTTCTCGCACTGTATTTTTATTTTGTACTCCCTTATTTACGTAATGACGTCGCCTATGATTTTTAGCAGAGATGGTTACGTTATATTCTCCGCCACTAAACCTGCGATGAAAATGAAATTCTGGCACATTCACTCCATGGAGCGTCTGAAGCGGGAGTTGATGCGGTGGCTAGATGGAGACATCGCCGAGGGGGAAAAAATTCGAAGGATCCAGCGAAAACGAACAACAACCTCGCATGCGACAGGAAGACCTAATGTGTGGTTGGAGGAAGTCAAAACAGACAGTGATGTAATGCTGATGATGCATGGGTCAGATGGAATTGTGTTAACAGTTGTAATTTCCTAGATTGAATATCGTTAATCATTGTTGTACGCGAAAACCCTAATGTAATTTCCTATATTGAATTTCTTAAATTGTGTTAACAGTTTTATTAACGGAAAACCCATAATGTTTACAACACAAATATTGGAAAGATTTATTGTATTACAAAATTTATGTGGTCGAGCCAGACGCCCGATTCGGACAGTTTTTGCGATTGTGTCCGACCTGACGGCATAAACCACACTTTATTTCCAACCTGTCAAGATCGTCCATTTCTGTTGTGATGCGCCTTCTTTTGGGACGACCCTTCTTGTTCCTTCGCATTTGGTCATTGTGCCAAACTATATCGCCGTTGTATTCAGGCCAATAGTCTGGTTTTGCCACCAAAGGAAAGTTGTTGTTGTAAACAGTGAGTAACGTTTCAGATTTATAAACGTTTGAGAGCAGTTGAAGCGCGTCTTGATGGGTATGAGCACAAGCGGCAATGACATGAGAGCAAGGCATACGAAAAGCTTGAAACCTGCCACAATCGCACCATTGAGAAGGTAAAATGACCCTGTATTCTTGTCTTGCCAGGCCTTCATTGTGGTCGATTGTCTCTTTCACAATGAAGTTGTGGCTATGGCGGTCAAACCGTGTAACCATGTGAGTGTTGGCTTTAGCACTTTCAGCCTTAATGTATTTCAGTCTTCCACATATCCCAATATGGCGCCCTCAACATCCAGCCTTAGCCCTGATATGGGAATGTCAGAAGATTATGACCAAGCCGACCAAACCTACCATCAACCACCATATCACCAAACAACCCAACATCCACAATACCAAACACCCAAAGATCCATTTCCTTTCTACCCCCCATACTCAGACGACCAATGCTACCGACCAACCATGGAACCCCACCCACCGCCAACACGACCAAACTTTGAGGGTATGGGTAACCGACTGTACCATAGCGGATCTTCGAGATATGGAGATCTTACTGATTTTATGGATTCGGATCGAATTGACTTCGCTGGGCCATCGACCTTGCCGCAGCAGGAAACGAGACGGCACCCAGCAAGAGATAGGCGAGGACGGGGATGCGGAACCGAGGGTCATTACCGGGTTCCGGGGGATCACTGATGTATCTTTTTTTTCCCAGTATTTTTTGTATCCATTTTTTTTACTGTTCTTTTAATGTAAAACAGTTGAATGTAATTATTTTTTTTAAAATAAAAAATCCATTTTGTTGATCTCTGTCTAATAGGCAACGCGCAGGAAAGAAAATAAAATAAAAAATTGTTTGCCCTAATTTTGTACATAGGCGCCATCTCACTTGGCTTAGGGCATGCCCTAAGCACTTAGGCGCCAAGTGAGATGGCGCCTCCCTTAAAAAAAGAGGTGCATGCGCCAATTGAGATGGCTCCTCCTTTGTGGAGCCATCTCAAACATGGTTATTTGCGTAATTTTTTCCGAAACCCGGTTATTTACGAAATATTATTTTAATACATGGTTATTAATAAAAAAAATTCACCCTAATGTCCTAGATCCTTTTTTATCCGAGGCAACCGTTTCGAGGCAACTTGATCTTTAGACAGGAGGGCAGCCTCTAAGACACCCTATACTTGATGACCACGTTCGAGGCAACCATAGTGAGGCGTACCCTAGGAGTGGCATGTGCATGTGTGTTGTTTTTCAGTTAAGATTATCTTGTACATGTTATTTGTGAGCTACGAATTGATTTTATTTTTCATACAAGTCTTTCATGCATTTTTTAACAGTTAAGAGTGCAGAAAATAAAGTGCGGAAAAGGTAAATCTAGCTATTACAAGGCGCGGGTATATACATCGCCAAAAACAAACCCGTTTGGAAAATAAATGCGAGAAAAGTAAATAAAGCGATAAACCCTAATTAACTATTACATTTCCGGAGCAGATACATAAATATAATGAATTAAAATTAAACATGCGCGCGAAAGATTTAATCGGAACGTCCTTAGGGTTTTGACCCTTTTTTTTGAGAAAGAATGAGATTGTCCTTTTTTTGCAATTAAGTGAAATTAACCCTAATTTACTAATCAATTAATTAATTAAAAAAATGTTTTTGTATTTTTTATATTTTTAATGAAATAAAATAAAAAAAGAAATTAAAAGTGTCAAGAGAAAAAAAAACCTAAGTCTAATTCATTTCTATTTATTGTAAAAGAAAGAAAATTAAAATTTAAACCTAATTAAACTAAATTAATTTATTAGTGTTTTATTTACAAAATAATTAAATGAAAGTGAGATTAATAATAATAAATAAAATATTTACATTTTTTTTAGTTTTTTTGAATTTATTATGAAAAACATTAAATTGTTAATTAATTAGTAATAATAATAATTAGTAAAGAAAATATAAAAGAGAAAAAGGAAAAGAAAATAAGAACCCAGGGGGTGTATTGGCCCAGATGGAGGTTTGGTCTGGAATTCTGGCCCATTTGTTGGCCAATCCGTTTGGACTTTTTGAGATCAGCTATGCCTGCGTTGACTGAGGATTATTGTGGTCCCTCAACATGAGCCATGGGATTTGCATTGGAGGCCACCTGGCAGGCTGAGCGCTGGAGTCCATGGTGGAATGTTGTTGGAACGCTGCATATGATTGCATTAGGAAAAATGTGAAACAAATATTGGGGGACCTGGGATTCGAACCCAGGTCCCAAGGGATTATGCTTGCACGCCTTGGCCATCTGAGCTGTATGTTCCAATTGTTACTAAAAAGAAACATAATTATTATATTAAAAAATCAAAACATATGCCTGGAAAAAAAATATAACGCGTGATTTTTGAAAAGGGCCAATCATGCTGCAGCACGTCATCATCTTCTTCAATGAAATGCTGGTTATTTACCTGCGGATTTTCATCCGCAGGTGGTTTCGTAGGCTATGCTTAGAATCGTCCCTAGGCCTCAAAAAAACATTCTAAGACCATGGTTGGTCTCGTCCCTGTCCCCTGAGTTCATCCATAGCCATATCTTGTCCTGATTTTGCCTGTAATAAAAACACCTAAAAACAAAGAGCCAAAACCCTAGCTTCGGGCATGGCTATGCAGGCTACAAAAATGAAATTAAATATTGGAGAAAGGTTGGAAATCATGCCATGATCAAGAATATATCAGTATTTTTGCAAAAAGACGCAAGAAAATGGATTTAGGATCTCATGTTCAGAGTTAAGTTCAGGACAACTTACAGCGCTGTGTAGGGGGCCTTAGGGCGTGGTAAGGGTCTCTTTAGCTTCAGGATATGGCAATGAGGAAGTCTACGTGCTTCTTTTGATCTGAAAATGCCTCTATCACTGTTCTTGATCTCACTCTTTTTCCACAATTTTTGAGTTTCGTTCTGGCCGTTTTAGCAAGGCTTGGGTCGTGAATTAGGTCTGGCTTGCTTGCTTATGTAGGTATCAATGAAATTAGGTCAGCAGCTGAGCCTTAACCTTGTGCAATTAAGTTTGGAGATTTTGTTTTAACACCGTTGAAGAACTTTCCATCTTTGAAGCAAAACCAAGATTTCATGCACAAAATAGCCCTAGCACGAATTTGTGAGCTGGCATGTGGTATATGAAAGTTGTTCAAATCAAAAAGATGCCCTTCCGTTAATTTTTAGATTTTATTTGAATTATTATGGATTTAAAATGAATTAAATCAATAAAAATTAAATAAAAATGGAAAAATAAATGTTTGGTCTTGAAATTAATCATGGGACACGTGGGTGGAATGACAAGGCTGAATCAAGTGGAAGAAAGTGGCCCCTTTTGTCAAAAATTGAAGTTTTAAGGATAGTTGACTTTTGCCATTTCTCAAAAATTTCCCAACTTCTCCAATGCATATCTTGCTCAATTTTGATCATATGAACATGTTCCTGGACATTTTGGAAAGGTCTTGAAGTCCTCTAACCAATTCCTTTGGTCCCATGTCATTTGGATTTACCAATCTCAAGTTATGGTCTTTGACTTAAAATGCCTTTTTGTTGACTTTTGAAAATGACCTATAATGTAGAAATTGATAACTTTTTGTGAGAGCATTTCTTGGACTTGGAATGTGAAGATGAGTTGTAGGAAATGTCCTCCCCTTCAAAATGAGCATTGGATGGGATTTTTCTGATGAACCATGAAAAAGTTATGCCCTGGTCAAGTTACAGTTGACTTTTCAACTGTCAAAAAATGGAAACTTTTGCATCTTGATGATTTTTGAGCCATTCTTGTGGAATCATGATCAAGACTTGATCAAATGATGATTGTGTGCTCAAAATAAGATGTTGACCAAATTTTTTTACTTTTGACTGCCAAATGACCATTTTGTCCCTGCAGTTGATTGTGAACCAAATAGGGCTTTTGACTGTGCAACTTGATGCTGTGAGACTTGAAACTTGACATGTAGATGCTTGAAAATGTATATGGGCCTATGGGACTTGATTGAGCCCTTGAAAACCTCAAATTCACTGAAGGAACCAAAACCCTAATTTTGACTGGCTTATGAGGCCTTTGAATTGTGCAATCCTTGATCCATTTGAAGATTGATCTTGACAAATTTTGAAGAATATGGGAGGGCAAATTTTGGGGTACAACAGTTGCCCCTGTTCAATCTTCTTAGACCTGAGGATGTAGATTGGCTTGTGTGCCTTTCGTGATCCGAAGGTGGAAGATGATTGAACACTAGAGTGCCCAGAAATTTGCACTCGCATAATAGAATATCAGCAATGTGATGTAGGGAATGGGCTTACAAATGCCATTTGGAGAGATGGTGGATAGGAGGATGGGCTTATAGATGCCATCTGGAGGTGTGACAGAATCTTGTCGGGAATGGGCTTATAGATGCCATTTGGAGATATGATGGATAGTTGTGGAGATGGGCTTATAGATGCCATATGAAGGTGTCGATCGCGTAAGAGATTCCTTAGCGAGAACTTGCATACTTTGAGAAAGGAAGATGGTTTCCTGGCCTGTTACAGGGGTTGATCTTCAAACTCTTCATGCAGATATGCCCTGGCTAGATTCAGGTATCGAATCTACAATCAATCGCTCACAGATATGCCCTAGCTAGATACAGGTATCGAATTTGGAGCTGGTCGTCTACAGATGTGCCCTGGCTGGATACAGGTATTGAATCTCTAAAATCTTCATGCAGACATGCCCTGGCTAGATACGGGTGTCGAATCTACAATCAATTACTCACAGATATGCCCTGGCTAGATACAGGAATCGAATCTAGAATTGGTCGTCTACAGATATGCCCTGGCTGGATACAGGAATCGAATCTCTAAACTCTTCATGCAGACATGCCCTGGCCGGATACAGGTGTCGAATCTACAATCAATTACTCACAGATATGCCCTAGCTAGATACAGGAATCGAATCTGGAATTAGTCATCTATAGATATGCCCTGGCTGGATACAGAAATCGAATCTCTAAACTCTTCATGCAGACATGCCCTGGCTAGATACAGGTATCGAATCCACAATCAAACACTCACAGATATGCCCTAGCTAGATACAGGAATCGAATCTGGAATTGGTCGTCTACAGATATGCCTTGGCTGGATACAGGAATCGAATCTCTAAACTCTTCATGCAGGCATGCCCTGGCCGGATACAGGTGTCGAATCTACAATCAATTACTCACAGATATGCCCTGGCTAGATACAGGAATCGAATCTGGAATTAGTCGTCTATAGATATGCCCTGGCTGGATACAGGAATCGAATCTCTAAACTCTTCATGCAGACATACCCTGGCTAGATACAAGTATCGAATCCACAATCAAACACTCACAGATATGCCCTGGCTAGATACATGCGTCGAATCTGGAATTGATCGTCTACAGATATGCCCTGGCTGGATACAGGTATCAAATCTCTAAACTCTTCATGCAGACATGCCCTGGATGGATACAAGTATCGAATCTACAATCAATTACTCACAGATATGCCCTGGCTGGATACAGGAATCGAATCTGGGATTAGTCGTCTACAGATATGCCCTGGCTGGATACAAGTATCGAATCTCTAAACTCTTCATGCAGACATGCCCTGGCTGGATACAGGTATTGAATCTACAATCAATCACTCACAGATATGCCCTGGCTAGATACATGTATCAAATCTGGAATTAGTCGTCTATAGATATGCCCTGGCTGGATACAGGTATCGAATCTCTAAACTCTTCATGCAGATATGCCCTGGCTGGATACAGGTGTCGAATCTACAATCGGTTACTCACAGATATGCCCTGGCTAGATACAAGAATCGAATTTGGAATTAGCGACAGTTGATAGTAATCATCTTTGGATTGATCTTTTTCCTGAAAAGGCAAAACATCAGTCGTATGCAATGTCATGATGTATGAAATGCATGATGTCATGAGATCGTGTCATATGCACTTTATCAGGTATGTAAGCAGGATGTATGAAATGTGAAATGTCTATGAATGTATTTTCGTCTGGGAAGATAAATCCCTGACGAGTGCCGGGAAGTTAAATCCTGGGCTGACGTTGAAGAGTAGGGTTCTTCATTTCCGCTGGGGATGATGGTTGCAAGAATAAACCTGTAGGAGAAGATGACTCCGTTGGGAATAAACTTGTTGGAGAGATTACTCTGCGGGGAATTACTCTGTGGAAAGAGATACTTCGATGAGGTTTTGATGATAACTCCGCTGGGGATTCCGTTGATGAGCTTCGTTGGGGAATTAGATGAACTCCGCTGGGAATAGGAAGAACTTCGCCGAGGACGATCTTTCCGTGGTAATTAGCTGAGGATAACCCAGTTATAAGCTCTGGTGGGGAATAACCTTTGAATATGGTCGGGGAGAGACGCTCGTACTCTGTAGGGGATAAGCTTCCAGGATCTACTGGGGAGGATGATTCGACTCTCCTGGGGAAACTCTTGGACTGTACTGGGGAAGGGTTCCACTGGGGTGTCTGTATTTCGCCGGGGAACAATCTTATATTAAGACTGCCGGGGAGGCTTGATTAGGAACATTGGTATACTCCGTTGGGGAATGTTGAGATCTTATGGGGATACCCAACTTCCTTAAGGCTGACAGTAGGCTAACTCTGCTTGGGGAGAGTGTTGCTGACTTGCTGGAGATACTGTGCCTTTTCTGGGCTGATTGGGAGACCAACTCTGCTCGGGGAGAATTGTTGAATCTTGTCTTACTCTGCAGGGAGTGAAGGTATCCTGGTTACGTTCTTCAGCCGAACCTACCTTGGTACCTTGGTGGACAGAGCAACTAGATCACTTAGACAACTCATTATTGCCCCTGTTTCTGATGTCACCTGTAATTAATCCTTTATTTCGTATGCAAATATTTATGAGTTAGCAATTAATGTCAAATGCATATATCAAAAATGAACATTGGACGTTCTTCGCAAAACAAAACAGATAAAGGAAAAATGATTGGCAATTTGTCTGAAAAAGTGGATTTGTATTGATTTTGAATTTTCCTGTAAATAGGCGTTTTTGTACAAGAGGCTGACGTCCTAGTAAGAGGACGCCGCCGAGCAACATAGAGTTTATACAATTTTGTGCAAAAGGAAAACAAAACAGCTATGTGAACAATCCCACTGGGTTCCAACTCTGCTATCGCCTTTATGTCTTCAAGCGTCTCATCACTTTGCTGCTTAGTTGAAGATGAAGCTGATTGATTGATGTCGTCTGAACCTGATAGTTGATGCCAGATTCTGGATGCAAAGATGATCCAATGAGACATAGTATTACGCTTATATCCCTAACTTTTGCCTGGACCGCCCTTTCGGGTTTTCAGTCCACCGGGATACCCATTTTTGCCCAAGCCGCCTTTTCAGGTTTTCAACTTGCCGGGTGTACAAATTTTTTTCATTTCATCCCTTATTTTTCCCGAACCCTTTTGGTTCGCCGGGAAGCCCTTATTTTTGCCTAGGTGTGTCAACCTAGCGGGTCTTTAATTCATGCGTAGTATCTTTTTACTATGTTTGCATTGGCGGGGTGAGGAAGGTCGTCACCATCCATGGTGGTTAGAATCATAGCTCCTCCTGAGAAGATATTCTTAACCACAAATGGCCCTTCGTACGTGGGGGTCCATTTGCCCTTGGGATCACTTTGAGGTAGAATGATGCGTTTGATTACCAGGTCCCTAACTTGATACTCTTGTTGTCTGACTTTCTTGTTAAATACCCTGATCATCCGTTTTTGGTACGTTTGACCATGACAAATAGCAGTGAGTCTCTTTTCGTCAATAAGGTTTAATTGATCAAGCCGAGTCTGGATCCAGTCATCTTCACTCAAACCTGCATCCTTCATTATCCGGAGAGAGGGTATCTGGACTTCAATAGGCAAGACCGCCTCCATGCCATAGACCAAGGAAAAGGGTGTTTCCCCTGTTGACGTCCTTGCTGAGGTACAGTACCCATGAAGAGCAAACGGTAACATCTCGTGCCAATCTTTGTACGTCACTGTCATCTTCTGCACAATCTTCTTGATATTCTTATTCGCCGCTTCTACAGCCCCGTTCATCTTCGGTCGGTAAGGCGAAGAGTTGTGGTGCTGTATCTTGAATGGCTCGCAGAGCTCAGTGATTATCTTATTGTTAAGATTGGTACCATTATCCGTAATGATCCTCTCAGGTACACCGTATCGACAAATTAAGTTGTGCCGAATGAACCGTGCCACGACATTCTTGGTTACGGTAGCGTAGGAAGATGCTTCAACCCACTTCGTGAAGTAATCAATTGCTACCAGGATGAAGCGATGCCCGTTAGATGCCGTAGGTATGATCTCACCGATCATATCAATGCCCCACATTGCAAAAGGCCAAGGTGCTGTCAAGACGTTCAGAGGAACTGGAGGAACGTGCACCTTATCAACATAGATCTGGAACTTATGACACGTCTGAGAATGTTGGTAACAGTCAGCTTCCATTGTGGACCAGAAATATCCTGCCCGAAGGATTTTCTTTGCCATGGTATGTCCATTGGAATGTGTTCCGAAGGTACCTTCATGTAGCTCTGTCATAATCCTTTCTGCTTCAGTCTTATCCATACAACGCAATAAAGTTGAATCATGGTTTCGTTTGTAGAGAATGTCGTTGCTGAGGAAGAACTTTGCCGCGAATCTTCTCAGAAACTTCTTGTCATTGACAGATGCACCCTCGGGGTATTCTTGAGTTTCCAAGTACCTCTTCACTTCATGATACCAAGGTTTTTCTGTTACCTCTTCAGCCTCAAGATCACAGCAATGTGCAGGTTCATCCAATTTCCAAATGATGATCCGGGGGGCTTCGTTATCCCATTTGACTTTGAACATAGAAGACATTGTAGCCAGCGCGCCCGCCAACTGATTCTCCTCTCTTGGGAAGTGTTCAAAAGTTATCTCTGTGAAATGGGGGATCAACGTCAATACATACTCTTTGTAAGGAATAAGATTTGGGTGTTTCGTATCCCACTCGCCTTTGATCTGATTGATCACGAGAGCGGAATCTCCGAAAACACTCAGAAACTTGATCCTTAAGTCAATTGCAGCTTGAAGGCCCATGATGCATGCTTCATACTCCGCCATGTTGTTGGTGCAGTTGAAACATAGCCGGGCAGTGAGTGGAGTATGAGTGCCTGTAGGGGATATGATCACATCGCCGATACCGTTACCCAAAGCGTTTGAGGCTCCGTCAAAGTGCATAGACCATCGGGATCCTTCCTCAGGTCCTTCATCCGGTCCAGGTACTTCACAATCAGTCACTACCATGATATCCTCGTCTGGAAATTCAAAGTTCATCGACTGGTAATCGTCCACTGCCTGGTGTGCCAAATGGTCTGCCAATACACTTCCCTTGTTTTTTTTTGAGTTGTGTACTGGATGTCATATTCAGTCAAGATCATCTGCCATCTTGCTATTCTTCCGGACAAGGCAGGCTTTTTGAAGATGTACTTGATTGGATCCATTTTTGAAATCAACAGAGTAGTGTGAGTCAACATGTACTGTCTCAGCCGGCGAGCAGCCCATACCAAAGCGCAGCAAGTTTTCTCGAGCAGTGAGTATCGGGTCTCACAGTCGGTAAACTTTTTTCTAAGGTAATAAATAGCGTGCTCTTTTCGGCCAGACTCGTCATGCTTCCCCAGCACACACCCCATTGAGCTGTCAAGTACTGTCAAGTTTAAGATTAGAGGTCTCCCTTCAACCGGTGGCATAAGAATGGGTGGTTCTTGGAGATACTCTTTGATTCTTTCGAAAGCGGCCTGACATTCATCATTCCAACGTACTACTTGATCTTTCTTCAATAGCTTGAAGATTGGTTCACAGGTAGCAGTTAGATGTGAGATGAATCGGGCAATGTAGTTCAGCCGTCCTAGAAAGCCTCTGACTTCTTTTTCTGTCTTGGGAGTCAGCATCTCTTGTATGGCTTTCACCTTGGCAGGGTCCACTTGAATACCTTTGTCGCTCACGATGAAGCCTAGCAATTTTCCAGATCTTACCTCGAAGGTGCACTTGTTCGGGTTCAACCTCAGCTTGTACAACTTTAGACGGTCAAACAGCTTCTGTAGATGGTCAAGGTGTTCCTCCTCAGTTTGGGACCATGCAATCATATCGTCGATGTATACTTCTATCTCGTGATGGATTATGTCATGAAACAAAGCAACCATGGCACGTTGGTAGGTTGCCCCAGCATTTTTCAACCCAAATGGCATGACCTTGTAGCAAAAGGTGCCCTACTGAGTAACAAAAGTGGTCTTCTCCATGTCTTCAGGAGCCATCTTGATCTGATTATAACCTGAGAACCCGTCCATGAAGGAGAATACCTTATGCTGAGCAGTGTTGTCAACCAGAACGTCAATATGAGGCAGAGGGAAGTCATCCTTAGGGCTGGCCCTATTCAAATCCCTGTAATCAACACATATTCTGACCTTACCATCTTTCTTCGGCACTGGAACCACGTTGGCAACCCACTGAGGGTAAGAAGTCACTGCTAGAAAACCGGCGTCAAATTGTTTCATAACCTCAGCCTTGATTTTCTCGGACATCTCTGGACGCATACGGCGGACCTTCTGTTTTACCGGATGGCATTCTTCCGTGGTAGGCAGGTGATGAACCACAATGTCGGTATCCAACCCAGGCATGTCTTCGTAAGACCAGGCGAAGATTTCCACATAATCATGCAACATCTAAATCAACTGTTGTTTCACACTGAGCTCTAGATTGGCACCAATCTTGACTTCCTTTCTGTATGTCTCAGTACCTAGATTTACCGTTTCCACTGGCTCTTCATGTGGCTGAATGGCCCTCTCTTCCTGGAGTAGTAGTCTTGCAAGCTCGCCAGGCACTTCGCAATCATCTTCACCTTCGTCTTCGGCTAAGTTGATCGGATTTTCGAAGTCATAACTGGCAGTAGCAGAGTCGTTACCAGTGAGATCCAGAGTGGATTGGAACCTGTATAAGTGAGTGTGTGTAAATATAGCTGTTTTGCAATATATAATAAAGAAAGACAAGGAGCGCAAGATTTGAAATGTAAAAACGTCCAATGCTTTTATTAATGATATATGACAGCGACACACAAAAGCCCTCACAAATGAAGCCACGGTGCCCCGGGTAAGACACCGGGCCATAAAGTTTCAAATTATTGTTCGTTACAACTTTAAAACAAAGGAGCTCATTACTGAGTGACAAAAGTAATAGGTATGAAGTCTTTGGCAGTCCAGTTGCTTGGTCCGCCGTTGGTCGTTGGGTTGATCCAGCTGTCGAATTCAGATTCCTCCACGTCGTCATCATCCCCAATAGCATTTACTCCATGGTTGGGCATGGGAGCTGTCACCACATTAGGCCTCTCGGGTGCCTCGAACTGTACCTCTTTAGCATCAATAAGGTCTTGAACCTTATTCCTCAGAGCCCAACAATCATCTGTGTTATGCCCCGGGCTATCAGAGTGATAAGCGCAACGGGCGTTGGGGTTGTACTTCGGAAAGGTTGTGTTCACTACCTTCGGAGCTTCCTTGAGAGTTACCAGATTGGTTGACAGCAGTTGCGGCAATATCTGAGACAGGGTCATGCTGAGCTGAGTGTACTGCCTTTTGGGTCTCTCACCCCTTGGTTGGTTATACTGTTGAGGAGCAGCAGCAGGCTTAGAAATAACCACCGCGTTGACAGCTTGGAGGCATTCCAGTTTGTTCTGTCTCCTTGGACCATAAACAGCACTAGCTTCCTTCTTGAAGGGCTTCTTTTCAGTACTCGAGGAGGCACCCTTCTGTATCTTCCCGGACTTGATACCGGCTTCTATCCTTTCACCGGTCATAATGAGGTCTGTAAACCCCGCAGAAGAATTACCAATGAGATGGTTGAAGAATGGACCAGACAGGGTCCCCAAGAACATGTCCACGAGTTCACGGCCAGTCAACGGTGGCTGCACCCTGCCAGCCAGGTCTCTCCACTTCTGCGCGTACTCCTTAAAACCTTCACCCGTCCCAAGTGACATACCCTGGAGTTGGGTACGCGTGGGAGCGAGGTCGGAATTGTACTGATACTGCTTATAAAATGCAGTAGCCAAGTCCTCCCAGTTACGAATATTGGTTCCATCCAGCTGATAGAACCATTCGAGTTGAGTTCCTGAAAGACTCTCCTGGAAGAAATGGATCCATAGGTTCTTGTCTGCAGTGTAAGGTTGGATCTTCCTTACATAAGAACGGAGGTGCAGTTTAGGACAGGAAGCCCCGTCGTACTTCGCAAAGGCAGGTGCCTTGAACTTGTGTGGGATCACCACCCCAGAAGATAAACCTAGGTCTCTAAAGTCCAACCCAGGCACACGTTGAATCTCCATAGCATTTAACCGGTCCTTCAGCTGTTTGTACCTGTCCTCAGCAGGAGGGTATTGTTCGTCATTGAAATCTGTCTCGTTGTCGGAGACCACGGGACTAGGAACCTCTCTCCCTTGGGGGATGTCTTTCCCTGCAGAGGAAGTAGCCTGATCAGCCTGATTCTGCAGTGTATTCCCAAACCTCCGTCCAGTGTTAAACAGCACAGTCCTCTTCTTCTTCTTCTTCTTTTCCTTCAAGAGCAGAGTCTTCAACTCCTGTTGACCCTGGGCTAAGCTCATGACCAGCTCCTGGAACTGGGCGTTTTGGGCCTGGAGGGCCTTGATGGCTTGTTCGGTAGTAGGCTCGGAAGACATGATGATTGAGTGCTGAAATAAACAGCGAAGAAGATTAAGCAACCTGTAGAAAAAGAGTACCTGTTATGCACATGATGCATGATATGCTATTTATGCAATGCATTCAAGGGTTCGAAAGTTCAAATTCGTTGTAGACAAAAAAGGAACACACGTTATATTAAGAAATAATCTGTTCAGTACATCAGGGCCTCATGGGCAAAACATTACAAAATAATCAATCCCAAAAGACACTACGCATCCTCTTTGGAGCGATGTAGGTGTTGAGAGTCTTTTCCTCATGAAGTAGACGGGTGAGCTCCAAGACCTTCTTCTCACTGGCATGTAGACTGTTTTCAAGAGAATTCCGTTCTTCCTTGAGTTGGATCCAGCTTTTTTGCATTTCCTCCCAAGATGTTGGCATGTCAGGATGCTGAATGGTGTATGACACCCCTCCTTCCAAAACTGGCTCTTTGATTACGGGAAGAACATGTGGATATGGCATCACAAGCTTCTGGGAGCGGGCTCGTACCCACTTGAGATAAGGCTCCAGGGGGATGGAGTTCTTGTGCCCCAGTGTCTTGCTATCTACCCTGTTGGGCATCCTCCAAGCTCTGATGAATCTCTGGCGAAGTCCTTGCGTATCATTGTCGAAGTCAAAAACTGTCAGGAATCAACATGTCATGAGGGCCGTCCCTCCGAGCATATCTAAACTGTCTCAAATCCAGACACGTGTTGTAAGTAATACCTCCTCTGATTCCAAGTAAAGGAACATTAGGGAACTCTCCGCAACGATCAATGATAGTGACATTTTCTCTGGACCGAGAACACCAATGTATATCAGCATGTGTAAGATTCATTAATCATTGTGACAATCTCAAACCCCGCTCGTTCTTCAAAACTGATTGTGGAAGGTGTGAAATAAACCACCTTGCCAGGAGAGGAGTGCAGCACATGAGAACACCTCTTTTTCTCATGGTTCGAGTGTAACATGAGTGAAGGATGTCCCCAAGCAATGTAGGTATAGGATTCCTGGACATGAAGATCTTGACAGCATTGATATCTATAAGCTGATCTGGATTCAGGAACAATACCAACCCATAGACAAGGAGTGCCACAACTTCTTCAAAGGCTTGTAGGTCAAGGGAATTCCAACATTCTTGGGCCTTCTCAAATAGGAACTTTGCCAAGAATCCTTTGATACCACTTCTGATTTCCCAGTGTCCCTTGATGTCAGATGGTTGTAGGCATAATGCTTTAGCAACCTCTTCAAGTTTTGGTTCCCTTTCCGTACCGTTGTAGGGTAGTTGACTGAGAATAGGAACCTTCAGAAGCTGAGAAAACTCTTCCAAAGTAGGCACCAATTGATAATCCGGGAAAGTAAAACAGTGGTGCAAAGGGTCAAAGAACTGGAACAACACTTTCACCATATATTCTTCAATATTGGTGTTGACCAAGCTGATGAGTCTACCATGCCTTTCACTGAAGGAAGAGTTCTCGGGAATCCTGGATGTAAGCTCCTTAAGCTGAGGAGGGATCCTTACAAGGTTGATCTGAATTGTCTTTCTGCGGATAGTTTCCATGTCCTACAAAACAAGAACAAAGATGAAGATTCGAACCCTTGAAGTGGTTAGTAGATGCATATGATGTTGTATGATGTTATGATGTTATGATAAGAACACACCACAAGTATTCACAAAAAGCAAACATGGTAAGGCACATAAGTCACACCAGACAGCCCTTAGAGTTTAGGCCAGTATGAGGTTTGGGGTACTACCCTCTTGAAGTTGGTGGGCTCAAAAACCTGTCCTATCAAAAGTAACCGAGTTCTAAGGAGCTCAATATCATTGGGTTGTTTTTTATGTTCATTGTTTTGATTTATCCACTGAACTGGCGATCAAAATATTCCAAGAAAACAACCCTCAATGAGTGTAGTATCGAGTATCTACCAACTTCGGACTGCACCAAAGTCGGTCATCTCACTACCCCTAAAGAGTCCAGGATGGTCAAGTAAGGTTCCTAAGGTCAGTTGATGCTTCACGACACCACGCGGCGGCCCCGTACTCTCCTTGACTTGACTCAAGGGTTACCGGTACTCACCAAAGTGCCACATCAACGTAGCAAACTGCTTCAACCGTGTCGGTATACCCCGCACAGTTCCCTCACAGTTTGTTGCTACTTTCTAAAAGGTATCCCCCAGATCCGGGTTAGGATCTATGAAACTCCAAGGCAAACCCACAATATAAAAGCAAACAAAGCAAGCAATTGAAAACAAGAGTGGTCTAATCCTAAGGTACACCTGACTTTTATTTTGTCCCCAGCAGAGTCGCCAGTTCCGTGATCAGTGGAAATAGAACTGACTGTATTTTAAGCTGGTTCGCGAAATGTCGTGGTAAGCAAGAGTCGCCACCGTCTTTTATGTTCTCCAACATGGAAAGGACAAAAGCACAACAAAATTCCTTCTTTGAGAATGTTTCTCGGTTCGGGAGGTAGATTTATAGAAAGGGAAGGTGTTAGCACCCTTTCTATCCGTGGTTATCCACGGGCTCTTAGGTACTTGCTCTTATGTTTTCAAAAATTGTTTGCTTTTCAAGTGTATGTGGGTTTTGAAAAAGTTTCATTTGAAAAATTTCTAAGTAACTCTTGTATCTGTCCTCAAGAGTGTATGAAAAATTTGTTTGAAAACTTTTTGAAAGTGTAGGTGCGAAAAGTTTGTTTTTGTTTTGAAAGAGCAAGTACCCAGGAGAAATCTACCTACTCTAAGGAATTAGGCTGTGTAAGAGTCCTTTAGATAGTGCTATCCCACCATTGAGAGGTAGGTAGCACCGTCGTTGGAGGTATTCGGGTCAATTTGATTATTAGGGACATGTGTGGTCACCAAAGCAATAGTAGGACGCCTTAGCGGTAACCCTAATGTCCTAGATCCTTTTTTATCCGAGGCAACCGTTTCGAGGCAACTGGATCTTTAGACAGGAGGGCGACCTCTAAGACACCCTATACTTGATGACCACGTTCGAGGCAACCATAGTGAGGCGTACCCTAGGAGTGGCATGTGCATGTGTGTTGTTTTCCAGTTAAGATTATCTTGTACATGTTATTTGTGAGCTACGGATTGATTTTATTTTTCATACAAGTCTTTCATGCATTTTTTAACAGTTAAGAGTGCGGAAAATAAAGTGCGGAAAAGGTAAATCTAGCTATTACAAGGCGCGGGTATATACATCGCCAAAAACAAACCCGTTTGGAAAATAAATGCGAGAAAAAAAATAAAGCGATAAACCCTAATTAACTATTACATTTCCGGAGCAGATACATAAATATAATGAATTAAAATTAAACATGCGCGCGAAAGATTGAATCGAAACGTCCTTAGGGTTTTGACCCTTTTTTTTGAGAAAGAATGAAATTGTCCTTTTTTTGCAATTAAGTGAAATTAACCCTAATTTACTAATCAATTAATTAATTAAAAAAAAATATTTTTGTGTTTTTTATGTTTTTAATGAAATAAAATAAAAAAAGAAATTAAAAGTGTCAAGAGAAAAAAAAACCTAAGTCTAATTCATTTCTATTTATTGTAAAAGAAAGAAAATTAAAATTTAAACCTAATTAAACTAAATTAATTTATTAGTGTTTTATTTACAAAATAATTAAATGAAAGTGAGATTAATAATAATAAATAAAATATTTACATTTTTTTTAGTTTTTTTGAATTTATTATGAAAAACATTAAATTGTTAATTAATTAGTAATAATAATAATTAGTAAAGAAAATATAAAAGAGAAAAAGGAAAAGAAAATAAGAACCCAGGGGGTGTATTGGCCCAGATGGAGGTTTGGTCTGGAATTCTGGCCCATTTGTTGGCCAATCCGTTTGGACTTTTTGAGATCAGCTATGCCTGCATTGACTGAGGATTATTGTGGTCCCTCAACATGAGCCATGGGATTTGCATTGGAGGCCACCTGGCAGGCTGAGCGCTGGAGTCCATGGTGGAATGTTGTTGGAACGCTGCATATGATTGCATTAGGAAAAATGTGAAACAAATATTGGGGGACCTGGGATTCGAACCCAGGTCCCAAGGGATTATGCTTGCACGCCTTGGCCATCTGAGCTGTATGTTCCAATTGTTACTAAAACCAAACATAATTATTATATTAAAAAATCAAAACATATGCCTGGAAAAAAAATATAACGCGCGATTTTTGAAAAGGGCCAATCATGCTGCAGCACGTCATCATCTTCTTCAATGAAATGTTGGTTATTTACCTGTGGATTTTCATCCGCAGGTGGTTTCGTAGGCTATGCTTAGAATCGTCCCTAGGCCTCAAAAAAACATTCTAAGACCATGGTTGGTCTCGTCCCTGTCCCCTGAGTTCATCCATAGCCATATCTTGTCCTGATTTTGCCTGTAATAAAAACACCTAAAAACAAAGAGCCAAAACCCTAGCTTCGGGCATGGCTATGCAGGCTACAAAAATGAAATTAAATATTGGAGAAAGGTTGGAAATCATGCCATGATCAAGAATATATCAGTATTTTTTCAAAAAGACGCAAGAAAATGGATTTAGGATCTCATGTTCAAAGTTAAGTTCAGGACAACTTACAGCGCTGTGTAGGGGGCCTTAGGGCATGGTAAGGGTCTCTTTAGCTTCAGGATATGGCAATGAGGAAGGCTACGTGCTTCTTTTGATCTGAAAATGCCTCTATCACTGTTCTTGATCTCACTCTTTTTCCATAATTTTTGAGTTTCGTTCTGGCCGTTTTAGCAAGGCTTGGGTCGTGAATTAGGTCTGGCTTGCTTGCTTATGTAGGTATCAATGAAATTAGGTCAACAGCTGAGCCTTAACCTTGTGCAATTAAGTTTGGAGATTTTGTTTTAACACCATTGAAGAACTTTCCATCTTTGAAGCAAAACCAAGATTTCATGCACAAAATAGCCCTAGCACGAATTTGTGAGCTGGCATGTGGTATATGAAAGTTGTTCAAATCAAAAAGATGCCCTTCCATTAATTTTTAGATTTTATTTGAATTATTATGGATTTAAAATGAATTAAATCAATAAAAATTAAATAAAAATGGAAAAATAAATGTTTGGTCTTGAAATTAATCATGGGACACGTGGGTGGCATGACAAGGCTGAATCAAGTGGAAGAAAGTGGGCCCTTTTGTCAAAAATTGAAGTTTTAAGGATAGTTGACTTTTTCCATTTCTCAAAAATTTCCCAACTTCTCCAATGCATATCTTGCTCAATTTTGATCATATGAACATGTTCTTGGACATTTTGGAAAGGTATTGAAGTCCTCTAACCAATGCCTTTGGTCCCATGTCATTTGGATTTACCAATCTCAAGTTATGGTCTTTGACTTAAAATGCCTTTTTGTTGACTTTTGAAAATGACCTATAATGTAGAAATTGATAAATTTTTGTGAGAGCATTTCTTGGACTTGGAATGTGAAGATGAGTTGTAGGAAATGTCCTCCCCTTCAAAATGAGCATTGGATGGGATTTTTCTGATGAACCATGAAAAAGTTATGCCCTGGTCAAGTTACAGTTGACTTTTCAACTGTCCAAAAATGGAAACTTTTGCATCTTGATGATTTTTGAGCCATTCTTATGGAATCATGATCAAGACTTGATCAAATGATTATTGTGTGCTCAAAATAAGATGTTGACCAAAATTTTTGACTTTTGACTACCAAATGACCATTTTGCCCCTGTAGTTGATTGTGAACCAAATAGGGCTTTTGACTGTGCAACTTGATGCTGTGAGACTTGAAACTTGACATGTAGATGCTTGACAATGTATATGGGCCTATGGGACTTGATTGAGCCCTTTAAAACCTCAAATTCACTGAAGGAACCAAAACCCTAATTTTGACTGGCTTATGAGGCCTTTGAATTGTGCAATCCTTGATCCATTTGAAGATTGATCTTGACAAATTTTGAAGAATATGGGAGGGCAAATTTTGGGGTACAACAGACCAGTAATATCCTGCCCGAAGGATTTTCTTTTCCATGGTATGTCCATTGGCATGAGTTCCGAAAGTACCTTCATGCAGCTCTGCCATGATCCTTTCTGCTTCAATTTTATCCACGCAACGCAGTAAGGTTGAATCATGGTTACGTTTGTAGAGAATACCGTTGTTGATGAAGAACTTTGCCGTGAACCTTCTCAGAAACTTCTTGTCATTAACGGATGCACCCTCGGGGTATTCTTGAGCTTCAAGGCACCTCTTCACTTCATGATACCAAGGCTTTTCTGTTACCTCTTCGGTCTCAAGATCACAGCAATGTGCAGGTTCATCCAATTTCTAAATAATGATCCGGGGAGCCTCGTTGTCCCACTTGACTTTGAACATAGAAGACATTGTAGCTAGCGCGTCCGCCAACTGATTCTCCTCTCTTGGGAAGTGTTCAAAGGTTATCTCTTCGAAATGGGGAAGCAACGTCAATACATACTCCTTGTAAGGAATAAGATTTGGGTGTTTCGTATCCCACTCTTCTTTGATCTGACTAATCACGAGAGCGAAATCTCCGAAGACACTCAAAAACTTAATCCTTAGGTCAATTGCAGCTCGAAGACCCATAATGCATGCTTCATACTCCGCCATATTGTTGGTGCAGTTGAAACATAGTCGGGCGGTAAGTGGAGTATGTGAGCCTTTAGGAGATATGATCACAGCGCCAATGCCGTTACCCAAAGCGTTTGAAGCTCCATCAAAATGCATAGACCATCGGGATCCTTCCTCAGGGCCTTCATCCGGTCCGGGTGTTTCACAATCAGTCACTACCATGATATTCTCGTCTGGAAATTCAAAGTTCATAGACTGGTAATCATCCACTGCCTGATGTGCCAAATGGTCGGCGAATACACTTACCTTGATTGCTTTTTGAGTCGTATACTGTATGTCATACTCAGTCAAGATCATTTGCCATCTTGCTATTCTTCCGGACAAGGCAGGCTTTTCGAAGATATACTTGATTGGATCCATCTTTGAAATCAACAGAGTAGTGTGAGTCAACATATACTGTCTCAGCCGGCGAGCAGCCCATGCTAAAGCGCATCAAGTTTTCTCGAGAAGTGAGTATCGGGTCTCACAGTCGGTAAACTTTTTGCTAAGGTAATAAATAACATGCTCTTTTCGGCCAGACTCGTCATGCTGCCCAACACACACCCCATTGAGTTATCGAGCACTGTCAAGTATAAAATCAAAGGTCTCCCTTCAACTGGTGGCATAAGAATAGGTGGCTCCTGGAGATACTCTTTGATTCTTTCGAAAGCGGCCTGGTATTCATTGTTCCAACGTACCACTTGATCTTTCTTCAGTAACTTGAAGATTGGCTCACAAGTAGCAGTTAGGTGTGAGATGAATCGGGCAATATAGTTCAGACGTCCTAGAAAGCCTCTGACCTCTTTCTCTGTCTTGGGAACTGGAATCTCTTGTATAGCTTTCACCTTGGCAGGGTCCACTTGAATACCTTTGTCGCTCACGACAAAACCTAGCAGTTTGCCAGACCTCACCCCGAAGGTGCACTTGTTCGGGTTCAACCTCAGTTTGTACAACTTCAACCGGTCAAACAACTTCTGTAGATGGTCAAGGTGTTCCTCCTCAGTTTGGGACCTCGCAATCATATCGTCGACGTATACTTCAATCTCATGATGGATCATGTCATGAAACAAAGCAACCATGGCACGCTGATATGTTGCCCCGACATTCTTCAACCCAAAAGGCATGACCTTGTAACAAAAGGTACCCCACTGAGTAACAAAAGTGGTCTTCTCCCTGTCTTCAGGAGCCATCTTGATTTGATTATAACCGGAGAAACCATCCATAAAGGAGAATGCCTTGTGCTGAGCAGTATTGTCAACCAGAACGTCGATGTGAGGCAGAGGGAAATCATCCTTAGGGCTTGCCCTGTTTAAATCTCTGTAGTCAACACACATTCGGACCTTTCCATCCTTCTTCGGTACCGGAACCACATTGGCAACTCACTGAGGGTAAGAAGTTACTGCTAGAAAACTGGCGTCAAACTGTTTCATAACTTCGGCCTTGATTTTCTCGGGCATTTCTGGGCGCATACGACGAACCTTCTGTTTTATTGGAGGACATTCTTCCTTGGTAGGCAGGCGATGAACCACAATGTCGGTATCCAAACCAGGCATATCTTCGTAAGACCAGGCAAAAATTTCCACGTAGTCATGCAGTATCTGAATAAACTGTTGTTTCGCACTAAGCTCCAGGTTTGCACCGATCTTGACTTCCTTTTTGTCTGCCTCAGTACCCAGATTCACTGTTTCCACTAGCTCTTCATGTGGCTGAATGGCCCTCTCTTCCTGGAGTAGCAGTCTTGCAAGTTCACCAAGCACTTCGCAACCATCTTCACCTTCGTCTTCGGCTAAGTTGATCGGATTTTCGAAGTCATAACTGGCAGTAGCAGAGCCGGTACCAGTGAGAGAGTGGATTGAGACCTGTATATGTGAGTGTGTGTAAAATAACTATTTTTGCAATATATAATAAAGAAAAACAAAGAGCGCAAGATTTGAAATGCAAAGACGTCCAATGCTTTTATTAATGATATATGAAAATGGCACACAAAAGCCCTCACAAATGAAACCACGGTGCCCCAGGTAAGACACCGGGCCATAAAGTTTCACAATATTGTCTGTTACAAATTCAAAACAAAGAGTTCATTACTGGGTGATAACTGAAACGGGCATAGAATCCTTCGCTGTCCAGTTGCTTAATCCACCGCTGGTCGTAGGGTAGATCCAACTGTCGATATCAAACTCTTCATCATCATCATCCCTAATAGCATTTACCCCTGCCTCTTGTTTAGGCTTCTCTGGTGCTCCGAACTCGATCTCTTTCGCATCAATCAAGTCTTGAACCTTGTTCTTCAAAGTCCAACAATCATCCGTATTATGCCCCGGGCTCTCAGAGTGATAAGCGCAGCGGGCATTGGGGTTATACTTTGATGACGTTGTATTTGTATTCTTTGGGGCTTCCCTTAGAGTCACCAGATTGGTCTCCAGCAACTGTGGTAGAATCTGAGACAAAGTCATGCTGAGACGGGTGAATTGCCTTTGAGGTCTCTCGTTCCTTTGTTGGTTGTGATGTTGAGGAGCACCAGCAGGTTTTGAAATAACAACCGCATTGACAGCTTGGCGGTGTTCAGGTCTATTCTGTCTTCTTGAACTGTAGACAGCACTGGACTCTTTCTTAAATGGTTTCTTCTCGGTGCTCGATGAGGCACCCTTCTGTATTTTCCCAGCCTTAATACCAGCTTCAATCCTCTCACCAGTCAAGATAAGGTCTGTAAACCCGGCTGAAGAGCTTCCAATCAAATGGTTAAAGAATGGACCAGACAGAGTCCCCAAAAACATATCAACAAGTTCACGATCAGCTAAAGGTGGTCGCACCCTTCCGGCAAGGTCTCTCCATTTTTGAGCACACTCTTTAAATCCTTCACCCGTCCCTATTGACATACCCTGGAGTTGGGTACGCGTAAGAGCGAGGTCGGAGTTATATTGATACTGCCTATAGAATGCAGTAGCCAAATCTTCCCAGCTACGGATACTGGCTCCATCCAGCTGATAGAACCACTCAAGCTGAGTCCCTGAAAGACTGTCTTGAAAGAAATGGATCCACAAGTTCTTATCAGCAGTATAAGGTTGGATCTTCCTCACATATGATCGGAGGTGCAACTTTGGGCAGGACGCTCCGTCATACTTGGCAAAGGTAGGTGCCTTGAATTTATGGGGAATCACCACCCCAGAGGATAAATCTAGATCTCCGAAGTCCAGACCGGGCACCTTCTGTATTTCCATAGCGCTCAAACGGTCCTCCAGCTGTTTGTACTTATCCTCAGCAGGAGGATACTGTTCTTCATCATAATCCGTCTCGTTGTCGGAGACCATAGGGCTAGGAGCCCTCCTTTCTTGTGGACTATCTTTCCCTCCAGATGAGGTGGCCAGATCAACTTCGTTTTGCAGTCCGTTTCCAAACCTGCGTCCGGTGTTGAACAAGACGGTCCTCTTTTTCTTCTTCTTCCTCTCTTTCAGAATCAGGGTCTTCAGGTCCTGCTGACCCTTAGCTAGGCTCATGACCAACTCTTGAAATTGGGCATTCTGGGCCTGGAGGGCCATGATAACTTGCTCAGTGGAAGGTTCAGTAGACATGATGATTGCTGAAATAAACAACAAAGAAGATAAGAGACCTGTAAAAGGATACCTGTTATGCATATGATGAATGATATGCTATTTATGTAATGCATTCAAGGGTTCAAAAATTCAAATTTGTTGCAGATAAAAAAGGGAACACACGTCATATTAAGAAGAAATTTAGTACATAAGTGCCCCATGGGCTAAATATTACAAAATTCTTAATGTAAAAAGACATTGCGCATCCTTTTTTGGAGAAATGTAAGTGTTGAGGGTCTCCTCCTCGTGAAGTCGGTGGGTAAGCTCCAAAACCTTCTTCTCACTAGCATAGAAGCTGGCTTCAAAAGTATTCCGTTCTTCCTTGAGTTGGATCCAACTCTTTTACATTTCTTCCCATGATGTTGGCATGTCAGGATGTAGGATGGCGTATGGAACCTCTCCTTCAATAACAGGCTCTTTGATCAAGGGGAGAATGTGAGGGTATGGCATCATAAATTTCTGGGCGCGGGTTCGTACCAACCTGAGGTAAGGCTCAAGGGGGATGGAATTCTTGTGTCCCAGTGTCTTACTGTCCACTTTGTTAGGCATCCTCCAAGCTCTGATGAACCTTTGTCGAAGTCCTTGCGTATCGTTGTCGAAGTCAAAAACTAGGTCAGGAATCAGCATGTCATGAGGGCCATCCCTCCGAGCATATCCAAATTGTCTCAAAGCTAGACAAGGGTTGTAGGTAATGCCTCCCCTAATTCCAAGTAATGGAACATTAGGAAGTTCTCCACAACGATCAATAATGGTGACATTTTCTTTGGACCAAGAACACCAATGTACATCCGAATGTGTGAGAGTCATCAATCGTTGTGACCACCTTAAACCCTGCTCATTCTTCAAAACTGATTGTGGAAGGTGAGAAATAAACCACCTTGCTAGGAGAGGAGTACAGCACATGAGAACACCTCTTTTCCTCATTGTTCGAGTGTAATATGAGTGGAGGATGTCCTCAAGCAATGTAGGTATGAGATTCATGGATATGAAAATCTTGACAACATTCACATCTATAAGTTGATCAGGATTTGGGAACAAAACCAGCCCATAGATAA
This sequence comes from Vicia faba, assembly GCA_948472305.1. NCBI lineage: Eukaryota > Viridiplantae > Streptophyta > Magnoliopsida > Fabales > Fabaceae > Vicia > Vicia faba. Next base: position 1,241,222,613 of record OX451741.1, read on the forward strand.
GGAGTGCCACAATCTCTTCAAAGGCTTGTAGATCAAGAGAATTCCAGCATTCTCGTGCCTTCTCAAACAGGAACTTTGCCAAGAATCCCTTGATACCATTTCTGGTTTCCTAGTGCCCCTTGATGTCGGATGGTTGCAAGCGTAATGCTTGAGCAACATCTTCAGGTCTTGGTTCCTTTTCCGTACCGTTGTAGGGTAGTTGACTAAGAATAGGAATTCTCAGGAGTTGAGAAAATTCCTCCAAAGTAGGCACCAATTGATAATCGGGGAATGTGAAACAGTGGTGTAGGGGGTCAAAGAACTGGAAGAGAACTTTCATCATGTCTTCTTCAATGTTGGTGTTGACCAAGCTGAGGAGTCTACCATGTCTTTCACTGAAGAGAGAGTTCTCGGGAATCCTGGATGTAAGCTCCTTGAGTTGAGGAGGGATCCTTACAAGGTTGACTTGGATTATTTTCCTGCGGAGAGACTCCATGTCCTGCAAAACAAGAACAAAGATGAAGATCTAAACCCTTGAAATGGTTAGCGGATGCATATGATGCTTTATGATGTTCATGATGTATGCACAGACACATGTACAAGCAAGTCACACAAAGGCCCTAGTTTCAGGCTTGCATGAGGTTTCATAGGTAAGTACCCTCTTGAGTGTAGTTGGCTCAAAACCTGTCCTAGATAGTAACCGGGTTCTAAGGAGCTCAATATCATTGGATTGTTTTCTATGTTCATCGTTTTGGTTTAGCCACTGAACTAGCGACCAAAATATTCCAAGAAAACAATCCTCAATGAGTGTAGTATCGAGTATCTACCAACTTCGGACTGCACCAAAGTCGATCATCTCACTACCCCTAAAAAAGGCCGAGAAGGTCAAGTAAGGTTTTAGGTTATTAGTGCTTAGTGACATCACTCAGCGACCCCGTATTCTCTTTGATTTACTCAAAGGCTACCGGTACTCACAAATATGTTGCACTAATATAGCTATTGCTTCAACCGTGTCGGTATACCCCGCACAATTTCCACAATGTATTGCTATCTATGAATGTTTCCCAAATTCGGGTTAGGATTTATAGAACTCCGATACAAGCCCACAAAATCAAAAGCATACAAAGCATTACAATTGAAAACACAAGTGATCTAATCCTAAGGTACACCTCACTTATAAATCCCCAGCAGAGTCGCCAGTTCTATGATCGGTGGGAATGAGAACTGACTGTTTTGGAATGCTGGTTCGCGTTTGCGTTTGTTTTCGCAAAATGGCGCGGTAAGCAAGAGTCGCCACCGTCTTTTATTTTATCCAACAAGGAAAGGATAAAAGCACAGAAAAATTCCTTTTTGAGATGTTTCTCGGGTTCGGGAGGTAGATTATAGAAAGGGAAGGTGTTATCACCCTTTCTATCCGTGGTTATCCACGGGCTCTTAGGTACTTGCTCACTATGTTTTCAAAAATTTGCTTTTCTTTGTGATTGTGGGTTTGAAAAGAGTTTTTGTTTGAAAGAGAGTGTAAGTGCAAAAAGTTTTGTTTTTGTTTTCAAAAGAGCAAGTACTTAAGAACATCTACCTACTCAAAAAGGGAATTAAACTGTGCAAATGTCCTTTAGACAGTGCTATCCCACTATTGAAGAGTAGGTAGCACCGTCGTTGGAGTTTTCGGGTCAATTCGATTCAAGGGATGTGTGGTCACTAAAGCAATGTTAGGACGCCTTAGCGGTAACCCTAATGTCTTAGATCATTTTTATCCCATGCAACCGTTTCAAGGCAACTTTGATCTTTGGACAGGAGGGCGACCTCTAAAACTTCCTATACTCAATGACCACGTTCGAGGCAACCAAGTGAGGTGTACCCTAGGAGTGGCATGTGCAAGTGTGTCAATTTTCAGTTATATTGTCTTTGCATGTCATGGTGAGCTAATGTTGATTTTAAGTTAAGAGTTAATCTTGTCATGCATAGCCTAGTTAGCATACATCTAGCAGTTAATGGTTGCAGAAAATAAAACTAAGCTATTACAAGGCGTCGGGTATTTACATCGCCAAAAAACAAACCCTTAAATTAAATGCGAAAAAGTAAATAGAAGCGGTAAATAAATCCTAAGTTAAAGCTATTACATCCTCAGAGCAATTACAATATATGGATCAAAATAATACGCGCGAGAACATTGAATCGGATTGTCCTTTAGGGTTTTGACCCTTTTTTCAAATAAAACATATTTTTTGTTATTTTGGATTTAAGAATTAAGTCTAAATTAATAATGGAATTAAAAAGAAAATATTTTTTTGAGTTTTATTTTAATTAAGGCAGTAAAATCAGAAATAAAAAACCTAAGTCTAAGTTAATTTTAATTTATTGTAAAAAATGTTAAGATTAAACCTAATTAAAAAAACTAAATTAATTGGTTACAATTTATTTACAAAAATAAGTAATAAAATTAAAATAAAAATATTTTTGTTGTTTCTGATTTTTTTATGAAAAAGAGTTAATTAGTTAATTAATTAATTATGATAATAACGTAAAAACAGTGAAAAGAAAAATAAAGAAACAAACTCAGGGGTGCTGGGCTCGTAAAGGGAGTATGAATTGCAATTTCCAGGCCCAAACGTCCAGCCTGTTGGATTTTCAGATTGCCTGGGCGTTTGTTGATCAAGGTTCATGGTGAACCTCATCCTGGACCACTAGATCTGAATCTGGAACCACCTGGCGCATGAGATCTGGAGGTATATGATGCTCCCTGCCTGGAGCGCGGCATCTGAGTACCTGAAGAAAAAATGTAACAAAGTTTTGGGGGACCTGGGATTCGAATCCAGGTCCCAGGGGGTTCTGCAACGCACGCTTCACCAATCCAACTACACTGCATTATTGTTATTGAATTAAGAAACAAATAATATATGGGAAAATCAATGAATACGCTGGAAAATTAAAAAAAAAGCTAATATTTCAAACAGGCCAATCTGGCCATGCCACTTTATGGTCTTCCTCACAAAAGCCTGGTTCGTTTACCTGCAGATTTTTATCCGCAGAAAGATTCATAGGGTCGTTCAAACGTCTCTCCTAGGCCACGAAAATAAAATCCAAGAGTACCAACGTACTCATCTCTTCATCCCGGTCATCCCTATAACCATGGTTTGCATTGATTTTCCCTGTGGCACAAATGCCTAAAAACAAGAACAGGAACCCTAGGTTCTATATATGGGGTTAGAGGTCATGAAAATTAAATTGGATAATGCCAAAACATTCTAAATCAAATAAAAATCACAAATATGTCAATATTTTAAAGAAAAGATGCAAGAATGGATGTTTTCGATTTCATGTTCAGAGAAAATTTCCTGGAGACTTACAGCGCGTTAGAGGTAATGAAAGGCTTGGTTTTTGATTGGCCTTGCTTCAGGAGGTTGCTGGCAAGAGAGCTGCGTCTTTCTTTTGATTTGAATCTGCCTCCAATGTGGTTCTTGATCCCACACTTTTTCAAGGTTTTTTTGCAAAGTGGTGTGGTCGTTTCTGCAGAGTGTTTATGCGTTTTTTCTTTGTCTGCAGCAGGGTTTTTCGTGTGTGTTTTGTTTATGAGCAGGAGGTTTATATAGACAAGGAATTTAGGTCAACAATTGTGTATCAAATCTTGGTCCATTATGATGAAGAGATTTGATTTGATTTTTTCATAAAGACTTGCTATATTTGATTCAATCAGGTGCCAATCTATTTTCAGGCGTTACTGCCAGCCTGTTATGAGCTGTTTGGGCCTCCAATATGATGGAAATCAAAAGCTGACTTGCCCCTTCAAATTTGCTCTTTTCGATTGCTTCAAAGTCCCCATTCGAACTACTCCAGTCACAACCCCTTCGATTGAGACTCCCCCTGCTTCGATTGCATATTTGCAAGGGACACATGCCATTGTGAACTTTGGGTATTCTGGACAGGTTAGGATATGTGTTTTTGCTTAGTCTTACCAGCCTACTTCATTCCTTCGAATCTGCCTTCTTTGCCAGCTTCAAAGTCCAATTCGAATCTATTTAGAACATTCCCTATTAGACAACTTCGCCCAGCCCTTGGCCTTGTGATGAGTCTGAGTTCTGATTCGAAGTGTCCAGAACTTCCTTCATCAGAGCACCTTAGATTAAGAGAAACTCTGCACTGAAATGCCCTTCGAAGGTCATTTCGCTCTGATGTTCTTATTAAGGGAAACTCTGAACTAAAATGCCATTCGAAGGTCATTTCGTTCTTATGTTCTGATTGAGGTACATTATGAAGTTCCAGTCGAAATACCCTCTGAAGTGCTAGTCGAAGCATTGTGATATTGACTTGATCGAAGGGGTCCAACGCTCAATCGAAGACTTGCACACCAAAGCTTGATCGAAGGAGGTCCAGCGTTCAATCGAAGACTTGCACACCAATGCTTGATTGAAGGAGGTCCAACGCTCAATCGAAGACTTGCTTATCAAAGCCTGATCGAAGAGTACCAAATTCCCAATCGAATACTTGCTTATCAAAGCCTGATCGAAGAGTACCAAATGCTCAATCGAAGACTTGCAGACTAAAGCTTGATTGAAGGATTCCAACCACCTAATCGAAGCTTGCTTATCAAAGCCTGATCGAAGAGTGCCAAATGCCCAATCGAAGACTTTTTCCAGATGCCAATTGAAAGACACTTTGTTCATCTTCAAAAAAAACTTTATTTTTCTTAGGCAAGGGTTTGTGACCAACCATGTAAGGGAATGCCATTGAAAACATGAGAGGGCAAATTTTGGGGTACAACACCTGGCGACAGGGGCAAAAGTTTCGTTATAATCAATTCCTTCTTGTTGACTATAACCTTGTGCAAGCAGTCATGCATTGTATTTTAACCCAAAATTTTCCCTCTCATTTATCAAGAATTTGCTCACAAGATCTCCTTTGACTCAAGACTGCACTAGGGATTTGATCAGCTCAAGACACCTCCTTAAGCACTGATGACCAAAATTAGGGTTTGAGATTACACAAGGATATTTGAACTTCCAATGCCCCATATTACTTTCATGAATCATTATGGACCCTCAAGATTACTCATGTCAAGTTTCAAGCTTTGGATCACACTTTTGCTCAGTCAATTGAGCAGTTGACCTAAAAATCAGCTATATTAGGGAAAAAGTCAATTGTGACCAATTTACAGTAAAACTTCATAATTTTTTATCCACATCAACATTTTAACTCATATGTATTATTTTATCAAGTTTGGACCACAATTCCTCAAGAAATTTGATCAAATCTTTAAAAGGGCAAAATGGTCAAAATTAGGGTTTTGATTGGCAAATGGCAATTTCTAATTTTTGACCTAGCAATTAATCAATTGGTTTAAGGCATGACCTCAAGAGTCCAATTGCATCATTTTTACCTAATTACATGGCTCAAAACACTTCTCAAGTCCAATGGATTGACAGATGAATTTTCAGTCAACTGATCAAAAGTCAACTGTATACTGAAAAGTCAAACTTTGACTTTTTAGTCAAAATCAAATGTCAAAGATCACAATTCATCAAAGCATGTCAAAATATGAAACTTATTCATCAAGAAATCAAAAATTCAAGATTTCATTTTGAAAAGTTAAAATTTCTAAACTTAGAAATTTTTCTAAGTGTTGGAAATTTCTTATTTTTTCACAACTTTGAGCAAAATTTTCACCATGATGCAAGATGATTCAAAAGAAACTTCCAACATGAAAGTTGTAGATCTCAATGAAATATACAATATTTCTTTACACAACTCCTTCCAAAAGTGCTTGGATCTCAAGTTATAATTTTAAGAACACATGGTCATGAAACAAAACACTTAGTGAAATTTTGCCCTAATTTGGTCAGGATTTTGACCCAACTTCATGGCACTTTTTCATATAGTTCCAAGGGGAATTTTCAAAAGTGATTCAAATATGGTTTTTATAGCACATTGCAAGTTTTACAAAATGTCCAAGAACTCCTTGAGATCATTTTTTAGTAGGGAGAATCGAAAAGATGAAGTTAGGGTTTTATCACTTGAATTACAAGTCATTTTGTGATGAACAAATTCAAAATTCAAACTTATGCTGCATAAACTCTACTTTGAAGGCCTCAAACTTGTTAGGCAATCCGTAATTAATTGCTTGCATAGCTGTTAGAGGTCTCATTTCAAGCATTCAATGCAAGGCCATGCTTTATATCCATTTTGGGAAGAAAGTGCACATTGCCATTTTGATAAAGTGGATTTTTGCACAAAACTTGTTCTTGAGCCTTGCAATTGCTCTCTTATGATCATACAAGTCCCATAACTCAAGAGAAACTTGTTAAACACTTACAATCACTCAGCCCATGGTTGTACCTCCTCTTGAAACTTGTTTTCCCACTTTTCTTCAAAATCAAGTTACCTAGAAATTAGCTTGTAACTTGTACCTCTGACTCTCCAAAGCACTCAAACCTCTTTTCTTATACATACACACGTCATTTGCCATAAATCCCACGCATGCTTGACCCCTGAAAGCACCAAGAACACAGAATCACCTAAAACACTTCAAGACTTGCCATTTCTGAGTTTTGAATCCAATCTCCAAATTTGCTCGTGCGTTTCTTGGCCTTTTACTTTCAAAAGATTCTAAACAACATATACAAACAATCCCAACACCTGCAATACCACTGTAACACCTCCATCATCATCCACCATTTTCAAAAACAGTACCTTGCACCTTGACTTCTCCAGAACTCCTCAGGCACTTTCAGCTCAAGCTAAGCATCCCATTAGCTTCCTGGGAACTTGAGGAAGCTAATCCAATCATTGGAACTCACTAAAAGCTACTCAAACTCCAAACCCGATACCCTCTTGCAAGGTAAGTTTTCTGACTTTTGAACTCTTCATACATGCATCATTAATGGTTTATTTGTGAATGAAAAATGTAGATATCATTGCCCTAAAGCTAACCATGTCCATAGTTTTCATTTATTTTGCTTGAGCTTAGAGAATTTCAAGATTGAAGTTTCTGAAATTTTTAGGGTTCAGATTAGGGTCATTAAAATTCATGCTTGTCTTTGATCTATAATTTTATTACTTTGCATTTATGAAATCGTGAGGAAATTTGCTACAAGTTTCCTGTTTACAGTTTTCATTTTTGTTGAGATTTGAATAAGATACAGAGGCTATGGCTGGGCGTGAGGTTGAAGATGAAGTTCAGGCCATGAACTTGTTTACTATCATATATTTATTGTTTTGATTATATAAACGGATGTATAGCCACCCCAGTGGTAGAAGTGCGCGCTTGTGACTATAGGGACCTGGGTTCGAGCCCCAGTGGTACCCTTTTGGTTTTTTTCATATTTTTTTTGCATTATGGCTCCTTTTTTTGGCAGCGCTGGGCCTCCCTTGGGCCTTATGTTTTTTCACTTCTGACCCCCTGTTGGCTATTTACACCCTGGCCCATTTTTATTTTTCTTCTTCTTATTTTTATTTATTTATTTTCTTAAATATTTTATCTAATATTAAAAAATAAAAAAATGTAAAAACATTAGATTTATATCTTGATAAAGTTTATTTATTATTATTTTTTTACACAAAAAAATTTATTTTATTTAATCATACTTTATTATTTTACTAATTGTTATTTGTAAATTTAATTAAAAACTAGGGTTTTAGCTATTTTCTTTTACACAATTTAAATATATTATTTTAAAATATAAAAGGACCAAAAATATTTTATAATACTATAAATTATTTTTAAGACAGAAATACCAAAAAAATATTTTTCTTATAAACTTAATTTATTTTTTAATCAATTAATAGATTAGGGTTTTTATTTAATTTCTTTTCCTAGTAATTTTATGTTTTACTTTTAGTTAATTATTTTTCTTTTAATTAATTAGGTTAAAACATAATCCATTTTCCCTAAAAATCCAAATAAACATCCATTTTCATTACATTTACATTCCTATACATTTATTTATTTTGTACATTATTTATTTTAATTCTTGTACAAATTCAATATGGTTGTAATAGATAATTAGGCTTTATTTTCTTGTAATCCCCATTTATAATTTGTACACCCCCCTCCCATAAGTACTGTAATAGCGTAGTAATTTTAAATTATGCAATTTATCGCTTTATATACAAATGCTAGTAATTGAGGCTTGTATGGAAAGACTAAAAACAATCAATTAGAAAACCCTAATCAAAGACAAAACCAAGCGTGAAAACAATACACTTGCACACAAGCACCCCTAGGATAAATCCACTTGGTTGCCTTACAAATGGCCATATTATGCATGTGAGGTATCTTAGCAAAAACAAACTAAATATAAGATCATAGTCCCTCGATGACGCTATCTATGTTTCCTTTCAAATTATCTTAGTCTCTAAAAGAGAATGCTAAGATACCTTGCAACATTGCTAATCATGGTTATACGATGACCCACACCCATCCCGTTTACATCCAAATATAGGGTTACTTACCAAATCAATGGTAAGATAACAATGTCAAAGGAAAAAGGAAATGAACATGAAAGACTTTTGAGTAGGTAGAATGCTCTTAATTACTTGCTCACTTTCAAAATAAAACATCCTTGCTATTTTCAAAACAAACACCTACACTTTCAAAACATCTTACAAACTTGAAAATATTTTCAAAAGATCAACATCTTTATATATATTCTTACGAACGAGAATCATTACAAAGTTTGCCTAAACAAAGGCCTCTTTACAAAATACTTTCAAAAACCACACAAAGCACAATTTCAAACAAAAGCAAGTGATCTAGCAAGTAACTAAGATCCCATGGAAAAACATGGATGAAAAGGGTGCTAATACCTTCCCTTTTCATAATCTACCCCCCGAACTCAAGAAATAATCTCAAAGGTCTTTCCTATGCTTTTTCACCTTTCCTTTTGGATAAAAGAAAAGTCGGTGGTGACTCTTGCTAACCGCAACATTTGCAATCAAACGCAAAACCTTTAAGTCAGTTCTCCCACCGTATCACACATTGTTTCTGAAAACCTCTCCTTACTCATTCAACTTGTCTCTGAATACCCATTTTGTTCCTATGATATTGAATCCTTTAGGTTTTGGAACTAGATCCCACACATCATTTCTTGAAAATTGATTTAGTTCTTCTTGCATAGCTAGGATCCGATCGTTGTCTTGTAGAGCTTCCTCTATTGAGGTTGGTTCAATCAAAGAGACCAAACCAAACATTGATTCTTCATTATTTTTGAAAGAGGATCTTGTTCTGATGGGATCTTCTTTCTTTCTAATAATCACATTTTTTGGATGTGCTGATGTGATTATGGGGAATCTTTTCTGTGAGGTTTATTCAGAAATTCTTAGATTGTCTAGAGAATTTGCAATAGAAGGGTCTTCTGAGTTATCCTTTGCTTCTGACTCTTTAGAGTTTGTAAGATGATATTCTGTACCTGCAGGATTTTCATTCTGCTTTGGATTTTGCTGGCCAAGCTTATCATCAAATCTGACTTTGATTGATTCTTCAACAATCATAGTTTCTGTGTTGTATACCCTACAGCCTTTTGAGCGTTCAGAATATCCAAGCAGAAAACACTTTTATGCCTTAGAATCAAACTTGTTCAGATTATCTTTAGAATTCAGAATATAGCAAGTACATCCAAAAGGATGGAAATATGAAATGTTGGGTTTTCTGTTTTTCCACAATTCATAAGGAGTCTTTTCAAGAATAGGTCTTATAGAGACTCTATTTTGAATATAACATGATATGTTCACTGTTTCTGCCTAGAAGTGTTTAGCCATATCGGTTTCATTAATCATGGTTCTGGAAATTTCTTGCAAAGTTCTATTCTTTCGTTCTACAAATCCATTTTGTTGGGGAGTTCTAGGACAAGAGAAATCATGAGAAATGCCATTTTCTTTAAAACAAAATTTCAAAATTATGATTTTCAAATTCTCCTCCATGATCACTTCTAATTTTTATGATTCTGAACTCTTTTTCATTTTGCACTTGGTTGCAGAAGTCGAAGAAAACAGAATGTGACTCATCCTTGTGTTTTAAAAACTTAACCCATGTCCATCTGTTGTAGTCATCAATAATGACCAATCCATACTTCTTGCCTCTGATGGATGCAATTTTAATTGGTCCAAACAGATCAATGTGAAGAAGTTCCAACGGCCTAGAGGAAGAAACAACATTTGTTTGACTTAAAAGAAGGTTTTGAAAATTTTCCTTTCTGACATGCTTCACACAAAGCTTCTGAGTTGAACTTCAGATTGGGAAGTCCCCTGAACAAATTGAGTTTTTTAATTTGAGATATTCTTCTCATGCTAACATGTCCCAATCTTCTGTGCCAGACCCATTGCTCATTGCTAACAGACATGAGGCATTTTACATTTTGAGTTATCAGGTCAGAAAGATCAATTTTATAGATGTTGTTCTTTCTCTTTCCAGTAAAAAAGGATTGTTCCATCTTTTTGACTAACAACTCTACAAGATTTTTGATTAAAGATTATGTCATAACTGTTGTCACTTAATTGACTTATGGGCAGCAAGTTATGCGCTAATCCTTCTACTAACAGAACATTAGTTACAGAAGGAAGGTTATCGTTTCCAATAGTTCTAGAACCAATAATCTTTCCTTTTTGATTTCCTCCAAATTTGACACGTCCTCCAGATTTAAGTTCCAGAATTTGGAACATAGACTTTCTTCCCGTCATATGTCGCGAGAATCCAGAGTCTAGGTACCATGACTGGTGTTTCAACTGTGCTATTAAGGACATCTGTAACATATATTATTTTATCCTTAGGTACCCATATCTTTTTGGGCCCTTTTTGGTTAGAGTTTTTAAAGTTCTGTTCGAACTTTGATTTAGCATAAGAACTTTCAGAGTGAGATGTGTATTTGATATCATGTGTGTGCTCAAAACTAAATTATTTGTGCAGTGGTTTATATGTGATAACCATTTCCTCAACAGGTTTAGGTTTATATGTTTCTTTCCATTTGGGAGTTTCATATCCAATTCCTCTTCTGTTATTTCCACAAACACCATAGATCATTGAAGCCATTTTTCTTCTATTTATGCTTTTAGCAAGAAATGTTTGAAAACTAGAGTCATATTCTTTAAGAATATATCTTGAACTTGAAGCAGAATCTGAAATAGAAATCTTTTGAACTTTTTGAACTTCCTCTCTGAGTTTAAAATTGTTTTCTTTAAGTTCAGAGTTTTCAGTTTCAATTTTCTCAAAATCATATGCAAGATTCTTTTTGAGTTTCTTGTATTTGATTTTGAGTTGACTGTAGTTTTCAAGAAGTTCTGATAATCTTTATACTAGTTCGGCTCTAGAGAATTCAGAGAATACCTCTTTTGGTTCTGAATTAGAGTCTGAGTCATTGTCATCTACTGTGGTATACATAAACGCTAGGTTAGCGTGCTCGTCTTCTGAGTCAGATTCAACTTCAGAAGATTCTGAATCATCCCAGGTGCCCATCACGCCTTTCTTTCTTCCAAAAATTTTCTTTGGTCTTTCTCTTTGTAGCTTAGGACAATCACTTTTGTAGTGTCTTGGTTCTTTACATTCATAGCAGACTATATCTCTTCTGCTTGACTTCTTATGTCCAGAAGATTCTGGATCATCTTCTGACCTCTTATAGTTTCTGAACATCTTTTGTCTGTGCTTCCACATCTGGTTGATCCTTCTGGAGAGCATAGATAACTCATCTTCTTCTGATGTAGAGTCTTCAGAGTTTCCTTCTTCTTCCTGAAAAGCGTTAGTTTCACATTTTTTAATAGATTTAAGGGCAACAGACTTACCTTTCTTCTAAGGCTCATGTTCATCAAGTTCTATCTCATGACTTCTCAATGCACTGATAAGTTCTTCAAGAGATACATCATTCAAATCTTTTGACACTTTGAATGCAGTAACCATAGGTTCACATCTTCTGGGTAAACTTCTGATAATTTTCTTAACATGGTCTGCCTTGGTGTATCCTTTGTTCAGAACTCTCAGGCCAGCGGTCAAAGTTTGGAATCTTGAGAACATAGCTTCAATGGACTCATTTTCTTCCATTTTGAAGGCTTCATACTTATGGATGAGAGCCAGAGCTTTTGTCTCTTTTACTTGAGCATTTCCTTCATGAGTCATTTTGAGAGACTCAAACATGTGATGTGATATATCTCTGTTGGTGATTTTCTCATATTCCATTTTAGAGATAGCGTTCAGAAAGATGTTTCTGGCTCTGTGGTGATTTTTAAAATCTAATTTCTGTTGTTTATCCATGTTATTTCTGTCAATCTTGTTTCCGTCTTTGTCTTCTGGATGTGTGTAACCATCTAGGACCATATCCCATAGATCAACATCATGACCTGGAAAGAAACTTTCTAGTCTATCCTTCCAGTATTCAAAGTATTCTCCATCAAACACGGGAGGTTTGGTGCAGTTGTTGTTGTTTTGTTCAGTTGCCATAGTGTTTTCCTTCTGGATCTTTTTCTGACACTGTTAGGTGTTTGCACCCAGAACTAGATCTCTGATGCCAATTGAAGGGTGAGAAAACACTTAGAAGGGGGGGGGGGGTTGAATAAGTTTTTCCTTTTTCTTGCGCAATAATAATGGAAGGACACATGTATTTTTATCCTGGTTCGTTTGAAACTCAAACTACTCCAGTCCACCTGCCAAGGTTATTTTGCCTCTCTCAACGAGGACTTAATCCACTATAATCAAAACTGATTACAAATGCATAACCAAACTGTTATGACTAACAATACAATGCACAAGCCAACTGTAAGTGACTAACATCTCTAAGACCCAACTAGTCCTAGCCCTCTTGAGAAATCTGACTCAACTGGTCTCTCAAGGAACAATTACAATGTACAACCAAACTATTGTGACTAACACCTCTAAGACTCAACTAGTCTTAGCCCTCTTGAGAAATCTGACCCAATTGGCCTCTCAAGGAACAATTACAAAGATTATCTTTTAACAGTAGTGAATTAGAATGCTTCTAATAAGCTATATCACAAACTGTGATTTATCACTAAGATATTAGCCCAGTACTTAAGAATTACCCACTATATACAAAGAGTTTACAAGAATGAAAATAATGAGCTTCAGTATATTTTGCTTGGATCAGTAACCTTGCTTCGAAACAAATGGTCTTCTATATATAGCTTCCAATCTTGACGGTTACTGCCTTGAAGAGAGTGTATGCGTTAATGATGCGTGTTAGCTTGGTATTTATGATTCCAATGCTCTCGTGCGTAGTACCACTTGAGTGTGTTAGCCGTTTTAGAATTAAATGATCAACGGTACTGTCAGAGCTTGTCTCTGGAAGTTTTAAAGTTTGCTTGCAGCGTTGCAACATCATAGTTTGCTTTAACTTTTCTTCTATCAGAGTTTGGTTTAACTTTTATTCTATCAGAGTTTACTTTAACTTTTCTTCTATCAGAGTTTGCTATATCACTTCTTCTGTCAGAGTTTTCTTCATCAGAGTTTGCTTCAGCTTTCATTATCAGATATTGCTTTCAGCGTGCTTCTTTCAAATCTTTGCTTCAGCTAGCTTTATCAGAGGTTGCTTAAGATTGCTTTTCATCAGAGTTTGCCTTAGAGTGCTCCCTTCAGAGTTTGCTTTACGTAGAATGATGTTTCTCTTTTGAGATGCTTGAGTCAGAACATCATCTGAATTAGAGAACATGCACATCAGAGTATAAAATATATTTTACAAAATTTATTTCATTGTTATCATCAAAACTCTAAGATATGATTAGAACCAAACTTTGTTCTAACATTCTATAGAGATGTCGAACCTGTCAATGCAGTTGAATCATTAAAAGATTTGAAGTGGGTGAAAGCAATGAACAAAGAAGTAAAGTCTATCGAAGACAATAACACTTGGTCACTTGTCGAATTACCTCAAGTCAAGAAGGAAATTGATGTCAAATGGGTATACAAAGTGAAGATGAATCCCAAAGGGGAAGTAACTCGACACAAAGCAAGGCTTGTGGCGAAAGGATTTCTATAGAAAGAAGGAATAGACTTCGATGAAGTTTTTGCACCTGTTGCTAGGATCGAAACAACCAGGTTGGTTGTTGGTCTAGCAGAAATAAACAGATGACACATATGTCAGATGGACGTGAAGTGTGCATTCCTGAATGGACCCTTAGACGAAGAAGTTTATGTTAAACAACTAGTTGGATTTGTGAAACATGATGAAGAGATAAAGGTGTACATGTTGCATAAAGCCCTGTATGGATTGAAACAAGCTCCAAGAGCTTGAAATAAGAAAATTGATAGTTTCCTAAGGGAGAAGGAATTTGTGAAGTGCACAACTGAACATGGAGTATATATAAGAAGAAGCAATAGTGGATTGCTTATACTATGTCTCTATGTCGATGATTTGTTGATAACAGGTAGCTGTAAAAGTGAGATCGAAGACTTCAAAGATGATCTCAGCAAGAAATTCGAAATGTCTAATTTGGGTGAGATTTCATATTTTCTTGGCATCGAATTCTACAAGAGCATTAGAGATTTGATGATGCATCAAAGAAGATACACAAGAGAAATTATCAAGAGATTTGAGATGGAAGAATGAAACTCAACTTTGACACCTGCAGAACCAAGACTGCAACTGTCGAAAGATGCAGATGAAGATGATGTCGACCCAACCCAATACAGAAGACTTATTGGGTTATTGAGATGCCTTTGTCATACAAGGCCTGACTTAACATATAGTGCAGGTATGGTAAGTAGATTTACGCAGAAGCCAAATGTATCACATCTAGCAGTGGTGAAGAGGATATTAAGGTATCTCAAAGGAACTCTCGACTATGACATCTTGTTTCCTGCAGCTGATAAAGGAAAAGAATGCAAGTTAGTGGGATACACTGATTCGAGTTGGTGTAGTGATGCTGAAGATCGAAAATCAACAGCAGGATATGTGTTTATGTTAGGTGGTGCACTAGTTGCTTGGAGTTCAAGAAAGGAACCAGTAGTGGCATTATCATTATGCGAAGCAGAATACATATATGCTTCTCTTTGTGCATGTCAAACAACTTGTATGGTGAACTTGGTCGAAGAGATAACATGGAAAGATCATGGAGCAATTACCATGAAGATCGACAACATATCAGCTATCAATCTGGCGAAGAACCCGATAGCACATGGTCGAAGCAAGCACATCGAAATGAGGTTCTACTATCTTCGAGAGCAGGTAGCAGATGGGAAGATGAATTTGGAACATTGCAGAACTGAGAATCAGATCGCAGACATCATGACGAATGGTGTGCAGGTTGAAGTATTTAGAAGACTAAGAACCATGATGAATATAGACAGTTTAGACACAGTGAATTAGGTGGTGTGTTAAATTGTAATTCGATTGTGTCAAAACAGTGTGTGTGTCGAAGGGAGGTTGCCTAGTCGAAGAGCTTGTGGATCGAAGCAAGTTACACACATATTTGATTGGTTTTAGATTTAGATAAATTTGATTTAGATCTAAAACAAATAGATTTGATTTAGTACTAAAATATGTATTTTGGACTTTTATAGTTTTGAGTTTTGACTTAGGAGCAAGCTAACCTAAATCTATAAATAGAGGAAGTAACCCCTAATTTTATAATTAAGCCAATTCATTGTAATCATAGAATTTGCAGTTGCAAGTGATTAATAAAGTTTTCCACAGTTTATGGGTAGAGAGAAACTCTGCAGAAAATAATTCTCTTCTTTCTTTTCTTTTCTTTTCTTTTCTCATAATTCATTGTCATTGTGTGGTGATATCAATCTTGTTCATCAAAATTGGTAGAAATTCATCATAGATATTTGATGGATTTCCAACAATTTAGACTATTTTTAATATATATAAAAATATAAGTTGTCTATAAAGTTTTATAGACTTTTTTAATAATCTAAATCTGATCTATTTAATTAAATAGGTTTTTTTAAAAAAATTTAATCCTAACTTTTTTAGTAAATAAATGTAATCTAATCTGATTACAAATAAATTATGTCATATACCCTTATAAGTTGGTCTCAAATATTCAATCCTAACTTTTTTAGTAAATAAATGTAATCTGATTACAAATAGATTACGTCATATACCCTTATAAACCCTTATAAGTTGGTCTCAAATATTCCTACCCCTGCACAAACATTAAGTTGAAGGATGTACTATTGTTTATTGTTGTACTTCCGTTAAATAAGAAAAATCCAAAGTACCAAAATGCTTATCTGTTATTTAGAGATTTGAAAGAAAAATATAATCAAAAGAAGAGTATAATAAAGATTTTCTCTTTTCTTTGTGTGCCTTTTGGGTGGGGCTATAGGGAAAAAGAAGATTGTTTTTTTGGTAAAATGGGATAGGATATGGTGACTAAAAAGGAAAAGGAGGCTAGAAATAAGTTAGTATGGGGAAGGCAACTTCAAAAGTCTAGAATAGAGCACTTTGTTGAGGGGGGAAATGATTTCATAGTTTATGGGAATGAATTACGTAATGGGAATGAATTGTTGGCAAGTTGCAAGTACTATTAGTGCTATTCTATTGCTTTTCTATTTCAATTTTTTTCACTTTATTTCTTTTTTATGGAAAATGTTTATTATTATGAGACAAGTTTCATAAGAAACACAACTATTTTATGCCATAGTATATCATATTTATAGGTTTTTCCCCCTTCTTTTTAGATAAAATTAGAAGTATATAGACATTGATATGATTTGATGACATTTCAACTAAGTTATTGATCAAGTGGGACATTTCTTCTTCAAGTACTCTTGATAATGATTATAAATTCTTTTAAGATTAAATTAAAAGTCCATAGACATTATTATAATTTGATGACATTTTAAATATGTTAATATCAAGTAGGACCCTTTTTCTTCAAGTACTCTTTATAATGATAAATATGATCAACAATTTTTTTTAGCAAGTTCGAATTTTATCTGATAACAAAAAATGTAAATGATCAATTTAATGACAATAATAAATCTAAAATTGTTATATTTAAAATAATATGTAATTTAATCTATTTGAAATTCGTCTTTTATAATAATTTTTTTGAAATTTGAGGTTTAATATATTTGTTACTCACGATTGATTTGGAGAATAAATATTAAAAAATTATATCGAATATAAATTAAGAGTATTTAGAAATCTGTCCGTTCTAATTAAGTGTATTATTAATGTAGATTATAAATTTGACCTAGACCAAAATATTTAGCATCTCAACAAGTGAATAATCACTTGCGTTACTTCCAAAATATACAATAAATAAATAAAACAAAAAGATGACAAAAATAAATAAATAAACCGTCCATAATACAATTTGACAATTAATTTATCAACACATTTGTTTTATTCAAAAAAAAAAAAAATCATAATAATAAGTATGCAGTAACCTCATCTATTTTTAGTCCCTCTGTTTCTTTATAATTCTCATTTTAAATTTTTTTCTACATACCAAAAAATATAATAATTATTGTTATTTTTTCAATAATAAATTTCATTTTATTTATAATATCTTTAATTATTTATCATATGTATTTAATTTTTTTCCCTCTCTCTACACTAAATAATTAAGAGTAATTTTGATAATAGCGCAATTAATATTATCTTAAACTTTGTAATTAATAATTAAAAAAATAAAAAAATTATTTAAAAAGGAATAAAAGGAGTCATTTCCAAAAAAAAAAACTGAACAATTGACACTATTTCAATTAAATAAACTCGTCTTAATGGTCATCTTAAAATCACCTTAAAATAATTAGAATTTTAGCATGTATAAAAGATTTTATAGTACCCCCGAATTTGATGCTGTCATAATGATGTCACTAGTAATAAATGTTGCACTTGTTTGCTAAATATTACATCCTTGAGTAAGCCAAACTAAATTAGTAATTGGTGAAATAATAAGGTCTTTGACTTAAAAGCTCCACTTTCTATTTAAAGAACATTATATGGTTGAAGAAAGACAATTTTACCATAAAATCAAGTCCAAACAAGCCTTCGTATAACCAAACTTCATTAATTTTTCACTACCCAAAGCCACCATCTAACATAGGCAAGCACACTTAAAGAAACCAATTTTTGTTGTCAATACTACCTAATCAAACTTAATTTCATCCATTTATAAATTTGTCTCAATGATCTAGAAGGCAAATAATAAACTATATAATTGTACATCAACATTCTATGGATAGCATAATTAATAAGTTAGATCATTCCTATCATATATGAAACTCGGGTGCTTTAAAACATATTAATATTGATGTCCAATATCAGAATACAATCTCATGACATATGTGTGGCGGTAGAAATGTGTAAGATTAAGTCATTGGATTGACTAAACTTTATACAAATCAAAATAAAAATCGTCACTGCGCTTTATTGTTTCCAAAGGAATGGGAAAAGAGCGAATAACCCAAAAAGAGGGGGAAAGATTCAAGGTAAGGGGGTTGGTTATGCAAAGGGAAGGTATTAGCACCCTAAACATCTACGGTACTCCGCATGAACCTCTTTGAAAAATCTGTATATTTTGGCTATAAAAATGTGTTGTATATAAAATGGATGGTGGAGGTGAGAAAAGAAATATTTTTATGATTTTTGCACCCGCCGCGGTTGCGAACCTTTAGTGCCTACGTACCACCTTTCGTGCAATAGGGGATCAGGGTACACATAGTTCCTCTTTTAAAAATTTGAAACACAAGTGTGTTGGTTGATTTTATGAGATAAGACATCATCGCAATTGTCCGTGTGAAAAAACATACTTACTACCCACAATCATGAGAAAGGAGAATTTGCATCATCTCAAAGTGGAGGATATGGCTTGGATTTTAAAATCAACAATGCCTCACTCAACACCCAAGTGGAAAATATCTCACTTCACTACATATTGTAGAAGTATAGTTGTTTGCATCACTACAAGGATTGACAAGAGTCTAATCTTTTGAGAAAAGTTTAAAGATAAAAGCCAAAGTGGCAAAATGGTTTGAAATGAGATTGATTGACTTTTAGTCTTCTCACAAAAAAAGGGTCAAGGTATTATTAAATTGATTGAAATTTATTTATGAAAAATGTTTCGAAGATGCATGGACCTAAGTCCAATTTTATCATGAAAATGTTTCAAGTTTCAAAACAAGAAGAGTTTTTTTTTAAGGAGGGAGAAGATTTTTGAAATTAAAGAAGATGGGAGGAGAAGAAGAGGCTATCCTAAAGCATAAGGTAAAAGCTAGGGATAAGAACCATCTAACCAACAAGAAGCCAATACTTGACATTATGAGTCAATATAGAATTCTCATTCTTCGGATTGAAACCAAGCAAGCAAAGATACTAGACCTCGTGAAAGAACCAAACTTCAAGTGTTTTAAGTCTTCGCAAAAATTGGGCAGAGTAACGGCTGTATAGGGGTGAATTCCAGATTACAAACAAAGATCGTAATCTCAATAACCCGCACACAAAACAAACAAACAACACAATGTCTTGAGGTAAACCTCAAGAACTCCAGACAAAATATCAAATAAAGTCACAAAGTCTCCAAGATAGGCCAAGGTCTCTAATCCTAAGTCCAAGAAGTCCATCACTCCATAATGCAAAGGATAGTAACCATGTAGTCCAAGTATCATTAATGATTTTTATGGTTCATGTTGATTATTAGGTGTCTTTAAAAAGAAAGAAAATCTCAAGTGAGCAAAATAAAAATGACATAAAAGTAAATGCTCAAGTGAGCAAAGATGAAAATAGCATGAAATGTAAAATGCTAAAAGTAAATGGTACATAAAGCATGGAAATAAAAGCGTAAAGTAAAGTTAATTGTTAGTAATTAGTGGTTAGTTGGATGAACATCTTGAAACTTGCATTTGGAACTCATTAGAGGATTGGTAGAACCAAAGCCTCCACACAATAAGTTGCATTTGCTTTTTGTCAAGTATATCATCCATTTTGGAATTCTCACAAGGCAACATGTAATGATCAACGATGTTTAAGTGATCCGCGTTGACCAAAGGTGTTGTAGATCCATTAGAGGATTGGTAGAACCAAAGCCTCCACACAATGAATCTCAAGGTTATTGGATCAAAGAGATAAAATTAACATACTTGGGCTTGCAATCATAAGTTTGGGCCACGAATGATCATTTATTCGAGTCGGGACAAAATTTAGCGCTATGTTAAGCAATCGTAAGTGGACTTATGTAGAAGTCACACCTATTTTGAGGCCGGTCAATAGCAATCTATGTACTTCATGTTTGGATAAATGATATAGAGATCACCATCCCTTAACATATAGCACAATTAAAAAAGAAAGGGATAAGATGAAGATGGAGGGGAATGATAAGCTAATTTGGATCACCATTTCAAAATTCTTTCATCTTTAAATTCAACCACTCCTCTAGATAGATTAAAGCACTAAACATATCATTAATTCAAAGCACCAAAAATGAATTAAATAATTCACTCTTAGGTAGATTTGAATTGATGAACATTTATCCAACTTCATCTACATCACAAAGTCCATTGAGTTTAAAGACAAATTGGACATTTAAAATTGCAATCCAAACCAACAATCAAAAGGAGTGAGTAGAAAAAGCATTTTGGATCAAAGCTGCCCCAAAACAAGGCAAAAAAGTGCATTCTGTCCTTGTGTAAATCGATTGCACTATTGTGTAAATCGATTTACACAGTACAATTTTCTAAAAATTGTGAAAAATTGCTTCTGTGCAATCGATTGCACACAGTTACAGTAGCAAAAACAGCATTTTAAAAGGGCAATTTCTTGTTCAAAATTTCCATCAAACACCTTATGATCATGGATCCACTTGAGCACGAAAATTCCATCAAATTATGAGAAAATAACACCATTGAAATCACAAAATAATGCTCAAAGAATCAATCCCAAAGATCACCAAGAGATCACATTGTGAAAGATGAATTATTCAACTTACCATAGGTAGATCTAGAGAATTATCAAAACAACTTCAAGAATTTGCTTCAATTCAACCACAAGAATCAATTGACCAAGCTTGGATATAGAGAATTGATGGAGAAAAAGTGTTTGGATGAAGGTTTAGCTCAAAGATTAGTAAGCTTCAATGCAAAGCTTACTAACTTTTTGAAAATGGAGCTTTGAGTGAATTTGATAGATGGAGAGAATTGAGAGATTTTTTAGCAAGGTGGATTTGGCTATCAAAATCTTGAAATTTGAATGAAATGAGAGCTCTATTTATAGAGTTTTAGGATTGGGATTAGCGGTAATTTGGTAATTGATTCTTGGAGTCAAAATTTGAATTAATAATAACTCTTTCAAAAATTAGAGCCAAAATTTGAATTAATGATAATTCTTTCAAATATTAGAGCCAAAATTTGAATTAATGATAATTCTTTTTAAAAATGAAAGATTGGCATTAAAATTTGAATTAATGATACATCTTTCAAAAGTGAAGGAAAATTGGAGCCAAAATTTGACAAGTTTAAAATGTTGTTTTTTTTTAATTTTCACGATGTGCAAATCGATTGCACAGTGTATTTTTTTCAAAAATGGCGCAAAATACACTATGTGCAATCGATTGCACTTTAAGAGCAATCGATTGCATCAGTGAAAAAAATGAAATTTTTTAATTCTTTTTCTTTGCAAAATAGAGATTTTAGGAAAATAATACCAGAAATAATTATTTGTCAGATGCTTCGACTTGGTACCTACAAAACAAAAATGTAAAAAGACAAAGACAAATATTTTTTTTGTATTTTGATTAGAAGTTAGTCAACAACACATATACAAAATACATAACCAAGGTGCTTGGAGATTCCTCAAGAGCAAACTTAAAGATAGGAAAAAAAGAGGAAGAACCAACCCTAATGTGATCTTGTTATGATCGAGTTGATATGATATGATAGAGGAATCTTAGGGGCAAAAATTGGAGTACAACAGCTGCCCTTATTTAAGTGTCTTCTATCCGGAGATACGAAGGTTACAAATATTCATGTCGACGCGATTAAAGATACTTAAATATAAAACAAGCCCTATTTTTGTCTCTAAGATGCCATGCAATGATTATGATTATGGATGCATATGAACAGAACAAAAGAGATGCAAAGTAACACTGGGGATGCCACAAAAATGAAGAAACAAAGGAGCAACCCCACCAGGAAAATACATCACCGGTGGACCAAAAGAATAGAACCAGAGAGGAGGATAACAAGCATCGACGTTCACTGCCGATGTCTACCAACGTTCACTGAAGGTAGAGAGAAGAAGATATATCGACTCACAGATGACGGTAAACTACCAACTCAATAGTTGAAGGTAGAAGATAAAATATATCATGCCATTGCCGTTCACTGACGAGGAACTATCACCGTTCACTGATGATAGCAAAAAGATAAGAAACACCGACGTTCACTGCCGATGCACTACCAACGTTCACTGAAGGTAGATTTTGAAAATATCATACCATCGCCGTTCACTAACAAGGAACCACCACCGTTCACTGATGATAGCAAAAAGATAAGAAACACCGACGTTTACTGTCAATGCACTACCAACGTTCACTGAAGGTAGATTTTGAAAATATCATACCATCGCCGTTCACTGACGAGGAACCACCACCGTTCACTGATGATAACAAAAAGATAAGAAACACTGACGTTCACTTCCGATGCACTACCAACATTCACTGAAGGTAGATTTTGAAAATATCATACCATCTCCGTTCACTGACGAGGAACCACCACCGTTCACTGATGATAGCAAAAAGATAAGAAACACCGATGTTCACTACCGATGCACTACCAACGTTCACTGAAGGTAGACTTTGAAAATATCATACCATCGCCGTTCACTGACGAGGAACCACCACCGTTCACTGATGATAGCAAAAAGATAAGAAACACCGACGTTCACTGCCGATGCACTACCAACGTTCACTGAAGGTAGATTTTGAAAATATCATACCATCGCCGTTCACTGACGAGGAACCACCACCATTCTGATGATAGCAAAAAGATAAGAAACACCGATGTTCACTGCCAATGCACTACCAACGTTCACTGAAGGTAGATTTTGAAAATATCATACCATCGCCATTCACTGACGAGGAACCACCACCGTTCACTGATGATAGCAAAAAGATAAGAAACACCGACGTTCACTGCCGATGCACTACCAACATTCACTGAAGGTAGATTTTGAAAATATCATACCATCGTCGTTCACTGACGAGGAACCACCACCGTTCACTGATGATAGCAAAAAGATAAGAAACACCGACGTTCACTGCCGATGCACTACCAACGTTCACTGAAGGTAGATTTTGAAAATATCATACCATCGCCGTTCACTGACGAGGAACCACCACCTTCACTGATGATAGCAAAAAGATAAGAAACACCGACGTTCACTGCCGATGCACTACCAACGTTCACTGAAGGTAGATTTTAAATATATCATATGTTCCCCAAACTTCTGGTGTTTCACCTAGAATGGGTCTCAACTTCTTCCTTAACCAAAGAATTCCGCCTGGAAAGGGTAATATGTAAGTTGTCTCAAATAAAGAGACTTCCACTTGCAAAGATTTCACAACGAGCAATTTCTGTGAATTTGAAAGTCTTGCCATCCACTGGCGTAAACTGACGGAGGATTGCAAGCTAACCACTCATAGAGGAAATAGCAAAAAGAGTTACGTCGACTTGTACAGGGAAGCACGAGTTGCTCAAACAAAGATACCTGTTGCTTGTTATCATGGAGGATTGTAAAAAGAAACGACTTTCTGGGGATGGAAATGTGGCTTCCTGGGGAAATAGATATGACTTCCTGGGGAAATGAGATATGACTTCCTGGGGAAATGAGATATGACTTCATGGGGAAATGAGATATGACTTCCTGGGGAAATGCCACATTATTCCTGCTGAAGAGATAAAGTCTTCTCGTGCAAAATAAATTCACAAATCAAAGCTCAAAGTCCTCAGAAATCCAGAGTAAATAATATTGTCATGCAACCACGAATCCAATTAGAAACAAACTGGAGCAAGACGGCCAAAGAAGATACATCCTTTGAGAAATAAACTCAAGAGGGAAAACCAAATCCAACTAAGCAAGGAGCGCTGCAGGAAGGTTTGAACACAATGTCAATAAAAAATGATTTGTAACAATGCATGATGCATGTATGAATGTATGAGTGATATCGTGCATATGCTGGTAAAAGGATACATAATCGAACAAAACTGCCTCAGGTACTAACAACATTGATCTAAATTTCAACCAAAAAGATCAATCCAAGAAAGGTAAAAGCAACTGCGGAAACCAAACCTATTGTCTGTCCTAACTTCACTGAGGAGAAACATAATCCAGATGTAGCTAAATCAAACAGATACCGGGATAGAACATCTTTCTTCTGTTTTCATCGGAGAAACCAGTTTTCCAAAAACAACGTGCCTACTGAAGATTGCAAAACTAGTCTCAAATAAAGCAGACTGACGCCGAGACAACCAAACCTCACTGAGGAATTCAAACCCACTTCACTGGAGAAAAAAAAACTGAGGATTGAAAACTTTTCATCATGAATACTCATTCCAACAAGAGATGTCCTGGGATAACCTTCCCAGGGAATAACACACAGACTTCCATGGGGAAAACAAATGTTTAACAGTCCGTACTCCTACTGGGGATTTCGATACTGATTGTGAATAAGGCAAATGGAAACCAAATTGTCAAAACATTCAATGGGGAAATCAGGCCCAATTTGAAGGAAGAAAAACATACGGACTTCACTAAGGGAGACAATACTTCATCATCGAGACCTCTACCGGGGACTTCATGCTGACTTCATTGGGGAGGTCGACACCACATCATCGAGGGGAAACCAAGATACGTTCTTCACTGGGGAAAAAGGACTTCTATCAAACAAACAAGGCCTTCACTGGAAAATACTCGATTGAGTCTTCATATCAACCAAACCTATTCCAACAAAAGATGCCCTGGTGTAGTCTTCCTGGGAAATCAAGAAGTCAACACTAATGCCAATACTGCAAAAAGAGCGATATCTTAGCACACCAAGGGAATAAAACCTTTCATCATATGAGGGAAAACTTCGCTGGGGGACCTGGGACAGAAGCTTCTGACCATGCAAACCCAAAATCAAAAGCGAACCAAGACTTGGCCAGGGATCATGGGATCACAAACCTAATACTGTACCTTACGCCAACTGGTATCATCTTTAATTATCTGAGAAACACACAAAGATTGCGCATATACCAACAAGATGACCTGAGAAATACCTTCACGAAGGAAGTAAATATTCTTAAAACAACCAGAGTTTGTTCATTCCAGGGATCTCCATTTTTGTTGTCATTGTTTCATCACAAATCCCAAAGTAAATTGAATTGTAAAGATGTCTTTCTTTTTGAAAAGTCAATTTTGTTTTTTTAATCTTTTTGCTTTGAAAGTTATTATCAGTAATAAATGAAGTCTTTGCAAGCTAAATAAAAATAAGAACACAAAGAATTGGGCAAAAGCTCAAATTTTATTAATAGAATGGTAGTCTGCGAATGGCGAGACTCCATGGATGATTACAAAGTTTAGGAAATGGTAATATATAATGGAAAAGATACATTGAGATACAATGACCACCATTCCCCTAACAACTTTTGAAGTCCTGAGCAACAGCTTTTGTTGAAGTATGGTGAGGATCCGAGAAGATTGTTGCTTCAACGATCAAGTCTTGTCTGACGTAGTTACTTGCCAAGAAAAATCCCTAACTTTTGCCTAAGCTGCCCTTGCGGGTTTTCAACTCAGCGGGAAATTTATTCTGTTTATGTCTCTAATTTTTGCCTAGACCGCCCTTTCGGGTTTTCAGCCTACCGAGACGCTCCTTTTTGCCTAAGCCGCCCTTTCAGGTTTTCAACTTAGCGAGATGTTCTTTTATTTCTTTAGGCGAAGTATTTCTTGACTGCGTCAGCATTCATGGGACGTGGGAACTCCTCGCCATCCATAGTTTCAAGAATTAATGCACCACCAGAGAAGGCTTTCTTGATAACATACAGGCCTTCAAAATTGGGAGTCCACTTGCCCCTAGAATTAGTGTTAGAAGACATGATCTTCCTGAGCATGAGATCGCCTTCTCTGAATTCACGAGGTTTGACCTTTTTATCAAATGCTTTCTTCATTCTTTTC
Organism: Vicia faba; assembly: GCA_948472305.1. Taxonomy (NCBI): domain Eukaryota; kingdom Viridiplantae; phylum Streptophyta; class Magnoliopsida; order Fabales; family Fabaceae; genus Vicia; species Vicia faba. The sequence goes on from OX451741.1 coordinate 1,241,248,685, forward strand.
TGATATAACTGCCCATGACATAAAGCTGTCATCCTCTTCTCTTCAATCAAATTCAATTGGTCAAACCTGTTCTGGACCCATTCAGCCTCTGTCAACTTGGCTTCCATTATCACACACAACGAGGGAATCTCTACCTCAACAGGGAGTACAGATTCCATTCCATATACCAGGGAGAACGGGGTTGCTCCTGTTGAAGTGCGGACAAATGTTCGATATCCATGCAGAGAAAAAGGGAGCATTTCATGCCAATCCTTATAAGTAATAACCATTTTTTGGATAATTCTCTTGATATTCTTATTAGCAGCCTCAACAGCCCCATTCATCTTTGGCCTGTATGGAGACGAATTGTGATGGACAATCTTGAATTCTTCATGCAGTTCTGTCATCATTTTGTTGTTCAAATTTGAGCCATTGTCAGTGATGATTCTACACGGCACACCATACCGGCATATCAGATTGTTTTTGATGAAACACACAACCACTTGTTTGGTAACATTGGCATAAGAAGCAGCCTCTACCCATTTGGTAAAGTAGTCAATCGCTACCAAAATGAAACGGTGTCCATTCGAAGCTTTGGGTTCTATCATCCCGATCATGTCAATACCCCACATAGAGAAAGGCCATGGGGAGGAAATTACATTGAGAAGTGTCGGAGGCACATGGATCTTATCTGCATAAATCTGGCATTTATGGCACTTCTTTGCAAATTTGCAACAATCAGATTCCATTGTCAACCAATAGTAACCTGCCCTTAGCATCTTTTTAGCCATCGAATGTCCATTAGCATGAGTGCCAAATGAACCTTCATAAATCTCATGCATCAACATGTCTGATTCGTGTCTATCCACGCATCTGAGCAAGACCATGTCATAATTTCTCTTGTATAGCACATTTTCACTGAGGAAGAAACTGCCTGCCAATCTTCTCAATGTATTTCTATCTTTCCTCGATGCACCAATCGGGTATTCCTGTGTCTGAAGAAAATGCTTGATATCATAATACCAAGGTTTTTCATCTGCTACCTCCTCTGTCGCAAACACATGAGCGGGCTTATCCAGCCGTTGAACTGTAATACGGGGTATATCATTCCAAGAATTCACTTGATACATGGAAGCCAGAGTTGCCAGAGCATCCGCCATTTGATTTTCATCTCTAGGGATGTGATGGAATTTTAACTTTATTGAAGAAGGGTAGCAATCTTCTAGCATAATCTTTGTAAGGGATCAAGCCAGGGTGACGAGTATCCCATTCTCCTTTAATCTGATTTATTACCAAAGATGAATCACCATACACATCTAGAATTTTGATTCTGAGATCAATAGCTTCCTCAAGACCCATGATGCAAGCCTCATATTCTGCCATATTATTAGTGCAATCAAATGTTAGCCTCACAGTAAAAGGAATGTGCGATCCATGAGGAGTGACAATCACAACACAAATTCCTTTACCATAAGCATTCACCGCTCCATCAAAAATCATACTCCAATGAGATTCAGGGTCAGGGCCTTCCTCAGGCAATGGTTCATCACAATCTTTCACTTTCAAGAACATCACATCCTCATCAGGGAATTCAAATTCTGCAGACTGATGATCTTCCACCGGTTGGTGAGCAAGGTAATCTTCCAACACACTACTTTTAGTAGCTTTTTGAGTGCGGTACTCATATCATATTCAGACAACAACATCTGCCAGCGGGAAATTCTCCCCGTAAGAGCAGGCTTCTAAAAAATATACTTGATTGGATCCATTTTAGAGATCAACCAAGTCGTATGATTCAACATATACTGCCGCAAACGCTTTGCCGCCCAGGCCAAAGCACAACACGTCTTTTCTAGCGTGGAATACCGTAACTCACAATCAGTGAACTTTTTGCTGAGATAATAAATGGCGAACTCTTTCTTTCCCGTTTCATCCTGTTGTCCCAGAATACAACCCATGGATTTATCTAACACCGTTAGATACATAATCAGCGGTCTTCCTTCTACGGGAGGGAGAAAGATAGGAGGTTCACGCAGATACTCTTTAATACTCTCAAATGCCCTTTGGCAGTCATCCATCCATACACAACCTTGATCTTTCTTTAACAACTTAAAGATCGGTTCACACTTTGCAGTCACGTGGGAAATAAATCTGGAAATATAATTCAAACGCCCGAGGAAACCCCTGACTTGCTTTTCAGTTCTTGGTGCTGACATTTCTTGAATTGCTCTGACTTTATCAGGATCAACTTCAATTTCTTTCTGGCTAACAATAAAACCCAACAATTTCCCCGTTCTAACTCCGAAGGTGCATTTATTTGGATTCAAGCAGAGACGAAACTTCCTCAAACGCTGAAACAACTTCAACAACTCTTTTATATGCCCTTCTTTAGTTTGGGATTTGGCAATCATATCATCAACATATACTTCAATTTCCTTGTGCATCATATCATGGAATAGGGTTGTCATAGCCCTCTGGTATATTGCACCAGCGTTCTTCAACCCGAAGGGCATTACTCTGTAACAGAATGTTCCCCAGGGTGTGATAAACGTTGTTTTTTCCATGTCCTCCGGAGCCATTCTTATTTGATTATACCCGGAAAATCCGTCCATGAACAAGAATACTTTGAATTTTGCTGTGCTATCCACTAACATATCAATGTGAGGCAATGGAAAATTATCTTTTGGACTAGATTTATTTAGATCTCTGTAATCTACGCACATGCAGACTTTTCCGTCTTTTTTCAGTACTAGGAAAATATTGGCAATCCATTGAGGATACACTGACGTCACAAGAAAACCAGCATTAATCTGCTTTAGGACCTCCTCTTTGATCTTTACTGCCATATCTGGGTGGGTTCTTCTCAACTTTTGTTTAACTGGCGGACACTCTGGCTTCAATGGCAAATGATGCTCAACAATGTCTGTATCTAGACCAGGCATGTCTTGATAATACCAAGCAAAAATATCCACATACTCTTTCAACAGCTCAATCAACCCGCCCTTCACATCAAGATGCAATGATGCTCCAATCTTAATCTCTTTCGGATCTTCTTCTGAACCCAAATTAATCACTTCCAAAGGCTCCTTATATGGCTGAATGGTATTATCCTCGTGCTCAAGCAACCGTGAGACCTCTTCTGGAATCTCATCATAATCTTCTTCTTCAGCCCCAAACACAGGACATTCAAAGTTGGGAGAGGGTGCAGGGTCATTGTATTCAACGGGTTTTTTAATTAATCTGCACATATGATTTATGATTGCTTTTAGAAACTGACACATATAACAAGTGATCATGCAGATTAATTTTCAGTTATCATTTATTTTGAAAGGGTTTTTTATTTTATTACCATTTACCAAGAAAAAGCAGAAAATAAAGACATATTTTTGGAAGCAAAGACAACTTTTATTAATGATCTTAAAAATCAAAGCAAACAGATAAGCCCATACAACACTTTCACCTTGGGCAGAGTGAAAGCTTTTCAAAGAAAGAAACAGATTAACAAAACAAATTACTTTGAAATATGTATGCAAGAAGGAACATCAATGGTGACCCAGTTCTGAACTCGGACTCCATGCATCACAAAATTCGGTACTTCCTGCTCTGCTTCATCTTCTTCAACAGCATTGATTCCAGAACCAATTGGATGGAGGTAGCCTCCGCTGCGAAAAACATCATGATAACTGTTCACAGGAGACTTTGACTTCAAAATTTCTCCTTTGCCATTCTTCGAAGAAAAACCCAAACCATTTCTGTTCTTGTTCACGGGTGGATCCACCAGTCGTCCCCAAACTGCATTATGACCATTGCGCACAACCTGCTGCGCGTCCTTCAGGGAAACTACATAATTCTCATTCCTCTTTATGTTGTCAATGGATAGGGCTTGGAACTGGGTTCCAATAGCAGCCTCATCCGCTTCTACAATACTGAAAGAGGATAGATGGGATATCAACAACGCCTGCTCCCCATTTATGATCACTACCTTCCCTTCACGCACAAATTTTAGCTTCTGATGCAGAGTTGAAGTGACAGCCCCTGCTTCGTGTATCCATGGTCGTCCAAGCAAACAACTATATGCGGGAACAATATCCATAACCTAGAAGGTTATCAAGAACAAATATGGTCCTATATGGATGGGCAAGTCCACTTCACCGATGATAGATTTCCTCGACCCATCAAAATCCTTCACAATGATGCCACTCGGGCGCATAGATGTTCCTTGATACTTTAACTTCAAGAGGGTACTTCTCGGTATGACATTCAGCGCGGATCCGTTATCAATTAGCACATTGGACAACGAATCATTCTTACAGTTCATGGATATGTGGAGGGCCAGGTTGTGATTCCTCCCTTCATCTGGTAACTCATCATCACAGAAGCTCAAATTGTTACATGATGCAATGTTTCCAATTACGCTGCTGAATTGATCTAATGGCATGTCATTCTCTACAAAAGCTTGGTCTAGTACTCTCATCAGCGATTCTCTATGAGCAGAGGAATTCATCAATAAGGCTAGAATAGATATCTTTGAAGGAGTCTGCAATAGCTAATCCATAATTCTGTAATCGCTCATCTTAATTATCTTCAAGATATCATCCACTTCTTTCTCTAATGTAGCTCCACTAGTCCCTCCTGCAGACTTCTTAGGCTCATCATTCTCAGCAATCTTCTTTCCAGCAACAACATCTCTTCGAATGACCGGCGCAAATACACGACCACTACGGGTCACTCTGCTATTATCAGCTATATTTCCAACATCTGGCATCGACTGGATGGGAATATCCACCCCATCTTCTAAGATCGTAGCGTTGTATTTGTAAGGCACAACCTTATCGGATTCATAGGGAACAGGACCTGGCAGACTAATTACCAATGGGGCAACAGTTGGTTTGCTATGGTACTCCACCTCAAGATGAGTGGGTGCACCAAAACAAGGTACAATGACATTCACCCCTTCCTCAACACAATCAACCATCAAAAATTGATTTCTGGCAAACAAATCTTCGTCTGAAGAGAAATACTCATCTGCGGAGGCATACTCTTCCTCTAACTCTTCCATCAAACAGACTTCAACCATATCAATCTCATGATAATAATCTCTCTGACCTGTGATCTTGATGGTTCCATTGTCTAACAGCAACTGAACACCTTCCCTCACAACAGAACATCCTCGGGGATTTCGACAACAAATTATGCAAGATCCATATTGGTGTTCCACCTGACCAGCAGTATGGCAGAAGGTAGCATGTAACTGCACTAGATCTTTATTCAAATGATCCACATCAAAAATTCTGAATTCACCCGGACATCCAGAAACCATATTCACTTCCTCTTCATATTCTGCCCTAGGCCTGATTATATGGATTAAACCTTCATCCATCATCTCTTGTAAATCAGCCTTTATCTTCTCGCAACCCTGTATATCTGTACTGCAAACAGCACAACCGGTATGGTCATGTGTATAATAACTGAATTTATAGAGATCCACGTGCATCTTCACCAAATCCCCTCTAACCAGATTAATGTCAAAAATTTGAAAGTCGCCTGGACAACTGGCCACCATATTCACAGCATTCACTCCCCCGTGCTTGGGTAGAGGATTGTCTTTCATATTAGGTCCCACGTCTTTGAAAGATAAAATTCCAGACTTCAACAACCTTTGCACTTCAGTCCTCAAAGGATAACAGTTCTCAACACTATGCCCTGGTGCTCCCTGATGAAAGGCACACGTCTGGTCTGCTTTGTAATACCACGACAATGGTGATGGTACAGTGGGAGGTAGTCGTGTCTGGACCAACTTCTTCTGAACCAATGCTGGTAATAGCTCTGCATAGCTCATGGGAATAGGATCATAGTTCTCCCTTCTCTGATTATACCCTTGATTCCCCTGCTGGGATGGTCTCTGATAAGCAACGGTAGTTGGAGCGGCATTCATAACATGAGTAACTGAGGCGACTTGCTGATGACGCTGATAATTCCTTCTAGGAGCGTTTACCTTTCTCTCTTGCATAACAACATTTGTATCCCCCTCTTTCTTCTTTGTAAACCCGTAAGATGGCTTCTTCACACCTCCAGATCCTTCACCCTTTGTCAAACGGCCTTCTCTTACTGCCTCTTCTAGGCGGACACCCATTCCTACCATCTCTGTAAAATCACTTGGGGCACTTGCTACAATTCTTTCGTAGTAGAAAGCTCCTAGCGTCTTTAGAAAAATCTTGGTCATTTCTTTCTCTTCCATGGGCGGAATCACTTGTGCAGCCACTTCGCGCCATCTATGCGCATACTCTTTGAATGATTCTCTGTTTTTCTGAACCATGGCCCTAAGCCTGTCACGGTCAGGCGCCATGTCCACATTGTACTTGTATTGTTTAATGAATGCTTCTCCCAAATCATTAAAAGTATGGATGTTGACGCTGTCTAAACTCATGTACCATTTCAACGCAGCACCGGTCAGACTATCCTGGAAAAAATGAATCAGCAGACGCTGATCATCAGTATGGGTAGACATCCTTCTCACATACATCACCAAATGAGCACGAGGGCAAGTGTTGCCCTTGTACTTCTCAAATTCCGGGACCTTGAAATTAGTAGACACTTTAACATTCGGGACCAAACACAGCTCATTCACATTCTGCCCGGACAACTCTTTTCCCCTAAGAGCCTTCATCTCTCTTTGCATTCTATCAAACTGCTCTTGGAAATCATCCATTCTGTCATAAAGACCCAAGTCTTCACTCGGCGGAGGGAAAGGACGACACACATCTTCATTAACAAATGGAACCAAATTCATCGAAGGAGGTGCAGGAGTAACAACATTTGGAACCACTGGAGCATCTTGAGGACCCAGATTGAAACCTTCAGGTGCAAAATTTCCTGGCATTCCCCACGGATAACCCTGAGGCATACGATTTTGAACAAAAGCCGGAGTAGCGGATACAGGAACAGTCAGAACTTCAGTACTTGCCCTTGTTGGTTGAGGTTGAACACTCGGTGGCTGATTCTGAGCAACCACCATAGCTTCCATCAGAGTAGTCAAGTTGTCCAAGCCAACCTTTAAAGTAAAAACTTCTTCGCGCAGCTCGCGATTCTCCTGTTCTAAGTTGTCCATCTTCTTTTTGAAGCCTGAGTGTTGTAGTGATGAGTCAGCTTGCTGAATGAAGTAAAGAAGCTGGGTAAGGCACCTGGATATGCATAACAAATGCAAAAACATGTGCAATATGATGCATGATATTCAATGTATATGATTATTATTATTTTATCATTTAATATTTCAAGGGATTTAAGATTTACAGACATATTGCAAACATCAAAATAACAACGCATTTGAAATACTGAAAACTTTTATTATAATAACTTCTAAATGGGTTACAAGTTTCAATGATCCCAAGTACAAGATGAAAATACAATCTAAAATCCTGAGAAAAGGAACTGATAGAGATCAATCTATACGAATGCGCTTCCCTGTGAGCCTGGAAATATGAGCTCTCAACCTCTGGTTTTCTTCCACATGTATGATGGCAACCTCCTTCCAATCATCTGAATTAGGAAGTGAACAAACATCACCTGTTTGAGGCTTAGGAGAAAATAAATCTCCTTGCCTCTCCATAGACTCTACTGCTCGACTCTCAAGGACCTCGATCAAATCATCTCTCTCCTTCAGGTCTGCTTTGTAGGAACTCTCTAAAGTCTGGAACTTGTTCTTCCAAGCATCCCTTTCCTGTTGCATACTAACCAAAGCAAGCTGCAACTCTTCTAGATCATCTAATAAGGGAGGAGTGGTTTTCACAAACAAATCAGGCATGGGTGTCTCCCGAGTATACGGCATCTTCAACTGAATGGCTCTCGATCGGACCCACTGAAGATATGGTTCCAAAGAAACAACACCCCTAGGTCCCAAATCCTTCCTACTCTTCTTATGAATGTGACGCCAGGCCTTCGCAATCTTCTCCCTAGCTTCCCTGTGGTCTTCTCCTTCCTTCAGAAAGAAACTACTTAGATGAATATTGTTCGGTTTATCCCTCATCGGATAACCAAGCTGTCGCCGTGCAAGAACAGGGTTATAGTTAATTCCTCCCTTTGTACCAAGAAGAGGCACATTGGGGAAACTACCATAACTGTCAATAATCTCCGCATCCTGGTAAGCTCGATGATACCAATCAATATCCGAGTGAGTAAGTGCCATGATCTTAGGAGCCCAACGGGGTTCCTTCTTGACATCCCAAAAAGCGTCAGACCGAGGCATATGAGAGGTAAACCACCGATACAACAAAGGCGTGAAACAGATAATCATTCCTCCATGATAAGAATTCCGAAGATGAACAGAGTAATAAGCATCACCCAACAGTGTAGGAACCGGGTTTCCAATCATGAAAATCTTGATAGCGTTAATGTCGACAAACTTGTCCACATTAGGAAATAATAATAATCCATAGGCGAGTAAAGCAAAGATGGCCTCAAAAGCAACCGTACTCTTCATCCTGGCAAAGTAACGAGCTTTCTCCAATAAGAACTGAGCTGGTAATCCTCTAATCCCTCCTTTGGTAGTCATATGAGCTTCCACCACAGACTTCCCCAGATAAATCAAAGCAGCAATCTCATGTGGTTTTGGCTCACCCTCCAAACCAGTAAAAGGGACGCGATCGGTAATAGGTAAATCCAATAGATAGGAATACTCTTCCAGTGTTGGCATCAACTGATAATCGGGAAAAGTAAAGCAGTGATACACCGGATCATAGAACTGGACCAAAGTTGAGAGAAAACCCTCCTTCATCTTCAGCTTCATGAGAGGAATAATGGATCCATACTTCTTCCGAAAGTATGCATAACACTCGATCTCGGGAATTAGACTGATCAACTCATCTATATTAGGATCCTTGAAACTGTATTTCCCGGTCTTTCTCTTTCCAGAATCCTTGGTTTAAAAGTACCTGAGATATTCACAAATAGTCAACCTTTAAATCCCTTGAAATATTGTTTTTTCAAAAGATGCTTATGAGTGCATGAATGCATGATGCAACAATCACACACAAGATCACACATATAGGGTTCATAGGTTCCACGCCACGAGCATGAGGTCGAAGGTACTACCCATAAGGTATTAGTCTAAAAAGTTATCACCTGCCGAACAAGGTTCTAGAGGTTCTCAGAGTCTACATCCTTCCTTCGGATATTACCAACTTCCCGATTAACTCGGTAATTGGTAATATTCTCAAGAAAGACTCGTCCGAGCGTAGTATCGCGTGACAACTACTTCCGGATTACTCCATTATAGCTTCCGCACTACACCTAAAAGGCCAAGAGGGGTTAGGTAATCTACGGTCCTCAGCTTCGGCAGGCTCCCAGGTCGAAAGCAGTACGTCTTCCCGATTACTCGGTAAACGACACTACAGTCAAAGGGGCCTCCACTGAGTGGGGGATCTCATGCCTCCTTTTTTGGGATTACTCCCTCAAAGTTAACATGACTATACCTCCCATCCTATCTTAAAGTTTGCCCAAGTCCGGGTATAAGACTTATGAGTAATCACCAAGCACCCTGTAAACTAGGAAAATCCAGACAAACATATATACAAAATATAACACATAAACAACAATAGCACATATACATATATAAACAAAGATAGGTTTAACCCACTTAGGGATGGACCAGCAAGAGGTCAATCTGTCCCCAGTGAAGTCGCCATTTTTCTGTGGCGGTAGAAATGTGTAAGACTAAGCCATTGGATTGACTAGACTTTATACAAATCAAAATAAAAATCACCACCGCGCTTTATTGTTTCCAAAGGAATGGGAAAAGAGCGAATAACCCAAAAAGAGGGGGAAAGATTCAAGGTAAGGGGGTTGGTTATGCAAAGGGAAGGTATTAGCACCCTAAACATCTACGGTACTCCGCAGGAACCTCTTTGAAAAATCTGTATATTTTGGCTATAAAAATGTGTTGTATATAAAATGGATGGTGGAGGTGAGAAAAGAAATATTTTTATGATTTTTGCACCCGCCGCGGTTGCGAACCTTTAGTGCCTACATACCACCTTTCGTGCAATAGGGGATCAGGGTACACGTAGTTCCTCTTTTAAAAATTTAAAACACAAGTGTGTTAGTTGAATTTATGAGATAAGACATCATCGCAATTGTCCGTGTGAAAAAACATACTTACTACCCACAATCATGAGAAAGGAGAATTTGCATCATCTCAAAGTGGAGGATATGGCTTGGATTTTAAAATCAACAATGCCTCACTCAACACCCAAGTGGAAAATATCTCACTTCACTACATATTGTAGAAGTATAGTTGTTTGCATCACTAAAAGGATTCACAAGAGTCTAATCTTTTGAGAAAAGTTTAAAGATAAAAGCCAAAGTGGCAAAATGGTTTGAAATGAGATTGATTGACTTTTAGTCTTCTCACAAAAAAAGGGTCAAGGTATTATTAAATTGATTGAAATTTATTTATGAAAAATGTTTCGAAGATGCATGGACCTAAGTCCAATTTTATCATGAAAATGTTTCAAGTTTCAAAACAAGAAGAGTTTTTTTTTAAGGAGGGAGAAGATTTTTGAAATTAAAGAAGATGGGAGGAGAAGAAGAGGCTATCCTAAAGCATAAGGTAAAAGCTAGGGATAAGAACCATCTAACCAACAAGAAGCCAATACTTGACATTATGAGTCAATATAGAATTCCCATTCTTCGGATTGAAACCAAGCAAGCAAAGATCCTAGACCTCGTGAAAGAACCAAACTTCAAGTGTTTTAAGTCTTCGCAAAAATTGGGCAGAGTAACAGCTGTATAGGGGTGAATTCCAGATTACAAACAAAGATCGTAATCTCAATAACCCGCACACAAAACAAACAAACAACACAATGTCTTGAGGTAAACCTCAAGAACTCCAGACAAAATATCAAATAAAGTCACAAAGTCTCCAAGATAGGCCAAGGTCTCTAATCCTAAGTCCAAGAAGTCCATCACTCCATAATGCAAAGGATAGTAACCATGTAGTCCAAGTATCATTAATGATTTTTATGGTTCATGTTGATTATTAGGTGTCTTTAAAAAGAAAGAAAATCTCAAGTGAGCAAAATAAAAATGACATAAAAGTAAATGCTCAAGTGAGCAAAGATGAAAATAGCATGAAATGTAAAATGCTAAAAGTAAATGGTACATAAAGCATGGAAATAAAAGCGTAAAGTAAAGTTAATTGTTAGTAATTAGTGGTTAGTTGGATGACCATCTTGAAACTTGCATTTGGAACTCATTAGAGGATTGGTAGAACCAAAGCCTCCACACAACAAGTTGCATTTGCTTTTTGTCAAGTATATCATCCATTTTGGAATTCTCACAAGGCAACATGTAATGATCAACGATGTTTAAGTGATCCGCGTTGACCAAAGGTGTTGTAGATCCATTAGAGGATTGGTAGAACCAAAGCCTCCACACAATGAATCTCAAGGTTATTGGATCAAAGATATAAAATTAACATACTTGGGCTTGCAATCATAAGTTTGGGCCACGAATGATCATTTATTCGAGTCGGGACAAAATTTAGCGCTATGTTAAGCAATCGTAAGTGGACTTATGTAGAAGTCACACCTATTTTGAGGCCGGTCAATAGCAATCTATGTACTTCATGTTTGGATAAATGATATAGAGATCACCATCCCTTAACATATAGCACAATTAAAAAAGAAAGGGATAAGATGAAGAGGGAGGGGAATGATAAGCTAATTTGGATCACCATTTCAAAATTCTTTCATCTTTAAATTCAACCACTCCTCTAGATGGATTAAAGCACTAAACATATAATTAATCCAAAGCACCAAAAATGAATTAAATAATTCACTCTTAGGTAGATTTGAATTGATGAACATTTATCCAACTTCATCTACATCACAAAGTCCATTGAGTTTAAAGACAAATTGGACATTTAAAATTGCAATCCAAACCAACAATCAAAAGGAGTGAGTAGAAAAAGCATTTTGGATCAAAGCTGCCCCAAAACAAGGCAAAAAAGTGCATTCTGTCCTTGTGTAAATCGATTGCACTATTGTGTAAATCGATTTACACAATACAGTTTTCTAAAAATTGTGCAAAATTGCTTCTGTGCAATCGATTGCACTACAGTGCAAATCAATTGCACACAGTTACAGTAGCAAAAACATCATTTTAAAAGGGAAATTTCTTGTTCAAACTTTCCATCAAACACCTTATGATCATGGATCCACTTGAGCACGAAAATTCCATCAAATTATGAGAAAATAACACCATTGAAATCACAAAATAATGCTCAAAGAATCAATCCCAAAGATCACCAAGAGATCACATTGTGAAAGATGAATTATCCAACTTACCAAAGGTAGATCTAGAGAATTATCAAAACAACTTCAAGAATTTGCTTCAATTCAACCACAAGAATCAATTGACCAAGCTTGGATGTAGAGAATTGATGGAGAAAAAGTGTTTGGATGAAGGTTTAGCTCAAAGATTAGTAAGCTTCAATGCAAAGCCTACTAACTTTTTGAAAATGGAGCTTTGAGTGAATTTGATAGATGGAGAGAATTGAGAGATTTTTTAGCAAGGTGGATTTGGCTATCAAAAGCTTGAAATTTGAATGAAATGAGAGCTCTATTTATAGAGTTTTAGGATTGGGATTAGTGGTAATTTGGTAATTGATTCTTGGAGCCAAAATTTGAATTAATAATAACTCTTTCAAAAATTAGAGCCAAAATTTGAATTAATGATAATTCTTTCAAATATTAGAGCCAAAATTTGAATTAATGATAATTCTTTTTAAAAATGAAAGATTGGCATTAAAATTTGAATTAATGATACATCTTTCAAAAGTGAAGGAAAATTGGAGCCAAAATTTGACAAGTTTAAAATGCTGATTTTTTTTTTAATTTTCACGCTGTGCAATCGATTGCACTACAGTGCAAATCGATTGCACAGTGTATTTTTTTCAAAAATGGCGCAAAATACACTATGTGCAATCGATTGCACTTTAAGAGCAATCGATTGCATCAGTGAAAAAAATGAAAATTTTTAATTCTTTTTCTTTGCAAAATAGAGATTTTAGGAAAATAATACCAGAAATCCTTATTTGTCAGATGCTTCGACTTGGTACCTACAAAACAAAAATATACAAAGACAAAGACAAATATTTTTTTTTGTATTTTGATTAGAAGTTAGTCAACAACACATATAAAAAATACACAACCAAGGTGCTTGGAGATTCCTCAAGAGCGAACTTAAAGATAGGAAAAAAAGAGGAAGAACCAACCCTAATGTGATCTTGTTATGATCGAGTTGATATGATATGATAGAGGAATCTTAGGGGCAAAAATTTGGGTACAACAATATGTTACGACATCTAATGATAGATAAAACTTAATACATTAAAATTGTAACTTATGTAAAAATAAATTGCAGAATAATAAATAACACAGTTGATTGTTAACACAGTTTGGTGCAACGTCACCTACTCTGAGGGTTATCAAGTCAGGAAGAAAATTCACTATGACAATATTAGTTTAAAGCCTAAATAATCTCAGTTTATAACTTTTCGCCTAACCGCTACCTTGTGAAACGTCTACCTAGAAACCTTCTAGATATGAGATCCCCCTCTCGATTCCTACCAATCACCTCAGTGATAAAATACAGTCACAAACCAGTGACTAGATTCAAAACCAGAAGATTACACTTCCAATAAATAATACTTTGTTTTGCTTAAATTTTTTTTACTGAGAATAATGAACAATACTCAACTCTATGCTTAAAAGCTTCAAGAGTGAGAATAATAACTTGATAAACAATCAAGTAACAATCAATCTACCTCACTGTATCAAAAGATAAATGGGTGACTTACAAAAACACAAGAGACTCTCAAAACCTAAGACTTTAAATTTCTTCTAATTTTTCAATTGTAAAAGACTTAAGTTGCATTAGGTCTAGATTTCTTTTTTAAATACTCCTCAATAGCCCATGGGCTTCGAATCTTCACCCAAATATTTCTTGATCCACAAGCTGATGATTGCACCAATTATGCAGAAAAACTCCTTAAATCTTGGAACAAAACATCAAGTTTCCTAAATTGTCTCAACATCCAATTTTAGAAACTTATGTAGAATTGGAGATTAAATCATTGGATATATATCAATGATTTGCGAAGGTTAAGAAGATTTAAATCATTTAATCTAGATTAAATCTTCTTGACCTACACAAATCATTGAGATATATCCAAAAGAAATATCACAAAATTAAATCGAATATGTCAAGAACTAAAACAACCTGTACTGATGTTCTGGTATAACATGTCACAACATCTGTCTGAACATATGTCTTCAATGTAACCTCACACTCTGTTGTATTAATTTAGTTAATATGTTATGACATCTTGTACAACATCTGTTAAGAACCATGTTTTAAAAAATTGTCGCCAATCTTAAAACCATGGATCTAACAATCTCCCTCTTTGACAAATTTTGGCTAAAACAACCTTAGCATAGTTAAAACTGGAGAGAGAAATAAAACTACAACCATAAAACACATGCTACATGAAAAACATGTAAATTATGTACAAACTGCAAACATAAAAATATGTCAGAAAACATGCAATTACAGAGAGACTCAGTCTCATGCACATCTTCAAAGCTTTAGAAGACAAATGTCAAAACATATGGTCTGACATCACACAACACATCAGACAAGTTCATTACTCCCCCTGTCATACATAATGAATCCTCCCCCTCAAAGGGAAAACCCAAATCACCAAAAAAACCTAAACCTGGACTTCAAGGGGAAAACCCAAATCACAAGAGGCGTAAACTTGAACTATCCAAGTTCACCTATTAGAATAACATGTTACAGAAGCCTCACAAATAACTCAGAACACCAAAGTAATAGATTACAAAAGAGTAACCAGGATTCTCCATAAACACATCAGGTAGGATGTTAGAACATGTGGTTTGACATTATTGCACACAAATAACCAGCAGTGCCAACAGCACCAAACAAGAATGAAAGACTATCTTTCTACCCCTAAATAGTTGTGTTTTACCCAAAAATCCTCCCTTCCATTTTCCTTCAAAGAAATTCTCATGAGGTCCTTATTTGCTCAAGTTGGCTCAAGAATTGATCAGACAAATTCTCCTTCTAAGCAATGGATCCACAACTAGGGTTTGGTATTTCTCAAGGAAGATTGAGTTTTCAAGGTCTAAAGTGGTTTTCATGGTTCTCCATAGATCTTAAAGAATGCTCATACCAAGTTTCAAGTCTTGCATCACAAGTTTGCTCAGTCAATGACTCAGATGACTGAAAGTAAACTATATTGGGTAAAAAGTCAACTGAGGTTAACATACAGTCAAACCTCAAGATTTTTGGGCAACATAAACATTTTGAAGTTATATCCATCATTTGATAAAGGGTTAATAATTATTCCTCAAGAAAAACCCTCAAATCATCAAAGGTCAAAAGTTGTCAAATTAGGGTTTCCTTAGGAGAACTCAACTGAACTTTGACCAAGCATAACTTTCACATGCTTCATCAAATTTTTCCCAACCAAAGCCCATTTTGAATGGAATTCAATTCTCTATAACTTTGTAACTATATGCTCAAGTCCAAAAAATGCATCATTTGAGAGATATAAGCAAATACATTGTAGGTCATTTCAAAAGTCAACAAAAATACACTTTTTGTCAAGGCAACTTATATTAAGATAAAGTCTTCAAAAGCAAAAATGATCAACATAGAGGTTGTAGAGGACATCTTGATATTTCCAAAAAGTCCAATAGAACCTTTAAAAGATAAAAATTGAGTGAGTTATAACCATTGCAATTTTGGAAATTTTGAGCAAATGCATGAAGACCAAATTGAGCAAGCTTGATATTTTGGACTATTGGGCCATGGTTTGAGGTCAAAACGTGTTTTATGCCTTCCATACACCTAAGAATTCATTCATCCACCATTTGGCCTTGTTTTATTTTACCTATTTTATTATTTTTGATTTAATTCATTAATAATACAAGATAATAAGATAAAATTTATATCTTGTTGCACAAGGGTCCAAGCCCATTTGTTTTTGCCCTGAAATTTCTCTATATATTCAGAACTCAAGACAAGAACAAGAGCATGAAATCCTTTCACCACAAAATTGTCAAAATTTTTCAAATATTTTCAAGTACCCTAAAATTCTCAAAACCTTATTATACCACCTTTCACCATAAGCTTGTGATTCTACTCATTTCCACTCACTCCCTGGGTAAGCTTGGATCATTTACAATGACCCAAATGGCCAGAAAACACTCATGCAATCATCACAATTTCATCCATATTTAAATTTCTGCATTTTTTATTTTACTGCATTCTAATGTTTACTAATGTTTGCTATGTGTTCATGAGGTCTAATAATGTTGAATAGAGCAATCGCATGAGTCCCATGCATGCTAGACTGCAAAATACCATGCTTGATCTGATTGGCTCTACTTGCTTCGAAACTCATGATCCAAGGACTTTTATCCAAAACTAAGTCCATATTTGGATTCAGGAGGGTTGAATTAAGGTGGATATGATGTCTTGGATCATTAACCATTTGAATTTCACAGATTCAAGAAAATAGGTCGCAGGAGAAAACGACCGGAGCTAGGGCTCCGACGCTTCTTTGGCCAATGTATTTTGTTTTATATTATATTTGTTTTGTTTAATTATAGGAACAGATGAAACAACCACCCTAGTGGCAAGAGCGCGCGTGATAAGACATTGGTACTGAAGGGCTTGGGTTCGATCCAGCCTTTTGACACTTTTTTTCTTCATATTTCTCATATATTTTGCAGGTGGATGATAAAACATGTTGAATGCGTATCCTAGTACAGGCGCACACTTTGCTCAGTTGGTGTGCATGCTGCTTGGAGATGCAGGGGGCGTGGGTTCAACACCCATCCCCAACATTCTTTTTTCTCTATTTTCTACTAACATTATTTTCTTTTTTTCTTAACCCTAATTTTTTTAATTAACCATAATTATTTTTTAATCAACATTAAAATAAATTAGGTTTAGTTTTCTTTCTCATAAATTAACTTTGATTTTTATTTATTAAAATTACTTAGGATGATTAATCTCGATTAATTTATTTACTTAACTTTTTCGATTAATTAAAATCAACCTAGACTTTAGGGTTTGTTTAATTTAATCACTTAATCTATTTTTTAATCAATTAGGTTTAGGTTAAATCATAAATTATTTTTCATCAAACAATTCCCCATTTTTCTGTTTCGCGCTTTATTATTTTCCATTAGTTTTCCTATTATGTAATTGCTACAGAATGTAATAACTTAAATTGGGGTTTTGGTTTCTTTCTTTCCCCAATTTTTTGTGGTTTTGTACCCCCTTCCTTGAAGCTTTGTAATAGCGTAGGACATTTAATTTCTGTCTTTACTGCTTTCCTTATAATTGTCTAGTTTAATAGGATTGTATGACAAGACATAAAATGAAACATTAGATAACCCTAAATCCAAGATTAAATAACTGAATTCAACACATTATTCACACACTCACCTCTAGGGTAACCTCACTTGTTGCCTTTCGGAAAATACAGTCATGTCCCTTGAACGTGGGGACGCTTTAGCAAAGACCCTCGATACAAAATATCATAGTCCCTCGATGACCCTTCGATGCTGCCTTCGATAAACGATCTTAGTTCCTTGTGATAAAATTGCTAAAGCGACCTAAAAGTTGCCTTTATGATTGTACAATGACCCACACCTATCCCTTCACATCCAACGGTAAAGGCTTCCTACTAACTAATGGTAGGATAACACTATCTAAGGAGGATAAAAATAAAACGAAAGACTTTTGAGTAAGGGTAGAATACTGTTAATCGCTTGCTCACTAAAACAAAACATTTTCACAAACACTTTTCTCTGAAATATTTTCAAAACAAACAATTTGTATTCATTCTTACTGATACGAGAATCATTACAAAGTTTGTCGCAATTAGGCATTTTCAAAATATTTTTTCAAACACACATGACACAAATCATTTCAAACAAAGTGAGGTAGCGATTAAGAGCCCGTAGATAAATATGGATGAAAAGGGTGCTAACACCTTCCCTTTTTATAACTTACCCCCTGAACTCAAAATCTATCAAAGGTCTTTCCCGTTCTTTTCACCTTTCCTAAATATTGGATAAAAGAAAAGTCGATGGTGACTCTTGCTATCTGTAACATTTGTGATAAAACAAAAAACAAGTAAGTTCTCCCCGTATTACAGAACTAGCGACTATGTCGGGGAGAACTAAAAGTGGGGTTACCTTAGAGTTAGATCACTTTTAAATGCTTTCCTTGTTTGATTTGTCTGATTTATTTTTAAATGGTGTTTGGGTTATTTCTTGCAAAGATCCTATACCCGGATCTGGGGAATATTTTAGGTAAGTAGCAATAGATCATGGAAACTACACAACGTACACCGATATGATTGAGATGATGGCTATGTTAGTGCGACACATTGGTTTGTACTGGTATCCCTCGAGTCAGTCGGGGAGCATACTAGGCTATCGCGTGGTCATAAGAACTAACTGACCTTAGAACCTTAATTGACCCAACTTATCCATTAGAAGGTAGTGAAATGTATGACTTTAGTGCAGTCCGATGTAGGTTGATACTTGTGATACGGTGGCGGAACCGACTGTTTTTACTGGTTTGCGTTTTGCATTTTTTGTTTGCAAAATGTCGCGGTAAGCAAGAGTCGCCACCGACTTTTATTTCATCCAACAAAGGAAAAGGAAAAAGAACAGAAAAAACCTTTTTCGAGATTTATGAGTACGGGGGGTAGATTATAGAAATGGAAGGTGTTAGAACCCTTTCTATCCATGGTTTTCCATGTGCTCTTAGGTACTTGCTCATCTTTTTTTAAAATTGCTTGGGTGTGCTTGTTTTAAAAAAGTTTTACTTCGTTATAACCCTTGTATCAGTCCTCAAGGGTGTGACAAAGTTTGTTTTGAAAATTTGTTTTGAAAGGTGTTTGTGTGAAAAGTTTTTTTGAGCAAGTACTTAAGATTTTACCTACTCGAAAAAAGGTTGTTTATTCTCATTTCCTTTAGACAGTGTTATCCTACTATTAAGGAGTAGGTAGCCCCGTAATTGGAGTTTGTAAGGGACGTTCGAAAGGGACAAGTACAGTCACCAGAGCAATGGGTAGGAAATCTTAGTAGTAACCCTAGAGTCTTAAGATCTTTCTGAGGCAACATTTCCGAGGCAATATTTTCGAGGCAACATTCGAATGGGACATTTGATCTTTTAGACAAGAGGGCAACCACTAAAATCTCCTATGCTTAATGACTGTTTTACCGAAGGCAACCGAAGTGAGGCAAACCCTAGGAGTGAATATGTGCATGTGAATTTTTCAGTTAATTAGTCTTTGCACATTAGGTGATCTACCATTTTAATTTTCAAGCATCTTTCCACACAATCCTATTAACCATGCATCTAACAGTTAAATATTTGCAGGAATTTAAAGTGCGAGAAAATAAACCTAGCTATTACAAGGCTTTGGGGAGGGGGATTAATTACATAACAAAAAATTGGGGATTAAACGGTAAATGAAAACCCTAATTTAAAGTTATTACAAACCCAGGGCAGTTACAAAATTATAAAAAAGAAAAGTAATCAAAACGCACGGAGAATTAAATGCGAGGACGATAATTAATAACTTAAAACCCTAATTGAGAGAAAAAGTATTTTTTTGTGCATTTTTAATTGAGAAAAAAATTTAATTGCAAATTAATTAAACCCTCATTTCTAATTATTTTAATTAAAAAAAGAAATTAAATTAACCTAATTTTCTAATTAAATTAAATTAATTAAAGAAATAAGTATTTTATGAGAAAAATGATTTTTGTGTTTTTTTAATTTAAAAAAAATAATTTTGTGTTAATTAAAAAAGAAAATGATTAATGAAATAAATAAAAAATTGAAAAATTGAAAAAAGAAAGAATTGGGCCTGTGCTGAATAGTAAGGCTGGGGGGTGCATTGCTGGAAAACATCCTGGCCCATTAGTGCTGAAGCCCAGTCAGCGTTGGATTATGTGTGACGTTGACTTGAAGGTGCATCATGGTCCTTCATTGTTGAGCGCTACATCTGGCCGAGTGATGCATCAAGTGGGTGGACGCTAGGAGTGTATGGAAGGCGCTTGAAGGATTGATGCACTAGATATGTGGTTAGAAATTGAGAAAATAATGAAAATGGCTTGGACCTGGGATCGAACCCAGGTCCTTATGCTTACCACTGAATGCCCTTGCCAGCTACTCTGCTGTGACTAGTTGTTAGAACAGTGAAAGCAAAAGATAATATGAAAAACAAGGTAAGTGAATCAGAAAATGTGCGAGATTCAAATGACCCAATGGTTGGCTGCCACATATCTTCTTCTTCCTGGAACCGTCGCGTTAGACATCAGATCTATACCTACAGACACCTTCCGACGCTATAAGCCTGCAATATCTCAAAACATAATACAAGCATGATAAATCACTTATGACTACATTGATCATATCATTTTGACCTCACGAACATGATGGATGGCACCCTTTATTTAGGCTAATTTCAGCTGTGGACAAAAACCCTAAAAGGAACGTGAAAACCCTAGCAATGGCAATTTCACATATATACGTCAAAACTTCAATTAAACTATTCAGTCAGCTTGCAAACATGTCCAAGATCACAAATATGTCAATCAAATGTGCTAATAATGTAGGAATTACAGTAATCTATTTTGAAAAAGTGGGCAAACCGTATGAGTTATAGCTCGTGTTTATGGATGCTCCAAGCCATGCAAATGATTGGGATAACTTCAGTGCATGCCCAAGATGCGATTGCTGGCCTCAAATTGCTTTGAAAGGTCATGTGGAGTGAAAAACGAGTCACACTTTTTGTCAAGATTTTTGAGTTTGTTCTTGCTCTTTCACGACTGCCAACCCTTCTTTTATGCTTTGTACTTGTTCATTATATATGCTAGAATGAATTGGGGTTGCAAAACAAATTGGATCTTGAAGTTTTGATGAGATTTGGTTTGATTCTTTAGCCATATGCAAACTTTCCAAATTGAGCCAAATTATCCCATTTTTTTACCAATCATTCTGGATTCGATTTGGTCTTGATATCTCTGCATAATTTGATTGAAATCCTGTCCAAAAATCAAATCAAAACATATCTTTGATATTATTTACCAATTATTTGATTTAATTTTTAATTAATAAAAAATCAAAATAAAATTGAAAATGAAGCAAATAACATGTGGATAAGTAATTGGGTCTTGGACCATGTTATAAGTGAGGTGCAAGCATAAAAAGTTAGGCCCATTTGGTAAAAAATGTAATTTTGAGCCCATTTGACTTTTGGCAATTTTGTAAAAAAGGTCAACTTTGACAAGATATATCTCCTCCAATTTTAACCCTAGAGAGGTGTTCTTTGAATTTTTAGAAATCTTAGGATGTCCCCTAAGCAAACCTTTTTGTCTCATTTCAATTTGGTCTTCCATGTTCATGTAAGAAGCTTTGACCTAAAAGGTGTTTTTATTGACTTTTCAAAAAGACCTATAATGTAGAAATTCATTTCTTTTGATGAGTGCATATTTTGAACTTGTGGGATAAATATGAGTTGTAGGGAATTGCATCCTCTTAAAAATGAGCCTTGGATGGAAAGTTTCTGATAAAGTATGTGGAAGTTATGCTTGGTCAAAGTTTGGTTGACTTTTCCTAAGAAACCCTAATTTAGCAACTTTTGGGTTTTGATGAATTTAGGGCATTCCTTGAAGAATCATGATCAACCCTTGATAAAATGATGGATATCACTTCAAAATGTTGATGTTGGCCAAAAATATTGAAGTTTGACTGTATGTGGGCCACAATTGACTTTTGACCTAATATAGTCGATTCTCAAGCATTTGAGCAGTTGAATGAGCAACCTTCTTGTGCAATGCTTGAAATTTGACATGGAGGGTCTTGAGAACATATTAGAACCATGGAGAGAATATGAAGTCTTTGGATTTCACCCATCTTGATGAAAATGGAAACCCTAGTTTAAGATATATTGCCTTAGGAGAGAGTTTGTCTGGTCAACTCTTGAGCAACCTTGAGCAAATTGAGAATCTCTAGGAGTATGTTTTGAGTAAAATGAGAGGGAAAATTTTAGGGTACAACAGCTGCCCCTGTTTAATCTTCTTAAACCTGAGGATGTAGATTGGCTTTCTGCCTTCGTAATCTAAAGGTGGAAGTTGATTGAACACTAGAGTGCCCAGAAATTTGCACTCGTATGAAGTGATACTTGATTTGTGATATCGGAAATGGGCTTATCGATGCCATTTGGAAGTTGCTAGAGAATTTTCAGAGATGGGCTTAAGTATGCCATTCAGTATGTGATAGAGTACCGTCGCAGATGGGCTTAAAGATGCCATCTAGAGGATGTTGATTTCCTGAGATATTCTTTTGATGAGAGTCCCTGCTCTTGTCGTTGAGGAGGAATCTGTTGAGGAATGTTGGTATCTGTCTTGGGAGAAATAGAACTTTAGGAGCTTCAGTTGTCCGTTACTCTACTGGGGAATTAACTCCGGAGGTGAATTGCATATCTGGTCAGTGTACAGGCTGAATCGCGACTTACTGGGGAAAGGTGAAATTTATCGAAACTGGTCGGGTCCAGGTCTTACAGTGTTATAAACTGTTGTCTGGAGATAAGAGAGAAGAAACCTGGATGGTAAGGTTACTTTGAAATGAAAGCCTGGATAGTAGGGCTTCGAGATGAAAGCCTGGATAGTAGGGCTGTGAGAAGGAACCTGGGTCGTAGGGTTACTTCTAAATGAAAGCCTGGATAGTAGGGTTGTGAGAAGGAACCTGGATAGTAGGGTTACTTCGAAATGAAAGCCTGGATAGTAGGGCTGTGAGAAGGAACCTGGATAGTAGGGTTACTTCGAAATAAAAGCCTGGATAATAGGGCTGTGAGAAGGAACCTGGATAGTAGAGTTACTTCAATATGAAATCCTGGATAGTAAGGCTGTTAGAAGGAACCTGGATAATAGGGTTACTTCAATATGAAAGTGTGATACAGTGGGAGAACTGACTTGAAGTTTTGCGTTTGTTTTTGCAAATGTTTCGGTTGAGCAAGAGTCGCCACCGACTTTTTATTTTATCCTAAGGAAATGTTAAAAAGCACAGCAAAAACCTTTTGAGATGTTTTCTTGGGTTCGGGGGGTAGATTATGAAAAAGGAAGGTATTAGCACCCTTTTCATCCATGGTTATCCATGGGCTCTTAGTTACTTGGTTTTTTAGATCACTTGCCTTGATTTTCGATTGCTTGAAAATGGTGTGTGGGCGTGTTTTGAAAATGTTTTTGAAGAGATGCCTTGTCTTAGGCGACCAATGTATTCGACTCGTGTTTGAGTGTTTTACAAAAGTGTGTATCTTTTCGAAAAGATGTTTCAAATGTTTTTTGAGAGTTTGTTTGAAAGTATGTATGGAGTGTGGTTTTTGAAAAGAAGGCAAGTGTTTTTTGTAAGTTGATCTCAAGTAACTAAGAGTTTTGTCTACCCTATTGTACTCAAAGGTTTTCTCTATGTTTTCAACCCCTTTTTGACAATTTTGTTCCACCATTGAATTTGATGGACAATCTTGCATTTAGGATGTTTAACGGGACGGGCGCGGGTCATCGTATGGACCATGAATGCAATGGTGCCAAGTGTCTTTGGCAATTTGCTTTGAAGGGACTATGATCATTCTGTTTAGGCAACTTTCGAAAGCGTCATCGAGGGACTTATGATCATTTTGAATTCGTTTTGCCAAAGAAACTTGACGTGCAAGCATGGCCCATTTTGGAAGGCAACATGTGGGATTACCCTAGAGGGTGCAAGTGTGATTGTGTATTGATTTCATGTATTTGTCTTGTATTAGGTTATCTAGCGTTTGATTTTATGTACATGCAAACCCTAGGTCTAACCATGGTATAATTGAAAGCGGTAAATTGCAAGAATTTAAAGTCTACGCTATTACAAAATAAGTATCCGGGAGTGGGGGTACAAATTTACGAATGGGGATGAGACTTTAGGAATGTAATGTCCAATAAGTTACAACCAAATCGAATCGGTCAAATGTAAATGTAACGAATATCAATGTATAAGATAAGCAAATGTGTATAGGGGCAATGTAAACGTATTGTGTAAGTGTACGTGTATACGTGTATGTATATTTGTATATGTAATTATTTACAGGTGCGAAATGTGAAATTAATGTATTATTAAGGTATGGTTGATTTAAAGAATTAAATGTTTGTTTAATTAATCCTTGTAATCTTGTATATTTTTAATATGTACAAAAAAGAATGTTTTGATTAAATGTTTTAAGTTCTAATTATGTATATAAAAAAAGTATTTTTATTTGTTATGTACAAAAAGTATTTTAATTAAATGTTTTAAAGTTTATGTATATTGAAAAATATATTTTAAAAGTGTTAAAGTATTAATGTATTGTTGTATTAATCTTAAGAAAAATTATATATTTATGTATAAATAGAAAATTTTCATTAAATACCTTAAATTATATTATGTACAAAGAATGGTATTTTAGTTAAAAGAAAAAGGTTTTACATTTTAATTGTATTGTGTAATAAAAAATGTATTTCATTTATTAAAAAATAAAAATATTTTGATGTCAATAAATAATAAAATAAAGGGTTTTGTTAATTTAAATGTATAAGAAAAGAAAATGATGTTTAAAAAGAATTGGAAACAAAAATCAGAAATGGGCTCAAGTGTGGGGTTATGGCCCAAATAGATGAAAAATGAGGGGGGGTGTATGAAGGGAAAACAAAAAGGCTTGGGCGTGGTTGAAAAGGGCAAGGCCCAGCATGCTTGAAACAAGTTTTAGGGTTCATTGTTTTTCTGTTCATTTGGGACATACGCTTAGGGTTTGGAAGGAGCAGCGGCGGCGTCCACTTGTCTCGTTCGTCTTCATTCCTTTGGCCATGGTTGTTTGAGCATCATCTCTTCGCCTAAGCCTTCAGCGTTTCCTTCGCCTTCTTTCCCTCTCCATGGTTCAGTGAAGCTCAAAAAAGGGTAATCCTCTTGCTTTGTTTGAACGCATTTAGGGTTTGAATCCCTCTTATATGTTACTGTTTACTGCTTTTTTGATTAAGTGTTTGACTTTGTTTGTTTAACGAGGATGAAAAAGGGATGAGAAGAGAGATGTTTTACCTTGACAGAGGGGAGGAAGAAGATGGAGGAGACGCGTAGGAGGCTTAGTGGTGAAGGGGTTGCACGAGGAAGCTAGCTTTTTGGTGACCCTGGTTAGGTTTTGTGATGTTTACCCTGAAAACCCTTATATCTTCTTTATCTCTTCTCCTTGTTGGCTTGCCTTTGTTGCCTTTTTGATTTGCTTTGTATGATGCCCTGTGATGAGTACTCCTCTGAGGGCCTGCCTTGAATGTGCTTCTTTGCCCCTTCTCTGAGTTGCCTTGAATATGCTTCTCGTTTGTTTATGCTGCCTTGAATATACTGAGATTGATGCCTTTGAACGTTTGTTGCCTGTGATGAAAATTTATGAGGCCTGATGCTTGATCATTCCTTTGAACATGCTATGGTTGAAACATTGTTTTGACTAGCTGGACTTCTTCTTCTTTCCTTTTGCAGATGAATAATTAAAATGGAGCACTGGAGCGAGTGATAGCAGATGAAGAATTGAAGAATAGAAAATGTTTAGGATAGTTTTCTTTTTATTTAATTTTAAATTAATGTAAAATCATTGTTGTAAATAAATTATAAACAATAATTGTACGAATAATTTAAAAATAAATAAAAGTTTTTATTATCCAATTAATTCTATTTCCTCCTTTATTGTTTATTTATTATTTAAAATTCTTTGAATTAAAACAATTGAAAAATAAATTCCAATCACTTAATCTCAGAATAATAAATAATTTAAATAAACAATGCCATAGCAATTTGATCAGTTAAACCTGGCATTTCCTACATCCAAAGCAAAGCAACAGTTAATCAAAACAACTGATCAGGCGCATTCCCTTTTCACTGATTTCTTACCAAACACTGTAAATCCAAACTGAATGTATCTTTGACTGGTTCAATCAAACAAACGTGAATTCAAACCAAATGCCTTCTTTTACTGATTAACTCAAACAATGCGAATTCAACCCAAATCTCGGAATAACTTGCAAAGTGCTGTAGAATTTAAATCCTTCTGAGAACGTGCCCACAAAACCCTAATTCCTGATTAAATGCCAAAGAATGTTCGCCTGATCGAAATTGAGCCAAAGTCAACCAAAACCCTAAGCCAACTTTGTGAAACATTCCAGAGTCCTGAAAAATCAATAAAACCCTAATTGCGTCTGACTGACGAGAAAAGTCCATTTGACCGATTCTTGAGCCAATCTGAAAAATCAGGAAACGCCTGAAGCTGTAATTTCTTGTGAAAAAATGCGAGGGCAAATTTTGGGGTACAACAGTTGCCCCTGTTCAATCTTCTTGAACCTGAAGAGTTAGATTGGCAAGTTTGCCTTTCGCGACTTGAAGGTAAAAGAAGATTGGACACTAAAGTACCCATAAAATTTGCACTCGGCGGTGTGATGGTAGAGGTGAATGGGCTTAAAGATGCCATTTGGTGATGGGCTTAAAGATGCCATCAGGGAATGGGCTTAAAGATGCCATTTGGTGACTGCTGGTAGGAGGATGGGCTTAAATATGCCATCTGGAAATGGGCTTAAAGATGCCATTTGGTGATGTTGAACTGTATGTCAATGGTGAGTGGACGAGTATCAGAAAGGCACCCATGTTTTGGAACATCTCTGAGTTGGGGGTCCGAGCAAGCAATAGATTGACATCCACGTTTTAGAGAATCCGTAAACTATTTTCAGGAGTTGAGATTGAATAAGCAATAGAGCCACATCCGTTGTTGAGAAGCGTCCGTAAACTGTTTTCAAAAGTTGGCATCTGAACAAGTGATAGATTAACATCCGTTACTGGAGAATCCGTGAACTATTTTCAGAAGTTTGAGAGGAGTCTGAACAAGTGATAGGTTAACATCCGTTACTGGAGAACCCGTGAACTGTTTTCAGAAGTCTTGAAGTTGAATAAGCAATAGAGCAGCATCCGTTGTTGGGAAGCGTCCGTAAACTGTTTTCAAAAATTGCATCTGAACAAGTTGGTAGATTAACATCCGTTGTTGGGAAGAATCCGTAAACTGTTTTCAGAAGTCTTGATGTTGAATAAGCAATAGAGCAACATCCGTTGTTAGGAAGCGTCCGTAAACTATTTTCAAAAATTGCATCTGAACAAGTTGGTAGATTAACATCCGTTGTTGGGAAGAATCCGTAAACTGTTTTCAAAAATTGCATCTGAACAAGTTGGTAGATTAACATCCGTTGTTGGGAAGAATCCGTAAACTGTTTTCAGAAGTCTTGAAGTGGAACCGGTGTAGGGCTTCCTGAGGATGAGTTCGTGTAAAACTGCATCTGGATGGATCTGGAATAAGTATCAGAATGTCGTCGTGTCCGGGTCATATCTGAACTATTTCTGGATGAATCTCGGAAGATGATCTTTGTCTGTCGACTGATCTTTCCTGAAAAGGTAAAGGGTTAGTTGCATGCAATGTTATGATGCATGATGCAATGTATGTGACATCAATGTTTATAACATGAACGTGATGAATGTGCATGTAAGCTGATGAGCTATCTTGCTGAGGATAAATGAATCCTGGATGGCTGCAGATAAAAGAATCTTGACTGCTGCCTGGGAGAATAATTCTTTGGCTGCTGCTGTGGAGGGCAAGAGTCTTCAATTGTTGAAAATGAGAAGTCTTGGGACCACTGTTGGGAGAATCAGAAGCTTGGGTTGTATGCCAAACTACTGGGGTCTTCCGGTTTTGAGGAGATCTGTGTAGGATTTCCTGATGATGCGTCTATGTAAAACTGCATCGGATTTTTGAACACTTTTGACATTCGAATGCCCCAAGTGGTGATGTAGATAATTTACTGGCTTGTTATAGGTGTTGGTCTACAATCGGTCGTTCAAAGATGTTTTCCTGGCTTGTTACAGGTGTTGACCTGGAATTCTTCAGACGTGCCCTGGCTAGATCGAGTCTGGAAATAGTCGTCAACAGATATGCCCTGGCTGGATACAGGAGTCAAATCTGGAAACTCTTCAGACGTGCCCTGGCTAGATACAGGAATCGAGTCTGGAAATGTGATAGTCAACAGATATGCCCTGGCTGGATACATGAATCGAATCTGGAAATAGTCGTCAACAGATATGCCCTGGCTAGATACATGAATCGAATCCTCAAACTCTTTAGACGTGCCTTGGCTAGATACAAGAATCGAGTCTGGAAATGTGATAGTCAACAGATATGCCCTGGCTGGATACAGGAATCAAATCTGGAAATAGTCGTCAACAGATATGCCCTGGCTGGATACAGGAATCGAATCCTCAAACTCTTCAGACGTGCCCTGGCTAGATACAGGAATCGAGTCTGGAAATAGTCGTCAACAGATATGCCCTGGCTGGATACAGGAATCGAATCTGGAAACTCTTCAGACGTGCCCTGGCTAGATACAGGAATCGAGTCTGGAAATGTGATAGTTAACAGATATGCCCTGGCTGGATACAGGAATCGAATCCTCAAACTCTTCAGACGTGCCCTGGCTAGATACAGGAATCGAGTCTGGAAATGTGATAGTTGATTTGTTGAACACTTTTGACACTCGAATGCCCCAAGTGGTGATGAAGGAGTCTTGAATCAGATTACTCTGCATATTGAGAGATTTCTTGAAATCTTGACTGGACTGCCCCAGGTTAACTGGATTTTGAAAGATTTGTTGGACCTTGACTGGACTGCCCCAGGTTAATTGGATGGTGCTAAGTCATGCCCCTTGTTGATAGGATATTTGTGATGGAAGTGTTATCCTCTCGAAGTGATTTTGCTTACTGAGAGAGTTTTCGTTCCTCCGAACGTTCGTTGTATGAAATTCTTCGCCGTTAAACAAAAAGCCAAATGCAGACAGTGATATTCAAACAATGCAAAGTTTACGTTTGTCTCGAAGTTTTGAAGAATGCGTTTTTAGCAGAAAACTTTTTATAAGACAGATCAACACAAGATTTAGAGCAAAGCCCTACAGGAGTCAGGATACCTTTTGTAACAGTATGCTTTCGAACTAACCCATGCTTCAATTAGGACTTTTGAAGGGTTGTAACGTGGCTTTGGTTCACGGTTTAAGAAACAAAGGATAAAGGCTCAAAGTATATTTTTACCCACCCGCTCTTCGTGATGTTCTTCAACCTAAGCTCAGTTAATTGTGCGTCACACTCTGTTTTGAGTTTGGAACGACTTTTGGGCGATGGTTCACCAGTTGAATTTGGGGAGACAGTCATCATCTCCTCTTTTCTTTTTCAACATCTCTCATGTTGTTGAGGATTTTGTAACGACCTCACTATTTTGATTTTGATTTGTTATCCCTAACTTTTGCCTGACTGTTCCCATTTTCGAGATTACAGTCAGCGGGATGCCCCATCTTTCTTAAGCCTCCTTTACAGGTTTTGGCTCAGTGGGCTTTTTCTCTTTTGAGAGATTGACTGTCTATGTGATAGGGAACCACCCTTGTCTATTGATTCCAAAGGAATGCTTTTCTTGTCATTCGTCGTTCGTTGTGTTACGAACTGAGAGCTTGCGACTTTAATGCGCATCTTCTCTTGAATTAACTGAGAGACTACCCTGCCCCAGGTTTATATCAAAGGTTTCGATTGTTTAGAACAGAAAACTCCTACTTCTTTGGCTCGAAGGGGTTGACTAGGGATTAACTTCCTTATAACTCCAGTGTTTGGGATTTGAAAGAAATGCATGTACATCATCAGCAAGGTCTGTTCAAAAGCATACTGTATAAGATCATGGTATTGTTTCGTCATCCTCCCTCTAAAGGCTTACAACTTTTCATCAAGAGTCAAATATCATAAAGAAAAGCATAAGAGTAGTGAAACGAATGGATGAATTCAAGACAAACATATGCAATGCATTAATGAAAACAGAGTTTAACATCAACAGATAATTGTTTGACAGCAAAAGAAATTACAACTTTGAAAATTCAAAAAGAAGCAAAAGTCTTTCAGCTTGAGCTTCGTCACTTCAAGTGGAGAACCCTTTAACGGAAGATTTTCATCTCGCCGTCTGGCATGAATTCCAGCACCCCAATGTCGATCAGATCTTGAATCTTGTTCTTCAGGGCCCAACAGTCGTTGGTGTCGTGTCCCGGGCTGTAGGAATGGTAAACACAAAATGCGTCGGGACGATAGTTAGGAGAGGAGGTATTGAGCTTCTGAGGAGGATCCTTTAGGGTGAGCAAGTTGACCTCCAACAGGCGCTTCAGTATGAAGAATGATGGTATTTCAGTCTCCGTGAACTGTCTTCCCGACGTTTCTTGCTTACGCTGATTACCCCGTTGACGCTGGCGAGGTTGTTGATGGGCTTGTGACCCTGAAGCAAGCGAAGGAGCCTTCCCCTTGTCTTCTTGAGTGGATGGAGGCTGAGCGGTGACTTGCTCTTCAACCTCAGATGCTTGCCCCAATTGGTTACTTGGAAGCAGTTGGCGGACAAGAACTCTGAGTTCCTCTTGTCTTTGAGATAGGTCTTGGATGAGAGCCATCTGGCCCACCAACTGTCTCATCACTTGGGTCCTCAAGGTTGTCAGATCAAACTGCAGCTCCGCAAGCTGATCACTCCTGGCATTGTTGGAATTCTCCAAGCCCTTTGTGAGGAGAGCTTTCATCTCTTCTTGCCCCAGAGACAAGTTCAGGAACATCTCTTGCAGCTGAGCAGTCTGGTCTTGGATGTCTTTGACAGACCTTTCTAGAGCCATCTCTTGCTGAAATAAACAGCAGGAGAGTAAGGAAACCTGAAAAAGGAAAGACTGTCAAAATGTAATGCATGATATGTGGATGCATGCTTTCAAGGATCTCTTGGGGTAAACACAAGAAAATGTTAGAGGTTGAACTTTGCTCTTGGATTGGAGATCTTCGCACCGATGGATGTCTTTCCACGAGAATCAAGCTCACCATGTCAAGTGGGTCATCACCACTAATTCAAGTTGTTGCACTTGATCTTTGATTGGAGGGCTTTGTATCGATGGATGTCTTTCCACGAGAATCAAGCTCACCATGTCGAGTGGGTCATAGCCACTGATTCAAGTTGTTGTACTTGATCTTTGATGGCATTTGTTTAGAGGAGAAACCTCTTGCCCCTTGGTAGATGTCTGGTTCAACGTAACACTGCATCAAAAGAACCCTCGAGATCCTTGAAATGGTTATTGAAAATGCTATGGTATGATGTCATGATGTCATGTACATGTATGAGAAAAACAAGTAAGTGTATATACAGGCAAACATATTCACACAAAGCAAACAAGTCCTTAGGTTTAGGCTTGCATGGGGTTCAAGTACTACCCTCTTTCAGTTTCGTTGGTTAAAACCTGTCCTATCAAAAGTAACCGGGTTCTAGAGGATCTCAAATCATTGGCTACCCTCGATCGGTCATAACTCCAACATCGCTATCTTTTCTTGCGGCCGGAACCATCGCGAGAGTTTAGCCTCAATGAGTGTAGCATACTGCTACTGTTCTAATGGCCAAGTTGGGTCAATTTAGGGTTCTAAGGTCGGTTGGTGCTTAATGACTCCTTGGAAGACCCATATTCTCCCCGTTTCAACACGAGGGATATCGGTACAGACCAAGGCGCCACACCAATGTAGCCACTGCTTCACCCATGTCGGTATACGCCAGACAGGTCCCTCACAGATTATGCTACCTAAAAGGGTATTCCCCAGATCCGGGTTAGGATCTATGAAACTCCGATACAAAGCCCACAAATGTAAAAGCAAACAAAGCAAATCAATTGAAAACAAAGGTGATCTAAACCCTAAGGTAACCCCACTTTGAGTAGTACTCCCCAGCAGAGTCGCCAGTTCTGTGATACGGTGGGAGAACTGACTTGAAGTTTTGCGTTTGTTTTCGCAAATGTTTCGGTTGAGCAAGAGTCGCTACAGAATTTTTATTTTATCCTAAGGAAAGGTTAAAAAGCACAGCAAAAACATTTTGAGATGTTTTCTTGGGTTCGGGGGGTAGATTATGAAAAGGGAAGGTATTAGCACCCTTTTCATCCATGGTTATCCATGGGCTCTTAGTTACTTGGTTTTTTAGATCACTTGCCTTGATTTTCGATTGCTTGAAAATGGTGTGTGGGCGTGTTTTGAAAATGTTTTTGAAGAGATGCCTTGTCTTAGGCGACCAATGTATTCGACTCGTGTTTGAGTGTTTTACAAAAGTGTGTATCTTTTCGAAAAGATGTTTCAAATGTTTTTTGAGAGTTTGTTTGAAAGTATGTATGGAGTGTGGTTTTTGAAAAGAAGGCAAGTGTTTTTTGTAAGTTGATCTCAAGTAACTAAGAGTTTTGTCTACCCTATTGTACTCAAAGGTTTTCTCTATGTTTTCAACCCCTTTTTGACAATTTGTTCCACCATTGAATTTGATGGACAATCTTGCGTTTAGGATGTTTAACGGGACGGGCGCGGGTCATCGTATGGACCATGAATGCAATGGTGCCAAGTGTCTTTGGCAATTTTCTTTGAAGGGACTATGATCATTCTGTTTAGGCAACTTTCGAAAGCGTCATCGAGGAACTTATGATCATTTTGAATTCGTTTTGCCAAAGAAACTTGACGTGCAAGCATGGCCCATTTTGGAAGGCAACATGTGGGATTACCCTAGAGGGTGCAAGTGTGATTGTGTATTGATTTCATGTATTTGTCTTGTATTAGGTTATCTAGCGTTTGATTTTATGTACATGCAAACCCTAGGTCTAACCATGGTATAATTGAAAGCGGTAAATTGCAAGAATTTAAAGTCTACGCTATTACAAAATAAGTATCCGGGAGTGGAGGTACAAATTTACGAATGGGGAAGAGACTTTAGGAATGTAATGTCCAATAAGTTACAACCAAATCGAATCGGTCAAATGTAAATGTAACGAATATCAATGTATAAGATAAGCAAATGTGTATAGGGGCAATGTAAAGGTATTGTGTAAGTGTACGTGTATACGTGTATGTATATTTGTATATGTAATTATTTACAGGTGCGAAATGTGAAATTAATGTATTATTAAGGTATGGTTGATTTAAAGAATTAAATGTTTGTTTAATTAATCCTTGTAATCTTGTATATTTTTAATATGTACAAAAAAGAATGTTTTGATTAAATGTTTTAAGTTCTAATTATGTATATAAAAAAAGTATTTTTATTTGTTATGTACAAAAAATATTTTAATTAAATGTTTTAAAGTTTATGTATATTGAAAAATATATTTTAAAAGTGTTAAAGTATTAATGTATTGTTGTATTAATCTTAAGAAAAATTATATATTTATGTATAAATAGAAAATTTTCATTAAATACCTTAAATTATATTATGTACAAAGAATGGTATTTTAGTTAAAAGAAAAAGGTTTTACATTTTAATTGTATTGTGTAATAAAAAATGTATTTCATTTATTAAAAAATAAAAATATTTTGATGTCAATAAATAATAAAATAAAGGGTTTTGTTAATTTAAATGTATAAGAAAAGAAAATGATGTTTAAAAAGAATTGGAAACAAAAATCAGAAATGGGCTCAAGTGTGGGGTTATGGCCCAAATAGATGAAAAATGAGGGGGGGTGTATGAAGGGAAAACAAAAAGGCTTGGGCGTGGTTGAAACGGGCAAGGCCCAGCATGCTTGAAACAAGTTTTAGGGTTCATTGTTTTTCTGTTCATTTGGGACATACGCTTAGGGTTTGGAAGGAGCAGCGGCGGTGTCCACTTGTCTCGTTCGTCTTCATTCCTTTGGCCATGGTTGTTTGAGCATCATCTCTTCGCCTAAGCCGTCAGCGTTTCCTTCGCCTTCTTTCCCTCTCCATGGTTCAGTGAAGCGCAAAAAAGGTTAATCCTCTTGCTTTGTTTGAACGCGTTTAGGGTTTGAATCCCTCTTATATGTTACTGTTTACTGCTTTTTTGATTAAGTGTTTGACTTTGTTTGTTTAACGAGGATGAAAAAGGGATGAGAAGAGAGATGTTTTACCTTGACAGAGGGGAGGAAGAAGATGGAGGAGACGCGTAGGAGGCTTAGTGGTGAAGGGGGTTGCACGAGGAAGCTAGCTTTTTGGTGACCCTGGTTAGGTTTTGTGATGTTTACCCTGAAAACCCTTATATCTTCTTTATCTCTTCTCCTCGTTGGCTTGCCTTTGTTGCCTTTTTGATTTGCTTTGTATGATGCCCTATGATGAGTACTCCTCTGAGGGCCTGCCTTGAATGTGCTTCTTTGCCCCTTCTCTGAGTTGCCTTGAATATGCTTCTCGTTTGTTTATGCTGCCTTGAATATACTGAGATTGATGCCTTTGAACGTTTGTTGCCTGTGATGAAAATTTATGAGGCCTGATGCTTGATCATTCCTTTGAACATGCTATGGTTGAAACGTTGTTTTGACTAGCTGGACTTCTTCTTCTTTCCTTTTGCAGATGAATAATTAAAATGGAGCACTGGAGCGAGTGATAGCAGATGAAGAATTGAAGAATAGAAAATGTTTAGGATAGTTTTCTTTTTATTTAATTTTAAATTAATGTAAAACCATTGTTGTAAATAAATTATAAACAATAATTGTACGAATAATTTAAAAATAAATAAAAGTTTTTATTATCCAATTAATTATATTTCCTCCTTTATTGTTTATTTATTATTTAAAATTCTTTGAATTAAAACAATTGAAAAATAAATTCCAATCACTCAATCTCAGAATAATAAATAATTTAAATAAACAATGCCTTAGCAATTTGATCATTTAAACCTGGCATTTCCAACATCCAAAGCAAAGCAATAGTTAATCAAAACAATTGATCAGGCGCATTCCCTTTTCACTGATTTCTTACCAAACACTGTAAATCCAAACTGAATGTATCTTTGACTGGTTCAATCAAACAAACGTGAATTCAAACCAAATGCCTTCTTTTACTGATTAACTCAAACAATGCGAATTCAACCCAAATCTCGGAATAACTTGCAAAGTGCTGTAGAATTTAAATCCTTCTGAGAACGTGCCCACAAAACCCTAATTCCTGATTAAATGCCAAAGAACGTTCGCCTGATCGAAATTGAGCCAAAGTCAACCAAAACCCTAAGCCAACTGTGTGAAACATTCCAGAGTCCTGAAAAATCAATAAAACCCTAATTGCGTCTGACTGACGAGAAAAGTCCGTTTGACCGATTCTTGAGCCAATCTGAAAAATCAGGAAACGCCTGAAGCTGTAATTTCTTGTGAAAAAATGCGAGGGCAAATTTTGGGGTACAACAGAAAGCCTGGATAGTAAGGATGTGATAAGGAACCTGGATAGTAGGGTTACTTCGATATGAAATCCTGGATAGCAGGGATATGAGAAGGAACCTGGGTCGTAGGGTTTCTTCGTGAGGAGTTTGGATAAAACTGCATCTGAACCGAGAAGGAACCTGGGTAAGGTTGCTTCGTGAGGAGTTTGGGTAAAACTGCATCTCAACTGAGAAGGAACCTGGGCAAGGTTGCTTTGTAAGGAGTTTGGGTAAAACTGCATCTGAACTGAGAAGGAACCTGGGTAAGGTTGCTTTGTGAGGAGTTTGGGTAAAACTGCATCTGAACTGAGAAGGAACCTGGGTAAGGTTGCTTTGTAAGGAGTTTGGGTAAAACTGCATCTGAACTGAGAAGGAATCTGGGTAAGGTTGCTTTGTGAGGAGTTTGGGTAAAACTGCATCTGAACTGAGAAGGAACATGGGTAAGGTTGCTTTGTGAGGAGTTTGGGTAAAACTGCATCTAAACTGAGAAGGAACCTGGGTAAGGTTGCTTTGGGATAAGTCTGAGTGAAATTTCAGAAGGAACCTGGGTAAGGTTGCTCGTGATGAGTCTGTGTAGGGCTTTAGGAGGAACCTGGGTAGGGTTACTTTATGACAAGTTCGTGTAAAACTTCAGAAGGAACTTGGGTAAGGTTACTTTGTGATGAGTCTGTGTAGGACTTCAGAAGGAACCTAGGTAAGGTTGCTTTGTGATGAGTCTGTGTAGGACTTCAGAAGGAAACCTGGGTAAGGTTTCTTCGTGATAAGTTTGGGTAAAACTACATCGAGAAATTGTAAGGAGGAACCTGGGTAAGGTTGCTTCAGGATGAGTCTGGGTGAAACTACATCAGGATCGAGAAGGAACCTGGGTAAGGTTGCTTTGGGATAAGTTTGTGTAAAACTTCAAGAGGAACCTGGCTAAGGTTACTTCGGGATGAGTTTGTGTGGAACTTTATTTGGAAATGTATGAGAAGGGACCCGTGTAAGATTTTTTTTCTTCAGGATAAACCCGTGTGAAGCTGTATTTAGGAGAAACCCATGTAAGATTGCTTCGTGACAAACCCGTGTAAAGCTGCATCTGGTCGCGTAGATAATTACTTTGTTTAGTTTCAGGAGCTAATATTGAACTTGCTAGAAGTTGTTGATGATAACCATCTTTCCTGAAAAAGTACATGATTAATCGTATATGATGCATGAAATGCATTGTATGATGACATTATCAAAATAAATGTGATTATGCTGTATGAAATATGTATGCGCATGTCATGATATATGAACATGAAATGCTATTGTGGCACGTCCGAGTTTGGGAAAATAAATCCCTGACTGCTATTGGAGAGTACTGGGAATTACATTCATGATCGTTGTAGAAACATTGGTTCTTCTACTTCCGCTGGAGACGGTGAACGGAGATGACTATGGTGGAGATTTGCTCCTTGTTTATAGCTACTCTTCCGGGGGAGATACTCTGTTTGAGAATAACTCTGCGGGAGATAACTCTGTTGGGGATGAGCTTCCGCATTCAGAGAAATAAACTCTGCTCGGGAGAAAACTATATGAACCTCTTGTGATTACAAAATTTGGCTGGGGAATATAGACGTCGGCTCTCCGAAAGAGTTTGGATGGGGAAAGTAACTCCTGTTTGGGGAGATAGAGGTCAAAACTTTGGTTGCCTCTACTCTGTGGGGAGTGTAGATGTCACTGGGATGCATGGTGAGGATACGAAAATGACTTCGTATCAAGACTTTTCTTCCCCTGGTTATTTGGAACTTTTGGAGAACCTGCCCCAGGTGTGTTAGACATCATGTCATTCCCCTTGCTTATTGAAGACCTGTTTATTGGAAGTGTCCTCCATTTGTAGCAATTATGGAGAGTTTCCATTCATCGAACTTCTGTCATGAGAACTTCTCTGTTGTCAAACAAATAGTTACATGCAAACAATGGTATTTAAAGAATTCAAAGCTTATGTTTATCTTGAGGTTTTGAAAATGCAGTTTTTTATTTAGTAAAATAGAATTTTGCAAAGATGTGATATCAACTCAGGATTTGTAACGGACCTTTAGGAGTCAGGATACTTTTTGTAACAATATGCTTTCGAACTAACCCATGCTTCAGCTAGAACTTTTAAGGGTTATAACGTGGCCTGGTTCACGGTTCAAGAAACAAAGGATAAAGGATCAAATTTTATTTGTCCCCAACCCGTTCTTCGTGATGTTCTTCAGTCCTAAACTCAGCTAATTGTGCATTTAGATCCCGTTTGAGTCTTTGCTCTGATATTCCAGTGATGGTTCGGATACTAACAGTTTATTTTGAATAGGAAGTCATTTTTTTGTTTTCGAGGGTTTGTAGGGCCTCTTTCTTTTTTATTTTATTATCCCTATCTTTTTCCTGAACTGTTTCTTTTTGTGATTACAGTCAGCGGGATGCCCCAGTTTTTTTCTTAAGTCTCCTTCATAGGTTTTGACTTAATGGGATTTTATTTCGAGAGATAATGACTGCCTGTCTTGACGATTATAGGGAACCATCATCGTCTTTTGTTTTGGAAGGACGTCTTCGATGCCATTCATTGTGCACCTGGATTAACTGAGAAAACTACCATGCCCCATGTTGTTATTAATGGTTTTAATTTGTGTGAAATAAAAACTCCTACATCTCTGGCTCAAAGGGGTTGACTAGGGATTATCTTCCTTATAACTCCACTATTTGGGATTTGAAACAACGCCTGTACATCATCAGCGGGGTCTGTTCAAAAGCATACTGTAGAGATTGTGGTATCATTTTCGTCATCCTCCCTCTAAAGGCTTACAGTTTTTTAGTCGAGAGTTGAATATCACGAAAAGGAAGTATAAAGCAGTTTAAGCATAATGAAAACAAATTAATTCAATACAAACATGTGTAATTCATTAATGAAATAATAAAGTTTGACATGACAATAATTGTTCGAATAAGCAAAGAAAATACAACTTCAGAATTCAAATGAACAAATTTTTTTTCAATCCTAGCCATGTTTTGGCAAGGGAGCAGTGATCACGTTGGGAGTCTCAGGAGGGTCGAATTCGATCTCCTTGGTGTCAATCATATTCTGAATCTTGTATTTCAGTGCCCAACAATCGTTAGTATCGTGCCCCGGGCTACCAGAATGATAAGCACACCTTGCATCCGGGTTGTAGTTAGGAGAAGAAGTCTTAGGGTTCGGATGATGGTTTATCACCATAATCAGCTTCATCTTCAACATGTGTTGCAATGCTTGTGACAATGGCATGTTGATTTGGGTGAACTGCCTTTGAGGTCTTTCTACCCTTGGCTGATTATTTTGTTGTTGTGGTTGTTTTGTGCGTGCTGAATTAGAGATCAACACTGCCCCCACAGATTGGTGGTAGTCTGCCTTGCTACGCCCCTTATGGCCATGCACAACATTAGCTTCCCTCCTGCCACCAAATGACTTCTTCTCTATACTCGAAGAGGTATTTTTCTGGATCTTGCCACTTCGGATCCCAGCTTCTACTCTTTCTCTAGTCAATATCAGCTCGGTGAAACCAGCTGAGGAGCTACCAATCAAGTGATTGAAGAACGGACCAGACAGCGTACCAAGGAACATATCCACCAACTCCCTATCAAACAAAGGGGGTTGGACTCTCCCTACCAGATCTCTCCACTTCTGTGCATAGTCTTTAAAGCCTTCACTTGTCCCCATGGACATACTATGGAGTTGAGTACGAGTAGGAGCAAGGTCGGCGTTGTATTGATACTTCTTATAGAAAGAAGTAGCCAGATCTTCCCAATTTCGGACATTGGCTCTCTCCAGTTGATAGAACCATTCAAGCTGAGTCCCTGACAGACTATCTTGAAAGAAATGAACCCACAAATTTCTATCAGCGGTGTGGGGCTAGATCTTTCAGACACAAGAACAAAGATGGAGTTTTGGGCAGGACACCCCATCATACTTTGCAAATATTGGAGCTGAACTTCTACGAGATGACCACTCCCGACACCAATCCAAATTCTTCAAAATCCAACCCAGGTATCCTTTGGACTTCCATGGCACTTAAACGATCTTCCAACTGCTTGTATCTATCCTCAGCAGGCGGATATTGCTCATCATTATTGTCGATATCATTGTCAGAAACTGCAGGACTGGGATCCTTCTCCCTTGTCTCTTCTTCTTGATTC
This sequence comes from Vicia faba, assembly GCA_948472305.1. Classification (NCBI taxonomy): domain Eukaryota; kingdom Viridiplantae; phylum Streptophyta; class Magnoliopsida; order Fabales; family Fabaceae; genus Vicia; species Vicia faba. Next base: position 1,241,288,235 of record OX451741.1, read on the forward strand.
TCCCCTTTCTTAGATGAAGAAGTCAGATCGACTTGTCGCTTCAACCGCTCTCCAAACCTTCTGCCCATATTCAGAATACTGGCAACCTTCTTCTTTTTCTTTTTCTCTTTCAGGATGAGGGCTTTCAGATCCTCCTGCCCTTTTTCCAGACTTATGAACATTTGTTGGAACTGGGTGTTTTGTGCCTGAAGGTCCTTGATGCTTTATTCGGAAGACATTTATGCTGAAATAAACAGCGAAGAAGATGAGAAACCTGTAATGGTACCTGTACATGCAATGTTATGAATGGGATGCGCATGCAATGATTTCAAAGACTTTGGGAAATTTAAATTTGCAAACCAAAATAAAACAAAGACTTTATTAGCTGAATTCAAAGTTCAAATGCCTCTTAGGCGTTACAATTAAAAACAAATCTAAAACTAGAAAAGAAATCAAAATTCCCATGGATGCTTCCTCTTTGTGCCGAGATAAGCATTGAGTCCTCTTTCTTCATGGAGTTGCTTTGTGAGCTCTAAAACTTCCTCTCCTGGTCATGGAACTGATCCCTGTAAGTATCCCGCTCCTTCATCATATGAATCCAAGACCTTTGTAATTCCCCAAGATCAGTGGGCATATAAGGATAGAGAACCGTGTAAGGAATACCCCCTTCAGTAGTGGGTTCAACAATCACTGGTGAAACAGCCACATAGGGCATCATAAGCTTCTGGGTGCGAGCTCGTACCCATTGGAGGTAAGGTTCCATAGGAATGGAAGCCTTTGGCGCCAGATCTGTTTACCATGCCCCCAAGCTCGTATGAACCTCCCACGATACTCTTGAGCATCATCCTCATAGTTGAATACAATGCCCTCGATAAGTAACTCATGGGGACCATCCCTTCGAGCATAACCAAATTGTCACAGATCTAAACAAGGGTTGTAGGTTATACCCCCTATGATACCAAGTAATGAGACATTAGGATACTCCCCTCAGTGGTCAATAATATCAGTGTTTTCCATAGCTCGGGAACACCAGAGAATATCCATGTGAGCGAGTGACATTATCCTTTGCGACCAACCCAAACCTTCTTCATTCTTAAGTACGAACTTAAGGAGGTGAGAAATAAACCACCTCGACAACAATGGCATGCAACATATAAGAACCCCTCTTCTCTTCATGGTACGAGTATGGAGAGCGTGCAAAATATCTCTGAGCAAGGTAGGCATAAGGTTGCGAGAGAGGAAGATCTTGATAGCATTCACATCTATGAACGAGTCCGGATTAGGGAATAGGACTAACCCATAGATTAGAAGATCCAAAACCTCCTCAAAAGCCTGAAAATCCATATCATCCCAAAATAGTTGGGCCTTATCTATCAGAAACTTAGCTAGAAAACCTTTGACTCCGCTTCTTGTTTCCCAATTGGATACCACGTCGGCCCATTTCAGATGCAAAGCTGAGGCAATGACTTCTGGCTTAGGAACTTCTTCTAGACCAGTGAAGGGAAATTGTTCAAGAATGGGTATATCCAACAGCTGAGAGAATTCTTCTAAGGTAGGCACCAACTGATAGTCTGGAAAGATGAAGTAGTGGCACTTGGGATCAAAGAGCTGAAAGAGTACACTCATCATCTTTTCATCAAAATTTGAAGTAACCAGGTTGAGAAGTCGACCATGTCTCTTAGTGAATGCAAAAGTTTCAGAAACCTTTGATACTAGCTCTTTGAGTTGGGAAGGTATCTTCACAAAGCTGATTCGGATAGTGTTTCTACAAACGGAAGCCATGATCTGCAAAGTAGAACAAAGATAAATTCTATTGGTCTTTGAAATGGTTAGTGCAATAAGAACATATGCTATGTTATGATGCATGATGTCATGATAAACCACAGGTATAGCAAACACAGACAAATCACACCAAGCTCTTAGGTTTAAGGCTTTCTTAAGATTAAAGATCATACCCTCTTGAAGTTTAGTTGGTTTCAAACCTATCTTAAAAAGTAACCGGGTTCTAAGGGGTCTCAATATCACTGACCATCCTTTATCGGGCATTGTCTCAGCTCAAGCAATCGTTTCTTGCGGCCAAAATATCCCGAAAGTCTGATCTCAATGAGTGTAGCATCGAGTATCAACCAATCCTCAGCTCTACACCGAGGCCGGCTATCTCACTACTTTCTAATGGCCAAGTTTGTTCAACTAAGGTTCTAAGGTCCGTTAGTGATTCACGAAACCACACGGCGGCCCCGTATTCTCCTCGTTTCCCCACGAAGGATACCGGTACCAACCAAAGTGCTACACCAACACAACCATCGCTTAAACCATATAGGTCTACACCGTACAGTCTCCATGATCTATTGCTGTTTACCTAATGAGTGCCCCCAGATCCGGGTGTAGGATCTATAGTAACCCAAGCAAAAACCCTTTAATAATAAAGCAAGCAAGCAATAAAGCAATTTGAAATGACCTAGATCCTAAGGTAAACTCCACTTTATTTATTTCCCCAGCAGAGTCTCCAGTTCTGTGATACGGTGGCAGAACCGACTATTTTTACTGGTTTGCATTTTGCGTTTTTTGTTTGCAAAATGTCGCTTTAAGCAAGATTTGCCACCGACTTTTATTTCATCCAACAAAGGAAAAGGAAAAAGAACAGAAAAAACCTTTTTCGAGATTTCTGAGTACGGGGGGTAGATTATAGAAAGGGAAGGTGTTAGCACCTTTTCTATCCATGGTTTTCCATGGGCTCTTATGTACTTGCTCATCTTTTTTTATAATTGCTTGGGTGTGCTTGTTTTGAAAAAGTTTTACTTCGTGATAACCCTTGTATCAGTCCTCAAGGGTGTGACGAAGTTTGTTTTAAATTTTTTTTTTGAAAGGTGTTTGTGTGAAAAGTTTTGTTGAGCAAGTACTTAAGATTCTACCTACTCGAAAAAAGGTTATTTGTTCTCATTTCCTTTAGACAGCGCTATCCTACTATTAAGGAGTAGGTAGCCCCGTTGTTGGAGTTTGTAAGGGACGTTCGAAAGAGACAAGTACAGTCACCAGAGCAATGGGTAGGAAACCTTAGTAGTAACCCTAGAGTCTTAAGATCTTTCCGAGGTAACATTTTCGAGGCAACATTCGAATGAGACATTTGATCTTTTAGACAAGAGGGTAACCACTAAAATCTCCTATGCTTAATGACTGTTTTACCGAAGGCAACCGAAGTGAGGCAAACCCTAGGAATGAATATGTGCATGTGAATTTTTCAGTTAATTAGCCTTTGCACATTAGGTGATCTACCATTTTAATTTTCAAGCATCTTTCCATACAATCCTATTAACCATGCATCTAACAGTTAAATATTTGCAGGAATTTAAAGTGTGAGAAAATAAACCTAGCTATTACAAGGCTTCGGGGAGGGGATTAATTACATAACCAAAAATCGGGGATTAAACGGTAAATGAAAACCCTAATTTAAATCTATTACAAACCCAGGGTAGTTACAAAATTATAAAAAAAGAAAAGTAATCAAAACGCGCGGCGAATTAAATGCGAGGACGATAATTAATAACTTATAACCCTAATTAAGAGAAAAAAAAGTATTTTTTTTGTGCATTTTTAATTGAGAAAACAATTTAATTGCAAATTAATTAAACCCTCATTTCTAATTATTTTAATTAAAAAATAAATTAAATTAACCTAATTTTCTAATTAAATTAAATTAATTAAAGAAATAAATATTTTATGAGAAAAATGATTTTTGTGTTTTTTTGTGGTTTTTTAATTTAAAAAAAATAATTTTGTGTTAATTAAAAAAGAAAATGATTAATGAAATAAATAAAGAAATTAAAAAATTGAAAAAAGAAAGAATTGGGCTTGTGCTGAATAGTAAGGCTCGGGGGTGCATTGCTGGAAAACATCTTGGGCCATTAGTGCTGAAGCCCAGTCAGCGCTGGATTATGTGTGACATTGACTTGAGGGTGCATCATGGTCCTTCATTGTTGAGCGCTACATCTGGCTGAGTGATGCATCAAGTGGTTGGACGCTGGGAGTGTATGGAAGACACTTGAAAGATTGATGTACTAGATTTGTGGATAGAAATTGAGAAAATAATGAAAATGGCTTGGGTCTGGGATCGAACCCAGGTCCTTATGCTTACCACTGAACGCCCTTGCCAGCTGCGCTGTTATGGCTAGTTGTTAGAACAGTGAAAGCAAAAGATAATATGCAAAACAAGGTAAGTGAATCAGAAAATGCACAAGATTCAAATGACCCAATGGTTGGCTGCCACATATCTTATTCTTCCTGGAACCGTCATGTTAGACATCAGATCTATACCTACAGACACCTTTCGTCGCTATATGCCCGCAATATCTCAAAACATAATACAAGCATGATAAATCACTTATGAATACATTGATCAATTCGTTTTGACCTCACGAATACGATGGCACCCTTTATTTAGGCTAATTTCACATGTGGACAAAAACCCTAAAAGGAACGTGAAAACCCTAGAAATGGCAATTGCATATATATACGTCAAAACTTCAATTAAACTATTCAGTCGGCTTGCAAACATGTCAAAGATCACAAATATGTCAATCAAATGTGCTAATAATGCAGGAATTACAGTAATCGATTTTAAAAAAGTGGGCGAACTGTATGAGTTACAGCTCGTGTTTCTGGATGCTCCAAGCCTTACAAATGATTGGGATAACTTCAGTGCACGCCCAGGATGCGATTGCTGGCCTCAAATTGCTTTGAAAGGTCCTGTGGAGTGAAAACCGAGTCACACTTTTTGTCAAGATTTTTGAGTTTGTTCTTGCTCTTTCACGACTGCCAACCCTTCTTTTATGCTTTGTACTTGTTCATTATATATGCTAGAATGAATTGGGGTTGCAAAACAAATTGGATCTTGAAGTTTTGATGAGATTTGATTTGATTCTTTAGCCATATGCAAACATTCCAAATTGAGCCAAATTATCCCATTTTTTACCAATCATGCTTGATTCGATTTGGTATTGATATCTCTGCATAATTTGATTGAGATCCTGTCCAAAAATCAAATCAAAACATATCTTTGCTATTATTTACCAATTATTTAATTTAATCAATTTTTAATTAATAAAAAATCAAAATAAAATGGAAAATGAAGCAAATAACATGTGGATAAGTAATTGGGTCGTGGACCATGTTATAAGTGAGGTGAAAACATAAAAAGTTAGGCCCATTTGGCAAAAAATGTAATTTTGAGCCCATTTGACTTTTGGTAATTTTGCAAAAAATGTCAACTTTGACAAGGCATATCTCCTCCAATTTTAATCCTAGAGAGGTGTTCTTGGACTTTTTAGAAAGCTTGTGATGTCCCCTAAGAAAACCTTTTAATCTCATTTCAATTGGGTCTTCCATGTTCATGTAAGAAGCTTTGACCTAAAAGGTGTGTTTGTTGACTTTTCAAAAAGACCTATAATGTAGAAATTCATATCTTTTGATGAGTGCATATTTTGAACTTGTGGGCTGAAGATGAGTTGTAGGGAATTGCATCCTATTCAAAATGAGCCTTGGATGGAAAACTTCTGATAAAATACGTGGAATTTATGCTTGGTCAAAGTTTGGTTGACTTTTCCTGAGAAACCCTAATTTAGCAACTTTTGGGTTTTGATAAATTTTGGGAATTCCTTGAAGAATCATGATCAACCATTGATAAAATGATGGATATCACTTTAAAATGTTTATGTTGGCCAAAAATCTTGAAGTTTGACTGTATGTGGGCCACCGTTGACTTTTGACCTAATACAGTCGATTCTCAAGCATTTGAGCAGTTGACTGAGCAACCTTCTTGTGCAATGCTTGAAATTTGACATGGAGGGTCTTGAGAACATATTAGAACAATGGAGAGCATATGAAGTGTTTGGAGTTCACCCATCTTGATGAAAATGGAAACCCTAGTTTAAGATACATTGTCTTAGGAGAGAGTTTGTCTGGTCAACTCTTGGGCAACCTTGAGCAAATTGAGGATCTCTAGGAGTATGTTTTGAGTAAAATGAGAGGGCAAGTTTTGGGGTACAACAATACTCGATACTACACTCATTAAGATTCGACTCCCGAGTTTTGTTTGGTGGTAAGTCAGTTATCGGGCTAGATGAAACTTGTGGGAAAGATCAGTGGTATTGAGATCCCTAGAACTCGGTTACTTCTTTAGGACAAGTTGAGCCAACTAAACTTCAAGAGGGCACTTACCTAGAAATGCCATGCAAGCTTAAACCTAAGGCCTTGTTGTGATTTTCTTGTGTTTGATTTATCTATTTGAACATGTTATCATGACATCATAACATCATAACATCATCATATCATGACTAACCATTTCAAGGATCTAGGGTCATGGCCTCCAGTCATAGGAATACCATCCGAATCAACTTCATGAGGATACCTTCTCAGCTTAAGGAGTTGGTCTCAAAAGTTCCTGACATTTCTCAATTCACCAAGAGACATGGTCATCAACTCAGTCTGGTTACTACTGGTTTTCAGGAAGACATAATGCGCATTCTTTTCCAGTTCTTTGATCTGAAGCATCATTGTTTTACCTTCCCAGATTATCAGTTGGTACCCATGATGGAAGAATTCTCTAAGTTTTTTGAAGTGCCTATTTTGGACAGATACCTTTCTCAAGTCTAGAGCAAGCTCCGAAACCTGAAGACATTGCAATAGCCCTATATCTGAAATGACCAGACATTGTATCCAATTGGGAAACGAGGAACAGAGTCAAGGTTTTCTCTCCTAAATTTTTGATAAAAAAGGCTCAGAGATTTCTAGGTGCCATGAATTTTCTTTCTTTTGAGGATATATTGGCTTTACTGATTTATGGGTTAGTACTATTACCTAATTCAGACAAATTCATAGATCTGAATGCCATCAAGATATTTCTCACTCATAATCTGGTACCTACTTTGCTAGGAGATATCATGCATTCCCTCCATACCCATACTATGAAGAAGCGATGAACTCTTATGTGTTGCATACCTCTACTATCCAGGTGGTTTATTTCACACTTGCCCTGATCAGTGTTAAAGAACGAACAAGGTATGAGGTGGTCTCAAATTTTGATGTCGCTCACTCAGGCAGATATCCATTAATGTTCTCGATCTCAGGCAGATGTCACTATTATTAACCACTGTGGGGAATTCCATAATGTGACACTCCTTGTTATAAGAGGGGGCATCACTTATAACACTTCTCTAGCTCTACGACATTTTAGTTATGCTCGAAGGGACGGTCCTAATGATATGCTCATCCAGGGTATTGTGTTTGACTATGGGAATGATCCTCAAAACTACCATCAAAGGTTTATATGTGCTTAGGGCACGGTCAACAAGATTGATATCAAAACTTTGGGACACAAGAGTTCTATTTCTCTAGAGGCTTACCTCATACGGGTGCGGTCTCGTGCTTAAAATCTAAGAATTCCATATCCCGCTATCCTACCAGTGGTCGTAGAGCCTGTTGTTAAGGGGGATGTTTCTCATACTGTTCTTCATCTTGGTATTCCTAGTGACTTCGAAGAGCTACAAAAATCATGGATTCAACTAAAGGAAGAAAGAGATACATTCGAAGCTCAGTGCTATTCTAGTGAAAAGAAATTATTGGAGCTGACGAAACGACTCCACGAAGAACAAAGCCTTAATGCATATGTCAACACAAAGAGGAAACGTACATGGGAGACTTGAATTTATATTTTACTATTTTGTAACTCTTTTTATTGAAAGCGATTGGAATTTGAGTTTATTACTACAATTTATTTTGTTTCCTCTTGTTTAAACAAATTTAGATCCCGCGATGATCCTTGAAAACATTGCATATGCATATCATGCATCATTACATAACAGGTTTTCCCATACAGGTTTTCTCATCTTATTGTTGTTTATTTCAGTAAAAGATGGCTCTTGAAAAAACTGTTAAGGAACTCCAAGCTCAGAATGCCCAATTCCAAGAGACCCTCATGAATCTTGCTCAAGGACAGAAAGATATGATGGAGCTCATCGCCAAAAAGAAGAAGACTCGGAAGCCAATTACTATTCTCAACATGGGAAGAAGATTCAAAGTTCTTGCTAAACAAGTTCAAATTGTTGATATCACCCCTGATGAAGATGACAACCAAGAGGAGGATGGTAGAAGTGTCAGGGCTAAAGGAGGAAGCATAGTTAATTGTTATCTGGTCGGGTCCAGGCTTTACAATATACTGTTTGAAAACTGTTATCTGGTCGGGTCCAAGCTTTGCAGATTTTTGAGGTGGATAAGGTCAATTGCTATCTGGTCGGGTCCAGGCTTCATAATAGACTGCTTGGGGATTTAGTTGTTATTTGGTCGGTTTCCAGGTTTCACAACGAATCTCTGAGGGTGATTGCTATCTGGTCGGATCCAGGCTTTGCAACGACTTTCTTGAAAGGACGGAAATGAGGACTGATATCTAGTCGAGTCCAGGTTTCTCGGTCATTTGTTGGGGATAGAGAAGCAACTCTACTGGGGAAAAGAAGTTAAACCTTGGTCAGATTGAGTTCAGGTTCTTCTATATCATTGAAGAGCTAGGCTATTATCTGGTCGGGTCCGGGTTTTTATAGCGGTTTGAAAAATGAGATCAACTGTTATCTGGTAGGGTCCAGGTTTCAGTAATTCAAGAAGTAAAACTGTTATCTGGTCGGGTCCAGGCTTCAGTAATTGAAGAAGTCAAACTGTTATCTGGTCGGGTCCAGGCTTCAGTAATCGAAGAAGTCAAACCGTTATCTGGTCGGGTCAAGGCTTCAGTAATTGAAGAAGTCAAACTGTTATCTGGTCGGGTCCAGGCTTCAGTAATTGAAGAAGTCAAACTGTTATCTGGTCGGGTCCAGGCTTCAGCAATTGAAGAAGTCAAATTGTTATCTGGTCGGGTCCAGGCTTCAGTAATTGAAGAAGTCAAACTGTTATCTGGTCGGGTCCAGGCTTCAATAATTGAAAAAGTCAAACTGTTATCTGGTCGAGTCCAGGCTTTAGTAATTGAAGAAGTCAAACTGTTATCTGGTCGGGTCCAGGCTTCAGTAATTGAAGAAGTCAAACTGTTATCTGGTCGGGTCCAGGCTTCAGTAATTGAAGAAGTCAAATTGTTATCTGGTCAGGTCCATGCTTCAGTAATTGAAGAAGTCAAACTGTTATCTGGTCAGGTCCAGGCTTCAGTAATTAAAGAAGTCAAAATGTTATCAGATCCCTATAGTCTACGCACATGCGAACTTTCCCGTCTTTCTTTGGCACCGACACTATATTGGCCACCCATTGAGGATAGGATGTTACAGCTAGGAATCCTGCATCAAACTGTTTCATTACTTCGACATTGATCTTTTCAGACATGTCAGGCCTCATGCGATGAACTTTTTGTTTAACAGGAGGGCAGTCTTCTTTAGTTGGAAGACGATGAACCACGATGTCGGTATCCAACCCAGGCATATCTTCATACGACCAAGCAAATACTTCAACATTATCGCGCAACATCTGAACCAAACGGCTCCTAACACTGTTTTCCAAATTAGCGCCCTTCCTGATTTCCTTCTTATCTGACTCAGTACCCAAGTTGAAAATCTCAAGTGACTCTTCATGTGGTTGAATAGCTTCTTCTTCTTGTAATAGAAGTCTGGATAGTTCTCCTGGTATATCACAATCTTCCTCACATTCGTCTTCGGCTTGGTTGATAGGACATTCAAAGTCATAGTTGGCAATAGTAGAGTCGTTGGCAATAGGATCCAGAGTGGATGTAGACCTGCAAGAGTGTGTGTGTGTATGCATGTAAGATACATGTCTATTTGTTGGAAATGTATTTGAAAGAAAAGAAAGACAATGAACACAAATATTTGAATGCAAAAGAGTCCAATGTACTGAATGATCATATGATTAGATGAACATAAATAAAAACCTTGACAAAATGATCAAAGTGCCCTAGGCTAGGCACATGGCTTAAAAGTCATTATCAAAATATTACAGACAACGAGTTCTTGAATTGATTAAAAGCAAAAACAAGTAGATTACTCCTCAATGAAGGAGATGGGCACAAAGTCCTTTGTATGCCAATTGTTGAGCTTCCCTTCGGTTATTGGGTAGATCCAGTCTTCAAAAGCACACTCATCATCGGAGTCCTCTACAACGTTCACTTCATGACTTTTGAGGTGGAGAGGTGGCTTTCCAGTACGATCACCTCTAATTTATTTCTGAGCTTTGAAGGTGAAACCTAACCCAAACTTGTCTGCCTTGAACGGGATATCGAGGAGTTGACCCCACATCTCATTGTTTCCTTCTTCCACCATAACACTGGCATCCTTAAGAAAATCCATCTTGGGGATAACTTTATCAGCTCTTGGAGTGTCGGAGGAGATTTTGGTGGCGGCCACAACTTCAAACGTTTGGCAAGAAGTTTCTATGAATTCGCCATCCATTTCTACGTACTTGAAAGAATTGAGACGACTTACCATAAATTCTTCTTCATCGCAAATAGTGACAACCTTCCCTTGAACTGGATACTTTAACTTCTGGTGGAGAGTAGAAGTGACTGCACCTGCCCCATGAATCCATGGGCGCCCAAGCAAGCAAGAATACGTAGGCCGTATGTCCATTATGTAGAATGTGGAGTTGAAAATCCGTGAACCAACCTTAATTGGGAGATCCACCTCTCCATGAACCATCCTTTTCGACCCATCAAATGCCCTCACCATAATATCACTTGGCTTCAAAACCAAACCTTCATAGTCTAGTCGATCTAAAGCGCCTTTAGGCAACACATTTAAAGATGAGCCAGTGTCAACCAAAACATGTGCCAGAGTGGTCCCCTTACATTCAACAGAAACATGCAAGGCTTTATTGTGATTCTTTCCCATGGGAGTTAAATCTGCGTCAGAGAACCCCAGACCATTGTCAACTGTCAGACTTGCCGCACAGTTCTCAAATTGGTCGGTTGTGGTTTCTTGAGGCACATGAGCCTTTTTCAAAAACTTAATCAAAGCTTGTGCATGGACGTCAGAACATAGTAATAAGGACAACATTGATATTTTAGAAGGGATTTGCCCCAACTGCTCTACTATTTTGAATTCACTTTTCTTGATGATCTTCAGAATCTCCTCCATCTCTTGAGTGGATGGTTCTTCCATAACAGACTTTTTAGAAGATGTATCTTCCCTGGAAGGCTCACCTTCTTTCCCTTTCCCTTTGGTACTGGCACCAGAATTGCCATTGGTTATGCGGACTGGAACTGTGGTAGCGGTTGGTGGTGAGATAACAGGGAAAAGACCCTTCCCATTCTTGTGACTTTACTAGAACCAGTAATATTGGTAACACCAGCTTCATCATCATCAATCCAAGAATCTTGTTTTACCCCATGATAATAAACCTCGGCACCGTAATTCCATGGCACCGCTTTATCAGAGGTGTATGGAACAGGTCCGGCAGCAGTGATTATGAGAGGAGCAATGATTGGTTCGTTTGAAATCCTGATAGGACCTTTGGATGAGATCCTAAGAGGTTTGTTTGAAATTGTTATGATGGCCAAATCTTCAGCTTTGTCGATTGAATTTTTGATGGTGGGAATCTTTTCAAATAGAATTTTGCGGCCATCCATTAGGCGTTGTATACCTTTCTTCAGTTCTTCACACCCATTGGGTTATCTCATACAACACACACAGTCTTTTTCACAGCCAAGGAAAATCCCAACCTTTAACAGATTGTTCTTGATTACATTCAACGAAGTAGTTAAATCTTCAACAGAGGCAATGAAAATTGTATCTTCGACGACATTAGCACCTTTGCCGTGCTTCGGCATTGGAGCAGTAATTACATTTGGCGTTGGAGGAGGATCAAATTCAATAGTCTTGTTGTCAATTAAATCCTGGATTTTGTTCTTCAAGGCCCAACACTGATCAGTCTCATGCCCGGAGCTGTTTGAATGATAAGCGCACTTTGCATTCGGGTTATATCTTGGTGATGAGGTGTCAGGGTTGGCGGGAGGATCCTGCAATGTCACTAAATTAGCCCTGAGCAGATGTTGAAGGGCTTGATATAATGACATGCCTAACCTTGTATACTATCTTCTTGGAGCTTCAACACGTTGATGATTTGCAGATGGTCTTTGAGTAGTAGTCGGATTGGAGAGTCGGACATCATTGACAGACGGATGATTATTCATTTTGGTATGGGCCTTTGCTCCATACACAACATTAACTTCTTTCTTTGCGGCAAAAGGTTTCTTGATAGGATTGGGAGTGGAAGTAGATTCCACAAAGATCTTTCCACTTTTAATGCCACTTTCAACTCTTTCACCGGTTAGGATTAATTCGGTGAAACCAGAAGAAGAGCAGCCAACCAATAGATTAAATAAAGGACTAGATAATATGCTCATGAACATGTCAATGTGTTCCCTATCAGTCAAGGGAGGTTGGACCCTACTAGAAAGGTCTCTCCACTTCTGTGCATATTCCTTAAATCCCTCATTCTTCCCCATGGTCATACCTTGCAATTGAACCCTTGTCGGTGCCAAGTCGTCATTGTACTGATATTGATGGTAGAAGGCAGTAGCTAGACCCTCCCAAGTATTGATGCGAGAGCCATCCAACTGATAAAAGCATTCAAGTTGTGTTCCAGCCAGACTCTCTTGGAAAAAGTGAACCCAGAGTTTTTTATCAGCAGTGTGCGGTTGTATCTTGCGCACATAGGACTTCAAATGGAACTTTGGGCAAGAAACCCCATCGTATTTTGCAAAGCTTGGTATTTTGAACTTGTGGGGAATGACTACCCCTGAGATTAAGCCCAAATCTTCAAAATTTAAACCGGGAATAGCTTGGATTTCAACCGCTTTCAACATGTCTTCTAGCTGCTTGTATTTAATGTCCGCGGGTGGATATTGTTCATTGAAATAATCATCATCAGATTCTTGGTGATTGATACAGTCGACCTGAGTACTCTTGACCTCACCAATTTGGTTCTCGTCCTCTTCGGATGAATCTTCCTCTACTGGAATTTGACGGATTGTCTCCTTGAACCTTTTACCCATGTTGAGTAGAGCTTTCTTCTTTGGCTTTTTCTTAGCGGTCAACAAGGCCATCATATCCTGCTGCCCCTTGGCCAGGGCGAGTAAAGCTTCCTGAAATTGAGAATCTTGGGCCTGGAGTTCCGTCACAGTTTTCTCTAGATCCATCTTGCTGAAATAAACATCGGAGAGATAAGGAAACCTGTTATGCGGAAACTTGTCATGTGATGATGCATGAATATGCAATATGAAAATGATTTCAAGGATTTAAAGAATTTAAATTTGTATAGACAAAGAGTGAACAAACGTTAACTTGCATTTAAAGAGTTCTAATTTGAATACAAACATGCCTCTTGGGCTTACAACAACAGAAATATACATAAAGTAAACTCCCAAGACAGAAAAGTTGTGCGCATCCTCTTTGGCGCAATGTAGGTGTTTAAAATCTTTTCTTCATGAAGTTCCCTTGTAAGCTCTAATATCTTTCTCTCACCCTCATAGAACTTAGCTTCAAAGGTGTCTCGCTCTCCTTTTAGCTGAATCCAAGCGTTTTGAAAATCTTCAAGGGAAGTAGGCATATCAGGATAGAGGATAGTATGTGGAATGTCTCCCTCAACTACTGGCTCCATGATAACAGGTAAGACGGCTTCATAAGGCATCTTGAGACTTAGAGCGCGAGCCCTCACCCATTTAAGATAAGGTTCCAAAGGAATGGAATTCTTACGCCCCAATGTCTTGCTATCAACTTTGTTAACCATACCCCAAGCTCGTATAAATCTTTGACGGTAACCTTGGTTATCGCTTTCGTAGTCGAATGCAATTCCTTGGATGAGTATCTCATGAGGGCCATCTCTCCTGGTGTATCCAAATTGTCGCAAAGCTAAACAAGGGTTGTAAGTAATACCTCCCCTAATGCCGAGTAGAGGGACATTGGGGAATTCCCTACAGCGATCAATGATGGTAATGTCTTCCAAAGAGCGATAATACCAACAGATATCAGCATGAGAAAGTGACGTCAATCTTTTAGACCACCTCATACCTTGTTTGTTCTTCACCAAGGATTGAGGTAGGTGCAAAATAAACCACCTAGACAAAAGAGGAGTGAAACATATCAAAGCCCCTCTTTTCTTCAAAGTGCGAGAGTGAAGAGAATGCAAGACGTCTCAAGCAATGTAGGCACCAGATTACGAGATATGAAAACTTTGATCGCATTTACATCTTTAAATTGGTCAGGATTAGGAAATAGTACCAACCCATAGATGAGTAGATCCAAAATTTCCTCAAAGGCTTGTAGATCCAAAGTATTCCAACACTCTTGAGCCTTTTCTAACAAAAACTTTGCTAGGAACCCTTTGACACCACTCCTTGTTACCCAATTTGCTACTATGTCAGATGGTTGCAAATGTAGGGCTCGAGCAATTTCCTCAGGTTTAGGGTCTCTTTTAATACGGTTGAAAGGTAACTGATTAAGAATAGGGATCCCCATGAGTTGAGAAAATTCTTCCAAAGTGGGCACAAGTTGGTAATCAGGAAAAGTGAAGCAATGATGCAAAGGGGCGAAGAATTGAACAAGCACCTTTACCATATCTTCTTTAATACTTGAGGTAACCAAACTAAGGAGTCGACCATGTATTTTTGTGAATGGAGAATCTTCAGGTACCCTTGATACTAAATCCTTGAGTTGTGGAGGTATCCTCACGAGTCTGACTTGGATAGTGCTCCTATGAGTGGAATCCATGTCCTACAAAACAGAACAATGATAAATCCAAAAATCCTTGAAATGGTTAGTGAGTATGAGTATGATGTTTATGATGCTTATGATGTTATGTACAAGCAAAGCAAACAAGTCCTTAGGTTTAGGCTTGCATGGGGTTTAAGGTAAGTATCCTCTTGAAGTTTAGTTGGCTCAACCTGTCCTAGTTAATAGTAACCAAGTTCTAAGGGATCTCAATATCACTGATCATTCCCCTAAGTTTCATTCAATAAGCGATTGACTCACAACCAAACAAAACTCAAGAGTCAAACCTCAATGAGTGTAGCATCGAGTATCAACCAACTCCGGACTGCACCAAAGTCGGTTATCTCGCTACTTCCTAATGGCCAAGTTGGTCAAGTAAGGTTCTAAGGTCAGTTGATGCTTTATGACACCACGCGGCGGCCCCGTACTCTCCTTGACTAACTCAAGGGTTACCGGTACCAACCAAAGTGCCACATCAACGTAGCTACTGCTTCATCCGTGTCGGTATACCCCACACAGTTCCCTCATAGTTTATTGCTACTTACCTAAAAGGTGTCCCCAAATCCGGGTGTAGGATTTAAAACAAACCCAAACAAGGAACCAAAATGTAAAGCAAACAAATCAAACAATGTAAGCAAGTAAATGTGATCTAATCCTAAGGTAACCCCGCTTTTATAAATACAATATTCCCCAACAGAGTCGCCAGTTTTGTGATACGGTGGGAGAACTGACTTGATTGTTTTGCATTTGTGTTTGCAAATGTTGCAGTTTAGCAAGAGTCGCCACCGGCTTTTCTTTTATCCAATAAGGAAAGGTGAAAAAGCACAGGAAAGACCTTTCGAGATGTTTTCTTGAGTTCGGGGGGTAGATTATGAAAAGGGAAGGTATTAGCACCCTTTTCATCCATGGTTTTCCATGGGCTCTTAGTTGCTTGCTAGATTACTTGCTTCTGTTTTGAAATGTGCTTTGTGATGTGGGTTTTGAAAGTATTTTGAAAAGGAGCCATCGTTTAGGCAAACTTTGTGATAGTTCTTGTTCGTAAGAACGTATACAAAGTGTTGAGCTTTTGAAAATATTTCAAGTTTTGGAAAGATATTTTGAAGTTGCTTTTGAAAGTGTATGTGATTGTTTTGAAAATAACAAGGATATTTGTTTTGAGAGTGAGCAAGTAACTAAAATTAATCCACTTACTCAAAAAGTTTTAGATGTGCTTTTCCCCGTCCTTTAGATGTTGTTGTCTTACCATTGATTTGGAAAGAAGCCTCATCGTTGGATGTGAAAGGACGGGCATTGGGTCATCGTATGACCATGATAGAAATGTTGTGAGATGACTTAGCACTTTTCTTTAGGGACTAATATTATTTTGAAAGGCAACTTTGATAGCGTCATCGAGGGACTATGATCTTGTATTTTTCAATTTGTTCGTGCTAAGACATCCCACATGCATAACATGGCCATTTGTAAGGAAACAAGTGGAATAACCCTATGGGTGCTAGTGTGCAAGTGTGTTTGATTGCATGCATAATTTGTCTTGAATTAGGGTTTTCTAAACATTGGTTTTAGTCTTGTCATACATACCCTAATTACTAACAATTTATGAAAGCAATAAAAGTACGGAAAATAAAGGTTCTACACTATTACAAAAATTAGGGGGATGGGGTGTACAAACTTCAAATGGGGGTTGCAAATTAAATCCTAAGTTACTATTACAACCATATTGAATAGGTAAGAATGTACAGGAAATGTAAAATGTTTGTCTGTTTAAAAAAGGAAACTAACTTTTGTTTAAGAAAATATTTTTTGTCTTTCTCTTTTTTTGTTAAAAGAAAATATAACATGCAAATATAAAATATTTTTGGTGTTTTTTGATTAATAATAAAAAAAATCATGGAAAAATAATAAAAGAGAAAGAAAACATAATCAACGCCAAATGCTAAAAATAGAAGAGGTCAGAAGTTCTGACTCGGACTTGCTGCACAAACAAAAACAATGTTAGTAGAAATATGGAAGTTCAGAAGTTCTGGATCTTCTGAGAACTCATAAGTTTTCAGAAGTTCTGATGAAACTGTCAGAACTTTTCCTCCCTCCAAGCTATTTAGAACATCTGCAACTTAGTCATTTCTTAACAGAACAGAAGTTGCATACATAATAATTATGACAAATTTCATGAAATATCAGAAGCACAAATCAGAAGAAACATGTATTTTCTAATTCTAATTATGACTCCTAATTTCTTTATGAAACTCTGAATAGGGATTTCTTCTATTTAGGCAGGCAGATGCATGAATTTTCAGGATATATACATCATCAGGATCAGAATATCTACATTGTGTTAAATACGAAAAATCTGACAATGCTTAAACAATATGATGAGAGTCAACAGAAAACTCACCTTGCAGCTGGAAAGGATTCTGTGAACTGGAGGTTGGTCTTGAATTCTGCTGATGTTCTGAGCAACTTCTTCACGTACTCAGCAGGATGGAAGTTTGCAACTTCTAGAACAGCCAAGGGGTGATATTCTGACTTCTTTGAGGTGGAAGTGAATGGAGAGGGAATGGAAATAGGAATACAGAAGTTAAGGTAGATTCTAATGTGTGAATCAGCAACTGCGTGGATGGCTTTAGTCAAGAACACTTGAGGAAAAATGGAGTTTGAATGTAAGGAATCAATGCTAAGATTTTGGTATTTTGTGTTTATAGTTTCCTGGGTTCTTGGAATTTTTGCAGTGGTCCAAAGCTTTCTTTCTCAATTTTCTCGCCTCTTTCACAAATTTTTCTGGACCCTTTTCAATGGCCAAAGGTGTTCTATTTATAGGCAAAGGTTTTGCAGTTGGGGCGGTCAAGTGGCACCAACATCATACACTAGATGCTGACTTACTCTTGAAGTAAGCTTAAACAAGTGTGGTTCAATGCATCAAGTTGGATGGCTAATAGCACCTAAGCTGGATTTGGCAGTGTGAATTAAGGAAAAGTAGAAGCAACGCCTGGCCTAGTATACTTTTGCACAGAAGTTTTTCTTCCCAAGACAGTAGGGGTACACGTGGGGAAAATTCTTTGGATAACAACTCACAAGTGGTTGTGAGCGTTTAAATGACGATCAGAAATCCTGCCATGTGAAACTCTGCATCCTTGCTTGACTCTGGATTAGAAGTTCTGCTTCAGCGTAGCATCTCATCTTCTGATCCTCTTATCTTCTGACTCCAGCATGTTCTGAAGGATCCCTCAGGCTTTCCAATAAGCTTGCAGCACGCTTAGTAACCTTCTTTGATTTAACCTGGAAAACTCTGACTGAACCTTTGTGAAAACTGGTCCAGAAGTTCTGACCAACCTCTGTCTTGAGAATATCCAGAATTTGCTGAGTGTGAACACTGGCCCAGAAGTTCTGAAATTGTCATATTTCTTAAACACTTAGAAAAATTTCTAAATATTTATAATTTGACTTTTCCAAAGTAAAATTTGACTTTTGAAATTCTTGATGAAACAAACTTCATATTCCAATATGTCTTGATGAAATATGATTTTTTTTTAGATTTAATTTTGATCCAAAAGTCAAAGTTAGACTTCTCAGTATGCAAATGACCATTTTTCCCTTGTGAATGGTTTGCTTAGAAAAATTGATAATTCAAGGCTTGGAATTGGATGAGAGAAAACTTGAGGATCCAGGGTGATCCCTTAAGAAATGAGAGGGCAAATTTTAAGGTGCAACACTATCCAAGAAATGCTCGCTCCCTGTATCGAGAAGGAACTCAAAGGTTTCTTGGGATGACTGAATTACATCGATCAATTTGTTTCTCATTTGACTGCTACTTGTGAACCAATCTTCAAGCTGCTGAAGAAAGATCAGGTGGTGAAATGGAACGATGATTTTCAGATAGCCTTCAACAAAATTAAGGAGTACCTACAAGAACCTATAATCCTGATGCTACCAGTTAAAGGAAGACCTCTAATCATGTATTTAACAGTGCTAGAGAACTCAATGGGGTATGTACTGGGCTAGCATGACGAGTCTCGTCGAAAAGAGCATGCAATATACTACCTTAGTAAAAATTTTACCGGTTGTGAAACAAGATATTCACTTCTCGGGAAAACCTGTTGCACTTTGGCATGGGCTTCTCTCCAACTAAGACAATATATGTTGACTCATACTACCTTGTTGATCTCTAAAATGGATCCCATCAAATACATATTCGAGAAGCCAGCTCTCTCCCGAAGGATAGCCCCATGGAAAATGGTCTTAATATAATACGACATTCAGTACACCACTCAGAAAGCAATCAAAGGAAATGTATTGGCAAATCATTTGACGCATCAAGCTGTAGACGATTACAAATTTATGAATTTTGAGTTCCCAGATGAGAACATTATGCTAGTAATGGATTATGAAGAACCTAGACTGTATGAAGGACCTGAGTCAGGATCCTGATGGACTATGGTTTTCGATGGAGCTTCTAATGCACTTGGCAACATAATTGGTGCTATAATTATCTCTCCCCAGGGTTGCCATACACCCTTTACCACCAGATTATATTTTGACTGTACCAACAATATAGTTGAGTACAAAGCGTGCATCATGGGTATCAAAGCTGCTATTGACCTGAGAATCAAGTTCTTGTGTTTATGGAGACTCAACCCTAGTGATCAGTCAGATTAAGGGAGAATGGGATACGAAGCATCCAAATCTCATTTCATACCGAGAGCATGTGTTAACCTTAGTTCTGTATTTCGAGGATATCACTTTTGAGCATATCCCACGAGAAGAGAATTAGTTGGCAAACGTGTTAGCTACCATGTCGTCTATGTTCAAAGTCAGATGGGGCAACGATTCCCCTAGGATTACTATTGAAAGGCTAGACGAACCAACATATTGCTATGAAGTTGTCACTGACGGAGTAGAAGAGAAGCCTTGGTTTCATGAAGTGAAAAGATATCTTGAGGCTCAAGAGTATCCTGAAGGAGAATCTATCAATGAAAAGAAATTTCTACGGAGGTTCTCAGCTAAATTCTTCCTGAGCAACAGAATTTTTTACAGGCGCAACCATGATTCAACTCTTATTTATTGTATGGACAAGAAAGAAGCGGAGAAGATTATGGAAGATATGCAGAAAGGTATCTTTGGTACTCATTCCAGTGGACATACTATGGCTAAGAAAATTCGAAGAGCGGGTTTCTGTTGGTCGATTATGGAAACTAATTGTCATCATCACTCGAGAACTTATCATAAGTGCCAGATCTATGCTGACAAAGTACATGTGCCTCCAATACCTCTAAATGTCTTAACTGCTTCTTGGCCGTTTGCAATGTGGGGTATTGATGTGATTGGAGATATCAAACCTACTTCTTCCAACAAACATCACTTCATCCTCGTCACCATTGATTACTTCACAAAGTGGGTTGAAGCATCCTCCTTTGCCTCCATTACTTAGAATATGGTTGCCCAATTCATGAAGCATAACCTTATCTGTCGGTATGGCATCCCCGAAAGTATTATCACAAATAATGGTACTAATCTGAATAACACTATGATCATGTAACTCTGCACACAATTCAAGATCAAGCACTACAATTCTTATCCATATCGACCAAAGATAAATGGCACAGTGGAAGGCGCCAACAAGAATATTAAGAAGATTATACAGAAGATGACAGTTACATATAAATATTGGCATGAGATATTACCATTTGCTCTTCATGGTTATCACACTTTAGCACGAACATCAATTGGGGCAACCCTATTCTCTCTAGTCTATGGTATGGAAGCTGTCCTACCTGTCGAAGTTCAGATTCCTTCCCTGAGAATTATGAAAGATGCAAATTTAGACGAAGACGAGTGGATTCAGACTAGGCTGGACCAGTTGAATTTGATTGAAGAGAAGATGCTTGCGGCTGTTTGTCACGGTCAGATGTATCAAAAGCGTATGATCAAAGCTTTCAATAAGAAAATCAAGCATCGGGTATATCTGGCTGGTGACTTGGTAATAAAACGCATCATCCTACCACAGGGATACCCCAGGGGAAAATGGACTCCTACCTATGAAGGGCCATTTGTAATCAAGAAGATATATTCGGGCGGTGCCATGATACTTACCATCATAGACGGTGAAGATCTTTCACACCCGGTGAACGCGGACATAGTTAAAAAATACTACGTATAAAAAACGACCCGCTAGGTTGAATGGCCTAGGAAAGAATAAGGGCATCCCGACAAACCAAAAGGGTTTAGGCAAAAATTAGGGATATATATTGTAATACGATGGGAGAACTGACTTTTGATTTTGTGTTTTATGGCAAATGTCGCGGATAGCAAGAGTCGCCACCGACTTTTCTTTTATCCAATAAAGGAAAGGGTGAAAAGAACAAGAAACACCTTTGAGAATTTTCTGAGTAAGGGGGGTAGGTTATGAAAAGGGAAGGTGTTAGCACCCTTTTCAACCGTACTTATCTACGGGCTCTTAATCGCTAGCTCACTTTTTGAAATGCTTTGTGTGTGTGTTTGGAAATATTTTGAAAATGCCTAAGTGCGGCAATTTTGTAATGATTCTCGTATCATTGAGAATGTATACAAAATGTTTATTTTAAAAATATTTGTTAAAAAAAGTGTCCTGTGTAGAAATGTTTTGAAGGTGCCAATGTAAGGAAGATTGCTTTATAATAACCCTTGTATCAGTCTTCAAGAGTGTTTATAAAGCGATTTGGAAGTGGTTGTTTTGAAAGCATGAGGTGTGAAAATTGTTTTAGTTTGTGAGCAAGCGTTTATGAGTGATCTACCTACTCAAAAAGTATTTATTCTTTTCCTCCTCCTTTAGATAATACTATCCTACCATTAGTTGGTAGGAAGCCCTATCATTGGATGTGAGGGACAAACGCGGGTCATCATACAGTCATAGATGGTAACTTGTAGGGCGCTTTAGCAATTTATCGTAAGGGACAAAGATCGTTTACTGAGGAAACATCGAAGGGTCATCGAGGGACTACAATCTTTTAACCGAGGGTCTTTTCTATAGCGTCCCACACTTGAGGGGCATGACTGTTTTTTTTCCTGAGGCAATAAGTGGAGTTACTCTAGAGGTACGCGTGTGAATAGTGTTTCGATTCAGTTATTTATCTTGAGGTTAAGGTTATCTAACGGTTGATTTTACGTCTTGCCACACACGCCTTAATTACTATACAATTAGATATACATACATGCATAGTTATAGGTGCGGAAAGTAAAGCACGAGAAATAAAATCTACGCTATTACAATGCTTCGGGGATGAGATTACAAACCATAAAAATTGGGGGAAAAGTAAAAGCCTAATTAAACTATTACAAACCGTAAACAGTTACAATAATCGAAAAATACGAAAATAGTAAATTACACAAAAAAATAAAAGAGAGTTATTTTGTGATTTTATTAAATAAGGAAATTAAATCGAATAAAAGCTATGAACGAAGATTCAAGAATTGAAATTCTAAATTATATTTTTGGTATTCTTTGATAGAAAAGAAAGTAAAGATGTAGAATGGATACGTAACTCAAACAAAAGTTATCTAAACTAAATTAAAATTATAAAGATTATAAAAATTAAAATCCTAAAATTACTAAGTTAAATATAAAGTAAATTAAAGTTTTAAAGTTTTCAAAATATTTCTAGACTAACTAAAAAAAATCTAAGGTAACTAAAAATTTCCAAAGTTACTAAGAAAAATTATACACTACCTTAAAACTACTAAAAATGATTCTAAACTAAAATATCATTCTAAATTCACTAAATTAATTCTAAATTTAAGCTAATTAATAAAATTATCTAACTACACCTACATATTTATTTCTAACTAACCTAAATTAACTAAATAGAATTAAGAAAACTAATAGAACTAAACTAAATAGCATGGGGTATCAAACAAAAAAAATGGTGGTGGAATAATAAAATTGGATTGGTCCGTGGAAAATGAAAAAAAAACAATAGGCTCAAGATTGTAAAATAAAACAAACAAAAATAGCTAAATAGAACACTGTTGGGTCGGGTTATGTGGCTTAAGGCTTATTTATTTATTCTTTGTTAGTGTCCAACAGGAATACAAAAAAGAATGAGGGTTAATAAGGAAACATAAAAAATGGTAAAAAAATGTCCCAGGGGGTCTTGACTCTGTGACCTCAAGCACTCACACGCATGCACTAACCGCTACACCATGTGTTCATTCGTGTATTATGGCGCTTCCATTAATACAAAAATTAAAGTTTGAGAAATGAATTGGGCTAAGCAAAACAGACCCAAACCCGAACCTGTCATTAGGGGAAAGGAAAAGGTTTTTTGCAAACCCTAATTAAAGGGAAAGAGGCGCCACTAATACTGTATATGGAAGGGAAAAAATGATTCCAAAATTAATTTGTTTTTATTCCTCAAACAATGTGCTTCCCTCTTCTCTCATTGCTCTCTAACACTTCTCTAACCCTGCTTCTGTTCTTCGCCTCATCATCTTCTCAGTCTCTCTCACGACATACTTCCCCCACATACTACTTCTCAATCTCTCCCTCTAATTCCTCTCTTATCTCTCACATCTCCACCTCTCAATTTCTCCCTCTGACTCATCTCTTTCAATTATCACAATAAACAACAATAACAACAACTCTTTGTTTTTATCGATTCTTATGTTCTTATCACACGACGGATAACAAACAATAATGAATCATATTAATATCCAAAGAGATCAACAAGCAAGCACAAAAATGAAGTACCACGTTCACAAACAAATCAAAAGAAATCGAGTGATTTACCGATGAAGAGGAGATTTTCTACGAATTCAGGTACGATGTTTGGCTCTTGTATATAGATTCTCCTTTTATTCTCTTCCAAAATTTTGTTCAAAATTAAGTTGTGTTATTGTCTATTAAGATGAGCCTCCGCGAGTGTGTTGCATTTGACAGAAGGTGAGAGGCGCTGGGAGATAAAGATGATGATGATGATGATCCACAGATGTTGGGTTTAAAGGGTGAGAAAGGCGATGATGTATTCTCTTGAGGAAGTTGTCATGGATTGAAGGTTACGGTTTCTGGTTAGTCTATCCGGAGGTGGACACGCGAAGGAAGTGTCACGGATTGAAGAAGAAGGTCAGGAGGCTCGAAGCGGTTTGTTAAAGTGAGTTGAGTTTGGAGCGTGAGCGAGGGAGGATGGCGGTATGAAGGTGATGTTGTTGAAGTTAGTTTGCAGGTTTGTTGAGTGATGTTGCAGAGAGATTATTGGTAGAGGTTTTTCAGTTTAGTTTTCTCCCTAATATCTGTAATCTATTTTCTTTGTTTCTGTTGTATATCTACCTATTTTATAGTGAACAAGAATAATGTTTTGGGAGGGAAAACTTGATGAGTTTTGAACACTTTATTGTTCTGTTTTGGTTGCTTTTAGAGTGCAGGTTGTTGTTATGCCAAATTTGTGCAATTCTTGGCCTGGTTTGGTGTAGGTTTTGGACAGGTTATGAGCAGGGGCAGCAGGGCTGGTTTTGTGTACAGTTTGTAGCAGAGCAGAATTTTGGACTGCTGCAGGAGGTTTGTGCACAACATTTCGGTTTTGGACTGGTTTTGGGTAGGTTTGTAGGCTGGTTTACAGGCTGTTTTATAGTGGTGCAGAGGTCTGTAAGAACTGAAATGGATAGCAGGTTTTGGGCCGCATTGAAGATGTTTAGGATAATAGGATTAGGCTCTTTGATAAATTTTCATGTAATCTCTTTATATCCCTCTTGCAAATGCATCTTGTAATTCAACCAACTTCTTCCGACAGGCGAGGGATGATATTCTCAAAGACATATGGCCAATAGCAGAGTTGGAACCCAACGAGATCATCTACACATAGCTATATAGTTTGTCTTCACTTCATACCCTTTCCGTTTCACGACGATTTCCTATTACTAGGATTTTTGTCTCTTTGTACAACAAATCGCCTGTTATAGGCAAACTATCAATATAAACACAATTTCAAAAGTTCAAATTTTATTTTACCTTTTTCTGTTTTGCTTGCAAAAACGTCCAATGGTTAAATTGAGTGAACATATGCATATGAAAATGATTTTTGTTAACAAAATATGCATAAAAACAGGAATAAGTTTTTACTAGAGACTTGAGGAGGCGGGATAACGTTCAAGTCGTCCATAAATCCCCACAGAATAATCTCCAGTAAAGTTGCCCTACAGAGCAGTCTCCATAAGATTATTCCCTGCAGAATTAGCTTCCCTTCAACAAGGACATATTCCCTGCAAGCATTAAATACTCTAATCTTACTCACCAGTAGACCCCCAGCAGATAAAGGAGTGTAATTCTTCCCCGACAATGTCACCAACCTACGGAGTTTCAATCTTTAGTAGATTATGATAGTAGCACAGTTCACAAGAATTCTCTTCCCCAGTTGAGTTTATTTCTCCAGCCAGATTCAATCCCCTGCAGATTTCTCTTCTCTACCAGGGCTCATGTCCCCAGCAGAACATATTCCTCCAGTAGGTTTATTTCCTCAGCAGAGTGTTTCTCCAGCAGGGTTTATTTCCCCAACAGGGTTTATTTCCCCAACGGAATTCAGTTTTGCTAGCTTGAGTCTATCCTTCTGACTATTGTAAATCACCGGCAAAACTTCTCGCACCAACAAAGGGTAGTCCAGACCAGTATCCCCAGAGAATTGCTATGAAATCTGAAACCGAGCTAGATATTAGTTAATCTTATCCTCCCCAGATGAGTCGTCATCCATATCGAAAACTCGATCAGACAGCACCTGTAGCACCCCATTTCTACCCGGTGAATATTAATACAATCAGAGTTCAACATAAATAGGATGCTACATTTACAACTTAAAATCAAACTTCATTTAATCGCATATAAAACAGATACATAACACTTAATTTAGATGAACCGACAACAATCTGATTTATTCTTAAAAATCAAACAACTTTTATTAATAAGCAGCGGAATCACATACTCAACTTCAATTCACTTAACATCTTTTATTAAACTAAAACAACTTCAAGACAACAATTATTTCATGTAATCAACTTGGAAATTTAGCAACTGAAATAACTATCAACAACTAAACATCAAGCGTTCATGCCCCCGAGTGCTACGTATCAGAGCAACGATACTGACTCGAACTAACGAGGTAACAACTATCCTTCTTGATTACCTACACGTTAACAACAGAGGGAAACATTCAAACATAAGGGCTAAGATATCGAACTATATAATTGAATGTATGATAATTAATATATCAGAATCAGTTCATATAAAATCACCACTTCACAACTTATACATAACAACTATTACAACAAAGCATCAACACGACATAACTACTAAATTCAAAACTTAGATAATACTTGTCACAATAAGTCAATAACATAAAGCAAAAACAAATCTATATTCACCACAAATCAAGATGCAACATCAAATGCGACTCAATTACAATGCACATGCATGTGGTACCATTAGAGCAGAACTCCCAACTTAAAAATAGAGCAGAACCCCCATCTTAAAAATTTCAAATTAATAGAGGCATCGACAAGGCATAATCCTTCATCGCAGGTTGCCATCAAGGACAAGGCACAAGCCTTCATCGCTAATTTTGTCAATCCAGGCCAACATGGCACCAATCCAGGCCAACTTAATAATGCAAATGTATGTGACTCAATGAATGCAACAATCACATACAACAACAATAATCACTGCCATAAAGGCATAAGCCTATATCGTCACTTTACCAATAATTAGATGTACTCATCATCGCTTCAACACTGGCCATAGGCCTACAACTTAATCAACTTATAAATCACAACATATAAACAACAACATATTCAACAACAACAATGTATTCAACAATGACTTATTCACAATAATAACCAACAACACAATTCCATAAATCGGAACCATTCAACTTAATTCGACTTCACCTGCAAATCAACTTTATTCCACATAATTATAACAAAATAAACCAATTGAAAATACCTATATGTATATACGACTTACTCCGACAATTTCAACTAGTTCCGGTTGACTACTTTTACCGCCTAAATCTACAAATTCGGCTAATCGGTATTGTTTTATATACTGTTATTACTACTATTTATTTATACTGCTACTAATAAATTTATTCTACTAAATTATGCTACCTCTGTTATTTAGCTTACTACTATTATTGGTCTCTGCCAAAACTACTTGTTTGCTATCTACAACTTCTATTACTACAACTTCCTGCCAGTGACAATTATTAGTTAAAAACCAAAACCAATTTCAACTATTCTTCCTGTTACTGAAATCATCTGTTATACTTTATGTATGATAGTTTTCAATTTCTACATCTACTGATACTTCCTAACAATGCTCAGCTAAATTAGTCCATACACTATTATTTCTGCTACTCATACATATACATCCTACTACTCATTTGACTAAAGCATTACAATTTATTCCTGCAACTTCTTTAATCCAATCTGATACTAAATTATTTTACTAATTATATTTACTTATTAATAAAATAAGATACTACACCTACCTAATTCTCCCGCACTCATTTAAACCAATCTGCGACTATATTAATCCACCAATGATACTGTTGTACCCCAAAATTTGACCTCTCATTTCTCAAGTAATCTCTCACAAGATCTCCTTTGGTTCAAGACTGCACAAGGGTTGATCAGCTCAAGACACCTCCTCAGGCACTGATGACTGAAAATTAGGGTTTGAGTTTGCACAAGGACAAATGGAATTTTAATGCCTCATATGAATTTCATGGATCAGTTTGGACTCTCAAGATTTCTCATGTCAAATTTCAGGTCTTGGAACACATTTTTGCCCAGTCAATTGATCAGTTGACCTAAAATCAACTGTATTGGGGAAAAAGTCAACTGTGGTCAATTTACAGTCAAACTTAATAATTGTTTATCCATATCAACATCATGAACTCATATATTTCATTTTATCAATTTTGGACCACAATTCCACAAGAAATTTGATCAGATCATCAAAAGGGAAAAATGGTCAAAATTAGGGTTTTGATTGAGAAGGTGCAAATTCTGATTTTTGCTCTAGCAAATGACTTGTTGTTTTAAGGTATGATCTAAAGGATTCAAATGCTTAATTTTGACCTAATGGCATGGCTCAAAACATTTCTCAATATCAATTGGTTGACAGATGAATTTCAGTCAACTGATGAAAAGTCAACTTACACTGAAAAGTCAAACTTTGACTTTTTGGTCAAAATCAAGTATCAAAGATCAAAATTCATCAAAACATGTCAACATATGAAACTTGTTCATCAAGAAATCAAAAAGTCAAGATTTCATTTTTGAAAAGTCAAAATTTCTAAACTTAGAAATTTATCTAAGTGTTGGAAAATTCATATTTTCCCCTAACTTTGAGCCAAATTTTCACCATGATGCAAGATGATTCAAAGGAAACTTCCAACATGAAAGTTGTAGATCTCAATGATATATAAAACATTGTAGAACATAACTTCTTCTATAAATACATGGATTTCAAGTTATTATTTTATGAATACATGTTCATGAAACTTTGAAACTTAGTGAAATTTTGCCCTAGTTTAGGCAGGATTTTGACCTAACTTCACGAATTTTTTTTCACATAGTTCCAAGATGAATCTTCAAAAATGTCCAAAATAGAGGTTGTAGAGGATGTTACAAGCTTCCAAAAATGTCCAATAAATCATTGAGATCATGTTTGAGCAAAGAGAATCGAAGGCAAGAAGTTAGGGTTTTCAAACTTGAATTACAAGGCATTTTGTGAAGAACACATGAACCAAATCCATGCTAGGCTGCATAATCTTTGCTTTGCAGGCCTCAAACTTGTTTGTCACTCCATAATTAATGTTTTGCATAACTGATAGGGTCTTTTTCCAAGTATTTGAGTCATTATCCAAGTTGCATTTCCATTAATGGCACAAAGTAACATTGCCATTCTAGTAAAGAGGCTTTAATCACAAAGTCAACTTGTCTTGAGATTTGCATTTGTTCTTTCTGCACAAGCATCCTCCACAGAATAAGATAAGCATGTTTAAAGTTCCTAACCACTTTAGATAGCCTTGTACCTTGACTTGGAATAATGCTTGCCAAGCTTGCTTCAAAAATAAGCAAAAAACCATAACATGTAAAATTGTACTTCTGATCAGCCCAAGCTCTCAAAACCTTTTCCTATACATTGAGACAATATTAGGAAACCTAACACACGAGCACTAAGACCCTGAAACACTCCCAAACTCACTCAAATCAAAAATTACCCAAAAACTCCATTGTTGCACAATTTCTGACCTTGAACTCCAAATTCACATTTCCCTCGCGCGTTCTTTGGCCTTTTAATTCCTAAAGCTTCCTTACATCAAGTACAAACCATCCCACACCCTGTTACACGACTGTAACTCCATTTCCATCACCTTCCTTAACCAAAAACAGAGTATTGCAGTTGAACTTCTCCAAGCCATTTCAGCCACTCTCAACTTAAGCTAAGCATTGCATTAGCTTCCTAGAGACTCCAGGAAGCTAACCTGATCATTGATACACCTTGAATCAAGCTCAAACTCATTTCACGATTTCCAGTTTTGAGGTATTTTTCTTGAACTTCTATCTTCTCATTCAAGCATTGTTAGGCTTGTATTTGTGAATATAAAATGTAGACATTATTGCCCTGAAACTATACATGTCCATAGATTTCATTTATGTTGCTTGAGTAGAGATAATTTTGAGTTTGAACCTCTGAAAATATTTAGGTCAGAATTTGGTACTGTTAGAAATTTGTGCTCATCTTTGAGAATTAGCTTAAGTTATTTATATATCCAGAATCGTGAGGAAATTTCTAACAAGTTTGATGTTGGAAGTTTTGTGAATGGATGAGAAATGAATGAGTTACAGGTTCTCTGGCTGAAGGTTGAAGATGAAGTTCATTCAGGACTTGATTTATGTTACATATTTATTGTTTTGTTTATATCAATGGATATATAGCCAGCCCAGTGGTAAAGCACGCGCCTGTTAACCTTTGGGACTTGGGTTCGAGCCGCAGTGATACCCTTTTGTCCATTTTTCAACATTTTCACTCTTTTTGGTTCCAAACAGGCGTCTGAGCCCCAAACCATTGGGCTTTTGTCTTTTTTGCCAGATTCTAACCCCCTGCTTGCTTATACACCCCTGGCCCATTTTTCTTTATTTATTTCATTTTTCTTGTTTTTATTTCATTATATTTTATTTTCTTTAATATTTTTATATTTATTATTATTAATATTATTTTTATAAAAAGACCAAAAAATATTTTATTTATTTATTTGCATATTTAAAAAATGCTTGTACATTTTGTTTTTCTTTATTAAAACAAAAAGAAAAAAAATATTTTCTTAATAAATTTAATTTCTTTTTTTTAATAATTAATATTTAGACTTAGGTTTATTTATTTATTATTTTCTTTTAAATTAAAATCAACTTAGAATTTAGGTTTCTTTATAATTAATTTTCTCATTTTATTAATTAAAAACCTTTTTCACAAAAAAACCTAAAAATACCTTTTTAGTTTATTTTCTTTCTTAATTAATTTAGGTTTAAATTTTATTTAATTTTAATTAATCATTTCCCTAATTAGGTCAAGACAAAACTCTTTCATAAAATTTCAAACAAAAATCATTATATTTATTTTCATTTGCATTTGTACATTATTATTTATTCAATTCTTGTACGTTTATTCAATATGATTGTAATAGCTAATTAGGTTTAATTTTCTTGCAAAATCCCCATTTGTAAATTTGTATACCCCCTCCCCTAATGATGTAATAGCTTAATATTTTTACTTTTCGCAATTTATCGCTTTATATAAATGCTAGTAAATTAGGGTTTGTATGGAAAGACTAAAATCAACAAGTTAGCAAACCCTAATCTAAGATAAAGAAGCATGTAAATCAAACACATTTGCACACTTGCACCCTTAGGGTAATTCCACTTTGTTGCCTTATAAAAATGACCATGTTATGCATGTGAGATGTCTTAGCCAAAAGCAATCAAAGATACAAGATCATAGTCCCTCGATGATGCTATCAAAAGTTGACTTTCAAAATAATCTTAGTCCCTCAAAGAGAAATGATAAGACATCTTACAACATTGCTATCATGGCTATACGATGACCCACGCCCGTCTCTTTACATCAAAAGATAAGGCTTCGTACCAAATCAATGGTAAGATAGAAATATCAAAGGAAAGGAAGAAATGAACTAAGACTTTTGAGTAGGTAGATTGTTCCTAGTTGCTTGTTCATTTTCAAATCAAATATCCTTGCTACTTTCAAAACAAATACCAACACTTTCAAAAAAAACTTTCAAAACATTTTCCAAACATGAAACATTTTTAAAAAGATCAACACTTTGTATACGTTCTTACGAACGAGAACTATTACAAAGTTTGCCTAAACTAAGGCGCCTTTTCAAAATACTTTAAAAAAACCACACAAAGCACATTTTGAAACAAAAGCAAGTGATCTAGAAAGCAACTAAGAGCCCATAGATAACTATGGATGAAAAGGATGCTAACACCTTCCCTTTTCATAATCTACCCCCCGAACTCAAGAAATAATCTCAAAGGTCTTTCCTGTTCTTTCCAGCCTTTCCTTTTGGATAAAAGAAAAGTCGGTGGCGACTCTTGCTAACTGCAACATTTGCGATAAAATGCAAAACATCCCAAGTCAGTTCTCCTACCGTATCACAAAACTGGCGACTTTGCTGGGGATAATCTGTTAAAAGTGAGGTTACCTTAGGGCTAAGATAACCTTTATTTTCTTTCATTGTTTGACTTGTTTGCTTTACATTTTGGTTCCTTGTTTTGGCTTGTTCTAATCCACTACCCAGATTTGGGATACCTTATAGGTAAGAAGCAATACCTTATAGGTAAGTATTATTCATCCTACACGATAACCAACAACAACATCACGAAAACGGGAACAAAATCATTATAACATCAACTTAACAGTATAACTCAACAAGCATAATGATAGCTCCCCATCAACCAACAATCTACAAAAATCTTCTTATAAAATCCGCAAATATTTACTAGCAACATAGTGCCCTGGAATAACATCTTTATATCAACAATCCACTAAATCAAGCATGTAGATTAAGACACACCATTCCCATAGGCTTATGATGTTTTAATCCTTCACTTTTAATGAGTCGTACACGCATAGCAATTGTGCCACATCACACTTGAGTTGCGCAACTCTGATAATCCACCTTAAGTCACCGTCCTCGTTAAGATTTCCATCAACTATCTAGCTCGAAAATTTCAATCCAGTTTCAGACTTTCCTCATTACCCACCATAAAACCATTCTTCACTTGATATTCTTAATCTTTCACTTTGCGGCGTTAATTCTCATATAACTTGCCACTCCGACTTGTTCAATACGTCTCAATTCTTTCTTAGCAATTCCTCTATTACTTCAAACAAATGATGAGCGACTATCCTCACGATATAACATCAATCACTTTACACACTATTAAGATAGCAAGACAAATCTATACCATCCAACACGATCTCGTCTACTATCAACAAGAGATTAAGGGTGATCAGTTCCTCAATTTGTCAATAGATAGTCGACAATCATACAAGAGTATAAACCATCATTACCAAACTATAATAGTGTTCCTTTAGAACTTGTACTCAAGTCACCTAACGCACCATAATCCAATAATTTCCAATGAGGTTTACAAATACTTCCATAATTTCCTTCTCATTCGATTTTGTCGATGAAACACCAATGCTCAACATATTACATGGTCCATATTGCACTCACTTAGCCTTACACAAAGGTTAAGTATCCTCCAACTCAAGAATTACTTTCTTCATCTCCGTATCATCAGGAATACAAATTCGATTACTAAATCTTAACACACACTGCACATCTAACTTGAAATCATCATTCTCATACTGATCGAGTCCAACCATCAAATCTACCCATGTCACATCTAACTTCTGAGCTTCTTTGATACTGTCCAGAAAATTATTGTTAATCTTCAACATCCCCAACATAACACTCTTCAGTGTCACTTTGCAAACTAAGCCCATATCTCTGAACTGTTCAATTAACTCCAATTCTTTAACCATCATTGCTGACATATGTAAAGTATTTCGACTTTGAGCATCAACCACGAAATTAGCTTTACATGGATGATAATTCAAACCGAAATCATAATCTTTCAACATAAACACCACTGTTGCTAGCTCTAAGTCACACATAGGATAATTCCTCTCATGAACTATGAGTTTTCTAGAAGCATAAGCAACAACTTGTCCATTAAACATTAGCACACCATTAAGTCCCATCTTAGACACATTATAATACACTACAAATAACTCGCTCGGATTAGGCAAAACCAATATCGGAGCAGTCGTCAATCTTTTCTTTAGTTCTATAAACTTTCTTCACATCAACATATCATACTTGAAATGATGAAAGACTATCCTTTTTAATGCCAAACATCTCATTTCTCAACTTATTCACCAACATATTACGCTTCACCTCGTCTCGAACAACTGCGATAATAATCATTTATGCCTAAAAAGCCCCTAGTTCCATACACGACTTTAGAGTTCCTCCATATGGGAATGCATCAACCTTATTTGAAATCACTTTCATAGAATAAAATATATTTCTATCTCCTTATAGGTTCAAATGGAACACCAATCTGATACTCGGAACACAAGATATGAATTTCTAAAGTTATCCGAAAATGTGAACACTGACGTCATGCAACGACATACTATTACACACCTTACGATAACATCGGAACATAATTTCTTTATACCAGTACCTTACCATCCTTGAAATCGTACTCATCTCCTCGCATTTCCGACTCTGACTCACGGTCCAAAACATTCCAACAACTTCAATAACTTTTACAATCACTCACAAGGATCCCACGACAAGGTCTACAGTAATCTGCCACTCTATCACCGTTCAAGCATCGACATCTTATGCAAGGGCTACTCAAACTGACAACTTCACGGTCCACCAACAGCGCTGAAACATCGCAACTTTCTAAATTCCATCTTCTAAAAATTATCCTGGTTACTTAGCAATCATCTTCAGAAACATCATGGATTTACACTCTACTCGTATATCAACAACCGTTACATTGCTCCTCATCCTTCGAGAAATAAACATCAACAATGTCTGATCATCCTCCCTTAAGACGTTCTAACTTGATTAACAAACAATATCTTGGATCCATGTCACCTTTGGATTCGGGAAACAACAAAGCTTCAACAATACTCGCATTGTCGCCATCATAGCATACTGAACTAACATCTTACAACCGAAACATATTCGAGAAGCAAAGCTTCTCCCCCACTTATTTTTAACCCAACTCCTTCATACAACTCGATTAGAAAATCAAGCAAGCACCGATAGTGTTTCACACACTTGTCGCGTACTAAGGAACAAACAACATTAGACAACTTGGTCGGACGGACCGACCTGCTCTGATAACACTAATGTAACACCCCATTTCTACCCGACGAATATTAATAAAATTAGAGTTCAACATAAATAGGATGCTACATTTACAACTTAAATCAAACATCATTTAATGGCATATAAAACAGATACATAACACTTAATTCGGATGAACCGATAACAATCTGATTTATTCTTAAAAATCAAACAACTTTTATTAATAAGCAACAAAATCACATACTCAACTTCAATTCACTTAACATCTTTTATTCAACTATAACAACTTCAAGACAACAATTATTTCATGTAATCAACTTGAAAATTCAGCAACTGAAATAACCATCAACAACTAAACATCAAGCGTTCATCCCCTCAAGTGCTACGTATCAGAGCGACGACACCGACTCGAACTAACGAGGTAACAACTATCCTTCTTGATTACCTGCACGTTACCAACAAAGAACAACATTCAAACAGAAGGGGTGAGATATCAAACTATATAATTGAATGTATGATAATTAATATATCAGAATCAGTTCATATAAAATCACCACTTCACAACTTATACACAACGACTATTACAAAAAAGCATCAACACGACATAACTACTAAATTCATAACTTTTAGATAATACTTGCCACAATAAGTCAACAACATAAAGCAACAAAAAATTTATATTCACCACAACTTAAGATGCAACATCAAATGCGACTCAATTACAATGCACATGCATATGGTACCATTGGAGAAGAACTCCCAACTTAAAAACGGAGCAGAACTCCCATCTTAAAAATTTCCAATTAATAGAGGCATCAACAAGGCATAAGCCGTCATCGCAGGTTGCCATCAAGGCCAAGGCATAAGCCTTCATCGCTAATTTTTCCAATCCAGGCCAACATGGTGCCAATCCAGGCCAACTTAATAATGCAAATGTATGTGACTCAATGAATGCAACAATCACATACAACAACAACAATCATCGTCACAAAGGCATAAGCCTATATCGTCACTTTACCAATAATTAAAAGTA
Source organism: Vicia faba (assembly GCA_948472305.1). NCBI lineage: Eukaryota > Viridiplantae > Streptophyta > Magnoliopsida > Fabales > Fabaceae > Vicia > Vicia faba. Next base: position 1,241,323,424 of record OX451741.1, read on the forward strand.
CTCATCGTTGCTTCAACACTGGCCATAGGCCTACAACTTAATTAACTTATCAATCATAACATATGAACAACAACATATTCAACAACAATAATGTATTCAATAACGACTTATTCACAACAATAACCAACAACACAGTTCCATAAACTTGGAACCATTCAACTTAATTCGACTTCACGTGCAAATAAACTTTATTCCACATAATTCTAACAAAACAAACCAACTAAAAATACCTATATGTATATACGACTTACTCCGACAATTTCAACTAATTCCAGTTGACTACTTTTACCGCCTAAATCTACAAATTCGGCTAATCAGTATTGTTTTATATACTGTTATTACTACTATTTATTTATACTGCTACTAATCAATTTATTCTACTAAATTAAGCTACCTTTGTTATTTAGCTTACTGCTATTATTGGTCTCTGCCAAAACTACTTGTTTGCTATCTACAACTTCTATTACTACAACTTCCTGCCAGTGACAATTATTAGTTATAAACCAAAACCAATTTCAACTATTCTTCCTATTATTCAAATTCTCTGTTATACTTTTTGTATGATAGTTTTCAATTTCTACATCTACTTATACTTCCTAACAATGCTCAGCTAAATTAGTCCATACACTATTATTTCTGCTACTCATACATATACAACTCGCTATTCATTTGACTAAAGCATTACAATTTATTCCTGCAACTTCTTTAATCCAATATGATACTAAATTATTTTACTAATTATATTAACTTATTAATAAAATAAGATATTGCACCTACCCAATTCTCTTGCACTCATTTAAACCACTCTGCTACTATATTAATCCACCAATGATACTACTCATTATTAATACACTGTTGTAATGTTCACTTAAGTAATATATATATATGCCTGGCGGTCGTCACACCACATCATTCCATGGTGCCGATCGACACCCACCTTGTCACCATCCTGCCGATCGTCACACATTCTGCCGATCGTCATGGAGCTTGTGCTGCTCGGCATGCTCTTTGTGCCCCATCACGCCTGCTTCAATGCAGTTTTCTGCAATTTTCTGTGTTCCTGCATAATTCCTCCAATTAGCGGTATTTCAATCCAACCAACGCAATATATAATTATAATAATACCATGATTACACCAACATCAACATATAATAATTCTCCAAAAACAAGGTCATCAATTGAATTTGTGCAATTTATCAGGAAACACAACATTGCAGTAGCAACAAAACAACAACTTTTCACACAGAATCACACACGATAATTTCATATAACCAACCCCACGTATCATTTATCATATACCCAATTATAGAGCAAGAACCCCACCCTTACCTTGGATTATAGACCAACCTATTATACCTATTAAACCTCCCTTTGCCATAGCTTCTAACCTTTGCCTATTCTCTGTAACCTTGCAACTTCTCACGTTCCCACAAAATTCTCCAAGACTTGTTCAATTAACCTAATTCTCCTTATAAATAGCTTAACCTTATAATTATTAATATTCTTATTGGGCATAAATTTCACACCCCCACCTTTACTACATACAACCATATAATTAAGCCCAACAATAAATCTCATAACCATTCTAATGTTATTATTAATATTATTGCTAATATTAATCAACCAAATAACAACTTAGCAACTTAAATAAACATTTCTCGACATTTCACAACTTCAATAATTTCAACAACATTCTCAACCATTAATCCATAATTAATTTAATTAAATAATTAATTAAATTAATGGGCGTTACAGCACCTCGAAAGGTTATGTAACTCTTTTATCCCCAGTCATGATATATAAGAATTAAACTCCCCAATAGAGCGATGAACGACCAATGTTCTTAAGTTCTTCTCCCCAATCAGAAATCTAATTCCCCAATAAAGTTTCCTCAAAATAGCAAGCATGAATCCTCAACAGATTGAAGATTCATATTTGTCATCCCCAACAACAATTAGGGATTTGTTTTCCCTATCAAGTATTTTATACGAATCTACCGATGCACTTCAATGACATCTCACATTCATACATCATAACATATGCATAAGAAACACATTATCACATTCATTCATTTCAAGAGCATCACTATGCAATGCATTACATACATCATAGCGTTGCTGTGATACGGTGGGAGAAATGACTTGAGGTTTTTCGTTTTGTGTTCGCAAATGTTTCAGTTTAGCAAGAGTCACCATCGACTTTTTATTTTATCCAAAGGAAAGGTAAAAAAGCACAGGAAAGACCTTTGAGATGTTTTCTTGGGTTCGTGGGGTAAATTATGAAAAGGGAAGGTGCTAGCACCCTTTTCATCCATGGTTTTCCATGGGCTCTTAGTTACTTGTTTAGATCACTTGCTTTGCTTTTTTCAATTGTTTGAAATGGTGCATTGTGTGGTTTTGAAAGTATTTTGAAAAGAAGCCATCGTTGTGGCAATCTTTATAATGATTCTTGTTTAAAGAATGTATACAAATATGTATTGTATTTTTAAAAAATGTTTCAATGTTTGAAAGTTTGTTAGGAAATGTTTTGAAATTGTGTGTGTGTTTGAAATTAGCAAGGATGTTTGCAAATTGATCAAGTAACTAGGAGTTGTCTACCCTACTCAAAGATATTTCCTACACATTTTTTAACCCTTCGACATTGTTGTTTTACCATTGCATTTGGTAAACAACCTTGTATTTGGATGTTAAACGGGAGAGGCGTGGGTCATCGTATGACCATGATAACAATATTGCCAAGTATCTTAGCAAGTTTTTTGAGAGACTAGATCATTTTGTATAGGCAACCAAGATAGCGTCATCGAGGGACTATGATCTATTGTTTTTTTGTTGTTTTGCCAAGATACCTAGCATGCATACCATGGCCATGTTTTAAGGCAACAAAGTGGATGAAACCCTAGGGGTGCTTGTGTGCAATGTGTTATCATTTTTCATGCATTTTTGTCTTGAATTTAGTCATGCTATTTGTTTGATTTTGGTCTTTTGCATACAAACCCTAATTTACTATCATGGCATTTGAAAGCGATAAAATGCGTAAAAGTAAATCTAAGACTATTACAACATTATTATGGGGAGGGGGATACAAGTTTGAATAGGGGGATATTGCTCAAAAAAAAAGCCCTAAAACTATTACAACCATATTGAATTTATTTGTACAATTAAATAAATAAGCAAATATTTAAAAATACAAATAAATATAAATATGCAAAGGTTTTTTTTTGTATTTATTTTATGTATGTAAAATAAATTATTTATGTCTCAAAAATAAGAAAAATATTAATGATTATTTTTTGAAAGGGTGGAAACCCTAGTTTTTTTGTTTAAAAGAAAATATATATTCTAATTAATATTTATGTACAAGATAACAAATAAAAATATATACAAAAATGTTTAAAATAAAATATGTGAGAAAATATTATTTTTATATGTATAATAAAATAAAATAAAATATGTAAGTATTTTAGTATTATTTACAAGTTTTAATTAAGAAAATAAAGTAATATTAACCTAATAATTATTTATTATGCAAATAAAAATAAAATAAAAATATAATAAAATGCCAAAAAAAAATTGTGATTTGAAATGTTCAAGAAAAAATAATAAAGTCAGAAAATAAAAAAAAGAAATGAAAAAAATGCAAAAATAAAGAAATGGGTCAAGGGGGTGCAAAAAGCTGAATGGGGGGTGTCAAAAGCAAGAGGCCCAAGGCGCCTGGCCCAAATACACTTCGTCCCTATCCTCTGAACACGCGCGCGCCATGGTTCTGTACTTGAATCCCGTTCTCTCTGTTCTTTGCTTGAAATCAAAAACTCATAACATGAAAATTATAGAGCTTTAAACCACGATTTCAATGATATAAAAAACTTGATCTAACTCTCAAAGACCAGAGAGAATTTTCTTGGCCCTAAATTCTAACCTAGTTTTTTCAGCAACTTCAACATCTAAATTCTCCTAGCTCAGTTAATATAAATACAAGCTATGCATATGTACAGTTCAAGGACATTAAGGGCTACATTTTTGCTTTACAAACCTAAGCCTAATGATTCCTAAATAAGGAGATAGAAGTTTGAAAATTACCTGTTTCAGTCAAGTTCGAATATGGCAATGTAGGAGTTTTGGATGAGACCTGAAGGTCGTGTTAGCTTGCCTAAATTTCACTCAACCTTTCCCAATGCTTGGCTTGCCTTAAACTTGCATGAATGTGCTTGTAGAACTCAACCTGCAAAGCTTCAAAGTAAAAATGGTGAAGTGTGAAAATGGAGTTACAGTTGCTTAAGAAGGGCTTGGATGGTTTAGGTGTATTGTTTAGAATGTGTTTGAAAAGATTCCAAGCAAAACGCACGAGTGGATTTGGATTTGGCCAAGGTTCTGCAGGTATGACCCTGTTTTGACAAGAACTTGGTGTTTTTGTGTTTAAGGGTTTTTGAGAGGCTTGGCAATCGTGCTTTTGGCTTGGTGTGATATGCTGAAGTTGTTTCAAATGGTCACAAAGTTTGGTTTTATCAGATGCCAGAGTTGTGGAGTTTTTGCACACTTGCTTGTTTTTGAAGTAAAAGGTGAGAAGTGACAATGCCAAGGTTGTACAAGCTAGATTGAAGTATGCACATAGTTGGTACCAATTGCCTGATATTCATGTACTTTATTTGCTACAAAATATTTGGTTCAAGGCTCAAGGAAAACAAAATTGCATAAAGTGAACTTTATGGAAATGGCATTGTTATCTTTATGCCAAAAATGGAATAAACCCTCGTATAATGCTCTAAAGCTCAAAATCAAACCTTTATCCAATGTATTTGCATTAAATTAAGGAGTGTGGAAAGGATTAAGACCTGTAAACCAAGTACAAGCATGCTTTGGACAGATTTGCAAGTTGTAACATGGTGCAAAATGCCTTGGCCAAAAGTGATAATTTGCCATTTTCAAACTTTCGATTCTCCGTAACCATAAATGATCTTGGAGAGTTCTTGGACATTTTGGAAATCTTGTAACATACTCTACAATTCATATTTGAAATTCATTTTGAGATTCAATTTGTAACTAGGTGAAAAGTTGCCATGAAGATATGTCAAAATCCTGCCTAAACTAGGGCAAAATTTCACTAAGTTAAAAGTTCCATGGACCCTTATTTCAAAAATCATAACTTGAGATCCAAGCATATTTTGGGAAAACTTTGTGAATAAAAGTTGTAGATTTTGTGGAGGGATACAACTTTCATGTTGGAAGTTTTCTTTGAATCCAAGTGCATCATGGTAAAAAAGTTGGGCAAAGTTGAAAAAAAAAAGAAATTTTCATAACTTAGAAAATTTCTAAGTTATGAAAATTTTCCATTTTAAACCCTAATTTCCAAAATTAGGTTTCTTGGTGAACAAGTTTCATGTTTTGACACATCTTGATGAAAAATGACCCTTGGCACTTGATTTTGACCAAAAAGTCAAAGTTTGACTTTTTAGTGTACAGTTGATTTTTAATCAGTTGACTGGAAAATTCATCTGTCAATCCAATGCATTTGAGATCTTTTGAACCTTGTGATTAGGTCAAGATGATGCCATCGAGTCCTTGAAACCATGTTTGAACCCAATTTGCCATTGTCTAGGTAAAAAAATCAGAAATTGCCCTTCTGCAGTCAAAACCCTAAAAATGACCATTTTGCCCTTTTGATGATCTGATCAAATTTCTTGAGGAGTTGTGGTCCAAACTTGATCAAATGGTTCATATGAGTTCATAATGTTGATGTGGATCAAAAATTATGAGGTTTGACTGTAAATTGGCCATAGTTGACTTTTTCCCCAATACAGCTGATTTTTAGGTCAACAGTCCAATTGACTGGGCAAAAATTTGATTCAAAGCTTGAAACTTGGTATGAGCAATCTTAGGAGTACAACATGAAGTATGAAATTCACATTAGGCATTGGAAGTCCAAAAATCCTTGTGCAAACTCAATTCCTAATTTCAGGTCAACAGTGCAAGGGGATGTCTTGAGCTGAGCAAACCCTAATCTGGTCTTGAGTCCAAAGAGTCTTGTGGGGAAAATATTGATAAAATAAGAGGGTAAATTTTGGGGTATAACAGCTGCCCCTGTTCAATCTTCTTGAACCTGTAGAGTTAGATTGACGAGTTTGTCGTTCGTGACTCGAAGGTAAAAGATGATTGGACACTAGAGTGCCCGAAAATTTGCACTCGTCAAAGTATAGTTGAGGGAATGGGCTTAAAGATTCCATTTGGAGAGGTGAAAGAATCTTGTTGGAGATGGGCTTAAAGATGCCATCCAAGAATGTTTGTTGAATTGTATGTTGTAAGTCAAAAGAATGAGTATCAAAATGGTATCCATGTCTGGAACGTATCTGAGTTGTATCTAGAGATTGGATCTGTATAAGCAAGGGAATAGCATCCGTGTCCGGAGCGTGTCCGAGATGTAACTGTATTTGAATATTGAATAAATAACAGAATGACTTCTGTGTCTGGAGTGTATCTGTATTGTATCGGAATCTGAAATATGAATAGGCGATAAAATAGCATCCGTGTTTGGAGCATCTCTGAGCTGGGGAAAAAGTCAGAATAAGTGACAGTGGCTACCATGTCTGGAGCGTATCTGGACTGTATCTAAATCTTGTATTTGAATAAGCGACAAAATAGCATCCGTGTCTAGAGCATCTCTGAGCTGTAAATCTGAATAAGCCATAGAATAACATCCGTGTCTGGAGCATCTCTGAGCTTTGAATCTAAATAAGCAATTGAATAACATCCGTGTCTGGAGCATCTCTAAGCTATTTCCAAATTCTGAATTTGAATAAGCAATAGAATAGCATTCGTTTCTGGAGCATCTATGAGCTTTGAATCTGAATAAGCAATAGAATAGCATCCGTGTCTGGAGCATCTCTAAGTTGTTTCCGAATTCTGCATTTGAATAAGCAATAGAATAGCATCCGTGTCTGGAGCATCTCTAAGCTGTATCATGATTGTATATTGGTAGCTTGTTAATCTTATCTTGAAAAGGGTAAAATGTTAGCTGAAACACAAAGTTATGTTGCATGAAATGTATGATGCAATATATGTGTTTTATCAATGTTTATGATATATGACTGTAATGTATGCGCATGTAAGCTGATTAGCTGTCTTGCTGAGGAAAATAAATCCTTGATAGCTGGAGATAATAAAATCCTTGACTGCTGCCAGGGGAAATAAATCCATGACCGCCGCTGGAGATTCAAAATCTTTGACAACTTCTGTGGGGATGTGAGAATCCTTCATGACTTTCTTGGGGATATAGGGATCCTTCAAGTCTTTGGAGTTGGAGTAATGACAAAATTTGTTGTGAGAGTAATGTCAAACTGTTGTTTGAGAAACCTGCTTGGGGAATCTGAGAACTTTGATGACTATGGTTGGAGATTTCACAATGGGAATCCTTACTCGGCTGGGGAATATGGAAAACTTTGGTGATCTCTACCGGGGATCAGACAAAGGAAAACCTTGATCTGCTGGAGATAAAGGAAGACTCTGATGGCTTTCGTGGGGAATTTGAATCCTTGGGGACTTCATGCTGGGAAGTCAAGAATGAGAATCTTCGATCTGTAGAGGATTAAAAATTCTGACAAATTCGTGCTGGCGAGTAATGAAGACTCTGGCAACTTCACTGGGGAATCAAGAATGAGAATCTTCATTTTGTTGGGGAGTAAAAACTCTGTGGGGAGTAGGTATACAGCTAGAGAGTAAGCTTAAGACTCTGGGGAGTAGCTTATTCCTGTTTGGAAAAAGTTCAGGAGTTTGGGTTGTATGCCAATCTACTAAGGAATCAAGAATGAGAATATTCATTCTGTTGGAGATATCAAGAGTTTGGGTTGTATGCCAATCTACTGGGGAATTATCCTAGGTTGAGGATAAAACAAAAGTTAACTGTTATCTGGTTGATCCTCAGATTTTAAGACAACTTGCTGGAGAATCCGGAGAAACTGGATGGTTTCCGCTGTGGATTGATGGTTGGAATTTTGACTCCGTTGGGGAAGAAGGTTTCATCTTTTCTAAGGATCTGTAGTTCAAAGTTTTTGGCTCCACTGGGAATCGGGAGTTTAAATCTCTAACTCTGATGGGAAATAAGGATTTGAAATTTAGCTCCGCTGGGGATATGTATTTCCAGGTTTTAGCTCCACTAGGGATCTAGATGATGTACTGCAGGGGATTTCTCCTAGAATAGCCTAAAGACATTTTCCTATACTTCCATCCTGTCAGTAATTATTCTTTCCCATTTTGTTTATTTGTAAACAGTGATTATATTCAAATGCATATGCTCATTTAATAAATCATTGGACGTTTTCAAATAAAACACAAGTGTAAAAAAGAAGAAAGGAAAATAGTTTTCTGCACTTTGAAGTATCTTTGTATTAACTTTGTGTAAGTATATTGTACAAAGGAGACATACATCCTAGTAAGAGAATGTTGTCATAAAAATTGAGAAAAATTTATACAAAGAAAGATGGCTATGTGTAAAAATTCCACGGGGTTCCCATTCTGCTACAGTCTTCGTAACTCCGAAGATCTTGTCCATTCGCTGCTTCGTCTGAAGATGATCGAGTTGATCAGAAACCTGGAGTTTGTCCGTGAAGAGATTGTCCTTAAAGTGATCCGACGAGACATATTCATACGCTTTAATTCCCTAACTTTTGCCTGGACCGCCCTTTCGGATTTTCGATCCACCGGGAAACCCTTTTTTGCCCAAGTCGCCCTTTCGGGTTTTCAACTTGCCGGGTGTACATATTTTTTTGTTTATCCCTAAATTTTGCATGAACCGCCCTTTCGGGTTTTCGATTCACCGGGATGCCCTTTTTTTGCCTAGGGGTGTCAACCTAGCGGGTCATTTATGCGTAGTATCTTTTGACTATGTCTGCGTTCGCAGGGTGCGGCAAGTCGTCGCCATCCATGGTGGTTTATATCATTGCCCCAACAGAAAAGATGTTTTTGATCACAAATGGTCCTTTGTAGGTAGGAGTCCATTTGCCCCTGGGATCACTTTGCGGAAAGATGATCCGCTTGATTACAAGATCTCTGACTTGATATACTTGGCGCCTGACTTTCTTTTTGAAAGCCTTGATCATCCGTTTTTGATACGTCTGACCATGGCAAACAGCAGTAAGTCGCTTTTCGTCAATCAAGTTAAGTTGATCAAGCCGGGTATGAATCCAATCATCTTCACTCAAACCAGCATCCTTCATGATTCTCAAGGAGGGAATCTGAACCTCGATAGGCAAAACAACTTCCATGCCATCTACCAAAGAATAAGGTGTTTCCCCAGTTGATGTACGCGCCATGGTACGATACCCATGGAGAGCAAACAGTAATATCTCATGCCAGTCTTTGTAGGTGACAGTCAGCTTTTGTATGATCTTCTTGATATTTTTGTTCGCAGCTTCGACAACACCGTTCATCTTTGGCCGATAGGAAGATGAATTGTGATGTTGGATCTGGAACTGTTTGCACAAGGCTGTGATCATAGTATTGTTCAGGTTTGTACCATTGTCGGTGATGATCCTGTCGGGGATACCATACCGACAAATGAGGTTCTTCTTGATGAAGCGGGCAACAACATTCTTAGTGACGGATGCAAAGGAAGCTGCTTCGACCCATTTGGTGAATCAGTCAATGGCCACCAGGATGAAACGGTGTCCATTGGATGTTGTAGGCTTGATCTCCCCAATCATGTCGATTCCCTACATAGCGAATAGCCAAGGAGCTGTTAAGACATTGAGAGAAACTTGAGGTATATGTACCTTGTCCGCATAGATTTGGCATTTGTGACAAGTACGGGAATGTTGATAACAATCAGATTCCATGGTAGACCAGTAATAGCCTGCCCGTAGAATCTTCTTAGCCATCGTATGTCCGCTAGAGTGAGTGCCAAAGGCACCATTGTGCAATTCAGCCATAATCTGCTCAGCTTCAATCTTGTCCACACAACGGAGCAGAATGCAATCATGATTGCGCTTGTATAGGATACCATTGCTCAAGAAGAACTTAGCTGAGAATCTGCTTAAGAACTTTTTGTGGTTGACTGAAGCTCCTTCAGCGTATTCTTGAGCCTCAAGATACCTTTTGACTTCGTGAAACCACGGTCGGTCTACTACTTCTTCGGTATTAATCTCGTGACAATGTGCAGGTTCGTCCATCCGCTCGATGGTGATTTGGGGAGCCTCATTATCCCAATTAAGTTTAACCATGGATGACATTGTAGCTAGAGCATCTGCTAGCTGATTCTCTTCTCGCGGGAAGTGCTCGAAGGTAATCTTCTCGAAATGAGGTAGAAATGTCAAGACATGTTCTTTGTAAGGGATGAGGTTCGAATGTTTAGTGTCCGACTCTCCTTTGATCTGAATGATGACCAAAGATGAGTCTCCAAACACAACCAAAGGTTTGATACCTAGGACTATTGCAGCCTTGAGTCCAAAGATGCAAGCTTCATACTCGGCCATGTTGTTGGTGCAGCTTAAGCAAAGTCTAGCAGTGAAAGGTGTATGGAAACCTTGTGGAGAGATGAGTACCACACCGATACCGTTTCCAAGTGAACTAGAGGCACCATCAAAGTACAGGGTCCATCGGGATCCTTGTTCAGGTCCGTCATACGGTCTGAAGTCTTCAATGTTGTCCAATGTCATAATGTCTTCGTCGGGGAAGTCAAACTTCATGGATTGGTAATCTTCGACAGCTTGATGAGCTAGATGGTTAGCTAGTACACTCACCTTTATAGCTTTTTGGGTCATGTGCTGGATATCGTATTCGGTCAAGATCATCTGCCATCTAGCTATTCTTCTAGATAAAGCAGGTTTTTCAAAGATGTACTTGATCAGATCCATCTTAGATATCAACAAAGTGGTATAAGTCAACATATACTGCCTTAGTCGACGAGCATCCCATACCAAAGTACAACAAGTTTTCTCGAGCAGTGAGTATCGGGTCTCACAGTCGGTAAACTTTTTTCTAAGGTAATAAATGGCATGCTCTTTTCGGCCAAACTTGTCATGTTGGTCCAGTACGCACCCCATTGAATTCTCTAGGATAGTCAGATACATGATTAGTGGTCTTCCTTCGACGGGAGGCATCAAGATAGAAGGTTCTAGCAAATACTCTTTGATTTTATCAAAAGAAACTTGATAGTCATCATTCCATTTAACCACCTGATCCTTCTTCAACAACTTGAAGATTGGCTCACAGGTAGATGTCAGGTGAGAAATGAACCTTGCAATGTAGTTTAGTCATCCCAAGAAACCTCTGACCTCCTTCTCAGTGCGAGGAGCAGGCATTTCTTGTATAGCTTTGACTTTGGCAAGATCAACCTCGATGCCTTTGTTGCTGACAATGAAACCCAAGAGTTTACCGGACCTGACTCCGAAAGTGAACTTGTTAGGGTTTAATCTCAGCTTGTACTCCTTCAACCTGACAAACAGCTTTTGCAAATGGTCGAGGTGTTCTTCTTCTGTCTGTGATCGGGCTATCATGTCGTCTATGTAGACTTCAATCTCATGATGTATCATGTCATGATATAAATCTACCATGGCGCGCTGATAGGTTGCCTCGTCATTCTTCAGTCCAAATGGCATCACTTTATAGTAGAACGTACCCCACTGTAATAAAAGTAATTTTCTCCATGTCTTCAGGTGCCATTTTGATCTGGTTGTAACTTGAAAATCCATCCATGAAAGAAAATACCTTGTGCTGAGCTGTATTGTCAACCAAGATGTCAATGTGCGGTAGTGGAAAGTCATCTTTAGGGCTAGCCCTGTTTAAGTCTCTGTAATCCACGCACATTCTCACTTTTCCGTCCTTCTTAGGCACGGGCACAATGTTAGCAACCCATTGTGGATAGGAAGTAACAACAAGAAATCCAGCATTGAACTGCTTCATTACTTCTGCTTTGATCTTTTCAGACATGTCGGGCCTCATGCGGCGGACTTTCTGTTTAATTGGTGGACATTCTTCTCTAGTAGGGAGACAGTGAACCACAATATCTGTATCGAGTCCCAACATGTCTTCGTAAGACCAGGCGAAGATCTCAACATATTCATTCAACAGCTGAGCTAAGTGCTCTTTGACACTTGGCTCTAGGTTGGCACCCACTCTGACTTCTTTTCTGTCTTCCACAGTACCCAAGTTGATTGTCTCTAACAGCTCCTCATGAGGTAGAATAGCCCTTTCTTCCTGTTGTAGCAGTCTTGCCAATTCTCATGGCACCTCACAATCTTCATCACCTTTGTATTCGGCATGGTAGACCAGATCTTCATTGTCACTGAAGGCCATAGCAGAATTGTTACCCATGGAATCCGGAATGGAAGGGTACCTGCATTTGTGAGTGTGGGTGTGTGTAAGGGATAGCCACCTTTAAACAAATAAAATGTAAAAAGAAAAAAAATGAACACAAAATTTTATATGTGAAAACGTCCATGATTCATTAAAATGGCATATGAAGATGAAAAATCAAACCCTTACAAATGGACCTATGTACCTCGGGTAAGGCACATAGGTTAAAAGTGTACGAATTGTTTAAGAATTATTACAAACCAACAGAAATGTTCGAAAGATAAATTACTGATTTATGAAAGTAATGGGAACAAAGTCTTTCGCCTCCCAGTTGCATAGTCCTCCTTCAACAGTAGGGAAGATCCAGTCTTCCAGGTTACTCTCCTCTTCACTATCCTCCAAAGCATTGACTCCATGATGGGTGATCTTCACTGGTGGCCCCCAGCCCGGGCGCGTCGTACAACCTTTTGAGCAGAAGCAGTGAATCCCAAGCCAAATTTATCTGATTTGAAAGGAAAGTCTGGTAGCTGACCCCAGATTGTGCTTCCTCCTTCCTCAATCACAGCCTTTGCATCTTTAAGGGATGACATTCGAGGCACAGGTTTGGTAATCATGGGTACAGAAGACACTATCTTGGTTGCCGCAATCTCCTGAGCTACTTCCTCAAAGTGTTGGAAAGGGGTATCGATGAATTCACCATCCAATTCCACATAGCGGAAAGAATTTAGATGGCTTATCATGTACTCCTCTTTGCCATGAACAGTTATAATTTTCCCCTGGACAGGGTACTTGAGCATTTGATGCACAGAGGAAGTGACGGCTCCAGCATTGTGAATCCAGGGTCTTCCCAACAAGCAAGAGTAGGAAGGACGGATGTCTATCACATAAAATGTGGAGTTGAAGGTTTCAATTCCTACTTTAATTGGGATGTCCACCTCCCCGTGGACCATCCTTTTAGAACCATCAAAGGCTCTGACAATGATATTGCTGGGCTTCAAGGTTAGGCTTTCACAATCTATCCTGTCCAAGGTTTTCTTTGGCAAGACATTTAAAGACGACCCAGTATCAACCAAAACATGTGCTAGAGTAGTCCCTCTGTATTCCACCGAGACATGCAAAGCGTCATTATGATTTCTCCCTTTAGATGTTAAATCGGCATCGGAGAATCCTAGACCATTGTCAGCTGTTAGGCTAGCTACACATTTCTGGAACTGATCCGCAAAGGTTTCCTGGGGCACATGGGCCGTCTTCAAGAATATGATCAAAGCTTTAGCATGAGCTTCGGAACAAAGCAGCAGAGCCAGCATAGAGATCTTTGAGGGGGTTTGCCCCAGTTGCTCCACAACATCATAATCACTTTTCTTGATTATTTTCAAAATCTCTTCCATTTCTTTTTGAGAGGTCTCACGGATGACCAATGGCTGAGCCCTAGTCCTGACGGGCGCTTCTTGGATCCCTTTCCCTCGATCGTCAGCAGCAGTAGAGGAGACAACCACAGGAGTAACAATTTCTTTAATAACTGGAGTTCTTACAGATATGTTGACCGGCACAGGGGTAACCTTATGAGCATTTGAGGGTCCGAAGATTGCCCTTGGAGGAGCAATCTTCGGAGAGAAAATTCTTCCGCTGCGGGTGATTTTACTTGTTCCAGCAATATTTCCAATGTCAGAAGTCTATTCATCAGAACTTTCTTCAGTAGATTCAATTTTCTTAATATCGTGGTAGAAGATCTCTCCCCCATAGTTCCACGGTATTGATTTGTTGGACTTGTACGGGATGGGCCCCAGCATAGTTATCTTCAAAGGTATAATCTTCGGATCGGATGTAATCTTAACAGGTCTTTTGGAGACCTTGGAAAGATTGGCGGATATGGTAATTATTGAAATATCTTTGACAGGAGTCGGTGTAACAGGAGTCTTCTCAAAAAGGATTTCTTGATTATCCATTAGGCATTGGATGCCTAACTTCAACAATGGACAGTCGGTTGGTAAGGATGAACAAAGGTAGCAATCTTCTTCACAACCTGGGAAAATCCCAGCCTTCAGCAAATTTAACTTGATTATCGGTAGCGGAGTCATCAAATCATCAACAGTAGCAACAAAAAGATCTTCTTCAATAGCATGGGCATTATGGCCATGCTTTGGAATTGGAGCAGAGATCACATTGGGATTTTCAGGGGCGTCGAATTCAACCTCTTTAGCATCTATCAAATCCTGAATCTTATTTTTGAGGGCCCAACAATTGTTGGTGTCGTGCCCCAGGCTGTCTGAATGATAAGCACACTTGGCGTTGGGATGGTAGTGTAGTGATGAAGTGTTCGGATTCTTCGGGGCCTCTCTCAAACTGGCAAGGTTTAACTTCAAGAGATGGGGTAGAACCTGAGTGGGAGTCATGTTAATCTGGGTGTATTACCGTGCAGGCCTTTCCACCCTTTGCTAGTTGGTTCTGGGTTGATTGTTTCTGGGCTGATCAGCTGCAGACTTCTGAATCATTATGGCCCCCACCGCTGGCCGGCGCTCAACTCTTCCTTGACCTCTTTGGGAGTAGAAAGCTGAGACTTCCTTCTTTGCTGAAAAGGTCTTCTTGATGGCAGCAGAAGCAGATGCATCTTTTTGAATTTTACCGCTCTTAATTTCGGCTTCAACTCTCTCACCAGTTAGAATCAACTTGCTGAACCCCACATAAGAGCTTCCTATCAGGTGATTGAAGAAAGGCCCTGACAAAGTCCCTAAGAACATATCTACCATCTCCCTCTCAGATAGAGGTGGTTGTACTCGTCCTGCCAAGTCTCTCCATTTCTGGGCATACTCCTTAAAGCCTTCATTTGAGACCATGCCTATACTCTATAATTGAGTACGGGTTGGTGCTAAGTCCGCATATATTGATACTGCTTGTAGAAGGCAGCAGCCAAATCCTCCCAATTGTGCACATCAGACCTCTCTAGCTGGTAAAACCAATCCAACTACGTCCCCGCCAGACTGTCCTGGAAGAAATGGACCCACAGGTCTTTGTCAGAAGAATGTGGTTGAATTTTTCTGACGTAAGATCGTAGGTGCATCTTAGGGCAAGACACCCCATCGTACTTAGCAAACAGTTGCACTTTGAATTTGGGAGGGATTACAATTCCAGAAACCAACCCCAACTCTTCGAAATATAGCCCAAGCACTCTCTGCACTTCCATAGCTGCCAGACGTTCTTCCAGATTTTTGTACTTGTCGTCCGCAGGTGGATATTATTGTTCAGAATAGTCTTCATCCTCCTCCTCTTCAGCCTCAGATTCAGATGGCACCGTAACCCCTTTACCCTTTCCTTCACTTTCTTCAGATGTTGATGGGAAATCTAGGACTCTTCTGGCGTGACCTTCAAATCTTCTGCCCAAAGTAGCCACACCAACTCTCTTCTTTTTCTTTTTCATGAGTAGCTGTTGGAACTGTGAATTCTACGCTTGCAAATCTTTGACCGTCTACTCTATATCAATCTTGCTGAAATAAACAGCAGAGAGATAAGGAAACCTGGTGTGAAGACCTGTTTATGCATATGATGAATGATATGTATTCATGTAATGCATTCAAGGATTCAGAAATTCAAATTTGTTTAAACAAAAAGGAACAAACGTCATATTAATAAGATAGAATTTGTTAGTACATCAATGCCTCATGGGCAAAATAATACAAAATTCTAAGGTAAAAAGACGTTGCGCATCCTTTTTGGTGCAATGTAGGTGTTGAGAGTCTGCTCTTCATGAAGTTGACGAGTAAGTTCCAAAACCTTCTTCTCACTAGCGTAGAATTGGGCTTCAAACGTATCGCGTTCTCCCTTGAGTTGTATCCAACTCCTTTGTAAATCTTCTAGTGATGTTGGCATGTCAGGATGTAGGAGGGTGTATGGAACCTCTCCTTCCTTTACATCCTCTTTGTTCACAAGGAGAATGTAGGGGTAAGGCATCATAAGACTTTGGGCGCGGGTTCGTACCCACTTGAGGTAAGGCTCAAGGGGGATGGAATTATTGGGTCCCAAGGTTGTACTGTCCACCTTGTTAGGCATCCTCTAAGCTTGGATAAACCTTTGTCGAAGTCCTTAAGCATCGTTGTCAAAGTCAAAAACCAAGTCTGGAATCAGCATGTCATGTGGGCCATCCCTTCGGGCATACCCAAATTGTCTCAGAGCCAAGCAGGGGTTGTAGGTGATGCCTCCACTAATGCCAAGTAGTGGGACATTAGGGAATTCCCCATAACGATCAATGATGATAACATTTTCTCTGAATCGAGAACACCGATGAACATCTGAATGTGTAAGAGTCATCAATCGTTGTGACCACCTCAAGCCTTTCTCATTCTTCAAGACTGATTGGGGAAGGTGATAAATAAACCACCTTTCTAGAAGAGGAGTACAGCACATGAGAACACCTTTTTTCCTCATTGTTCGAGTGTGAAATGAGTGGAGGATGTCCCCAAGTAAAGTAGGCACAAGATTCCGAGATATGAAAATCTTGACAATATTCACATCTATAAGCTGGTCAGGGTTTGGGAACAAGACCAACCCATAGATGAGAAGAGCTACAATCTCCTCAAAAGCTTGCAGGTCTAGAGAATTCCAGCATTCTTGAGCTTTCTCAAACATGAACTTTGCCAAGAAACCCTTGACACCACTTCTAGTTTCCCAATGACCTTTGATATCAGATGGTTGCAAGTGTAGGGATTGAGCAACATCTTCAGGCTTTGGATCTTTTTCCGTACCTTTGAAAGGTAGTTGATGGAGAATAGGAATCCTTAATAGTTGAGAAAATTCCTCCAAAGTAGGCACTAGCTGGTAGTCAGGAAATGTGAAGCAGTGGTGTAGGGGGTCAAAGAACTAGAAGAGAACTTTCACCATGTCTTCCTCTGTGTTGAAGTTGACCAAGTTGAGAAGTCGACCATGTATCTCAGTGAATGGAGAATACTCTAGAATCTTAGAAGCAAGCTCTTTGAGTTGAGGAGGAATTCTCACAAGGTTGACTTGAATAGTTTTCCTGCGAAGTGATTCCATAACCTACAAAACAGGAACAAAGATGAAGATCCAAAATCCTTGAAATGGTTAGTGGATGCAAATGATGCTTCATGATGTTCATGATGTTATGCACAAGTGTATATGTACAAACAAATCACACAAGTTCCTAGTTTCAGGCTTGCATGGGGTTTCATAGGTAAATACCCTCTTGAAGTTTAGTTGGCTCAACCTGTCCTATAAATAGTAACCGAGTTCTAAGGAGCTCAATATCACTGGATTATATTCTGTGTTCATTGTTTCAGTTTAGCCACTTTACTGGCGACCGAAATATTCCAAGAAAACAACCCTCAATGAGTGTAGTATCGAGTATCTACCAACTTCAGATTGCACCAAAGCCGGTCATCTCACTATATCCTAAAAGGCCAAGATAGTCAAGTAAAGGTTCTAAAAGTCCATTAGTGCTTCATGACATCACTCAACGGCCCTGTATTCTCTTTGATTGAATCAAAGGCTACCGGTACCCACAAATATGTCGCACTAATATAGCTATTGCTTAGACCATGTCGGTATACCCCGCACTGTTTCCAAAATGTATTGCTATTTACCTATGAATGTTTCCCAAATCTGGGTAGAGGATTCAAACCCAAACAATAGAACCAAATGTAAAGCAATCAAAGCAAACAAGGTAAGCATGTAAAGGTGATCTAAACCCTAAGGTAACCCCACTTTTGTCATTAAGATCCCCAGTAGAGTCGCCAGTTCTGTGATACGGTGGGAGAACTGACTTGAGGTTTTGCGTTTTGTGTTTGCAAATGTTTCGGTTTAGTAAGAGTCGCCACCGACTTTTTATTTTATCCAAAGGAAAGGTCAAAAAGCACAGTAAAGACCTTTGAGATGTTTTCTTGGGTTCGGGGGGTAAATTATGAAAAGGGAAGGTGCTGACACCCTTTTCATCCATGGTTTTCCATGGGCTCTTAGTTACTTGTTTAGATCACTTGCTTTGCTTTTTTCAATTGTTTGAAATGGTTCTTTGTATGGTTTTGTAAGTATTTTGAAAAGAGGCCATCGTTTTGGCAATCTTTGTAATGATTCTTGTTTGAAGAATGTATACAAAGATGTATTGTCTTTTTAAAAAATGTTTCAATGTTTGAAAGTTTGTTGGGAAATGTTTTGAAATTATGTGTGTGTTTGAAATTAGCAAGGATGTTTGCAAATTGATCAAGTAACTAGGAGTTGTCTACCCTACTCAAAGATCTTTCCTACATATTTTTTAACCCTTTGATATTGTTGTTTTACCATTGCATTTGGTAAACAACCTTGTATTTGGATGTTAAACGGGACATGCATGGGTCATCGTATGACCATGATAACAATATTGCCAAGTATCTTAGCAAGTTTTTTGAGGGACTAGATCATTTTGTATAGGCAACCAAGATAGTGTCATCGAGGGACTATGATCTTTTGTTTTGTTTTGTTTTGCCAAGATACCTAGCATGCATACCATGGCCATGTTTTAAGGAAACAAAGTGGATGAAACCCTAGGGGTGCTTGTGTGCAATGTGTTGTCATTTTTCAAGCATTTTTGTCTTGAATTTAGTCATGCTATTTGTTTGATTTTGGTCTTTTGCATACAAACCCTAATTTACTATCATGGCATTTGAAAGCGATAAAATGCGTAAAAGTAAATCTAAGACTATTACAACATTATTATGGGGAGGGGCATACAAGTTTGAATAGGGGGATATTGCTCAAAAATAAAGCCCTAAAATTATTACAACCATATTGAATTTATTTGTACAAATAAATAAATAAGCAAATATTTAAAATACAAATAAATATAAATATGCAAAGGATGTTTTTTTTTTGTATTTATTTTAGGTATGTAAAATAAATTATTTATGTCTCAAAAATAAGAAAAATATTAATGATTATTTTTTGAAAGGGTGGAAGCCCTAGTTTTTTTGTTTAAAAGAAAATATATATTCTAATTATTATTTATGTACAAGATAACAAATAAAAATATATACAAAAATGTTAAAAATAAAATATGTGAGAAAATATTTTTTTTATATGTATAATAAAATAAAATATGTATGTATTTTAGTATTATTTACAAGTTTTAATTAAGAAAATAAAGTAATATTAACCTAATAATTATTTATTATGCAAATAAAAATAAAATAAAAATAAAATAAAATGCCAAAAATAAAGAAAATATTTTTTGTGATTTTAAATGTTCAAGAAAAAATAATAAAGTCAGAAAATAAAAAAAAGAAATGAAAAATATGCAAAAATAAAGAAATGGGCCAAGGGGGTGCAAAAAGCAGAATGGGGGGTGTCAAAAGAAAGAGGCCCAAGGCGCCTGGCCTAAATACACTTCGTCCCTGTCCTCAGAACGCGCGCGCGCCATGGTTCTGTACTTGAATCCTGTTCTCTCTGTTCTTTGCTTGAAATCAAAAACTCATAACATGAAAATTATAGAGCTTTAAACCACGATTTCAATGATATAAAAAACTTGATCTAACTCTCAAAGACCAGAGAGAATTTCCTTAGCCCCAAATTCTAACTTAGTTTTTTCAGCAACTTCAACATCTAAATTCTCCTAGCTCAGTTAATATAAATACAAGCTATGCATATGTACAGTTCAAGGACATTAAGGGCTACATTTTTGCTTCACAAACCTAAGCCTAATGATTCCTAAATAAGGAGATAGAAGTTTGAAAATTACCTGTTTCAGTCAAGTTCAAATATGGCAATGTAGGAGTTTTGGATGAGGCCTGAAGGTCGTGTTAGCTTGCCTGAAGTTCAATTAACCTTTCCCAATGCTTGGCTTGCCTTGAACTTGCCTGAATGTGCTTGTAGAACTCAACCTGCAAAGCTTCAAAGTAAAAATGGTGAAGTGTGAAAATGGAGTTACAGTTGCTTGATAAGGGCTTGGATGGTTTAGGTGTATTGTTTAGAATGTGTTTGAAAAGATTCCAAGCAAAACGCACGAGTGGATTTGGATTTGGCCAATGGTCTGTAGGTATGGCCCTATTTTGACAAGAACTTGGTGTTTTTGTGTTTAAGGGTGTTTGAGAGGCTTGGAAATCGTGCTTTTGGCTTGGTGTGATATGCTGATGTTGTTTCAAATGGTCACAAAGTTTGGATTTATCAGATTCCAGAGTTGTGGAGTTTTTGCACACTTGCTTGTTTTTGAAGTAAAAGGTGAGAAGTGACAATGCCAAGGTTGTACAAGCTAGCTCGAAGTCTGCACATAGTTGGTACCAATTTCCTGATATTCATGGACTTTGTTTGCTGCAAAAGATTGGGTTCAAGGCTCAAGGAAATCAAAATTGCATAAAGTGAACTTTATGGAAATGGCATTGTTATCTTTATGCAAAAAATGGAATAAACCCTTGTATAATGCTCTAAAGCTCAGAATCGAACCTTTGTCCAATGTATTTGAATTAAATTAAGGAGTGTGGAAAGTATTAAGACCTGTAAACCAAGTACAAGCATGCTTTGGACAGATTTGCAAGTTGTAACATGGTGCAAAATGCCTTGGCCAAAAGTGATAATTTGCCATTTTCAAACTTTCGATTCTCCCTAACCATAAATGATCTCGGAGAGTTCTTGGACATCTTGGAAATCTTGTAACATGCTCTAAAATCCATCTTTGAAATGAATTTTGAGATTCCACTTGGAACTAGGTGAAAAGTTTCCATGAAGATAGGTCAAAATCCTGCCTAAACTAGGGCAAAATTTCACTAAATTAAAAGTTTCATGGACCCTTATTCCAAAAATCATAAATTGAGATCCAAGCATCTTTTGGGAATATTTTGTAAATTAAAGTTGTAAATTTGTGGAGGGCTACAACTTTCATGTTTGAAGTTTTCTTTGAATCCAATTGCATCATGGTGAAAAAGTTTGGCAAAGTTGGAAAAAAATAAGAAATTTTCATAACTTAGAAAATTTCCAAGTTATGAAAATTTTCCATTTTAAACACTAATTTCCAAAATTAGGCTTCTTGGTGAAAAAGTTTCATGTTTTGACACATATTGATGAAAAATGACCCTTGGCACTTGATTTTGACCAAAAAGTCAAAGTTTGACTTTTCAGTGTACAGTTGATTTTTAATCAATTGACTAGAAAATTCATCTGTCAATCCAATGCATTTGAGATCTTTTGAACCTTGTGATTAGGTCAAGATGATGCCATTGAGTCCTTGAAACCATGTTTGAACCCAATTTTCCATTGGCTAGTTAAAAAATCAAAAATTGCCCTTTTGTAGTCAAAACCCTAAAAATGACCATTTTGCCCTTTTGATGATCTGATCAAATTTCTTGAGGAGTTGTGGTCCAAACTTGATCAAATGGTTCAAATTATTCCATAATGTTGATGTGGATCAAAAATTATGAGATTTGACTGTAAATTGGCCATATTTGACTTTTTCTCCAATACAACTGATTTTTAGGTCAACTGTCCAATTGACTGGGCAAAAATTTGATTCAAAGCTTGAAACTTGGTATGAGCAATCTTAGGAGTCCAACATGAAGTATGAAATTCACATGAGGCATTGGAAGTCCAAATATCCTTGTGCAAACTCAAACCCTAATTTCAGGTCAACAGTGCAAGGGGATGTAAGGGTAAGGCATCATAAGACTTTGGGCGCTGGTTCATACCCACTTGAGGTAAGGCTCAAGGGGGATGGAATTCTTGGGTCCCAAGGTTGTACTGTCCACCTTGTTAGGCATCCTCCAAGCTTGGATAAACCTTTGTCGAAGCCCTTGAGCATCATTGTCAAAGTCAAAAACCAAGTCTAGAATCAGCATGTCATGTGGGCCATCCCTTCGGGCATACCCAAACTGTCTCAGAGCCAAGCAGGGGTTGTAGGTGATGCCTCCCCTAATTCCAAGTAGTGGGTGTTGTACCCCAAAATTTTCCCTCCCATATTCCTCAAGATTTGTCAAGGATGATCTTCATATTGTTCAAGATTGCTCAAGGGTTGTACAGTCAAATCACCTCCTAAGGCAGTCAATTCAAAATTAGGGTTTTGTGTTGCATCAAGGTCCTTACATCCAAATGTCCTCAAGTGCTACCCAATGTCTTAATATGTTCTTAAGTCCATCCATGACAAATTTCAAGCCTTGCAGAGAAACTTTGGTCAGCCAATTGCTCAAGAGGCCCAAAAATCGACTGTGCTGGGTCAAAAGTCAATTGTGACCTAAATACAGTCAAACCTCAAGATTTTTTGTCAACATTCTAATTTTGAAGGATAATTCATCATTTGATCAAGGGTTGATCATGATTCATCAAGGATTGCTCAAAATTCATCAAGATTCAAAAGTTGCTAAATTAGGGTTTTGTAGGAAAAGTCAACTCAACTTTGACCAAGCATAACTTTCTCATACTTTATGAGAAATGACCAATCCAAAGCTCATTTTGAATAGGATGCAATTTACTACAATCCATCTTCACACCCCAAGATCAGAAAATGCACTCACAAGAAGTTACGAATTTGGACATTATAGGTCATTTTTGAAAGTCAACAAAAACACCTTTTGTGCCAAAGCTTATAACTTGAGAATGGAAGATCAAAGTGAGATGATACCGAAAGGTTTGATTTTAGGACATCTCAAGGTTTCTAAAAAGTCCAAGAACACCTCCAAAAGTTCAAAATTGAAGAAGTTATGCATTGTTGAAGTTAGGAATTTTTCCAAAATTGCCAAAAGTCAACTATCCTCAAAACTCCAATTTTTGACAAAAGGGCCCACTTTTTTCCATTTGATTCAGTCTTGTCATGCCACACACGTGTCCCACACTTAATTTCAGGATCAAACATTTATTTTTCTATTTTATTTAATTTTTATTGATTTAATTCATTTTAAACCTATATTAATTCAAATAAAATCCAAAAATCAATGAAATAGTATCTTTGTGATTTGTACAACTTTCATATATCATATGACACCTAATCAAGTTCGTGTCTTGGCTTTTTGTGCAAAAAATCTCAGATTTGATTCAATTTTGGAAAGGTTAAAAATGATGGTCAATCAAAGATTCAATATTCAACGCACATGGATATTGGCCCAACTCTTGACCTAAAATCATTGCCTTATACATAAGCAAGCCACACAAACCTAATTCACGAGCTAAGAACTGCAAAAACGGCCAAACCAAAAACTGAAAAAGCTTGGAAAAAGAGAGAGATCGAATTCTTGGTTAGAGCTTGTTTCAATCAAAAATCTCAACGTAGTGTTCTTGCTTGCAATCTCCTGAAGCCATAGAAACCAGAAACGGACCTCAAGACCCCCCACAACACGCTGTAAGTCGTCTCGAACCTTGCTCTGAACATGGAATCTCAATCTCCAATTCTTACGCCTTTTCTTTAAAATCTTGGCATATTTGTGTTTATCATTCACTTTAGAACGTTTTGGCATTGTTCAATTTTGTTTTTGGACCCAGTATCATGATGCTCGAACCTAGGGTTTCGGTTTGTGCTTTTTAGGCATTTTGTTGACAGGGAAAATTGGAGTAAGCCATGACCATAGATGGACTCAGGAGGACGAAACGAGCATGGGGATGATTTTAGTCTGCATTTATATTGCCTGGAAGTGATTTTAGGAAGAACCTATGAATCTTCCTGCGGATAAAAATCCGCAGGTAAAAAACCAGTGATTCAACGAAGAAGACGCTGACGCGTCTCCCTCCCATTCGTCCTTTTAAAAATCGCGCGCTTTTATTTTTTTTCCAGGCATATTTATTTGTTTGCTAATATATTAATCACTTATTGTTATAATATCAATTGAGGCATGGTGGTGTAGTGGCAAGGGCGAACAAGCATTGAGCACTGGGGCCTGGGTTCGAATCCCAGGTCCCCCAACATATTGTTATTATTTTCTTGCAGTTGATCCAGCATCTCTCATGCCTTGAGGTCCACCATACGTCTCAAATCTCAGTGCGCCAGATGGCTTCAAACCTAAATCCGGTGGTCATGAATGAAGGACCACCATACTCCTTGGTCAACATACGCGTGGATAACTTGAAAAGTCAAACGAGGCTGGAATGTTAATGGGCTTCAGATTTGCTCTTGTCACTCCCAAATCAGGCCCAGCACCCCCCTGGGTTTATTTCTTCTTCCCTTTTTATTTAATTTGGTTTTTATTAATTCTTAATTAACTACTAACTAAAATAATTAACATTTTCTTAATAAAATTCAGAACACACAAAAATATATAATATTTTTATTTATTTAAATTTAATTAGTTTATTTTGTATATAAATATTAACTTAATTTGTTTAGTTTTAATTAGGCATAATATTAATACTTTTGCAATAAATTTAAAATTAATGTAGAATTAGGATTCTTGACAATTTTAATCATCTTTATTTTTATTTCCTTAAATATTCTAAAAAACCAAAAAATATCCTTTTTATTTAATTAATTAATTAGTTTAGGTTTAATTTAATTAAATGCAAGAAATAACAAAAAATCTCTTTCTTTCCTAAAAAGGGTCAAAACCCTAAAAACTCTCTGATTCAATTTTTCTCGCGCGTATTATTTTTGATTCATATTCCATATAATTGTAATTGCTCCGAGGATGTAATAGCTTTGACTTAGGATTATTTATCGCTTCATTTACTCTTTCGCAATTTACTTTTTCAAGGGTTTGTTTTTGGCGATGTAAATACCCGACGCCTTGTAATAGCTTAGTTTTATTTTCCGCAACCATTAACTGCTAGATGTATGCTAACTAAGCTATGCATGACAAGATCTCTCTTAACTTAAAATCAATCGTAGCTCACCGTAACATGTACAAAGATAACATAACTGAAACCTGACACACTCGCACATGCCACTTTTAGGGTACGCCTCACTTGGTTGCCTCAACGTGGTCATTGAGTATAGGAAGTTTTAGAGGTTTCCCTCCTGTCTAAAGATCAAAGTTGCCTCGAAACGGTTGCCTCGATAAAAAATGATCTAAGACATTAGGGTTACCGCTAAGGTGTCCTACCATTGCTTTAGTGACCACACGTCCCTTAATCGAATTGACCCGAAACTCCAACGACGGTGCTACCTACTTCTCAATAGTGGGATAGCACTGTCTAAAGGACATTTACACAGCTTAATTCCTTTTGAGTAGGTAGAGGTTCTCAGATACTTGCTCTTTCAAAACAAAACAACTTTTTCGCACTTACACTTTTCAAACAAAGTTTTCAAAAACACTTCATACACTCTTGAGGACAAAAACAAGAGTTAAATCGAAGTTTTCAAACAAAAACTTTTTCAAAACCAACAATCACAAGAAAAGCAAAACTTTTTGAAAACATAGTGAGCAAGTACCTAAGAGTCCATGGATAACCACGGATAGAAAGGGTGCTAACACCTTCCCTTTCTATAATCTACCTCCCGAACCCGAGAAACATCTCGAAAAGGAATTTTGTTGTGATTTTGTCCTTTCCTTGTTGGATTAAATAAAAGACGGTGGTGACTCTTGTTTACCGCGACATTTTGCGAAAACAAACGCAAACGCGAACCAGCATTCCAAAAACAGTCAGTTATATTCCCACCGATCACAGAACTTGCGACTCTGCTGGGGACTTATAAGTGAGGTGTACCTTAGGATTATATCACTTGTGTTTTCAATTGTATTGCTTTGTATGCTTTAAACTTTGTGGGCTTGTATCGGAGTTTTATAGATCCTAACCCAGATCTGGGGATACCCTTTAGGTAAGTAGCAATAAACTTTGAGGGATCTGTCCGGCATAGACCGACACGGATGAAGCAGTAGCTACGTTGGTGTGGCACCTTAGTCTATACCGATATCCCTTGTGTTGGAACGAGGAGAATATGGGTCTTCTAAGGATTCATTAAGCACCAACTGACCTTAGAACCTTAAATTGACCAACTTGGCCATAGAACAGTAGCAGTATGCTACACTCATTGAGACTAAACTCTCGCGATGATTCCGGCTGCAAGAAAAGGTTGCTAAACTGGAATTATGACCGATTGAGGGTAGTCAGTGACATTGAGATCCTCTAGAACCCGGTTACTATTTTTAGGGCAGGTTTAAACCAACTGAACTGAAAGAGGGTAATGCCTAAACTCTATGCCAGCCTAAACTTAAGGCTATATGTGTGACTTGTGTGCCTTCAAACTTGAACTACTTGCACATTCTTGTTATCTGACAACATGGATTCCTTGCAGGTTTTGTTTATAGTCCTTATCCAATAATTTGGATTTATTACATGGCTTACTTACATCACCTCACACTTTTGCTTAAATGCATATCATACACATCATAACATCATACCTTAACATCTCCTTAACCATTTCAAGGATCTCAAGGGCTTGTGATGCAGGTTATGGTAAATCAAATGTCCAACAAGGGGCAAAGGGGATTTATTTTCCTCTAGCCAATGCCGTCTAAAGATCAAAACACGATAACTTGAGTCAGGGGCTATGACCCACTCGATATGGTGAGCCTGACTCTTGAAGAAGGACTCTCAACAACATGAAGTTCCTTCAATCAAGCTGCAAAATTCAAATTCTAACAAGTTTCTTTGTTTACCCCGCGAGATCCTTGAAAACATTGCATACATATATCATACATCTCATTGCATTACAAGTACCATTACAGGTCTCTTATCTTCTTTGCTGTTTATTTCAGCATTCATCATGTCTACCGAACCTTCCACTGAGCATGCTATCAAGGCCCTCCAGGCCCAGAATGCCCAGTTTCAAGAGTTGGTTATGAGCCTTGCTAAGGGTCAACAAGACTTGAAGACCCTGATTTTGAAAGAGAGGAAGAAGAAGAAGAAGAGGACAGTCATGTTCAACACTGGACGCAGGTTTAGAAATGGACTGCAGAATGAGGTTGATCTGACCACCTCATCTGTAGGGAAAGACAGTCCACAAGAGAGAAGGGTTCCTAGCCCCGTGGTCTCTGACAACGAGACGGATTATGATGAAGAATAGTACCCTCCTGCTGAGGATAGGTACAAACAGTTGGAGGACCGCTTGAGCGCTATGGAGATACAAAACGTGCCCGGGCTGGACTTCGGAGACCTAGGTCTATCCTCTGGGGTGGTGATTCCCCATAAATTCAAAGCGCCTGCCTTTGCCAAGTATGACGAAGCTTCCTGTCCAAAGCTGCACCTCCGGTCATATGTAAGGAAGATCCAGCCTTACACAGCTGATAAGAATTTGTGGATCAATTTCTTTCAGGACAGTCTTTCAGGGACTCAGCTCGAGTGGTTCTATCAGCTGGATGGAGCCAGTATCCGTAACTGGGAAGATTTGGCTACTGCGTTCTATAGGCAGTACCAGTATAATTCCGACCTCGCTCCTACGCGTACCCAACTCCAGGGTATGTCAATAGGGACGGGTGAAGGATTTAAAGAGTATGCTCAAAAATGGAGAGACCTTGCCGGAAGGGTGCAACCACCTTTAACTGATCGTGAACTCGTCGATATGTTTCTGGGGACCCTGTCTGGTCCATTCTTTAATCATCTGATTGGAAACTCTTCAGCCGGGTTTACAGACCTTATCTTGACTGGGGAGAGAATTGAAGCTGGCATTAAAAGTGGGAAGATTCAAGAAGCTACACCTTCTGATGCTCATAAAAAGCCTTACAGTGGGAAGAAAGAGTCCAATGTTGTATACAGTCAAAAGAGTCGTCGTGACCAACAAGTAGGGGCAGTCTTGATCTCTGGTTCTGCGTCACACCGACAACAGCAAAAGGGAAATCAACGAAGGCCGGACAAGCCTAAAAGACAGTTCACCAACATCAACATGCCATTGTCACAAGCATTGCAGCACATGTTGAAGATGAATCTGATTACGGTGATAAACCCTCCTCTGAACCCTAAGACTTCTTCTCCTAACTACAACCCAGATGCAAGGTGTGCTTATCATTCCGGTAGCCCGGGGCACGATACTGACGATTGTTGGGCGCTGAAATACAAGATTCAGAATATGATTGACGCTAAGGAGATCGAATTCGAGCCTCCTGAGACTCCCAATGTGATCACTGCTCCCTTGTCAAAACATGGCTATGATTGAGAGACTTTTGTTCATTTGAATTCTGAAGTTGTATTTTTCTTTGCTTATTCAAACAACAATTATCATGTTAAACTCTTTTATTTCATTAATGCATTACACGTGTCTGTTTTGAATTAATTGTTTTCACTATGCTTAAAATTGCTTCATATTTCCTTTTTGTGATGTTCAAACTCTCGATTAAAAAATGCTAAACCTTTTGAGGGAGGATGACGAAAACGATACCACGATCTTTACAGTATGCTTTTGAACAGACCCCGCTGACGATTACAGGCATTGTTTCAAATCCTAAATAGTGGAGTTATAAGGAAGATAATCCCTAGTCAACCCCTTTGAGCCAAAGAAGTTGGAGTTTTTCTTTTCACAAATTAAAACCCTTAATCATAACCTGGGGCAGGGTAGTTCTCTCAGTTGATCCAGGTGCACAATGAATGGCATCAAAGGAGTCCTTCCAAAACAAAAGACGGTGATGGTTCCCTATAATCGTCAAGACAGGAAGTCGTTATCTTTCAAAAAACAAAAGCCCAACAAGTCCAAACCTATGAAGGAGACTTACAAAACTGGGGCATCCCGCTGACTGTAATCATAAAAGAAATAGTTTAGGCAAAAGACAGGGATAATAAAATCGAAAAGAAAGAGGTCCTACAAACCCTCAACAAAAAAGAAATGACTGCCTGTTCAAAATAAACTGTCAGTATCCGAACCATCACTGGTATATCAGAGCAAAGACTCAAACAAGATCTAATGCACGATTAACTGAGTTTAGGATCGAAGAACATCACGAAGAACGGGTGGGTACAAATAAAATTTAAGCTTTTATCCTTTGTTTCTTAAACCGTGAACCAGGCCACGTTATAACCCTTAAAAGTCCTAGCTGAAGCATGGGTTAGTTCGAAAGCATACTGTTACAAAAGGTATCCTGACTCCTGTAGGGCTTGCTGTAAAATCCTGAGTTGACATCACATTTTACAAAAATTCACTTGTTTTATTGAAAACTGCACTTTCAAAAAACTTCAAGACAGACATAAGCTTTGCATTCTTAAAATAACATTGTTTGCATATGGCTATTTGTTCAAACAGCAGAGAAATTCGCACGACGAATATCTAGTGAACAAAAATCTTCCCAATAAAAAAGGGGTCATCTCAAGTGGAAGAAACACCTCCAACCAAGGGGCAGACATGATCATTTTCCATCATCTGGGGCAGTCAAGTCAAGATTCAAGGAATCTCTCAAGAGGCCAAATAGCCAGGGGCAGATCTCCGTCTGAATCACTTGGGGCATTAGACATGAATTCCAGCAACGAATCTTGCACGATCAAACATCTTCTGGTAGTATGGCAACACAATACTATCGACAATGACAACTCCCTACATCCTGAGAGCATGGACATAGTCAAAAAAGTACTATGCATAATCAAAGACCTTCTAGGTTGACTGGCCTAGGCAAAAATAAGGGCTTCCCGGCGAACCAAAAGGGTTCGGGAAAAAATAAGGGATGAAAATATAAAAAAAATCTGTACACCCGGCAAGTCGAAAATCTGAAAAGGCGGCTTGGGCAAAAAAGGGTATCCCGATGGACTGAAAACCCGAAAGGGTGGTCCAGGCAAAAATTAGGGATCAAAGCGTATGACTATGTCCCGTCATCTCGTCACTTGCCTACCAGAAGAAGATTTGTCAATCGGCAGTTATCAAGCACCTCATAGGCCTTCTTCTCCCGCAAAAACTGGGGCAATAAGAATTGTCCGAATTGTACAAGCTGCTCTGTCCTCCAGGTACAAGGTAGATTCAGTTGAAGAGTATGACCGAGATACCTTCACTCCCTGCAGAGTAAGACAGTAATGGAAGCTCTCCCCACTGAGACCTGCAACCATGGACGAATCAGCAATACTCTCCCCCAAGCAGAGTTAGTCTACCGTCAGTCCTGAAAAGGCTCGGTATTCCCAGAAGGTCTTAATATTCCCCAGTGGAGTATAAAGATATTCCCCAGCAAGCGTAAAGGGCATCCCCGACAGTCTTAATATTCCTCAACGAAATATAAGAATGTTCCCCGGCGGAATACAAGATACCCCCAGTGGAGCCATTTCCCCAGTGCAGTCTAAAAAAGTTTCCCCAATAGAGAATTGAATCATCTTACCCAGTAGATTCTGGAAGCTTGTCTCCTGCAGAATACAAATTCATCTTCTCAGCCAAATTCAGAAGTTATCCCCACAGGAGTCTAACTGGGTTATCCTCAGCAAGTTGCGACTGAAAGATCATCCCCAGCGAAGTTCTTTCTATCCCCCAGCGGAGTTCATCATCAAAATCCCCAACAGAGCTTATCGACGGAATCCCCAGCGGAGTTATCGTTAAAATCTCAGCAAAGCATCTCTTCACACAGAGTAATTCCCCGCAGAGTAATCTCTTCACCAGGTTTATTCCCCAACGGAGTCATCTTCTCCTACAGGTTTATTCTTGCAACCATCTTCGTACATCATCCCCAGTGGAAACGAAGAATTCAACCATATTCTTCAACATCAGCCCAGGATTTAACAAACTCCCCAGCATTTGTCAAGGATTTATTTTCCCAGACGAAAATACATTCATAAACATTTCACATTTCATACCTCCTATTTACATACATGATAAAGTACATACGACACGACCTCATTTATTTTGAGAACATCATGCATTTCATACATCATGACATTGCATACAACTAATGTTTTACCTTTTCAGGAAAAGGTCAATCAAAGATGATTACCATCAACCTTTCTTAAGTTCCATATGAATACCTGTAACAAGCCAGGAAAATATCTGTGGACGACTGATTGTAGATCGATACCTGTAACAAGCCAGGAAAGTTATCTACATGAAGAGATTGAAGATCAATACCTGTAACAAGCCAGGAAGACCATCTTTCTTTCTCAGGTCAGAGATTAATACCTGAAACCAGCCAGGACAACTATCTCTTCAACCAACCTTTCTTAAAGTTCCAGATGAATACCTGTAACAAGCCAGGAAAATTCTATGGACGACTGATTGTAGATCAATACCTGTAACAAGCCATGAAAGTTATCTACATGAAGAGATTGAAGATCAATACCTGTAACAAGCCAGGAAGACCGTCTTTCTTTCTCAGGTCAGAGAGCAATACCTATAACCAGCCAGGACAACTATCTCATAGGCCAATCTTTTCAAGTTCAAGATTAATACCTATAACAAGCCAGGAAAATTTTGTGGACGACTGATTGTAGGTTAACACCTGAAACCAGACAGGACAACTATCTACTTGACCATCATGAAGCAACCCTACACCGGTTCCCTCTCTCTTTCAGATGAAGTTTTACACAGACTCATCATCAGGCAACCCTACACAGGTTCCTTCCTTCCAAGATGAAGTTTTACACGGACTCATCATCAAGCGACCCTACACCAGGTTCCTTCTCTTTCCAAAATGAAGTTTTACACGGACTCATCATCAGGCGCCCCTACACCGGCTCCTTCTCGTTCCAAGATGCAGTTTCACACGAACTCATCGTTAAAGTAACCTTACCCAGGTTCCTCCAGAAGTTTTACACGGACTTATCACAAAGTAACCTTACTCAGGTTCCTACAGAAGTTTTACACGGACTTATCACCTTACTCAGGTTCCTCCAGAAGTTTTACACAAACTTATCCCGAAGTAACCTTACCCAGGTTCCTCCTTACAATTTCCTGACGTAGTTTTACCCAAACTCCTCGCAAAGCAACCTTACCTAGGTTTATTCCCAGTTCAGATGCAGTTTCACACGGACTCATCATCATTCAACCCTACACAGGTTTCCTTCCTTCCAAGGTGCAGTTTCACACGGACTCATCATCAGTCAACCATACACAGGTTTCCTTCCTTCCAAGATGCAATTTCACACGGACTCATCCTCAGGCAACCCTACACAGGTTCCTTCTTTCAATTTACAAAATTACAATTCAACAATCACCCTTGGATGGCATCTTTAAGCCCATCTCCAACATCTTTCTACCAACAATCTCCAAATGACATCTGTAAGCCCATTCCCGACATCACATCGCTGATACTACACCATGCGAGTGCAAATTTCTGGGCACTTTAGTGTTCAATCATCTTCCACCTTCGGATCACGAAAGGCACGTAAGCCAATCTACATCCTCAGGTTTAAGAAGATTGAACAGGGACAACTGTTGTACCCCAAAATTTGCCCTCCCATATTCCTCAATATTTGTCAAGGATGATCTTCATATTGTTCAAGATTGCTCAAGGGTTGTACAGTCAAATCACCTTCTAAGGCAGTCAATTCAAAATTAGGGTTTTGTGTTGCATCAAGGTCCTTACATCCAAATGGCCTCAAGTGCTCCCCAATGTCTTAATATGTTCTTAAGTCCATCCATGACAAATTTCAAGCCTTGCAGAGAAACTTTGGTCAGCCAATTGCTCAAGAGGCCCAAAAATCGACTGTGCTGGGTCAAAAGTCAACTGTGACCTAAATATAGTCAAACCTCAAGATTTTTTGTCAACATTCTCATTTTGAAGGATAATTAATCATTTTATCAAGGGTTTATCATGATTCATCAAGGATTGCTCAAAATTCATCAAGATTCAAAAGTTGCTAAATTAGGGTTTTATAGGAAAAGTCAACTCAACTTTGACCAAGCATACCTTTCTCATACTTTAAGATAAATTACCCATCCAAAGCTCATTTTGAAGAGGATGCAATTTCCTACAATCCATCTTCACACCCCAAGATCATAAAATGCACTCACAAGAAGTTACAAATTTGGACATTATAGGTCATTTTTGAAAGTCAACAAAAACACCTTTTGTGCCAAATCTTATAACTTGATAATGGAAGATCAAAATTAGATGATACCAAAATGGTTGATTAGAGGACATCTCAAGGTTTCTAAAAATTCCAAGAACACCTCCAAAAGTTCAAAATTGAAGAAGTTATGCATTGTTGAAGTTGGGCATTTTTCCAAAATTGCCAAAAGTCAACTATCCTCAAAACTTCAATTTTTGACAAAAGGACCCACTTTTTTCCATTTGATTCAGTCTTGTCATGCCACACACGTGTCCCACACTTAATTTCAGGATCAAACATTTATTTTTCTATTTTATTTAATTTTTATTGATTTAATTCATTTTAAACCTATATTAATTCAAATAAAATCCAAAAATCAATGAAATAGTATCTTTGTGATTTGTACAGCTTTCATATATCATATGACACCTAATCAAATTCGTGTCTTGGCTT
Organism: Vicia faba; assembly: GCA_948472305.1. NCBI lineage: Eukaryota > Viridiplantae > Streptophyta > Magnoliopsida > Fabales > Fabaceae > Vicia > Vicia faba. The sequence continues at coordinate 1,241,356,978 of OX451741.1, forward strand.
TTTGTGCAAAAAATCTCAAATTTGATTCAATTTTGGAAAGGTTAACAATGATGGCCAATCAAAGATTCAATCTTCAATGCACATGGATATTGGCCCAACTCTTGACCTAAAATGATTGCCTTATACATAAGCAAGCCACACAAACCTAATTCACAAGCTAAGAACTGCAAAAACGGCCAAACCAAAAACTGAAAAAGCTTGGAAAAAGAGAGAGATTGAATTCTTGGTTAGAGCTTGTTTCAATCAAAAATCTCAACGTAGTGTTCTTGCTTGCAATCTCCTGAAGCCATAGCAACCAGAACCGGACCTCAAGACCCCCCACAACACGCTGTAAGTCGTCTCGAACCTTGCTCTGAACATGGAATCTCAATCTCCAATTCTTACGCCTTTTCTTTAAAATCTTGGCATATTTGTGTTTATCATTCAATTTAGAACGTTTTGGCATTGTTCAATTTTATTTTTGGACCCTGTATCATGATGCTCGAACCTAGGGTTTCGGTTTGTGCTTTTTAGGCATTTTGTTGACAGGGAAAATTGGAGTAAGCCATGACCATAGATGGACTCAGGAGGACGAAACGAGCATGGGGATAATTTTAGTCTGCATTTATATTGCCTGGAAGTGATTTTAGGAAGAACCTATGAATCTTCTTGCGGATAAAAATCCGCAGGTAAAAAACCAGTGATTCAACGAAGAAGACGCTGACGCGTCTCCCTCCCATTCGTCCTTTTAAAAATCGCGTGCTTTTATTTTTTTTCCAGGCATATTTATTTGTTTGCTAATATATTAATCACTTATTGTTATAATATCAATTGAGGCATGGTGGTGTAATGGCAGGGGCGAACAAGCATTGAGCACTGGGGCCTGGGTTCGAATCCCAGGTCCCCTAACATATTGTTATTATTTTCTTGCAGTTGATCCAGCGTCTCTCATGCCTTGAGGTCCACCATACGTCTCAAATCTCAGTGCGCCAGATGACTTCAAACCTAAATCCGGTGGTCATGAATGAAGGACCACCATACTCCCTGGTCAACATACGCGTGGATAACTTGAAAAGTCAAACGAGGCTGGAATGTTAATGGGCTTCAGATTTGCTCTTGTCACCCCCCTGGGTTTATTTCTTCTTCCCTTCTTATTTAATTTGGTTTTTATTAATTCTTAATTAACTACTAACTAAAATAATTAACATTTTCTTAATAAAATTCAGAAAACACAAAAATATATAATAATTTTATTTATTTAAATTTAATTAGTTTATTTTGTATATAAATATTAACTTAATTTGTTTAGTTTTAATTAGGCATAATATTAATACTTTTGCAATAAATTTAAAATTAATGTAGAATTAGGGTTCTTGACAATTTTAATCATCTTTATTTTTATTTCCTTAAATATTCTAAAAAACCAAAAAATATCCTTTTTATTTAATTAATTAATTAGTTTAGGTTTAATTTAATTAAATGCAAGAAATAACAAAAAATCTCTTTCTTTCCTAAAAAGGGTCAAAACCCTAAAAACTCTCTGATTCAATTTTTCTCGCGCGTATTATTTTTGATTCATATTCCATATAATTGTAATTGCTCCGAGGATGTAATAGCTTTGACTTAGGATTATTTATTGCTTCATTTACTCTTTCGCAATTTACTTTTTCAAGGGTTTGTTTTTGGCGATGTAAATACCCGACGCCTTGTAATAGCTTAGTTTTATTTTCCGCAACCATTAATTGCTAGATGTATGCTAACTAGGCTATGCATGACAAGATCTCTCTTAACTTAAAATCAATCGTAGCTCACCGTAACATGTACAAATATAACATAACTGAAACCTGACACACTCGCACATGCCACTCTTAGGGTACGCCTCACTTGGTTGCCTCGACGTGGTCATTGAGTATAGGAAGTTTTAGAGGTCGCCCTCCTGTCTAAAGATCAAAGTTGCCTCGAAATGGTTGCCTCAATAAAAAATGATCTAAGACATTAGGGTTACCGCTAAGGCGTCCTACCATTGCTTTAGTGACCACACATCCCTTAATCGAATTGACCCGAAACTCCAACGACGGTGCTACCTACTTCTCAATAGTGGGATAGCACTGTATAAAGGACATTTACACAGCTTAATTCCTTTTGAGTAGGTAGAGGTTCTCAGATACTTGCTCTTTCAAAACAAAACAACTTTTTTGCACTTACACTTTTCAAACAAAGTTTTCAAAAACACTTCATACACTCTTGAGGACAGAAACAAGAGTTAAATCGAAGTTTTCAAACAAAAACTTTTTCAAAACCCACAATCACAAGAAAAGTAAAACTTTTTGAAAACACAGTGGGCAAGTACCTAAGAGCCCGTGGATAACCACAGATAGAAAGGGTGCTAACACCTTCCCTTTCTATAATCTACCTCTCGAACCCGAGAAACATCTCGAAAAGGAATTTTGCTGTGCTTTTGTCCTTTCCTTGTTGGATTAAATAAAAGACGGTGGCGACTATTGCTTACCGCGACATTTTGCGAAAACAAACGCAAACGCGAACCAGCATTCCAAAAACAGTCAGTTCTATTCCCACCGATCACAATGGGACACTAGGGAATTCCCCATAACAATCAATGATGATAACATTTTCTCTGAATCGAGAACACCGATGAACATCTGAATGTGTAAGAGTCATCAACCGTTGTGACCACCTCAAGCCTTGCTCATTCTTCAAGACTGATTGGGGAAGGTGAGAAATAAACCACCTTGCTAGAAGAGGAGTACAACACATGAGAACACCTTTTTTCCTCATTGTTCGAGTGTGAAATGAGTGGAGGATGTCCCCAAGTAAAGTAGGCACAAGATTCTGAGATATGAAAATCTTGACAATATTCACATCTATAAGCTGGTCAGGGTTTGGGAACAAGACTAACCCATAGAGGAGAAGAGCTACAATCTCCTAAAAAGCTTGCAGGTCTAGAGAATTCCAACATTCTTGAGCTTTCTCAAACAGGAACTTTGCCAAGAAACCCTTGACACCACTTCTAGTTTCCCAATGACCTTTGATATCAGATGGTTGCAAGTGTAGGGCTTGAGCAACATCTTCAGGCTTTGGATCTCTTTCCGTACCTTTGAAAGGTAGTTGATGGAGAATAGGAATCCTCAAGAGTTGAGAAAATTCCTCTAAAGTAGGCACTAGCTGGTAGTCAGGAAATGTGAAGCAGTGGTGTAGGGGGTCAAAGAACTGGAAGAGAACTTTCACCATGTCTTCCTCTGTGTTGGAGTTGACCAAGTTGAAAAGTCGACCATGTCTCTCAGTGAATGAAGAATACTATGGAATCTTAGAAGCAAGCTCTTTGAGTTGAGGAGGAATTCTCACAAGGTTGACTTGAATAGTTTTCCTGCGAAGTGATTCCATAACCTACAAAACAGGAACAAAGATGAAGATCCAAAATCCTTGAAATGGTTAGTGGATGCAAATGATGCTTCATGATGTTCATGATGTTATGCACAAGTGTATATGTACAAACAAATCACACAAGTTCCTAGTTTCAGGCTTGCATAGGGTTTCATAGGTAAGTACCCTCTTGAAGTTTAGTTGGATCAACCTGTCCTATAAATAGTAACCGAGTTCTAAGGAGCTCAATATCACTGGATTATATTCTGTGTTCATTGTTTCAGTTTAGCCACTTTACTGGCGACCGAAATATTCCAAGAAAACAATCCTCAATGAGTGTAGTATCGAGTATCTACCAACTTCAGACTGCACCAAAGCCGGTCATCTCACTATATCCTAAAAGGCCAAGATGGTCAAGTAAAGGTTCTAAAAGTCCATTAGTGCTTCATGACATCACTCAACGGCCCCGTATTTTCCTTGATTGACTCAAAGGCTACCGGTACCCACAAATATGTCGCACTAATATAGCTATTGCTTAGACCATGTCGGTACACCCCGCACAGTTTCCACAACGTATTGCTATTTACCTATGAATGTTTCCCAAATCTGGGTAGAGGATTCAAACCCAAACAATAGAACCAAATGTAAAGCAATCAAAGAAAACAAGGTAAGCATGTAAAGGTGATCTAAACCTTAAGGTAACCCCACTTTTGTCATTAAGATCCCCAGTAGAGTCGCCAATTCTGTGATACGGTGGGAGAACTGACTTGAGGTTTTGCGTTTTGTGTTCGCAAATGTTTCGGTTTAGTAAGAGTCGCCACCAACTTTTTATTTTATCCAAAGGAAAGGTCAAAAAGCACAGGAAAGACCTTTGAGATGTTTTCTTGGGTTCAGGGGGTAAATTATGAAAAGGGAAGGTGTTGACACCTTTTTCATCCATGGTTTTCCATGGGCTCTTAGTTACTTGTTTAGATCACTTGCTTTGCTTTTTTCAATTGTTTGAAATGGTGCTTTGTATGGTTTTAAAAGTATTTTGAAAAGAGGCCATCATTTTGGCAATCTTTGTAATGATTCTTGTTCGAAGAATGTATACAAAGATGTATTGTCTTTTTAAAAAATGTTTCAATGTTTGAAAGTTTGTTGGGAAATGTTTTGAAATTATGTGTGTGTTTGAAATTAGCAAGGATGTTTGCAAATTGATCAAGTAACTAGGAGTTGTTTACCCTACTCAAAGATCTTTCCTACATATTTTTTAACCCTTTGACATTGTTGTTTTACCATTGCATTTGGTAAACAACCTTGTATTTGGATGTTAAACGGGACAGGCGTGGGTCATCGTATGACCATGATAACAATATTGCCAAGTATCTTAGCAAGTTTTTTGAGGGACTAGATCATTTTGTATAGGCAACCAAGATAGTGTCATCGAGGGACTATGATCTTTTGTTTTGTTTTGTTTTGCCAAGATACCTAGCATGCATACCATGGCCATGTTTTAAGGAAACAAAGTGGATGAAACCCTAGGGGTGCTTGTGTGCAATGTGTTGTCATTTTTCAAGCATTTTTGTCTTGAATTTAGTCATGCTATTTGTTTGATTTTGGCCTTTTGCATACAAACCCTAATTTACTATCATGGCATTTGAAAGCGATAAAATGCGTAAAAGTAAATCTAAGACTATTACAACATTATTATGGGGAGGGGGATACAAGTTTGAATAGGGGGATATTGCTCAAAAATAAAGCCCTAAAACTATTACAACCATATTGAATTTATTTGTACAAATAAATAAATAAGCAAATATTTAAAAATAAAAATAAATATAAATATGCAAAGGATTTTTTTTTTGTATTTATATTATGTATGTAAAATAAATTATTTATGTCTCAAAAATAAGAAAAATATTAATGATTATTTTTTGAAAGGGTGGAAGCCCTAGTTTTTTTGTTTAAAAGAAAATATATATTCTAATTATTATTTATGTACAAGATAACAAATAAAAATATATATAAAAATGTTAAAAATAAAATATGTGAGAAAATATTATTTTTATATGTATAATAAAATAAAATAAAATATGTATGTATTTTACTATTATTTACAAGTTTTAATTAAGAAAATAAAGTAATATTAACCTAATAATTATTTATTATGTAAATAAAAATAAAATAAAAATATAATAAAATGCCAAAAATAAATAAAATATTTTTTGTGATTTTAAATGTTCAAGAAAAAATAATAAAGTCAGAAAATAAAAAAAAGAAATGAAAAATATGCAAAAATAAAGAAATGGGCCAAGGGGGTGCAAAAAGCAGAATGGGGGTGTCAAAAGCAAGAGGCCCAAGGCGCCTGGCCTAAATACACTTTGTCCCTGTCCTAAGAACGCGCGCACGCCATGGTTCTGTACTTGAATCATGTTCTCTCTGTTCTTTGCTTGAAATCAAAAACTCATAACATGAAAATTATAGAGCTTTAAACCACGATTTCAATGATATAAAAAACTTGATCTAACTCTCAAAGACCAGAGAGAATTTCCTTGGCCCTAAATTCTAAGCTAGTTTTTTCAGCAACTTCAACATCTAAATTCTCCTAGCTCAGTTAATATAAATACAAGCTATGCATATGTACAGTTCAAGGACATTAAGGGCTACATTTTTGCTTCACAAACCTAAGCCTAATGATTCCTAAATAAGGAGATAGAAGTTTGAAAATTACCTGTTTCAGTCAAGTTCGAATATGGCAATGTAGGAGTTTTGGATGAGGCCTAAAGGTCGTGTTAGCTTGCCAGAAGTTCACTCAACCTTTCCCAATGCTTGGCTTGCCTTGAACTTGCCTGAATGTGCTTGTAGAACTCAACCTGCAAAGCTTCAAAGTAAAAATGGTGAAGTGTGAAAATGGAGTTACAGTTGCTTGATAAGGGCTTAGATGGTTTAGGTGTATTGTTTAGAATGTGTTTGAAAAGATTCCAAGCAAAACGCACGAGTGGATTTGGATTTGGACACGGTTCTGCAGGTATGGCCCTGTTTTGACAAGAACTTGGTGTTTTTCTGTTTAAGGGTGTTTGAGAGGCTTGGCAATCGATCTTTTGGCTTGGTGTGATATGCTGAAGTTGTTTCAAATGGTCACAAAGTTTGGTTTTATCAGATGCCAGAGTTGTGGAGTTTTTGCACACTTGCTTGTTTTTGAAGTAAAAGGTGAGAAGTGATAATGCCAAGGTTGTACAAGCTAGCTTGAAGTCTGCACATAGTTGGTACCAATTTCCTGATATTCATGGACTTTGTTTGCTGCAAAAGATTGGGTTCAAGGCTCAAGGAAAACAAAATTGCATAAAGTGAACTTTATGGAAGTGGCATTGTTATCTCTATGCCAAAAATGGAATAAACCCTTGTATAATGCTCTAAAGCTCAGAATCGAACCTTTTTCCAATGTATTTGAATTAAATTAAGGAGTGTGGAAAGGATTAAGACATTTAAACCAAGTACAAGCATGCTTTGGATAGATTTGCAAGTTGTAACATGGTGCAAAATGCCTTGGCCAAAAGTGATAATTTGCCATTTTCAAACTTTCGATTCTCCCTAACCATAAATGATCTCTGAGAGTTCTTGGACATCTTGGAAATATTGTAACATGCTCTACAATCCATCTTTGAAAAGAATTTTGAGATTCCACTTGGAACTAGGTGAAAGGTTTCCATGAAGATAGGTCAAAATTCTGCCTAAACTAGGGCAAAATTTCACTTAGTTAAAAGTTTCATGGACCCTTATTCCAAAAATCATAACTTGAGATCCAAGCATCTTTTGGGAATACTTTGTAAATCAAAGTTGTAAATTTTGTTGAGGGCTACAACTTTCATGTTTTAAGTTTTCTTTGAATCCAATTGCATCATGGTGAAAAAGTTTGGCAAAGTTGGAAAAAAATAAGAAATTTTCATAACTTAGAAAATTTCTAAGTTATGAAAATTTTCCATTTTAAACCCTAATTTCCAAAATTAGGTTTCTTGGTGAACAAGTTTCATGTTTTGACACATCTTGATGAAAAATGACCCTTGGCACTTGATTTTGACCAAAAAGTCAAAGTTTGACTTTTCAGTGTACAGTTGATTTTTGATCAGTTGACTGGAAAATTCATCTGTCAATCCAATGCATTTGAGATCTTTTGAACCTTGTGATTAGGTCAAGATGATGCCATTAAGTCCTTGAAACCATGTTTGAACCCAATTTTCCATTGGCTAGGTAAAAAATCAGAAATTGCCCTTCTGTAGTCAAAACCCTAAAAATAACCATTTTGCCCTTTTGATGATCTGATCAAATTTCTTGAGGAGTTATGGTCCAAACTTGATCAAATAGTTCATATGAGTCCATAATGTTGTTGTGGATCAAAAATTATGAGGTTTGACTGTAAATTGGCCACATTTGACTTTTTCCCCAATACAATTGATTTTTAGGTCAACTGTCCAATTGACTGGGCAAAAATTTGATTCAAAGCTTGAAACTTGGTATGAGCAATCTTAGGAGTCCAACATGAAGTATGAAAGTCACATGAGGCATTGGAAGTCCAAAAATCCTTGTGCAAACTCAAACCCTAATTTCAGGTCAACAGTGCAAGGGGATGTAGGGGTAAGGCATCATAAGACTTTGGGCGCTGGTTCGTACCCACTTGAGGTAAGGCTCAAGGGGGATTGAATTCTTGGGTCCCAAGGTTGTACTATCCACCTTGTTAGGCATCCTCCAAGCTTGGATAAACCTTTGTCGAAGTCCTTGAGCGTCATTGTCAAAGTCAAAAACCAAGTCTGGAATCAGCATGTCATGTTGGCCATCCCTTCGGGCATACCCAAACTGTCTCAGAGCCAAACAGGGGTTGTAGGTGATGCCTCCCCTAATGCCAAGTAGTGGGACATTAGGGAATTCCCCATAACGATCAATGATGATAACATTTTCTCTGAATCGAGAACACCGATGAACATCTGAATGTGTAAGAGTCATCAACCGTTGTGACCACCTCAAGCCTTGCTCATTCTTCAAGACTGATCGGGGAAGGTGAGAAATAAACCACCTTGCTAGAAGAGGAGTACAGCACATGAGAACACCTTTTTTCCTCATTGTTCGAGGGTGAAATGAGTGGAGGATGTCCCCAAGTAAAGTAGGCACAGGATTCTGAGATATGAAAATCTTGATAATATTCACATCTATAAGCTGGTCAGGGTTTGGGAACAAGACCAACCCATAGATGAGAAGAGCTACAATCTCCTCAAAAGCTTGCAGGTCTAGAGAATTCCAGCATTCTTAAGATTTCTCAAACAGGAACTTTTCCAAGAAACCCTTGACACCACTTCTAGTTTCCCAATGACCTTTGATATCAGATGGTTGCAAGTGTAGGGCTTAAGCAACATCTTCAGGCTTTGGATCTCTTCTGTACCTTTGAAAGGTAGTTGATTAAGAATAAGAATCCTCAAGAGTTAAGAAAATTTCTCCAAAGTAGGCACTAGCTGGTAGTCAGGAAATGTGAAGCAGTGGTGTAGGGGGTCAAAGAACTAGAAGAGAACTTTCACCATGTCTTCCTCTGTGTTGGAGTTGACCAAGTTGAGAAGTCGACCATGTCTCTCAGTGAATGGAGAATACTCTGGAATCTTAGAAGAAATCTCTTTGAGTTGAGGAGGAATTCTCACAAGGTTGACTTGAATAGTTTTCCTGCGAAGTGATTCCATAACCTACAAAACAGGAACAAAGATGAAGATCCAAAATCCTTGAAATGGTTAGTGGATGCAAATGATGCTTCATGATGTTCATGATGTTATGCACAAGTGTATATGTACAAACAAATCACACAAGTTCCTAGTTTCAGGCTTGTATGGGGTTTCATAGGTAAGTACCCTCTTGAAGTTTAGTTGGCTCAACCTGTCCTATAAATAGTAACTGAGTTCTAAGGAGCTCAATATCACTGGATTATATTCTGTGTTCATTGTTTCAGTTTAGCCACTTTACTGGCGACCGAAATATTCCAAGAAAACAACCCTCAATGAGTGTAGTATTGAGTATCTACCAACTTCAGACTGCACCAAAGCCGGTCATCTCACTATATCCTAAAAGGCCAAGATGGTCAAGTAAAGGTTCTAAAAGTCCATTAGTGCTTCATGACATCACTCAACGGCCCTGTATTCTCTTTGATTGACTCAAAGGCTACCGGTACCCACAAATATGTCGCACTAATATAGATATTGCTTAGACCATGTTGGTATACCCCGCACAGTTTCCACAATGTATTGCTATTTACCTATGGATGTTTCCCAAATCTTGGTAGAGGATTCAAACCCAAATAATAGAACCAAATGTAAAGCAATCAAAGCAAACAAGGTAAGCATGTAAAGGTGATCTAAACCCTAAGGTAACCTCACTTTTGTCATTAAGATCCCCAGTAGAGTCGCCAGTTCTGTGATACGGTGGGAGAACTGACTTGAGGTTTTACATTTTGTGTTCGCAAATGTTTCAGTTTAGCAAGAGTCGCCACCGACTTTTTATTTTATCCAAAGGAAAGGTCAAAAAGCACAGGAAAGACCTTTGAGATGTTTTCTTGGGTTCGGGGGGTAAATTATGAAAAGGGAAGGTGATGGCACCCTTTTCATCCATGGTTTTCCATGGGCTCTTAGTTACTTGTTTATATCACTTGCTTTGCTTTTTTAAATTGTTTGAAATGGTGCTTTGTATGGTTTTGAAAGTATTTTGAAAAGAGGCCATCGTTTTGGCAATCTTTGTAATGATTCTTGTTTGAAGAATGTATACAAAGATATATTGTCTTTTTAAAAAATGTTTCAATGTTTGAAAGTTTGTTGGGAAATGTTTTGAAATTATGTGTGTGTTTGAAATTAGCAAGGATGTTTGCAAATTGATCAAGTAACTAGGATTTGTCTACCCTACTCAAAGATCTTTCCTACATATTTTTTAACCCTTTGACATTGTTGTTTTACCATTGCATTTGGTAAACAACCTTGTATTTGGATGTTAAACGGGACAGGCGTGGGTCATCGTATGACCATGATAACAATATTGCCAAGTATCTTAGCAAGTTTTTTGAGGGACTAGATCATTTTGTATAGGCAACCAAGATAGCGTCATCTAGGGACTATGATCTTTTATTTTGTTTTGTTTTGCCAAGATACCTAGCATGCATACCATGACCATGTTTTAAGGAAACAAAGTGGATGAAACCCTAGGGGTGCTTGTGTGCAATGTGTTATCATTTTTCAAGCATTTTTGTCTTGAATTTAGTCATGCTATTTGTTTGATTTTGGTCTTTTGCATACAAACCCTAATTTACTATCATGGCATTTGAAAACGATAAAATGCGTAAAAGTAAATCTAAGACTATTACAACATTATTATGGGGAGGGGGATACAAGTTTGAATAGGGGGATATTGCTCAAAAATAAAGCCCTAAAACTATTACAACCATATTGAATTTATTTGTACAAATAAATAAATAAGCAAATATTTAAAAATACAAATAAATATAAATATGAAAAGGATGTTTTTTTTTGTATTTATTTTATGTATGTAAAATAAATTATTTATGTCTCAAAAATAAGAAAAATATTAATGATTATTTTTTGAAAGGGTGGAAGCCCTAGTTTTTTTGTTTAAAAGAAAATATATATTCTAATTATTATTTATGTACAAGATAACAAATAAAAATATATACAAAAATGTTAAAAATAAAATATGTGAGAAAATATTATTTTTATATGTATAATAAAATAAAATAAAATATGTAAGTATTTTAGTATTATTTACAAGTTTTAATTAAGAAAATAAAGTAATATTAACCTAATAATTATTTATTATGCAAATAAAAATAAAATAAAAATATAATAAAATGCCAAAAATAAAGAAAATATTTTTTGTGATTTTAAATGTTCAAGAAAAAATAATAAAGTTAGAAAATAAAAAAAAGAAATGAAAAATATGCAAAAATAAAGAAATGGGCCAAGGGGGTGCAAAAAGCAGAATGGGGGGTGTCAAAAGCAAGAGGCCCAAAGGCGCCTGGCCTAAATGCACTTCGTCCATGTCCTCAGAACGCGCGCGCGCCATGGTTCTGTACTTGAATCCTGTTCTCTCTGTTCTTTGCTTGAAATCAAAAACTCATAACATGAAAATTATAGAGCCTTAAACCACGATTTCAATGATATAAAAAACTTGATCTAACTCTCAAAGACTAGAGAGAATTTCCTTGGCCCTAAATTCTAACCTAGTTTTTTCAGCAACTTCAACATCTAAATTCTCCTAGCTCAGTTAATATAAATACAAGCTATGCATATGTACAGTTCAAGGACATTAAGGGCTACATTTTTGCTTCACAAACCTAAGCCTAATGATTCCTAAATAAGGAGATAGAAGTTTGAAAATTACCTGTTTCAGTCAAGTTCGAATATGGCAATGTAGGAGTTTTGGATGAGGCCTGAAGGTCGTGTTAGCTTGCCAGAAGTTCACTCAACCTTTCCCAATGCTTGGCTTGCCTTGAACTTGCCTGAATGTGCTTGTAGAACTCAACCTGCAAAGCTTCAAAGTAAAAATGGAGTTACAATTGCTTAATAAGGGCTTGGATGGTTTAGGTGTATTGTTTAGAATGTGTTTGAAAAGATTCCAAGCAAAACACACAAGTGGATTTGGATTTGGCCAAGGTTCTGCAGGTATGGCCTTGTTTTGACAAGAACTTGGTGTTTTTGTGTTTAAGGGTGTTTGAGAGGCTTGTAAATCGTGCTTTTGGCTTGGTGTGATATGCTGAAGTTGTTTCAAATGGTCACAATGTTTGGTTTTATCAGATGCCAGAGTTGTGGAGTTTTTGCACACTTGCTTGTTTTTGAAGTAAAAGATGAGAAGTGACAATGCCAAGGTTGTACAAGCTAAATTGAAGTATGCACATAGTTGGTACCAATTTCCTGATATTCATGGACTTTGTTTGCTGCAAAAGATTGGGTTCAAGGCTCAAGGAAAACAAAATTGCATAAAGTGAACTTTATGGAAATGGCATTGTTATCTCTATGCCAAAAATGGAATAAACCCTTGTATAATGCTCTAAAGCTCAGAATCGAACCTTTGTCCAATGTATTTGAATTAAATTAAGGAGTGTGGAAATGATTAAGACCTGTAAACCAAGTACAAGCATGCTTTGGACAGATTTGCAAGTTGTAACATGGTGCAAAATGCCTTGGCCAAAAGTGATAATTTGCCATTTTCAAACTTTCGATTCTCCCTAACCATAAATGATCTTGGAGAGTTCTTTGACATCTTAGAAATCTTGTAACATGATCTACAATCCATATTTGAAATGAATTTTGAGATTCCACTTAGAACTAGGTGAAAAGTTTCCATGAAGATAGGTCAAAATCCTACCTAAACTAGGGCAAAATTTCACTAAGTTAAAAGTTTCATGGACCCTTATTCCAAAAATCATAACTTTAGATCCAAGCATCTTTTGGGAATACTTTGTAAATAAAAGTTGTAGATTTTGTGGAGGACTACAACTTTCATGTTTGAAGTTTTCTTTGAATCCAATTGCATCATGGTGAAAAAGTTTGGCAAAGTTGGAAAAAAATAAGAAATTTTCATAACTTAGAAAATTTCTAAGTTATGAAAATTTTCTATTTTAAACCCTAATTTCCAAAATTAGGTTTCTTGGTGAACAAGTTTCATGTTTTGACATATCTTGATGAAAAATGACCCTTGGCACTTGATTTTGACCAAAAAGTCAAAGTTTGACTTTTCATTGTATAGTTGATTTTTGATCAGTTGACTGGAAAATTCATCTGTCAATCCAATGCATTTTAGATCTTTTGAACCTTGTGATTAGGTCAAGATGATGCCATTGAGTCCTTGAAACCATGTTTGAACCCAATTTGCCATTGGCTAGGTAAAAAATCAAAAATTTCCCTTCTGTAGTCAAAACCCTAAAAATGACCATTTTGCCCTTTTGATGATCTGATCAAATTTCTTGAGGAGTTGTGGTCCAAACTTGATCAAATGGTTCATATGAGTCCATAATGTTGATGTAGATAAAAAATTATGAGGTTTGACTGTAAATTGGCCACAATTGACTTTTTCCCCAATACAACTGATTTTTAGGTCAACTGTCCAATTGACTGGGCAAAAATTTGATTCAAAGCTTGAAACTTGGTATGAGCAATCTTAGGAGTCCAACATGAAGTATGAAAGTCACATGAGGCATTGGAAGTCCAAAAATCCTTATGCAAACTCAAACCTTAATTTCAGGTCAACAGTGCAAGGGGATGTCTTGAGCTGAGCAAACCCTAATCTAGTGTTGAGTCCAAAGAGTCTTGTGGGGAAAATCTTGATAAAATGAGAGGGCAAATTTTAGGGTACAACAGTTGAATAAAACTAACTTTTCCTTTTCAGGTTAATTTTGCAAACAGATAAGTATTTCCCTTTGAGACTAAATCTGACCAGTAACTACTTAAGCATTTTCCCCAGAAGGTCATTCTAAAAGATATCTCTTCTAGAGGACGTCAGACATAGACATCTTATAGTGCATCCTTCAGATGAAGTCAAGCGTAGATTTATTTCTCATACTCCATTTTGGAAAAATTCAGGCATAGACTCTTTCCAGTATCTCTTCTAGTTGAAGTCGGGCGTAGACATCTTCTAGTTTGGATGAAATTAGGCGTAGATTTCTTTCTGATACTCTTTTTGGAAAAAGTCAGGCATAGACTCTTTCCCGTATCTCTCCTAGTTGAAGTCGGGTGTATACATCTTCTAGTTTGGATGAAATCAAGCGTAGATTTCTTTCTGATACTCTTTTTGGAAAAAGTCAGGCATAGACATTTTCCGGTATCTCTTCTAGTTGAAGTCGAGCGTAGACATCTTCTACTCGGATGAAATCAAGCATAGATTTATTTTTGATATTCTTTTAGACAAAGTCAGGCGTAGAATCATTCCAAACATATCTTCTAGACAAAGTCGAGTGTAGACTCGTTCTAGTACATCTTTCAGACGAAAATCAAGCGTAGATTCACTCTGATATTCTTTTGGATAAAGTCGGACGTAAACTCATTCCAAATACATATGTTAAGACAAAGTCATACGTAGACTTATTCTGATACTTCTATCAACAATTACTATAGATGGCATCTGTAACCCCATCTCCGAAAATTCTGCGTCACCTCTCCAAATGGCATCTTTAATCCCATTCCTCGTATAATCAACCAACAGTGTTACTTCGTGCATAGGCGAGTGCAAATTTCAGGGCACTTAAGTGTTCAATCATCTTCTACCTTCAAGTCACGAATGGAGGACTTTCTAATCAAACTCCAAAGGTTTAAGAATATTGAACAGGGTCAGTTGTTGTCCTTCCATTTTCCTTCAAAGACATTCTCATGAGGTCCTCATTTGCTCTAGTTGGCTTAAGAATTGATCAGACAAATTTTCCTTCTAAGCAATGATTCCACAAATAGGGTTTGGTATTTCTCAAGGAAGATTGAGTTTTCAAGGTCTCAAGTAGTTTTCATGGTTCTCCACAGGTCTTCAAGAATGCTCATACCAAGTTTCAAGTCTTGCATCACAAGTTTGCTCAGTCAATGACTCAGATTTTTGGTAAAAAGTCAATTGAGGTCAACATACAATCAAACCTCAATATTTTTGGTCAAAATCAACATTTTTAAGTGATATTCGTCATTTGATAAAGGGTTGATCATGATTCCTCAATAAAATCCCTCAAATCATCAAAGGTCAAAAGTTATCAAAATAGGGTTTCCTTAGGAGAAGTCAACTGAACTTTGATCAAGCATAGCTTTCACATGCTTCATCAGATTTTCCCTAACCAAAGCCCATTTTGAAGGGAATTCAACTCTATACAACTTTTTATCTCTATGATCAAGTTCAAAAATTCATCATTTGAGAGACATAAGCCAATATATTATAGGTCATTTCAAAAGTCAACAAAAATACACTTTTTGTCAAGGCAACTTACATTAAGATAAAGTCTTCAAAAGCAAATATGATAAACATAGAGGTTGCAGAGGACATCTTGAGATTTCTAAAAAGTCCAAGATAACCTTCAAAATATAAAAATTGAGTGAGTTATGACCATTGCAAGTTGGGAAATTTTGAGCAAATGCATGAAGACCAAATTGAGCAAGCTTGATATTTTGGACTATTGGGACGTGGTTTGAGGTCCAAACGTGTTTTATGGATTGATATTTTAATTATTTTAATTATTTTAATTATTTTAATTATTTTAATTATTTTAATTATTTTAATTATTTTAATTATTTTAATTATTTTAATTATTTTAATTATTTTAATTATTTTAATTATTTTTTATTTAATTCATTAATAATACATGATAATAAGATAAAAATTATATCTTGTTACACAAGGGTCCAAGCCCATTTGTTTTTGCCCTAAAAATTCTCTATATATTCATACCTTAAGACAAGAACAAGAAAACAAAATCCTACCTTTTGGATGGGAACAAAGGTTTGTCAACTAGAGATTTTCCTTTCTTGTTAGAGCCTCGATAGCCAAACCATGTTCCTTAGGATTCCAGTCATCTTCCCATCTTGAAGAATCTCACCAATCGCACTAGAATCACTTGTTCGACATCCTAACAAACTTGATCATGATTTCAAGTTTGGAGGTCAATAAAATCTCCTTATCCTATAGGTTAAAGATAATAGACAAAAATGATTCGTTATTAGTTTCTAGTTGAGAAATAGTTACCTTATGTTTTTCTTCTTGTATATAAACATCACACTTATGATGCACAATTTTTTGAAAGAAGCAACCAACTCATCATAATATACCTTTAAGGCAGTAACATGCTTGAAAAATTCATCATCAGGAACACTTCCCTCATTAGACCAAGGAATATAAATCCCTTTTAAGTTTCTTCTTGATAAATATAGGGCATATATCAAAATTCTTCAAATTCATGGCACTAAATCCCTTTCCTTGGATCGGCATTTCCATCAGTTCCAGCTTTTCCTTGAGCAACATATTTCTTGCTAATATAAGGACTGATATTCTTGACATTTGGCCTTGATATTCTATCTACTTTCCTTAGAACCTGGATCAATTGCATACCAAGGAAAACAACAACATTTAATAACCCTTCAACAGAAATCATGTCACACGCTCCTATAGAGTTGGAGACAAAAGCCCCTCTTATTTTTATATTAAAATCAGCTCACAAATTTGAAGTGACCCAAAAGATTCGTCTATTTTTGCGATGTCTTAATATTCTTCAATGGATGTCACTTTCATGTTTAAGACCTCAATATCTTCCTGATGATATGAGCCTTCATGAGTGGTCTTGAGGAATTCCCAAGCATCTTTTGGCCATAGCACATGAGTTTAACAGTATGAACATATTTTGATCAACTCCATTGAATATAACATTCAAAGTTTTAGAGTTAACAACAACTAACTCAAAGTATTTCCTTCCATATCCTTAAAACCGGAATTCTCCTATCCTGACAAGTTCCCAAGTTATGTTGTCCATTGATTTCAAGAATGCTAACATTCTATCATTCCAAAAGACATATAGTACCAAAAAAAAATCTCTATGAAGCTCACCCAATAACTAGAACAGGGTGCCAAATCTGATGCCAATTGAAATTTTGGCCCTTTAAAACATGTTAATACTGATGTTCCAACATCAGAATACAATGTCAGCACAAATTTTATGACATCTACTGACAGACAGAACTTAATACATAAAATTTGTAACTTATGTAGAAATAAATTGCACAATGATAAATAACACAACTGATTGTTAATCCATTTTGGTGCAACATCACCTACTGCGGGGGATGCCAAGCTAGGAAGGAAATTCACTATGAAAACATTAGTTCAAATCCTAAACAATCCTAATTTACAACTTCTCGCCTAATCACTACCTTGTGCAACTTCTACCTAAAAACCTTCTAAATATGAGATCCTCCTCTCACTTCCTACCAATCACCTCAGTGATAAAATACAGTCAGGAACCAGTGTCTAGAGTCAAAATCAGAAGATTACACTTCCAATAAACAATAATTTGTTTTGCTTAAAAGATTTTTACTGAGAATAATGAACAATACTCAACTTTATGCTTAAAAGCTTCAAGAGTGAGAATAATAAATTGATAAATAATCAAGTAACAATCAGTCTACCTCAGTGTATCAAAAGATATATGGGTGACTTACAAAAACACAAGAGACTCACAAAAACTGAGACTTTAAACTTCCCCTAATTTTTCAATTGTAAAAGACTTAAGTTACATTAGGTCTAGGTTTCTTTTTAAATACCCCTCAGTAGTCCATGGGCTTCAAAATCTTCACCCAAATATTTATTAATCCACAAGTTAAGGGCTGCACTAATTATGCAGAAAAATCTCTTTGAATCTTGGAACAAAATATCAAGTTTCCTAAATTGTCTCAACATCCAATTTTAGAAACTTATGTACAACTGGAGATTAAATCATTTGTTCCATGTTAAATCTTTTTTATCTGCGCAAAATATTGAGATATTTCCAAAAGAAATATCACAAAATCAAATCAAATATGTAAAGACCTAAAACAACCTATACTGATATTCTGGTATAGCATGTTACAACATTTGTCTTCAATGTAACCTCACATTCTGTTGTATCAGTTTGGTCAAGATGTTATGACATCTCGCTCAGCATCTGTTAAGAACCATGTTTTAGTAAAATTGCTGTCAATCCTAAAATCATGGATCTAACAATATATAAAATAAGCCTTTTCAAAAAAGTATGTTTAGATTTGCTATCAATGATAAGGAGAGTTGGAAAATTTTAGATTGACCTTAAGTTGCAAAAAAAATAAGAGTGGAACAAAAAACTTTTAGAACATTAAGAATAAATTTCCAACTCAATGGGACAAGTGCCTTTCTAATGTTAATTTTAATAATTAAGTTTACCCCAAAAGATTTTCTTGTCAAACTAATTAATTTCTCCAAATGTGATACAAATGCATTTTGAATTACGTCCAACTCTAATAAAGTATTTTTTTTTGTGATTGGGAGGTGATGAAGTATTTCTCAAGTGTACGAAAATTATAAGAGTGATACAAAGAGTGTCGAACCCACAAAGACCAATAGTCAAATATATCATTACTAATAGTTACTGTGCTTATCTAAGGATATAAATAATAAGTGTTTGGGTTGTGAAAACATAATAAAATGATAAACTTAAATCAATTTAGAAGTGTAATGTTGGAATATGGATATAATCAATTCAATGATACTCTTATTATTCTTAAATCGAATTACCTATGAGATAATATTTTCCTCTTTGAAAAAGAACTAATTAAAAAGGAATCGTCGTTGTCGCGTAATCGGAACCGAATTTACTCTTTAATTTATACCGTCCAATGTCGTGTGCCCGACACATTTTTCTTTAAAGAAATACACCTTTTTTAGAAATACGTTATCTTTTACTCAGATGAAAAGTGATTTTGATTGGAAAATAAGACTTTAAAAGGTTCTCCGCATTCGCTCGGCCAACCGTACCTTAAACTAACAAACGCGTTCAAAAATAGGTTCAAAAGTACTTTATTAAAATATCAACCTTCCTAATTAATTAACAAATAATTTTCGTGGTTTTTATCAATTAAAAACTAAACAACCTTAACCTTTTGTACCTGATGACTTTCGATCTTACCCGGTGTATAAATGGTTCTACTTTCGTAATAACCGACACTTTCAAGTTTAGAAAAGTTGTGATTAAAACCAAAATAGCCCCATAAGCCTTTATCAATAACAATAATTTAGAGTACCATCGAATCGACGATCCTCACATTCCAACACTTATAAATTAGCTAGACATGATTATGGTAAACAAATAAAAAATTGATTAGAATATGGGGATAAACATAATGGAGAATTTGATAAAAGTGGTTTTTGAAATATAAGTTGCGAGAAAATTAATTGCGGGGAAATAAAGACGAGAAAAGAAATTGCAAAGAATGTAAATTGCAGGTAAATAAAATTGCGAGGAAATAAGATACGAGGAAAGTAAAGGCAAAAAAAATTGCGATAAAAGTAAATGAACCTAGAATAAAAACTGGAATGTAAAACTGAATTAAGAACTTCAAATAATGGCAGCAAGATTGTTTGATCCAAGCATTACACAAATTAAGCCTAAGCACTACTGATTTAGTATTTATCCGATGTGAGAAAACTACTACTTTTACAATGATAATTTATACCTAAAACTATGAAAGAATAAATTGCACAAAAACATGCATGCCTTGAAAAATGAATGATAGGTTCTTTATATAGTGAAAACTAGTGGAAGTTACTTCAAAATTTATATGAGAAGTAATGAAGATGATGAGAATTTGGAGAAAATGGAAATAATGGGAAGTTGGAGAAAGTGGAAATAATGGGAAGTTGGAGAAAGTGGAGATAATGGGAGACCAAGCCAAGCCATTTTGTAAATGCTGTGAAAATGAATAGATGGTGAACGCCATCCCTTTGTGGCGAATGCCACATTTACAAAATTGGCATGACTTGGTCTTATGACCGTTGGTGCGTGGACACGTCATGGCCACCCACCCCTATGGTGAATGCCATGGTGGTTGCCTTTAGTGCAAACTGCTCAATTTCTTCCATTTTTCGTCTATTTTGCTTCGTTTCTTCGTGTGAGACTCTTAAACGGATAAATACCTGAAAACAAATAAATACCAGCAAAATAGTGGAAATGTAAAACAAAATTACAATAAAACAATCGAGTCTAATAAACAGTATAATTTGGTGTCATCAAATTCTCTCACACTTGAACCGTTGCTTGTCCTAAAGCAAAATGAAAGTAAACAGTGACACTTGATAGCTATTCTGAGCTTAAAGACTTTACTTTGAACTAGGTTATGTCAATATGTAATTGCAAGCTTCTCAAGTCATATTTAAAGCATGTGTTTTGATGAAGACAACATGGACATCAACTTTCAAAGGATGTGCAAAAAGCTTATCAACATCAAATAAAAGTCTTGAAGATTATTGAAGAATTATTGAAGAAATCATCAAATGTCAATATGGTATAAATAATTCTTAAAATCTTGAATATAGATGTTCACAATATGCATTCATCAACATATACATATTCCATAACTTTAACATCAAGAAAAACTTTGTTTGAAATATCTTTCAAAAAAGTATTTTTGAAAATAAACCTTTAGGAACCGGTTCCTCCCTAACAGGGAACCGGGTTCCAGCATTTCTCAAAAAACATGTCCCTGGATTTTGTACCAGGAACTGGGTTGTACTAATAGGGGAACCGGTTCCTGCGTGATAAATTTGAATTCCAACTTATAATGTTCACTAAGAACCGGGTTCTGTCAGTGTCGGAACCGGTTCCTAGCGAACCAATGCAGCTTTTACTTTGTTTTTTGAACATTTTTCAAGTGGTATCTTTTCATGAATGCATTGCAACTTTTCATATGAATTGGCATGAATGAAGAGGTTCTTACAACTTTATAAAATGCAGATTTTCTTATTTTAAACAATATTCAATACTTCAATTTTCAAATTAACAAATATACTTCTTCATTAACAATTTTCTCATTTTACTCACATTTGAAATTATACTTTCATGTGTTCATAATTTTGTAAAACTTGCCATATAAACTTTCATTATCATTACAAGTTTCATACATACATTGTGAACATTTATATACATTGTTGAGAATTGTTTTTATCTTGAAGAAGAAGATCAATTGAAGATTGATAAAGCTCTCCATATACTTCAAACTAAATCATTGTATTACTTAAAGATTTTCCCTTACTATCCAGGATTGTTAGAAGTAAGTGTTGTGATTTGAAGAGGATTGTTCTTCATTCACATTAGTGTTTGTTTGGTCTTAAAGGTGTTAAGAACCTTTGATGATCCTATAGGTTAGATAGTAAGCATAGGCTGTACAATCATTCTAACTATAGTGAAATCTCTTTCGTGTTGGAAAGGGGACTGGAGTACTCTCGGATTGTGAGGGGAACCAGGATATATCACCGTGTTCTTTACTTTTCCGCATTTATCGCTTTCATCACCATAATCAGGAAAAGATAAAGATATAATCAAAACCTTCAAACACTTAACCAAAAATTACTACCAAGCATTCTCATAAAACCGAATAAATTTTATAAGACCTAATTCACCCCCCCCCCTCTTAGGCACTCTGAGACTTACAATTGGCATCAGAGCAAGTTATAGGTAACTTGTTCCTAAAGATCCAGAATGGCTTCCGCAAATCATCAACCAGTTTTCAGAGATGGTGGTAGTAACAACAAGCCTCCTCTATTCTGTGGTGAATATTTTGACTTCTGGAAAATACGCATGAAGGCGCATTTAGAAGCACAAGGAGAGGAAGTATGGGATGCTGTTGAAAATGGTCCATTTATTCCAATATCAGTAATCAATGGCATTGGTTCTGTAAAACCCAAAACTGCATGGGACGACGATGATAAAAAGAAAGTTCTCTATGACAAAAAGGCAATAAACCTTCTTCAAGGTGCACTCAGTATGGACGAATTTTTCCGTGTCTCGAACTGCAAGACAACAAAAGAAATATGGGATACCCTGGTTCAAACTCATGAAGGAACGGCTGAAGTAAAAAGATCAAGGCTAAATACCTTGAGTCAAGAATATGAACTATTTAGAATGCAGCCCGGAGAATCCATTCTTGACTTACAAAAGAGATTTGTGCATTTGACAAATCACTTAAATGCTCTTGGTAAAACCTTGACAAATGATGAACTCAACTTGAAAATCCTTAGATCATTGACTAGGGAATGGCAACCAAAGGTAACGACAATCTCGGAAAAGAAGAGTCTCTCCGCAATGACTTCTGCTACATTATTTGGCAAACTTCAAGAATATGAAACGGAACTCGGTAGACTTGAAAAACATGAAAATTTAGAGAAGAAATCCAAAGGCATTGCCTTGAAAGTTGATTCAAAGGAAAGTCAAGATAAAGATGCATCAGAGGAAGATGAAAACTTCTTGCTTCTTGTAAAAAGGTTAGGAAAATACTTTGGTCATAAAAGTAATCTTCATAATGCTAACTTTGTCAAGAGGAAGAAATTTTATAATCATAAAGATAAGAAGCCTCCACAGCAACACAAGATGTCACATGTTATGAATGTGGAAAGCAAGGTCACATAAAGCCGGATTGTCCAAAACTCTCCAAGAAAAATGGATTCAAAGGCAAAAAGGAGTTCAAGAACAAAAAGGCTTATGTTGCATGGGAATATAATGAGATAAGTTCTTCATCCGATTCGGAAAGCGAGGAATGTGCAAATCTAGCATTAATGGCTTCACATCACTCCGACGATGAAGAAGAGGTTAGTAATGAATTTAATCTTTTGATGATGATGTTCAAGATGCTATTGATGAACTCTTGAAAGAATGCAAATGTTTATACAAAAAGGTGTCAAATCAAGAAAAAGAACTTCTAAGTTGTTTAGAAACAATTGACACCATGACTAAAGATTTTGAACTTCAAAAACAGAATTTTATTAAAGAAAAATAAAACTTTGCATGCTCCAAGTGTGAATCAAATGTCTTTCAAATTGTTCAATTGAAAAGAGTCATTGAACGATATGAAAAAGGACAAATAGGATTGGAAGGATTACTAAGCCAACAACGTTATCCGAATGATAAAAGGGGTCTTGGTTATGTGAATTCTAAGAAACCAAGTAACAATCCCTCTGTTTTTGTAAAGGCTAGTAATAGTTCCAATCCCAAGAAGGTAGAAAAGAAGCAAGTTGTTCATAATCATCAAAAGAAGAAGGCTAATGTATCGAAAAAGAAAACATTTCCTAAGAAGAAATCTTATCCTTCTAGATATAGAAGTAACTTTGAACCTACTTGTTTTTATTGTGGTATTAAAGGCCATACACCTAATGCTTGCTATGTTAGAAACTTTAGTATAGCAAGTGGGCATTATGTGTGGGTGAAAAAGGGAACTAACTATGAAGGACCCAAGGCAACTTGGGTACCTAACAAAGAATAATTTGTTTGTGTAGGTATGCTTGAAATCCACATCAAATGTTTGGTATCTTGATAGTGGATGTTCAAAGCATATGACAGGAGATGTACACCAATTTTCATATCTAGTACATAAAGCCAAAGGGTATGTCACCTATGGAGACAACACCAAAGGAAAGATTCTTGGCGTTGGAATAGTTGGCACACCTACATCCATTCAAATTGAGGATGTTCTCTATGTTGAAGGATTAAAACACAATCTTCTTAGCATAAGTCAACTTTGCAATAGAGGGTTCAAGATCAAATTCAACAAAGATGAATGTCTCATTATGGATGAGGCAACCAATGAGGTAAAACTCAAAGGTATAAGAACTAACAATATTTTTATGATTACTTTAGATGATTTGTCTCTGAAGGTACAATGTCTTATGGTAAACAACAATGACGCTTGGTTATGGCACAAGAGGATCGCTCACATTCACATGGAGCACTTGAACAAATTGGTTAAGCATGACTTAGTTATTGGTCTACCAAAGATGAAGTTCATCAAGGACAAATTATGTAATGCATGCCAAAAGGGAAAACAGACCAAAACAACTTTCAAATCTAAGAATGTGGTGTCTACTACAAGACCACTACAATTGTTACACATGGATCTCTTTGGTCCATCAAGAACAAAAAGCTTCAGAGGTAATGTATACGCTTTAGTCATTATTGATGATTTTTCTAGATATTCTTGGACTTTGTTTCTTGTGCAGAAAAGTGATGCTTTTAAAGCCTTTAAGAAGTATGCTAAGCAAATCCAAAATGAAAAATCACTAAAGATTGTATCCATAAGAAGTGATCATGGTGGAGAATTCCAAAATGCTCAATTTGAAGAATTTTGTGAAGAACATGGTATCTCTCATTATTTTTCAGCACCTAGAACTCCACAACAAAATGGAGTAGTTGAAAGAAAGAATAGGTTTCTAGTGGAACTTGCAAGAACAATGCTTAGTGATGCAAATCTTCCTAAATATTTTTGGGCGGATGCGGTTAGTACGGCATGTTATGTTGGAAATCGAGTTATCATTAGACCTATAATAAAGAAGACTCCATATGAACTCTTCAAAGGAAGAAAGCCAAATATTGCTCACTTCCACATTTTTGGATGCAAGTGCTTTGTTCTTAATAATGACAAGGATAATCTCGGTAAGTTTGACGAGAAATCCGACGAAGGTATATTTCTTGGTTATTCTCTTTCTAGTAAAGCATATAGAATTTATAATAAAAGAACTTTAACTATTGAAGAATCTATGCATGTATCTTTTGATGAAACTAACCCCTCTAAGGAGGAAGTAGTTGTTTGTGATGATGATGATCCTATAGATTTACCCCCGGAAGATCTTTCATTTGATCAAATTAAGAAATCACCAGAAAATTCAGAAAACATTGTTCAACAAGATTCAAACACCAATGATCTACCAAAAGAATGGAGAACTCATAGAGACCATCCTATTGACAAAATTATTGGTGACATTAGCCAAGGAGTATCAATAAGATTGAATCTAAAAGATGCTTGCTTAAACATGGCGTTTGTTTCTCAAATTGAACCTACCAAAGTTGATGAAGCCTTAGGAGATGATCAATGGATTATTGCTATGCAAGAAGAATTAAATCAATTCGAGAGAAATCAAGTTTGGGAACTTGTTCCTAGACCAAGTGGTAAACACATCATAGGTACCCGATGGGTGTTTAAGAACAAACTTGATGAGAATGGTCTAATTGTTCGAAACAAAGCAAGGTTGGTTGCCCAAGGTTACAATCAAGAGGAAGGAATCGACTTTGAAGAAACATTTTCTCCGGTTGCAAGGTTAGAAGCTATACGTCTTTTACTTGCTTATGCTTGTTCATTAAATTTTCAGCTTTTTCAAATGGACGTCAAAAGCACATTCTTGAATGGATACATCAATGAAGAAGTTTATGTCAAACAACCCCCGGGATTTGAAGACTTCAAACATCCTTCACATGTCTTTAAGTTGAGAAAGGCTCTTTATGGCTTAAAGCAAGCACCAAGATCATGGTATGATAGACTTAGCAATTTTTTGTGTGAAAAAGGTTTCGAAAAGGGTAAGGTTGATAAAACCTTGTTCATTAAGAAAATCCAAAGTAACACTTTATTGGTTCAAGTCTATGTTGATGATATCATTTTTGGATCGACTAACAAAGAAATGTGTGAGGAATTTTCATTGATGATGCAAGGAGAATTCGAGATGTCTATGATGGGAAAGATGAACTACTTTCTTGGACTACAAATCAAGCAACTAGAAGATGGAATCTTCATCAATCAATCTAAGTATTGCAAAGAATTATTGAAAAAGTTTGATATGGACAATTGTAAAGCCATGAACACTCCAATGGGCTCCGGTACATATGTTGATCAAGATGAATCCGGTACTCCAATTGATATTACAAAGTTCAGAGGTATGATTGGTTCTTTATTATACTTGACGGCAAGCCGTCCTGACATCATGTTTAGTGTTTGTCTTTGCGCTCGCTTTCAAGCAAATCCAAAGGAATCACACCTCATGGCAGTTAAAAGGATCATGGAGTATCTTAAAGGAACAATCAATGTCGGCCTATGGTATCCAAAAGGTAGTACTTGCACTTTAATTGGTTATTCTGACGCGGATTATGAAGGTTGTAAAACTGATCGTAAAAGCACAAGTGGTACTTGTCACATTATTGGAAATGCATTAGTATCATGGGCTTGTAAAAAGCAAGCATGTGTTGCTCTTAGCATGGCCGAAGCAGAATACATAGCAGCGGGTAGTTGTTGTGCACAAATTCTTTGGCTCAAGCAACAACTCCGTGATTACGGACTTGATCTCGGATGCATTCCTCTTCGATGCGACAATACAAGTGCTATCAATATTACAAAGAATCCGGTCATGCATTCAAGAACCAAACATATAGATATTCGACATCATTTTCTCCGTGATCATGTACTTAAAGGAGATGTCGAAGTCACTTTTGTGGATACTCATAACCAACTCGCAGATATCTTCACTAAACCGCTTGCTCGAGAACCTTTCTTCAAAATCCGAAGAGAACTTGGTATTTTGGATGAAGGTGATATCTAATGTTTCTCTTAAGATACACGTCTTAATTTTTATATGTATCTATTTCACATTTTTTCCCCATCCTTTTTTATGTTAGCAAAAGGGGAGAAGAGTATTCATGTGTGTTGTTTTGTTTCAAAGAAATTGTAGGCCCAAATAAATATCAAACTCTCTCCAAAATTCAAAGAATCATGGACTTAGGGGAGCATACAATTTAGGGGGAGCCTTGCATTTGCTCAACATGTTTGCTACACAAAACAACATGAACATTTCAAGAAATCGTTTTCAAGACTTGGTTGTCATCATCAAAAATGGGGAGAATGTAATTGCAAGCTTCTCAAGTCATATTTAAAGCATGTGTTTTGATGAAGACAACATGGACATCAACTTTCAAAGGATGTGCAAAAAGCTTATCAACATCAAATAAAAGTCTTGAAGATTATTGAAGAATTATTGAAGAAATCATCAAATGTCAATATGGTATAAATAATTCTTAAAATCTTGAATATAGATGTTCACAATATGCATTCATCAACATATACATATTCCATAACTTTAACATCAAGAAAAACTTTGTTTGAAATATCTTTCAAAAAAGTATTTTTGAAAATAAACCTTTAGGAACCGGTTCCTCCCTAACAGGGAACCGGGTTCCAGCATTTCTCAAAAAACATGTCCCTGGATTTTGTACCAGGAACCGGGTTGTACCAATAGGGGAACCGGTTCCTGCGTGATAAATTTGAATTCCAACTTATAACGTTCACTAAGAACCGGGTTCTGTCAGTGTCGGAACCGGTTCCAAGCGAACCAATGCAGCTTTTACTTTGTTTTTTGAACATTTTTCAAGTGGTATCTTTTCATGAATGCATTGCAACTTTTCATATGAATTGGCATGAATGAAGAGGTTCTTACAACTTTATAAAATGCAGATTTTCTTATTTTAAACAATATTCAATACTTCAATTTTCAAATTAACAAATATACTTCTTCATTAACAATTTTCTCATTTTACTCACATTTGAAATTATACTTTCATGTGTTCATAATTTTGTGAAACTTGCCATATACACTTTCATTATCATTACAAGTTTCATACATACATTGTGAACATTTATATAGATTGTTGAGAATTGTTTTTATCTTGAAGAAGAAGATCAATTGAAGATTGATAAAGCTCTCCATATACTTCAAACTAAATCATTGTATTACTTAAAGATTTTCCCTTACTATCCAGGATTGTTGGAAGTAAGTGTTGTGATTTGAAGAGGATTGTTCTTCATTCACATTAGTGTTTGTTTGGTCTTAAAGGTGTTAAGAACCTTTGATCACCCTATAGGTTAGATAGTAAGCATAGGCTGTACAATCATTCTAACTATAGTGAAATATCTTTCATGTTGGAAAGGGGTCTGGAGTACTCTCGGATTGTGAGGGGAACCAGGATATATCACTGTGTTCTTTACTTTTCCGCATTTATTGCTTTCATCACCATAATCAGGAAAAGATAAAGATATAATCAAAACCTTCAAACACTTAACCAAAAATTACTACCAAGCATTCTCATAAAACCGAATAAATTTTATAAGACCTAATTCACCCCCCCCCCCCCCCCCCCCCCCTCTTAGGCACTATGAGACTTACACAATA
Organism: Vicia faba; assembly: GCA_948472305.1. Classification (NCBI taxonomy): domain Eukaryota; kingdom Viridiplantae; phylum Streptophyta; class Magnoliopsida; order Fabales; family Fabaceae; genus Vicia; species Vicia faba. Next base: position 1,241,385,070 of record OX451741.1, read on the forward strand.
GGTACTAATTCACAAAAACAAGAGCATCATAACAACATATTCTGCATTTTTGTAGGCATAAGTCTCTTTCAAATACAAACCAATCAGAATCATATCATTATGCTTAAGCCTAACTTACTCATCCCATTTTTTTTATCCTTTTTAATTTAGACACAATCACATTAAGCCTATTATCCGTACATATTCGTAGTAAGGTGACCAGTTAGTGATTCTGATCCTTTTCACGTGGGTTCTAGTACATAAGCGGTGTAACCCCTTTGTTTACCCACTTGTAGCTGCGGGGGATCAGAGCGTAATCCTCCCTACCAAGTTCAGCATCAGAGAACCTCTGAACCAACTAACAACGGGGTTTATTCTATTTTTGCAGGTTCCACAACCGTTGGGTTAAGCGACTGGATGAGGGTCATCTAACTTACAAGGTGCATTCCCTATTTTCAATTGATTATAGTAGAAAAATTAGGATCATTCACTTATATTCATCGACTTCACTACATAAAGCATGCTTAAGATGGTGTCGACTGCTAAAATAAACCACTTAAGGCTTTATTTAGGGGTGAGAACTTAAGGCTAAGGCATAAAAATTATCCATATCGATCTCTATAATTAAGAGACTTACGATATTAAGACGATACCGATATTTTAGGACATTTCCCAAGTCTCTATAATTTATCCTAAGCTTATCTAATAACCCACAAATTTAAAACAAATACTGTTTCTTTTTGCAAAAAAAATAATAATTCAGTATGGCTTAATAAAAGAAAAAATTCAATAAACAGTAGAAATCACGTATAAAGACTCGACAACACATGCAATGAATCGATGAAACAAACAAAAGAAAAACTAGAAAAAAATAAATCTAACTAGAAAGCAAGAAAAAAGGTAAAGTTCCTCTCCCACACTTAAATTGAACATTATCCTTAATATTTTAGTAAAAGTGGGAAAAAGAATAAGAACCTGACCAATGCCCCCCCTGGTAGTTGTCTGCATGCAGCTGATAGGTGTCAAGTGATCAATATCTTTATTTTCTGAAAATTGAAACAAAAGCAAAAATATTAAATTGAAAACCCGTGTGTTACCTCCCATAGAGCGCTTCTTTTAACGTTGTTATCTTGACGACTTAGGAGTGTAAGCACTCATGGTGGTTCTTTCGAGAATGATTCCTCAATTGAACTTTTAATAATCGATTTTTATAGCCACTTATCAAGCCATATCACATTATCCCTCAAATTTTCTTTTCTTTCTTCTGTGGGGTGGTTCATTCTTTTGAGCTTGTGGAGGTGGTTCAGGCTTTATCCAAAGTATCATCTTTTCAAGTTCGGGTTTATTTCTTTCATCCACCATCTCAAAGACTGACCTTCCCCTCTTAACACTAAAGGTTTCCCTAATTTCATGGTCCTCTAATTTTCCCTTTTTATGCAGGATCTCATACAAATGTGAATTGGTGTGGATATTTTCCAATACTTCTACATACCTTTTGGATTGAGAGTCTACCTTAGCTTCCACAAATATTTGCAGGAATGAAATCAACGGGTTGTTGGGAGGAGGAAGAACATGAGGTGTTTCCTTCTTTACCTCTTCGATAACCTCCCTTTTGGGTGGTGTTATTGGATTTTTCTTAACCTCTACCCCTTTCTCACCAGAAATCCCATTATCACTCTCCTTAGGATTTTTGATTTGTTCTTCACTATTGGTTATTACAACATCTGCATGTTCCTCAGGGAAGGGTCATAGAGTTATTTGTGCAAGCAAGGAGATTTGAGTCTCCAATGGCATGTTGTGACTCGCGAGGGACTCAACCATAGTGTTCATACGCCTAAGAGTTTCATTATTATGGAGACTTTGCTTTCTAAATTCTTCATTTTGGAGCACTTGTGTTACCATAAACCTCCTCCACATATACTCTAGCCTACCGAGAGTTTGAGTCTTAATGAAATTCTCCATTATCATTTCGAGGTCAGATTTATGGGAATCTTGCGGTTCCTCACAATACTAGGAGTGGTAATTGTAGAGAAAATTTTGGTGATACATAGTAATAGTGACAAGAGTGTCTTAATCTATACGGTGCAACAATAAAGTTATCATATTTGACGAAATTGGTCCCTGACAACGACACCAAAAACTTGATGGAGTATTTTGCAAGTGCACTAAAAGTATCAGAGTAATATAAAGAGTGTCGAACCCACAAAGACCAATAGTCAAATCTATCATTACTAATTGTTACGGTGTTTATCTAAGGTGAATAATATAAGTGTTTGGGTTGTGAAAACAGAATAAAATGATAAACTTAAATCAATTCAGAAATGCAATGCTGGAATGCGGATCTCATCAATTAGTTGATACTTTTATTGTTCTTAAATCAAATTACATATGAGATAATATTGTCCTCTTTGAGAAAGAACTAATTAAAAAGGAACCGTCGTTGTCGCATAATCGGAATCAAATTTACTCTTTAATTTATATCGTCCGATGTCGTGTGCCCGACACATTTTACTTTAAAGAAATACACCTTTTTTAGAAATAAGTTTTCTTTTACTCAGATGAAAAGTGATTTTGATTGGAAAATAAGACTTTAAAAGGTTCTCCTCATTCGCTCGGCCAACCGTACCTTAAACTCACAAACGCGTCCGAAAATAGGTTTAAAAGTACTTTATTAAAATATCAACCTTCCTAATTAACTAACAAATAGCTTTCACGGTTTTTATCAATTAAAAACTAAACAACCTTAACCTTTTGTACTTTATGACTTTCGATCTTACCCTGTGTATAAGTGGTTCTACTTTCGTAATAACCGACAATTTTAAGTTTAGAAAAGTTTTGATTAAAACTAAAATAACCCCATAAGCCTTTCTCAACAACAATAATTTAGAGTACCGTCAAATCGACAGTCGTCATATTCCAACACTTATAAATTATCTAGACATGATTATGGTAAACAAATAAACAATTTATTAGAATATGGGATTAAACATAATGGAGAATTTGATAAAAGTGGTTTTTGAAATATAAGTTGCGAGAAAAGTAATTGCGGGGAAATAAAGACGAGGAAAGCAATTGCGAAGAATGTAAATTGCAGGTAAATAAAATTGCGAGGAAATAATATGCGAGGAAAGTAAAGAAAAAAAATAAATTGCAATAAAAGTAAATGAACCTAGAGTAAACACTAGAATGTAAAACTGAATTAAGAACTTCAAATAATGGCAGCAAGATTGTTTGATCTAAGCATTACACAAAATATAAGCCTAAGCACTAATGATGTAGTAGTTCTCCGATGAGAGAAAACTACTAATTTTATAATGATAATTTATGCCTAAAACTATGAAAGAATAAATTGCACAAAAACTTGGATGCCTTGAGAAATGAATGATAGGTTCTTTATATAATGAAAACTAGTGGAAGTTACTTCAAAAGTTTGTGAGAAGTAATGGAGATAATGAGAAGTTGGAGAAAATGGAAATAGTGGGAAGTTGGAGAAAGTGGAAATAATGGGAAGTTGGAGAAAGTGGAGATAATGGGAGACCAAGCCATGCCATTTTGTAACTGCTGCAAAAATAAATAGATGGTAACCGCCATCCTTTTGTGGCGAACGCCTCATTTACATAATGGGAATGACTTGGTCTTATGACCGTTGGTGCATGGAAATGTCATGGCCACCCCTATGGTGAATGCCATGGTGGTCGCCTTGAGTGCAAACTACTCAATTTCTTCCATTTTTCGTCTATTTTGCTTCATTTCTTCACGCGTGATTCTTAAATGGCTAAATACCTGAAAACAAACAAATACCAGCAAAATAGTGGAAATGTAAAACAAAATGACAATAAAACATGCACAAATCGAGTCAAATAAACAGTATAATTTGGTGTCATCAAATTCTCTCACACTTGAACCGTTGCTTGTCCTCAAGCAAAATGAAAGTAAACGCTGACACTTGATAGCTATTATGGGCTTAAAGACTTTACTTTGAACTAAGTTATGTCAATAGGTACTAATTCAAAAAAACAAGGTCATCATAATAACATATTCTGCATTTTTGCAAGCATAAGTCTCTTTCATATACAAACCAATCAGAATCATGTCATTATGCTTAAGCCTAACTTACTCATCCCATTTGTTTCATCCTTTTTCATTCATACTCAGTCACATTAAGCCTATTTACATACATATTCGTAGTAAGGCGACCGATTAGTTATTCTAATCCTTTTCATGGGACTCTGGTACATAAGAGGTGTAAGCCCTTTGTTTACCCACTTGTAGCTGCGGGGGATCATAGCGTAATCCGCCCTACCAAGTTCAGCACCGGAGAACCTCTAAACCAACTAACAACGGGGTTTATTCTATTTTTGCAGGTTCCACAACCGTTGGGTTAAGCGACTGGATGAGGGTCATCTAACTTACAAGGTGCATTCCCTATTTTCAATTGATTATAGTAGAAAAATTAGGATCATTCACTTATATTCATCGACTTCACTACATAAAGCATGCTTAAGATGGTGTCGAATGCTAAAATAAACCACTTAAGGATTTATTTAGGGGTGAGAACTTAAGGCTAAGGCATAACAATTATCCATATCGATCTCTATAATTAAGAGACTTACGATATTAAGACGATACTGATATTTTAGGATATTTCCCAAGTCTCTATAATTTATCCTAAGCTTATCTAATAACCCACAAATTTAAAACAAATACTGTTTCTTTTTGCAAAAAAAAAAATAATTCAGTATGGCTTAATAAAAGAAAAAATTCAATAAACAGCAGAAACCACGTATAAAGACTCGACAACACATGCAATGAATCGATGAAACAAACGAAAGAAAAACTAGAAAAAAATAAATCTAACTAGAAAGCAAGAAAAAAGGTAAAGTTCCTCTCCCACACTTAAATCGAACATTATCCTTAATATTTTAGTAAAAGTGGGAAAAAGAATAAGAACCTGACCAATGCCCCCCCTGGTAGTTGTCTGCATGCAGCTGATAGGTGTCAAGTGATCAATATCTTTATTTTCTGAAAATTGAAACAAAAGCAAAAATATTAAATTGAAAACCCGTGTGTTACCTCCCATAGAGCGCTTCTTTTAACGTTGTTATCTTGACGACTTAGGAGTGTAAGCACTCATGGTGGTTCTTTCGAGAATGATTCCTCAATTGAACTTTTAATAATCGATTTTTATGGACACTTATCAAGCCATCTCTAATTATCCATCACATTTTATTTTCTTTCTTCTATGGGGTAGTTCATTCTTTTGAGTTTGTGGAGGTGGTCCAGGCTCTATCCAAAGTATCATCTTTTCAAGTTCGAGTTTATTTCTTTCATCCACCATCTCAAAGACTGACCATCCCCTCTTAACACTAAAGGTTTCTCTAATTTCATGGTCCTCTAATTTTCCCTTTTTATGCAAGATCTCAGACAAATGTGAATTGGTGTGGATATTTTCCAATACTTCCACATACCTTTTGGGTTGAGAGTCTACCTTGGCTTCCACAAATATTTGCAGGAACGAAATCAGTGGGTTGTAGGGAGTAGGAAGAACACGAGGTGTTTCCTTATCTACCTCTTTGACAACCTCCTTATTGTACCCCAAAATTTGTCCTCTCATTTTCTCAAGATTTCTCTCACATGTGTGGTTACAAACACCTATTTAAAGGAAAAGAAAAAATGAAAAAAAATTAAAGATGTTAATGTGCCTTTCGACAAGATAAAAGTTTGCTTCGAATCCATATCCTTCGATTGAACTTCTAGCCTCTTTCGATGCAAGCTTGGCTTGCATCCTTCGATTGTACATTGTCCTATGACATGCTGGCTTCACTACAAGAAAATTAGTGTTTAACGACACAAAAATTGCGACAGTTATGTGATAACTGTCGTAATTGACATATAGAGACAATGTTTACGACAGTTGACACCAACCGTCCCTAATATTTATTCTGCGATGGTATAATTAACCATCATAATATTATTATTACGACGGTAAAACAACCGTCGGCCCCCATTTAACACTTTTAACATTGATTTTTCACCAACAACTAGTCACGACGGTAAAATTAACCGTCCTAAAAGGCATATCACGACGGTAAAGCACCCGTCGCACCCTTAAACCTTTCACGACGGTAAAATTATCCGTCCTAAAATTCATTTCACGACGGTAAAACAACCGTCGCACCCAAAACCTTTAAAAATTCTCATGGGCACGACGGTTAAACACCCCGTCGCCGTAAAAAAGTTAAAAAGCTCTTAAAATACATAAAACATCAATTCACTTTCTACTCATGCGTTCACTTTTTCTACTCACGAAGAAAATACAAGAATTCTCGACCTAAGGTTCGTGTGGGTCTTCCAAAGAAGAACCCTAAAGTTTTGAAACCCGCTTTCACCATTCCTCCCAAACTGTTACAATCCCTTGTAGAAGACCCTAAATGGGATGAAAAAGGCAGCGTCACACAAAACTACAATTCCTTCGGCGTCGTCAATGACCCTAACTCCCTCACTGATTCTCTTCGAGCTCCTCCTTCTGTCTCCGATGACCCCAACGATTCCGGTAGTGACCTCTAAGAAGACGGTATTTTCGTGTATTTTAGTATCAGAAATTGTTTATATTTATTTGAAATGCATGTAAATTTTATGAATTTTGTGGTGTAGATTTGAAATCGGCACTGGGAAAGAGAAGAAGAGATGGTAAAAGTGCACTTCCTCAACCTTTGACTTCGATTCAGCGTCTTTATATTAGTCGGCTAGTTGAGAAATATGGAGCTGATTTTCAGGTTTGATCTGTTGTCATGTTAATTTCAATTGAAGATATATTAACATTGTAAAGTGAAAATGTTGTTGTTAGGAGGCTGTTTAATGTTTTGTTGTTATTATGGAAGAGAATGATGATGGATATAAAGCTAAATCCTATGCAGCATTCTGTTGCAACTTTAGAGAAATTGTGTATGAGCTATTACATTTACAAGAACAAGAATCCTCTTATTGTTGGAAGATGAAGTACTTTGCATATGAACAAGTGTAGTGCTGTCGAAGATTACAAACTTCCGGTTGTGAGTTGTGATGGTTGATCCATGAATGGGCAAAATGTTGTTACAATGAAGATTTTGGTTGTTTTGACACTTTGGATGTTGCTCGGGTAATATTGTTATAAAATTTTGTTGATGCTTTTTAATTTTGTATGGATTTTTGTTCGGGAAGATTAAGCATTATGGTCTTCTTGCCTGTTGCCAAAACAACGCTTTAGTATATGAAAGTAATTTTGGATGGAATGGGTTTAAAACTGTGTAGGTAGTTTGTTTTTGGGCTATGTATCACTTTTGTTGGGGAACATGAATCAATTCTGGTTAAAGTAGCCAGCTTTTGCCAAAAACAGTTAAATAAGATGGCAGTAATTTTGAATGGAATGTGTTTGGAACTGTTAAGGTAATTTATGATCATATACATGTTTGGCTAAACGCATTTTGATGTCCTTTAACTTAGATGCTTTTCATGTTTGGCTAAATACATTTTGCTGTCCTTTAACTTAGATGCTTGTTATAAGTTAATTTCTAAGTTTGTTTTGGTAACAAATCAGTCTTATGTGCACATCGTTAGCCTTTTAACCACAATAGTTGAGTTATGAAATTAATTTGTTTACTTTTTCTGCTATGTTGCAGGATCAGATGCAATGTTTGCAGGGTTAGGCCATTTTTCTAAGAAATCAATCAAGATATTGTAATGCATATAACTTGATATGCAATTCTTGTATATTTTATTGTAATTGAAAATTATTAGGAACAAACAACTTGTGCATCATGCTTGGGTCTGTTGTTTGTAGATTACATTTATTTGCTTGATATATCCGCTTCTTGTGATATGCTATGCGGGCCAGGCTGCATTTATCTCAAAATTTGGAGACTGGTAATTTTAATCATCTTAGTCGATTTGTGCCAAGTAAGTTCATCAAGACCAATATACTTTGAGTACTCTTATGGTATACACAAGATATACCATGTATTATATTCATTTAACAGGCTAATAGTAAAAACTTCCTCTTATAATTATTGCATTTACCCATGCGGTTTCATTCAATCGTGGAGTGTTTGTGAAGATTACTGTTGAATGCTTCCAACTTTGAGATTATTGCTGAAATTATTGTGGTTTGTGGGGTTGGAAAGCATAGAAGTGAAAAAAGGGGAATCATCAATTAAAGCATTGGGTCAGAAGATGTTGATGGAGATGAAAAGTCCACTCAGGATTGATAAAAGGAAGATGGATGCTTTGTTGGTAAAGGTAAAGCTGTTAAAATCTGGTTATGTGAATTGAGGAAGCCATGATTTTGCTTCTATATATGATGATAGTGATAAACTTGACTGTATATGTTTGTGTTGCCAATAAATATCTATATTCCTCAAGCCCAATTCATATATCATCTGTTCATGAAGGTTTTTGCAATCATTTTCTAATTATGTATGTCAACAGCTTACCCTACTTTAGTTCCTTGCTATAGATAAGAGTTGTATATTTGCTTGATTTTTTTATTTTACTATCAACATAGTAATTTCTATGCCATTTCTGAGTACCAATAAATCCAATGTCATATGTGAACTCATTACACTTCCAATTTTTAATAATAGGCGACAATCAAATAATCAGTTGTCAAGAACATGATGAAAGCCCTATACGTTCAGTTCACCGTCGGAGTTCTACCATTATATTTGGTTACATTCACAGGTACTGCCAGTTCATCAGTCATCGTATACATTTGTTCTGAGCTTCATCAACATGTTTTCGATGTTACAAACCTGTTACAAACATGTTATGTTACAAACCAATTCCTTTGTATTTACTTTTACACATAATACGTAGATCTATAACTGGTTTGCTCTATGTTTGAAGTCATTTTATTTGTAGATGTTGTTTGAAGTAATTTTGTTTTCAAAAAAGCTAACTTTTCTATGTTCGAAGTCATTCATGTCTTGTATCCTAAAATATTTTTGTTTTATTCATAAGGTATATTGTTTGTTTTAGCGGAAGTTGTCAAACAACATCTATGTCGATCGTTTCCAGATCGACATCTTCTTCTGCAGAAAGTGAACAAATAAAGGAAATGCAAGAAGAAATTAATGCACTCAAAGAAAAGAATTCAAAAATTGATGAATTAACACAGGCAATCATATTCTTAACGCAAAGGGACAAGGCGAGGACAAAGGAAATTGAACTCTTAATGCAAATGCAGAATTTTAGTGGAAGACAGGTATATTATTTTGACGCATTTAAAGTTAAATTTTATGAGTATTATTTTAAAGATTATTATTTTAATACCTTTTTTTAGGGATTGGAATCACCCGCTGATGGTAGACGTTCATCTGAGTCTAGCTACCTTATTGGAGATAATGGAACTTCAGGGGGGACAAATTAGACTTTGCTATGATCGAGATAATTAGATTGTGAACTTTCTCATGTATTTTTGGCATAATGATACTTATTATTATAAGATTAGGAATTGATATATTTTGGGTTTTTTGTACTACTTGACATGATTATGGAACTCGCATTTTACATGATTATGGAACACACATTTTTTTGGATATTATAATGCTTATTTGATGTTAAATATTTTTTATTGAAATTATTTTTACTATATTACAAAGTGATAGAAAATAAAACAAAAAATAATACTATAAATAAATATATTAAAGAAAAAAATAACACAAAAAAACTATATTTAAAATTTTTTACATAGATAATAATTTAAATAAAAAATATATATAATAGAAAAAAAAATCAAGACATAAACAAAAGTCATGGCGACAGTACCGAACCGTCGTAATCAACAATTAAAAATAATCAACAAAAGTCATGACGGTACCGAACCGTCGTAATCAACAATTAAAAATAATCAACAAAAGTCATGACGGTATCGAACCGTCGCCATAAACAATTTAATCAATTTCAAAAGATATTCACGACAGTATCGAACCGTCGCCATCAATAATTAAAAGAAACTCAAAAGATAGTCACGACGGTATCAAACAGTCACCAATACTTGATTATGTAAGCTCCAAACCCGTCGTAAACTTGAACGACAGTTTTTGTAACCGTCGCGAAATAGGTTGGGGACACACACTTCTGCGACGGTAAAGCAACCGTCGTGGAAAGCAAATTACGACGGTTTTAACCGTCGTAATCTACAAAAATACCTCTCGCAATCTGCCAATTTTCTTGTAGTGCTTTGATTCACAAAGCAGGAGCTTCCTGCATGCAACCTTCGTTTGCATCATTGACCTCACATGGTTCACAATGTAATGGTGGCCTGCATGCCTGCTTCACTTGAACATTTGATGCTTGTATGCCTATGTTGATTAGACAAATAATTCCCTTCATGCTTGCTTTGATTCACAAAGTGATGGATAGCTGCATACAACTTTCGATTGAGTCATATCTTCCTTCTTGCACGCAAGAGGCGCCCACCAGGCCATCAGGCACAAGGCAAAAAGCCTCCTGTAGTCTCCTTCAATTCCAAGGAAAAAAGCCTCATACTGATATCCTCTGATTTCACCTTTTACCTCCTTTTGGCATCCTTCGATTACATAATTTGTCTCCTGCATGCCTCTTTCATCTGGGCATTTTTGCTTCCTGCATGCCTCTTTTGTTTGGGCATGTGGCCCTCCTTTGATGCAAGCCTCGTTTAGACATGTGGCTCAATTCATACAAGCTTTCGTTTGAGCAAAGACCTCTTGTGTGTTTGCTTGAAGTCACAAAGCAACAACCTCATGCAGCTCTCCTTCGAATCAGAAACCATTGGTTTTCCATGTTTGCATTTGACACCACAAAGCCAGGATTTCCTTCATGTCGTAGGCACAAGGCAGGGACCTCCTGCATACACCCTTTCGTTTAGCCATGTGAACTCTGGTAGGCAAGCCTTCGATTGGACAAGAGCCACCTTCACACAAAGCATCAATTGGAGTTTTGATTCCCTTCGAATCATCATATTTCGAACCCAACTTTGGACCCTTCAAAGCAAGTTTGTTTGAAGAACTTTGAGCAAATATCATAGCCTTATCCTCTAAATCCTACTTGTTAGGCTATGTTGCTTCCAAATCTTTACATAATCAGAGGCTTACACAAAGGTTTGAAGCTTTGTCTACTGGATAATACCATTCTTGGATAAAATAGCAAAAGGCTACGTACCCTTTTTTCATAAAGAGTACTTTAATCACAAAATCAACTTCCAATCTGATTTGTGTCTGAACGAAAGTAGTGTCAAAGGCATACGTCCAATCTCCTGCCCCCAACAGACAACAGGCCCCCACTTGTACTTGAAACGTGGGAACAACGAAAAGGGACTAAACTTATTTCATTTTCAACAAAACCATGGTTTGTTATCCTACAAACCTGGTTACTTCAGTACTTCTAACCCTTTCTCTATAAATAGAGAAACATTTGCAAGCAAAAAGAGGACTTTTATTTTTGGCGGGGGAACGAATCTTCAAGAAATCATCAAACTCTCAAAAACTCTTAAGATTCCCAAACACTAAACACAAACCCAGAATCTAAAGAAACACAACACTTGTTTCTTTTTCTCTTTCGAATCTGAAGCAATCCCCACACTTTGTTTTCTTTCGAATCCAGTAGAAAGAACACCACACTTGTTCTTCTCCTTCAAATCTAGAAAAAACAAGAACCACCCCCACTCTTCTGGGCCTTCGAATCCAGCATTAGAAATGTCACCTTCGTTTCCTCCCTTCGAACCTAGGAGTATCCAAGGCAGCAACTAACGGTCCAGCTCACATACCCCAGCTTCAAGCAAGGTAAGTCACTCTGACCTCAAGCTTTCTCGTTTCAAAACATGTACATAACATTGGTTTCCTTTTTCGTTTTAGTTTGTTTTTCATTGCTAATGTTGTGGTCTATTTCCTTTGTTTATCAAACATGTTTTTAAGAACTAACCTGGCCATAAGACAATACTAGCATGGCCTCAGGCCATGTTGCTATTTAAATCCTAAATGAAAGAAAACAGGAGGAAGGAAGTATGAATCGAAGCTTTAGGCTTCCTCTTGGCTGCTTCACAGTTGCAAGCAGAACAAAGAGTGTGGCCTTAGGCTTCTCCATACACAGACTTCCAGGCTATTCGAAGGAGCAAAAAGGGAGAAATGAAAGTTGTCCACACTGACTGCCAAGCCCAATCGAAGAAGGAAGCAAGGAGCTTGGGGTGAAGAGTGCACTTCATACTGATTCCAGGCCCCAATCGAAGGAAGCAGAAAGGCAGAATCGAAGGCTGCATCTCATGCTTCATGCTAAGCCCAAATCGAAAGGCGTGCCCTCACTACTTCCAGGCCAAATCGAAGGGAGCCAGAGAAGCATAATCGAAGGGTTCTGCTTCCCAAATCGAAGAATTCATTTTTCCTCCCTTATTTTGTTTTGTCTTTACATTTTCTTGATATTCAATATGATTGTAATAGTGTAGGATTTATTTTTTTGCATTTTTATTGCTTTTGTATAAATGTTAGTAATTAGGATGTATGGCAAGATAAAAACAACAAGTAGACAACCCAAAAATCAAAGACAAAATACATGCAAATCAAACACATTATTCACACACATGCACCCCTAGGATAATCTCACTTGTTGCCTCGGAAAATAGTCATGTCCCTCGAATATGGGCGTTTTAGCAAAGACCCTCGATAAAAGATCGTAGTCCCTCGATGACCCTCGATGTTGCCTTTGGTAAACGATCTAGTCCCTAAACGACATTGCTAAAACGTCCCATAGGTTTCCTTCTATGACTATACAAACGACCCATGCCCGTCCCTTCACATCCAACGATGGGGCTTCTTACCATATCAATGGTAAGATAACAACATCTAAAGGAGGAGGAAAAGAACATAGACCTTTTGAGTAGGTAGGATGCTCATAGTTGCTCGCTTGCTCACAACAAAAACATTTTACACACCAACACTTTCCTTTGAAACATTTTCAAAAGTTAAAACACTTTGTACGCATTTTTGTAGAAACGAGAATCATTACAAAGACACTTTTCAAAACCACTTTCAAAAATACATTCCACAAACACCTTTTTGAACTATTTTCAAAACTAACACTTTGTACGCATTCTTATAGAAACGAGAATCATTACAAAGACGTTTTCAAAATACTTTCAAAACCCACACCACAAGCACATTTCAAACAAAAGCAAGTGATCTAGCAAGCAACTAAGAGCCCATAGATAACTACAGATGAAAAGGGTACTAACACCTTCCCTTTTCATAACCTACCCCCCGAACTCAAGAAATAATCTCGAAAGGTCTTTCCTGTTCTTTTCATCCTTTCCTTATTGGATAAAAAAAAAAGTCGGTGACGGCTCTTGCTATCCGCAACAATTGCGATCAAACGCAAAATAACCAAGTCAGTTCTTCCACCGTATTACACTCCCTTTTGGATGGTGTTAGTGGATTTTTCTTAACCTCAACTATTTTCTCACCAGAACTCTCATTATCAATCTCCTTAGGATTTTTGATTTGTTCTTCACTATTGGCTGTTACAACATCTGCATGTCCCTCAGGGAAGGGTCATAGAGTTGTTTGTGCGAGCAAGGAGATTTGAGTCTCCAATGCCATGTTGTGAGTCGCGAGGGACTCGACCATAGTGTTCATACGCCTAAGAGTTTCATTATTATGGAGACATTGATTTCTAAATTCTTCATTTTGGAGCGCTTGTGTTACCATAAACCTCCTCCACATAGACTCTAGCCTACCGAGAGTTTGCGACTCAATGAAATTCTCCATTATCATATCGAGGTCGGATTTATGGGAATCTTGCGGTTCCTCAAAATACTAGGAGTGGTAATTGTAGAGAAAATTTTGGTGATACATAGTAATAGAGACAAGAGTGCCTTAATCTATACGGTGCAACAACAAAGTTATGATATTTGACGAAATTGGTCCCCGACAACGACACCAAAAACTTGATGGAGTATTTTGCAAGTGCACGAAAAGTATCAGAGTAATATAAAGAGTGTCGAACCCATAGAAATCAATAGTCAAATCTATCGTTACTAATTGTTACAGTGTTTATCTAAGGTGAATAATCATAAGTGTTTGGGTTGAGAAAATAGAATAATATGATAAACTTAAATCAATTCAGAAATGCAATACTGAAATGCGGATCTCATCAATTAGTTGATACTCTTATTGTTCTTAAATCAAATTACATATAAAATAATATTTTTCTCTTTATGTCATACCTCAAATTTAGTCGCATTGATATAAACAATCAATTAGTTTTATTGTTTAGATTTTTATTCATGATTATAATTTTTACTGTTTTGATTTGCGTTTCACGAAGAAGACAAAATGAGAGGGAAGGAATAATTTTCTAATTTCTCTTTCCACTATTTTCAATGTTTTATTTTTACTTTATTTTGTTAAATTAAAATTAGGATATAAATGGCTCTTGGCCTATGAGTCTTCATTTAATAACATCTCCATATTTAGTATTGCACCCTTTAAGTTTTAATTTGGTTCGTTCACTTGTTTAGTGTAGTGAACCTTTTTTTAGTTAGCTTAACTAGTTAACTATGAGGTTAATTATTGTTTCATTGAAAGAATATCACGAAAATACATTAGAAAGAGTACACTTGTACTTGTAATTTCTCAATTAAATTGAAACATCCACATCACTCACAAATCATTAACTTTGTCCATAAACAAACTTTTTATATCAAATTAATTAAATACTTTTTTATAACTAATAAAATCTATATCATCGAGTAATTCACAGGTCGGCTTAACGTTTATTAATTAATTATTTAAATAAAATATATTTAAAATTTAATAAATAAATTAAATAAATTTCTTCACTTAACGAGATTTAATTTCAATGAAGATTAACTTTCCTTCAATCCATCGAATTAAAATATTAAAATAGCGAATTAATTAAAACATTTTTTACTTACATAATAAAAACTCAAGATTATTTTCAAAAGAGGAGTATACGATCACTCATTTTTCAAAACTAGACAAGGTTCAAGGATAATTTGAAAACAATTCTACGCAATCCTATAAAAGCATTAACCAAATCATACGAACTACGAAATTGGACTATGATTCTTCGCAAGAGGATACGTAGGCACAGAGTTAAAATCAAGACAGTCTCCTAACAAAAAAATTAAACATCTATGTACAAATTAGGGTTACCCGTTATTTCCCGTCCTTAGGACAAAAAGTAGTGGTGGCGACTCTCATACTTTTTGCCGGCTACGACACTTTAAAAAAGAACTAATTAAAAAGGAACCGTCTCTGTCGCGTAATCGGAACTTGATTTACTCTCTAATTTATATCATCCGCTGTCGCGTTTCCGATGCGTTTTGCTTTAAAGAAACAAACCTTTTTTTAGAAATAAGTTTTCTTTTACTAAGATGAAAAGTGATTTTGATTGGAAAATAAGACTTCAAAAGGTTCCGGGGTTCGATCGGCCAACTGTACCTTAAACTTACAAATTAGCCGAAAATAGGTTCAAAAGTACTTTATTAAAATACCAACCTTCCTAATTAATTAACAAATAGTTTTCATGGTTTCTATCAATTAAAAACTAAATAACCTTCACCTTTTATACCAGATGACTTTCGATCATAACCGATGTATAAATGGTTATACTTTTGTAGTAACCGACAACTTTAAGTTAGAGTACCGTCTAATCGACGGTCCTCACATTCCAACACTTATAAATTAGCAAGACATGATTACGAACAAATAAACAACTGATTGGAATACAAGATTAAACATAATGGCGAATTTAATAAAAGTGGTTTTTGAAATATAAGCTGCGAGGAAAGTAATTGCGGGGAAATAAAGACGAGAAAAGTAATTGCGATGAAATAATAGGAGAGGAAAGTAAAGGCAGAAAATAAATTGCGATAAAAGTAAATGAACCTTGAATAAAAACTGGAATGTTAAACTGAATTAAGAACTTCAAGTAATATCAGCAAGATTGTTTGATCCAAGCATTACACAAATTATAAGCCTAAGCACTAATGGTATAGTAGTTTCCCAATGATGAGAAAACTACTACTTTTACAATGACAATTTATGCCTAAAACTATGAAAGAATAAATTGCACAAAAACTTGGATGCCTTGAAAAATGAATGTTAGGTCCTTTATATAGTGAAAACTAGTGGAAGTTACTTCAAAATTCATGTGAGAAGTAGTGGAGATAATGGGAAGTTGGAGAAAGTGGAAATAATGGGAAGTTGGAGAAAGTGGAGATAATGGGAGACCAAGCTAAGCCATTTTGTAACCGCTGCGAAAATAAATAGATGGCGAACGCCATCCCCTTGTGGCGAACACCACCTTTACAAAATGGGCATGACTTTGTCTTATGACCGTTGATGCGTGGACACGTCATGGCCACCCCTATGGTGAATGCCACGGTGGTCGCCTTGAGTGCATACTGCTCTATTTCTTCCGTTTTTGTCAGTTTTGCTTCGTTTCTTCACATGTGACTCTTAAATGGCTAAATACCTGAAAACAAACAAAACACCAGCATAATAGTGGAAATGTAAAACAAAAGGACAATAAAAAATGCACAAATCGAGTCAAATAAACAATATAATTTGGTGTCATGAAAAGGGCTTAGGCCCAAAAGGAAAAGAAAACTACAACATGATACTCCTCGAAACAGAAGTTCCTATAGCATCAGAATACACTAAATATATAAGAAGAATTGGGATATCTTCTCTAAATATCATGAAATCTCCACTCGTGGCTCCAATTTTATTAAGGCATCTGCACAAAAGTTTGCTTCTCTATAAATGTGAGTCACCCTCACCTCTTCAAATGTCTCCATAACCTGCAGAATTTGCTTTACAAGGGAAAAACAATTTGTATCCGTTGCTTTATCTGATTTAAGAATTCCAATGATAATAGTATAATCCACATTCAACTCCACTATCGAGAAATTCAAGTCTTTAGTAAGCAAAAGACTTTCAAAAATTCTCCAAAGCTCAACTCTTGCCACACTACAATTTCCTAAATATTTGGAAAATCCTCCCTCACACTCACCCAACATGCCTCTGATTATGCCTCCATAACCTAAGGCCCCACCATTCCAACAAGCTACATCCGTGTTTAGTTTCACCCACCCTCTCTCTGGGGGTTTCCAACCTACCATGATCGACGTACTTCCATGTTTAGAAACTTATTAATTATTATGCATGGCTTTGTCATAATCGTCCCTTCTACTTTGTAGATGCATTCCCAACCTAGGAGACTTATTGTAACTGACATCATGGTTCTCCTTGTTCCTCCAAAATCAATTACTATGGCATCCAACCGCCCAATAACTAGTCCAATTATGGTTCATACTAAGATTAAGGTTGATCCACTATGCTAAATCCTTGGAAAAAACTCTATCTTAATTCTTTCAAGACTTTTATTATAGTTAGTTAAAAGTTGATCATGACACAATAATTAAATGAAGCAATGAATTCTCTCTTGGACATTTAACCACCAAACCCTTTTCCATCAAAAATTATAGCTTGAATTTCCATACCTTTCAAGATTCTCATAACTTAGAAAATTGATCTTTAGAAAAACCTGCAAACAGAAAGATGTCTTCTTCCTACTTGTTTCTTGGAGGCGAGACTGGTTTTATCTTCTGCATGATATCCTCTAGAAGCCAGTATATGAGTTTTTGCCAATTCCAGTCACCCTCCTGATTCACAATATCCTTTACTTTTGCATTTACAAGTTCCCTGGGAATATCCGCATCTAGCTTATGAACTATAAGTCCCCGATCAATCCAACAATCATACAACACATCCGTTGTTGAGCAGTCACTAATACACCAACTGCCAAGATCCTGGACATGATTATTAATCTTGAAAATGTCACGCCAAAGGTTTGAATTGCTTCCTCTACTACTGACTACTGAACTCGTTAATGTTAGTCATCTGGTATTTGTTTCGCAATACTTCACACCATAGATCCTCACTCTTGTTGTCAAACTTCCACACCAGTTTCATAAAGTAGATTATGTTCATCTGATCAAGTTTCGAAGCCCTAAACCACCTTCGTTCTTTGGGCTTGTTACTGTATCCTAGTTAATTGCATGGTATTTCTTCTTTTCTGTTGTATCTCCCTAGATAAAATTCTTTTGCAAACATTGAATCTCTTTAATACAAGCTTTAGGCAAAAGATCTGACATCATGGGATATATAGGGATTGCTTCCATCACAATCTTTGTCAGAGTTATACGACCTGCAAAAGAAATATTGTTAGGTTTCCAATTGGAGAACTTTGAGGATACATGTTCAAAACGAATATTGGTAATCCTTGCTTCAAAGACTCTTTCCACTTAAAGGCACACCGAGATACTTTCCCATGTCACGAGTTTCACGGAATTTAGAGAGATACAACAATTTATTTCTATGATTTCTGTGAACAATTTTAGAGAACACGAAACAATTATTTTTTTATTAACTTCTTGTCCCTACATTTTACTAAAGATACGAAGAATGTTCATCATGCACTCCATCTGATTCTCATTTGCTTCACCTACCAACAAAAGATCATCCACAAACATTAAGTGCAAAGCCAATGACCTCCATTCCCCATGCGAAGCGCTTTCCAATCTTTGGCATTCACTGCTTCCATTATAAGATGCAAGAGTTTCTCTATACACAAGACAAAGAGATAAGGAGAAATTGGGCCCTCTTGTTGAATACCTCGTTGGGGTTTAAAATAACTACTTTTTGCTCCATTCCATTTGATGTTAGTTTCAATATTTGTCACCGCATGCATGATGATGTTAATTAAGTTTTTCAGGGAATTGAATCTCCATAAGAACTCGCCTATGAACTCTCAACTAATTTTGTCATAATCTTTGGACAAATCTACTTTGATGATGGAATATCCTTTCTTCCCTTTCATGTGGTTCATGTTGGGCATGATCTCATTGACAATAATAATATTCTTCTGGACGCTTCTTCTGGGGATAAAGCCTTTATGATAAAGGGAAACAAGCTTCAAAATACAAGCTTTATGTCTATTCACAACAAATCCTTCTTATTACTGTGGATATGGCATGCAAAGAGAAATTGACCGGAGCTGGGAATTGGGAAACTACTCGAGGTTGATCCACTTTTAGAATCAAGCAAATATATGTCTGATTAATGTTCACGATTTCACTAGGATTCCTTCTGTTGTACTCCAAAATTTTCCCTCCCATTTTCTTCAAGATATCTCCTTATGCTCCTAGGGTTTTCAATTGTTTAAGGCTATTCAAGGTTTGAACAGACAAACTCTCCTCCTAAGCAGTTGACCTACAACTAGGGTTTCACTTTTCTCAAGGAAATTGGAGCTTATAATGCCTCAAGTGGATTTCATGGTTCCTCATATGTCTCAAGGAATTCTCATGCCATATTTCAAGCCTTGCATCACAAGTTTGCCAAGTCCATTGCTCAAATGATTGAAAATCAACTGTATTGGATAAAAAGTCAACTTACAGTCAAACCTCAAGATTTTTGATCAACATTAACATTTTGGACTCACATTTATCATTTGATCAAAGGTTGACCATGATTCATCAAGAAAACTCAAGATTCATCAAAAGTCAAAAGTTACTAAATTAGAGTTTTCTTAAGGAGAAGTCAACTGAACTTTGACCAAGCATAACTTCCACATGCTTCATCATATTTTTCTCAACAAAAGCTTATTTTGATGGAAATTCAATTCTCTACAACTTTGTCTATCTAAGCTCAAGTCTAAAAAATGCTTCATTTGAGAAATATGGGCCAAAACATCACAAGTCATTTCAAAAAGTCAACAAAAAGACACTTTTGGTCAAAGAAATTTACATCAATATAAAGTCTTCAAATAAAAAAATGATAAAGATATAGATTGTAGAGGACATCTTGAGCTTTCCAAAAAGTCAAAGATCATCTTCATATGATAAAAATTGAGAGAGTTATGATTGGTGCAAGTTTGGAAATTTTGAGAAAATGCATGAAACCTAAATTGATCAAAACTTGAGTTTTTAGGTTAGTGGGCTTATGTTTCAAAGTTTAAACATGTTTTGTAACTCATAATGAACCTATGAATTCATTCATGCACCCCTTGGATTTTTATTCCATTTATTTTTTATTTTTATTTATTTAAATTCAAAATTAAATGAAATAAAATTCCAAGTCTTCATACAAAGGTCCAAGCCCAATCTTTTGACCTAATTCAGGTTCTATATATTCTTCATTCAGACAACAAAGAGCACCATGAAAAAACCTTGCAAGATCACTATTCCAAAATTGAAAAAATTATCCAAAATTAGGGCAAACTTCAAACCCTAGTTACAACCCCTCTCCAAGCAAGCCAATCATCCAAATCGATCTCTGAAGCATTGCAGGGTAAGAATGGATCAATTTTGAGGATCCAAAGGGCTTGAATCGCATGACCATGCATCACCGCTTTTACATTCTTGCATGAGATTTATATTTTTGTTTTCTTTGTGCTTTAATCAAAACTAACAGTACTAACAATTTTTTGAGATGTCAATATGCATGATAGACTCATCGCATGCCCCCCATAATGGATGAATCGTGTGTTGCCATGTGAAAGAATCGGCTGAAAATCATCAAAACAATGAAGTCGCCATCGAACGTCTTTTATTCCACATGTAGGGAAAGGTAAACATCGAGAAAACCCGAGGAAGGGAGAAGTCACGGTCTTGCGACCGAGAGATCGGGTAAGGGAGTCTGTTACGCGAGGGGAAGGTATTAGCACCCCACACGCCCGTAGTACTCTACGGTATCCACTCTTGTTGTCTATCTTATGGGTGTGTTTAATCTATGCTTACGGTTTATTATTGCTAAAGGGAAAGTGCATGCAAAAGAAAAGGAGAAAAGAATGTAGGGAAAATAAAATTGTGCTCGTTCGGGCCCTACCCCGATGCCTACGTATCCCTTTTAAGGAATCAGAGCAGCCGTAGTTCGGCTTATATGTTTTTGTTTGTTTGTATTTTCTTTAACGAACATTATTAATCTCGCCTTCTGCCGCAACTCGACCTTTGGAGATTTACGCGTCAGCACAGAAGTGAATTAATACGCTCTTTTGAAAAGGGTTTGAAAGAAAGGCCCGAGGGCAAAAAGATTTTTATGTTTGTTGGTGTTTTTTGCTTGTAGATAATAGTTAGTTAACCTCAAGAGAGAGATTTTAGCCATTTCTCTATTTATTCATAAAATGAGTCTTTGAGACTTGAATCATACCAAAGCTTAGAACAAGAGAATAATAATTTCGAGAAGAAACCCGCTCATCATCTCTCAAACTTAGCCAAGACATGGTTTTTGTCAGTAAATTTTTATGTATTTTTGAAGTTTGTAAAAAAAAGTTTTTTGTTTTAACTGCATATGCAAAGGAGGAAAGAAAGTCACAGGAAGACATAAGTCACAGGAAGACGAAAGTCACAGGAAGACGAAAGTCACAGGAAGATGAAAGTCACAGGAAGACGAAAGTCACAGGAAGACGAAAGTCACAGGAAGACGAAAGTCACAGGAAGACGAAAGTCACAGGAAGACGAAAGTCACAGGAAGACGAAGGTCACAGGAAGACGAAAGTCACAGGAAGACGAAAGTCACAGGAAGACGAAAGTCACATGAAGACGAAAGTCACAGGAAGACGAAAGTCACAGGAAGACGAAAGTCACAGGAAGACGAAGGTCACAGGAAGACGGAAGTCACAGGAAGACGAAAGTCACAGGAAGACGAAAGCCACAAGAAGACGAAACCTATTTCTAAACCTAAAGTCATCATACCATGCAATCTATGGGAAGTGATAAATGCGGGGTGAGAGTGGAAATAAAATATACCAAACGAGGACTAGGTCGTAGAGCAAAATAAAAAGCAAAGAAACTTGATGATCTCATGAGCTGCTAGCATCAACAAAGAAAAGAATTAGAAATCCAATGCTCGGAATAAGTGTTGAAGCATCATTGATGTGAAAATAAATCACAATCGGAACCTCAAGCATATCCGTATATCACACAATAAGCATGCATAAGACTCAAATCTCCAAAAACAAAAGTGAATCACGAGTCTCGAGTAATCGGATAATCAAGAATTAATTTCTAAAAATATCTCTTACAATCTAACATTTTTTAGGTTTTTATTATATCAATATTTTTATTAACAAAATTGTTATCTAACGACTATGAAAAGAAAAGGCTAAAGAAAAGCTAGAAAAACTCTACACATGGGTGTGTGAGTCTGAAGCAGGGTGTGTATTGTAGTAACATTGACTCGCAGGCCCAACCCAATATTTTATACCTCACCAAAAACCAACTCCCGAAAATAATGGCCATGGACCTGAATGGTGTATACCTCGGTCCGCTAAGATCATACCAAGATCCATCCACCTTTTATTCAGCTTCGTGTATCTCCACTGTTATCAATAAAAGGAATTAGAAAAAACACAACAAACAAATGAATGGCGTGATTTTGTTCCCAGGGTTCCCAAATCGTGTGACAGTTAGACTTCAAGAGAAACAAAGTCTTCTTCCTCTTCCCTCAATGGTGCCGAATCACACCTCCGACTCGTTCTTTCTATTTTGGTTTCACAATTCACTCATATCTCAAACCTCTGCTCCTCTCTTCATTGTTCGTTTTTGATCCTCCTCGGTTCACACGTCTCTCTTCCATCAACCTCTTCGCGGACTAAAATTCAAGTTTCATTCTTCGACAAAGAGCATAAAATGTAGAATGAAAGATTGAAGAAGGCTTACCAACCGGAGAAGGCACCCGGTGTCTCTTCGAGGGTGATGCCGACAACGAAAAATCTGAAGAAGTTTCAGGTACAATATCTCTTAACTTCTTTGCACGACTTCTTCTTCTTTTTCTTCTATTTCTTTTGTGAAAATTGTTGTGTTATGCGCTTGTGCGATTTTGTTAATGATTTGTATGTTGGTGTGAAGATGATGAAGTGCGTTGAAGTTTGATGTGAAGATGATGATGAGTGTTGAAGATGTGCAGAGATGACAAAATGTAGAAGAAGGTTGAGGTTTCAGAGTGTGAGTTCAGAGAATTTGGAGGATTGAGATGAGGATGGTGATTGTGATGGTGAACTGATGCGTGGATGAATGTGGATGAAGGTTCTGAAACTGGAAAAATGGTGAGAATTGTGGAGTGAAGATGAAGAAATGAAGGTTTGTACCGAGAAAGAGAGTGAAGGAATAGTTTCTGAGAATTTTTGGTGAGTTATTGATCTCTCCTCTTTTGTGTTTTCCTGTGTCTGTGAAATAAAGAATAGATCTCCAAACTGAAAATCCCCTCTGCCCCCCTTTTTCTATTTGTGATCCCCCTCTATATGCTGGAAGTTTTGTTATTTATAAGCCATGAGTTGGTTATATGGTTAGTTAATTCTGTTAGGAAGTTAGGATGCAGTTTGTTATGCAGTTATAAGTGGTTAAAAGGTTTGAGAGTTTGTTATGAATTGGTTATTGAATGTTAGGTATGCTGTAACTGTTTTTGGGTTAGTTAAGTTGGTTAATTGAGATATGGTTTTGGATAGGAAGTTATGGTTAGAAAATTCTGTTAGGGAATTTAGTTGGGGAATAGGTTGTAAGAAAGCTGGAAATTTGTTGTTTAGAAATTCTACTTTGGAAGTTGGTTAAGAAACGGTTAGGAATCTGTGAATTAGAAAGGTTGGTTGAAATTGTGTTAGTTATAAGTTAGAAGTCCTGTTTGGAATTGGTTGGAGTTAGAGGAGTTAGGCTGTTAGAGGAAGTTGTGTTACGGTAGTTAAGAGATGAGCTGGAAAATCGGTTAGAGGGGAGGTTATGTGTTAGTTTTGGAATGAAAAGTAGCTAGGATACTGTTTAGTTATTTTTCTGCTGGACAGTTAGGGAATATGACAGTTTAGTAGCAAATTAGTTAGAAATTCTATTGTGAAAGGAGGTTAATGGATTTAGCTAAGTTTGTTGAAGGCAATTTTGTTATTAAGAGGTAATATGCTATGTGAAGAAGTTAGTAGTTGAACGAAAATGTTAGTTGGAATTGGTTAATTTCGGTTAGGAGTTGGTTTGTTGTCTTCTGTGGCCTATCACCCTCTGCTGACTCGATTCTACTATTTGGAGCTTTGGAAAATTCACATTCTGCGAACAATGAGATGTGATAAATACCATCACATTGTATAACCAAACATGCTCTAAAACCTGTCCGATCATAATGCTTCCGCCAGTTATCATAAATATTACTTCTACTTCCTTCTACATCTTGCGGAATGCCATTAAAACAATCAAGCAAAGGAGAATAACGGAAACAGTTATTCGTGCTAGCCGACTGTATTGCATTTGATATTGAGATCTTTGAAGCTGTCTCTGAATAGCGCCACACCATCCATAGAGTTGCTTGTCGTAACATTCATCCAAACCATCGAGGCTACTTTTAGTTTTTTCAAGGCGGGTTTTGTTTCCCCTATTCAATTCAGCCATTGGAATTAGTGCACTATCAGTTTCTTTATGATGATCCACTGTTTTCAGTTTTCTATAACCATTCCTCGGCCACTTCAATTTCGAGATTGGTTCAACAGAACTAAAAAATCCCGATAAACTTGGCACCTTATGCATTGGACCACCTCCAGAAGAACCACTGGAGGAACTCAACTGCTGTGGATCATCGTTAACTGAAATTTTCCAATAACCAATATCAGCACTAGCACTAGCCACCCTACGAAACCCGTGTGATACCTCCTCCTTAACTTCGCCACGCCCAGTTGAAACAGGGAAATCCTTCGACAAATTAACGACAGAACCTTTATCACATAATCGCTGACTGTTGCTTTCAGCTACTGGCATTCCTGAAAGAAACATAGCAAGCTCGTCTTTTTCTCCTTCGTCCAAACATACCCACTGCCGAGATGCCTTGCCACCCAAAGGGAAGGCTTCATTTAACGAAAGCTTGACTTTCTTTATCTTATCCTCCATAGCAGTGATAAAATCTCGATGCCTAGTTCTTGCATCATTACCAGAGTTTCTACTATAACTTGACTTAATCTCACGTTGAAATTCCTTTAACTGCCATTTAGTAGTGCCAAGAGTAGTAAGTAAATCTCTTCTGAGTTCATTAGGGTTCCACCTGCTTGAATTATCTTTGGTAGCATGAATCCATGTCCTAAATGTAGATTCCATCCTATCTGCAGATTCTTGAACTTCTTCAACGGCGTTAAAGAATGGATCTTTTTCCCATCGGTCAAAACTGGACGCCATGAATAATTGAGAAAAATGATCTGAAAATATAAACCATAACTAGGGAAATTAAAAATGAATTGAAAAATAAAAATAAAAAGGAAGAAATGGATTTGAGAGAAGGGTTTGTGGTTAGTTAGAATATGGTTTTTCATGTGTCGAGTAATTTGTATGAGCATAGGATATTTTGGCATGATTGCTTGTATTGACTTGGATTTTTTGTATGAATGTGCAGGTCATGAACTGAAGATGAAGAACTTTGGCATGGCATGGAATTAGAAGTTTACTCATGGAATTTTAGCACCTTTAGGACTAAAGAATTTTGTTCAAGTGTATTTTGTAATAGTTTTTCTTTCTTTGTAGAATATTGGTGTAATGGGATTGTAATGATTTTATAATGAATGTTTGGTTTGGATGAACTTGAAATTTATAGTGTGAATAGTAAATGACCTTTGAGCTTGAAATGTTGGGTGATAAATTTTAAGGACGGGGTTTAAATGACAAAGTCTTGAAAAAATGCTTGCAGACATGAAAGCATCAAATTTTCTTGTAAGGTATTGTTACACTTGAATGAAATTGAATGGAATCGGATAGTATTTTTTTTGAATCATGAACGAAAGGGTTCGAATAAACTTTGAACACATGTGAACTTGAATCTGGAATAACGGTGAACATCTTTGTAATGCGTATGAACTCTGACTTGAAACAAAACCTCGCAGTCTGTACTTTACCTTCCAAGAAAGCCATATGAACAATGCTTAAGACTCTTTGACAACTTTAATCCAATCAAAACCTTGAACTCAAATCAAACTTCAAATCCAAATCACACTTGCATTCTCAATGAACTCCTAACTTCAATCTTGAAATTTTATCAATGAATAAAAACCCTGATTTTTAATGAATTTTTTCTTTTCTGAACCAATATTTCTTTTCCTTTACCATACCATTCTTCAAATGCAACTCGAATTCCCAACACATATTAGATGAAAATTCAAGGGAGACCTTGGTCCCAAGGTTAATTTTTCAAAGCTTACTTTAACCGAAGTCAACATATCTTATCCACATATCTTTGAAATTGGCCCATGATTATGCATCTCAAGGTCTCATAAGAGCTTGTAAGCTCATCAACCAGGTATGCCATGTTGAACAAACCCTGCCTTGAATGCCTTGAACCTTGAATTACCTTGCATGAATTCTTCTATGGGAAACCTACTTCAATCTTGATTCCTCGTTCAGACGCACAGAGAAATATCCGGATAAAACATCTTTGAACCATGATTCAACAAAACCTAATTTGATTAACTGAGGAGTAGACGATTGTCATGTCACGGTCATTAACCCTAATCAAATGACAAGCATACTTATAGGAAAGGACGTCATGATTCGAAGCCCACATATGCTAGGTCGCGTCTTAGAGTTCTTGACCAGAATGACCTACAATCGGTTATTTATCAGAAGATAATAGCCTCGCTGCTTGAGGGAGAAGAAGTCCTTTATTGGATATGAGCGCCTTGACCACTATGAAACCCTAGTATCGCACAACCACTGAACTTTGAACCTCAGAGCTATATTGAATGAAATGTATGCCATGTTAGTGACCTAATGAAATAGATGCAGATGAATGCAAAAGTATAAGCCAAGAATAAAAGAAATTAGGAGGGCAAATTTTGGGGTGCAACACCATGTTTACACCGTTTGAATTTGTTTGTTTCATATCTCTTTCTACAGGGAGATTTAGCCAAAACCAATGCCTCCATTGAATTTGCAAGGCCCAAATTATGGGGAGCAGGGTACCTCTGAGTCATTGACATGCTTTATTTTGCAGGAATGAAAAATGAGCTCGCCGGAGAAGACGTCTGAAGCTAGGGTTCTGGCGCTTCTCTAGCCCAGTGATTTGATTTATTACTTATTTAATTATATCCATTGAGGTACTAGATAAACAACATAGCCTAGTGGCAAGCGCGCGCATGGTAAGGCATTAGACTACCAGGGCGTGGTTTCGATCTCTGTCTTTTTGATGTTTTTCATATTTTTGCAGGTTTTATTATATTTTGTAGTGTAGTTACTCTACTAACACAAACTCAGTACAACTCAATTGGCAAGTAGGCGCGCTAGTGACCAGGGGGCATGGGTTCAACACCCACCCCCAACATTCTTTGTTTTTCTTGTTTTTCCTAACCCTATTTTCTTCTTTTTAGCTAATAAACCCTAATTATTTTAATTAAACCCTAGTAACCTTTTAACTAACCCTAATTATTTTTTTAACATTAATTAAAAAAAATTAGGTTTAAAGTTTTTATAACAATTAATTTTTATTTTAATTAAATTTTTTTAATACTAAAATTAATTAGATTTTTAGAATTATTTAATTAATTATCATAAATCATTTTTTTCATAAAAAAATCACAAAAACATTTTCTTTTCTATTTTCATCTTATTTTTTATTTTCCTAGATAAAGTGTATAAGGCGCGTTCAACTGTAATAGCGTAGCTTTATTTTTCCCGCATTTTTTCTATTCTGTAACTGCTCCTAGCATGTAGTAGTTGTAGGGTTTTTATTTATCACACCTCTATTATGTAACTATCCAAAAGTTTTGTAATAGCCTAGGTTTACGTTTCTGCCTTTACCTTCTGCTATTATATTATCTATATTACTGTTAGTAATTAGGGTTTGTATGACAAGAAAAAAAGAACGATAGAAAACCCTAATCTCAAGATAAATAACTGAATTGAACACATTTGCACACTTGCACCTCTAGGGTAACCTCTCTTCGTTACCTTCGGAATAAACGGCCGGTCATGTCCCCCGAAAATAGGGATGTTTTAGCAAAAACTCTCGATTTGAAAGATCATAGTCCCTCGATGACCCTTTGACATTGCCTACAATTAAATGATCCAGTCCCTTCGAAAATTGCTAAAGTATCCTTATCAGTTTCCTTCGATGACTGAATGATGACCCTACGCCCGTCCCTTCACATCCAATAGACGGGGCTATCTACCAACTATACAGATAGAACTATCTCTAAAGGAGAAGGAAAATAACAAAAACGACCTTGAGTGGGTAGGATACTCTTAATCGCTTGCTCACAAATTTTTCTCACAAATACTTTTCACACATCACTTTCAAATATATTTTTAAAACACTGTACGCATTCTTGAGGACTGATACAAGAATCATTATAAAGTTGGTTGTGCTTTGGCTTTTCAAAATATTTTCAAATCACACACACAAAGCAATATTTTTAAAAGTGAGTTAGCAATTAAGAGCCCGTAGATAACTATAGATGAAAAGGATGCTAACACCTTCCCTTTTCATAACTTACCCCCCGAACTCAAAATCTTCAAGGTCTTTCCTGTTCTTTTCACCCTTTTCTTATTGGATAAAATAAAATTCAATGGTGACTCTAGTTATCCACAATATTTGCAATAAAACACAAAACAAGTCATTTCTCCCACCGTATTACAGAACTGACGACTCTAATGGGGAAAATACTCAAAAGAGGGGTTACCTTAGGGTCTTAGATCACTTTTACTTGCTTTTACTTGCTTTTACTTGTCTTCTTTGCTTGCTTTAAATTTTAGGGTTACTTGGGTTTATTTTCTTGCAAAGATCCTACATCCGGATCTAGGGTACCTTAGGTAAGTAGCAATAGATCGTGGAAAGTGTACGACATATACCGATATGGTTGAAGTGATGGCTACTGTGATACAGTGGGAGAACTGACTTGGTTTATTTTGCATTTTATCGCAAATGTTGCGGATAGTAAGAGTCGCCATCGACTTTTCTTTTATCCAATAAAGGAAAGGGTGAAAAGAACAGGAAAGACCTTTTGAGATATTTTCTTGAGTTCGGGGGGTAGGTTATGGAAAGGGAAGGTGTTAGCACCTTTTTCATCCGTAATTATCTACGGGCTCTTAATTGATTGATCACTTTGAAATGCTTTTGTGTTTGTGTAAGTTTGAAAATATTTTGAAAACGTCTAAGTTTGACAAACTTTGCAATGATTCTCATATCATTGAGAATGCATACAAAGTGTTGGTTTTGAAAAAAATATTTGTTGAAAGGAAGTGTTTTGAAAGATGTTTGAAAATGCCAATGTAAGGAAATTTTGTAATGATTCTCGTATCGTTGAGAATGAATACAAAATGTTTGTTTTGAAAGATATTTTGAAAGCGTGAGGTGCAAATGGTTTTATTTGTGAGCAAGTGTTGTAAACCAAAATTTTCCATCTCATTTCTCAAAAGAACATCATGGACCCTCAGGTTTGCTTCTATCAAGTTTCAAGTCTTGGATTACAATTTTCCAAGAAAGTCATTCACAAGGGGAAAAATGATCAATTGCACACTGAAAAGTCAAACTTTGACTTTTGGATCAAAATCAAGTTCCAAGAATCGTACTTCATCAAGGCATGTTAGAGTATGAAGAAAATCAAAAGTCAAGATTATGTTGAAAAAGTCAAAATTCTAAATACTTAGAAATTTTTCTAAGTGTTTAAGAAATATGACGAATTCAGAACTTCTGGCCAGATTTTCACCATGATGCATATTGATTCTGGAAGAACTTCTAACACAAGAGTTGTAGATCTCAATGAGATCTAAAACATTGTAGAACATAACTTCTTCTAGAAATGCTGGGATTTCAGGTTATACATTTTCAAAGACACGTCCCTGAAACGTAAACACTTAGTAAATTCTGAGCATTTTCAAATTAGAATTTGGTTACAATTTCTGGGCCAGTTTTCACGTAGGTTCAGTCATAATTTGCAAGAGTAATTCAAATAGGGTTTACAAAGCGTGTTACAAGCTTTCTGGAAGGTCTGAGAACTCCCTCAGAACATGCTGGAGCAAAGAGATTCAAAGATCAGAAGTTGGATGTTTGTTCTAAGTTGCTCTGATGCTGAACTTTTGACCCATAATTAAGCTATGATGCATAATCTCATATTGCAGGATTTTAGGTTTGATAAATCTCATCGTCATTTAATGCTCACAACCACTTTTGAGTTTTTATCCAAAGGATTTCCCCACGTGTGGCATAGAAGTATATTGCTGTCCTTGAAAAAACAAACTTTTGTACAAGAGTATGATGGGCCCATGGTTTGCTTTTGCTTCTGAGGGTACTTTTCCATAATTCATGCTTACAAATCCAGCTTAGGCACAGCTAAAAGCTGCTAACCACCATACTTGTTTAACTTTCTTCAAGAACAAGTCAGCACCCTAGCATGATGGTTGTACTCTTGACTTCTCCAAGCTACAAAATTCTTGCCTATAAATTAAACTTCATTTGCAACTGTGAAGGGTTCGAAAAATTGAAGAGAAAAATCTTTAAAACCTTGCTAAAAATTCCAGGAATCCGAAACTGCAAACACAAATAAAAAACCTGCTAGCTTTTGATTCTTGCATTCAAACTCCAATTTTCTCTCAAGTGTTTCTTGACCAAATCATCCATACAACTTCTGATATACATTTAGAAGTTGTCCTAACTTCTGCTTTTAGACTGTAACATATTCTTCATCACTCTCCACCTCAAAAAGTCAAAGCTTTACTTCTAGGCCATTCCAGAATTTTCCATCCATTCATAGCCCAAGTTAAAGATTGTTCCAACTTGCTGAGCACGTGGGGAGGCTGATCAGAATATTACAAGTAGTCAGAACATTTTCCAGCTGCAAGGTATGTTTCTACTGACTCTCATCATATTACTTAAATATTGTTAATACTTACATGTTCAAGAAAATACAATGTAGAAATCCTGATTCTAATGTTGTGCATATTCTGAGGTTTCATGTATTTTCTGCATAAGTAGGGAGAGTATTAGTTCAGAAATTCTTAAGGAAACTAGGATTAGCAGATACATGTTTGTTTCTGATATACAGTCTTGATATTTTTTATGTTTCTGAAACCATGATGGAAACCTGCCATAATTGCTATGTTTGTGTTTTCTGTTTTGTTGAGAAATGACTAAGTTGTAGATGTTCTGATTAGCATGGGGAAAGATATGAAGCTCATCATCAGAACTTACTTTATGCTATATGTTTATGATTTTGCTTCTAATACCGGATGTACATCCACCTCAGTGGTAGAAAGCATGCGCATAAGACATTAATACCAAGGGTCCTGGGTTCTAGCCCCAAAAGCATCTTTTTTAGGTTCCTTTATTGACATTTTTACCCATTTATCTGTCAGACAATATTCCTAGATCAGAATTTGTAGATATCCTCACTGTTGTACCCCAAAATTTGCCCTCCTCTTTTTCACAAGAAATCACAGCTTCGGGCTTCTCTTGATTTTTCAGATTAGCCTAAGAATCGGTCAAAACAGACTTTTCTCGCCAGGCAGACAAAATTAGGGTTTTCATGGCTCTGGAACAGTTCAAGCAGATTATTAGGGTTTGGTTGAGTTTGCCTCAGGGTTTGATCAGGCAGGCGCTTCTGTGAAAATTAAAACAAGAATCAGGGTTTTGTGCGTGCATTCTCGGAAAGAATTAATTCTATAGTTCTTTTCAATTTACTCTGAGATATGAGCTGAGGCATTTGAATTGAGAATTTGTAGTGTTTGATTTAATAAAAAAAAAGGGATAGGCATATGGATGTTGGTTTGATTGACTGTGCATTGCTATGGTTAATTGGAGCGTCGGGTTTATTATTGATTAATGCTAAGTGGCGGGACTACAGTGTTTATTAATTAATTATTTATTCTAAGTTAGAATAGTTGGGATTTATTTCCATTTATTATAATTTAAGAATTATAAATAATTAAATAAACAACTGAAGAAGAATTAAAAAGGATTAATTGACAAAAGAGCTTTTATTTACTTTTAATTATTAAGTACAAATCTTATTTGAATACATTTACAGTATTTACAAATAATGTTATTACAAATAATTAAAATGAAATAAAGCTACATCCTAAAATTTCCTAAGTCTTCTACTGATGCTCCTTTGCTCAATTGGTTTTATTTGCAAAGACAAAAAGAAGGGAAAGAAGTCAAATGCAGATGAAATAATCAAAGGCAGACAGTTAATTTAAAAATCATCATTAAAAGTGACTGGCCGAAATCAGTTGTCCACCCTCTCTGCAAATCACAAGAAATTCTTGGTTCACAAAGAGGGATAGAAATATGCTTGCAAATAAAATATGAAATGCACAAAGTTACAATATTGCACAAATTCAAAATTGTCAAACAAGCTGCATTGGCAAACAAACTGTCAAAGAAACAAATCCAAACCAAAGTCCAAACTGAACTGCACATAGCAAACCAAGTCCAATGTCAACTAAAACTGTCAAAAGGCTGTCAAAAGGTTGTCAAAAGGATGTCAAAACTGTCCAAAGAAGATATCAAAGATATGCAGAAAATCTTGAAAAAAGAAGAAAGTACACAGAGGAAAGATATAATGCAAGCCAACATTTTAAATATTGTTCATCGTTTTCCAGCCAGTTACTTTTTCAGAAATAGTACAGATAAGCAATAAAAAAATTCTTTTCTGAGAGAGAGAGAGAGAGAGAGAGAGAGAGAGAGAGAGAGAGGGTAGAAGTGGAGAGGCTTACAGGCTTTAGGCTTAGGAAGATATATAAAACAAGATATACCAGAACATTTTCAAGGAGGCAGAACAACATAACAAAAAACAACACAAAGCCAAAATCCTCAAAACTGTGACATAACACAGAGTTGCCTCAAGCTTGCTGGAAGCCAAAGCCTTCACCTGCATCTCAAACCATAACACAAGCCTGTAGCAAAAAAGCTTGCATCCTGCCTATAAACCTGTGTCAAACCTTAAACCAAAAGCCCTCAATCCTGAAGCCTGCATAAGCCTCAAAACTATCTGCTAAGCTTGCAAGCTGAAGCAAACTCACAAACAGAACCATAAATCCTGTCAAACTATTCTCAAACCAGAAGCCATCCAAACCTGTCATAAACTCCAAACAAAATCAAAAGCCAGCATATCAAACATATAAATTCATAACCTGTCAAACTACACAAGCCTCATCCTGCTAAACTACCCAGAAACCTGCCTATACTGATAAGCCTTTCATAAGCCTGCATCAAAATAGTTCAAACCTGCTATAGCCTATACCAGGAAACAAACTGCTCATGCCTGTAACCTTGAACCAACCCACAAATCAAAACCAGCATATCACAACAAAGCCACAAATCTGTCCAAGCCAAATATCCAACTTCAAAGCATTCAAACCAACTAGACCCTCAGAATGATTTCATCACAGGGTTAGTACCTAAGGCAACTCAGCAATCAACATCATTAATATACAGAGGCAAGCATATCAAGCATATCAGGCATCTCAGAGTCAAACAAGTCCCAAGCTCTCAGAACTGAGTTCATCATTGAGCAAGCATATCAAAGATATCAGAATCAACATCATTAGCAATCATAAGCTCACTCAAAGACAAAGAGAAGGACAAAGCAGGCATCTCAGATTCGAATATAATCATCATTGAAAGGAGCAAGCAAGTAAGCAAGCAAGCAAAAGAGAGGATAAAGATGCAGAAGTGAACAATCTAGGGCTTTTAGAAAAAACATCATCATAAAACCACAGAGGAGAACAAGATATAAATACCAGGAAAAGCAAAGCCAGCATCACACTCCCTCGCCTTCAGCCACCCTAGGACGCCTCCTGTCCACCTCCAGAACCTCCCTCTCCAAGCGACGAACCCCAAAGGTAGTATCTCTTCCTTTTTCTTTTCACGCACCTCAAACAGAAACAAATAACAACATAAAGATCAGAGCTAAGAAAAGATTAAACACATGCAAAGCTCGAAACCCTAATAAGACAAAAATTATACCTTTCGTGCCATCACTGTCTTGCTCAACCTTGGAGAGAGGGAGATGGAGGCAGCGCCTGGTAGCTTGAGGCGAGGAGACAAGCGTTCAGTAGCCCCATTTTGAGAAAGATGAAGCTCAGGCGAAGGAGAAGATGGAAACGGCGCCGCTCATCAAAATGTACAAACCCTAAGTTCTGAACAAATTTCTCAAATCCTAACAGACAAATGTGTCAAACACCTTGGGCCGGTTCGCCCCATCAACTGCCTAAGCCCATATGCAATCAGGAGCCTTACACCCCCCTTTTTTTTTATTCTCATTCAATTTTTGTTTGGGCCAGAATAAGACCCCCTTTAGCCCATTTACTCTTTAACTCTTTTTTCTATTTATTTTCTATTTATTCAAAATAAACATTGTTATTTATTTTCTTTTTATATAACACCATTTATTTTGTAGATAAAACAATACATTAACTCTTTTATATAAAATGTTCTTAATTACTTTTTTATTTTAGCTAGTATAATTAAAATATATAAGAATAGAACTTTGAGTTAAATAATTTTCTTGAACTTAAAACATTTTTCTTTTCTTTAATTAAAACTCTTGTACATAAAAATACTAACTAAAATACATAAAAACATTAATACATAAAAAAGGAATTTCTTAAACATTTTCTTTTCTTTTATTAAATCTTTTGTTTTGTACATAATCAACAAAAATCCAAAAATAAATAAATGCTTAATATTGCATTAAGTTAATACTTTTTTCACTTGTAAATATTCACATACACTTTCACCAATACATTTGCTTATCTTTTATTCTTGTACATTGATACATATTATATTTGAGAATGCGATTCGATTTGGTTGTAAATATATTTGGACACTACTCTCCTAATAAGTCTCATCCCCATTTGTAAATATTTGTACCCCCATCCCCGGATACTTATTTGTAATAGCTTAGGCTTTAAATTCCCGCAATTTATCGCTTTCTATATACTGTATAGTAATTAGGGTTTGTATGCGAAGATTTAAAATCAACCGCTAGATAACCTAATACAAGACAAATGCATGACAATCAATACACCATTCACACTTGCACCCTTAGGGTAATCCCGCTTGTTTCCTTCCAAAATGGGCCATGCTTGCATGTTGAGTTTCTTTGGCCAAACAAAAACAAATCAAATGATCATAGTCCCTCGATGACGCTTTCGAAGTTGCCTACAAAATGATCATAGTCCCTTCAAGCAAAATTGCCAAAGACACTTGGCACCATTGCATTCATGGTCTAAACGATGACCCGTGCCCGTCCCGTTAACATCCTAACACAAGATTGTCCACCAAATACAATGGTGGAACAATACTGTTAAAAGGGTTAAAACATAGGAAAAATCTTTGAGTAAATTTAGGGGTAGACAACTCTTAGTTACTTGATCAAACTTGAAAAACACACTTGCCTACTTTTCAAAACCACACTCCACAACACAACTTTCAAAACAACTTTCAAAAACATTGAAATATCTTTTCGAAAAGACAAACACCTTTGTAAAACATTCGAGTAAAGAATTGTTACAACGGTTGCCTAGACAAGGCATCTTTTTCAAAACATTTTCAAAAACACACACACCACTATTTCAAGCAATTGAAAATCAAAGGCAAGTGATCTAAAACAAGTAACTAAGAGCCCATGGATAACCATGGATGAAAAGGGTGCTAATACCTTCCCTTTTCATAATCTACCCCCCGAACCCACGAAACATCTCAAAAGTTTTTTCCTGTGCTTTTTAACCTTTCCTTTAGGATAAAATAAAAAGTTGGTGGCGACTCTTGCTAAACCGAACAAGTGCGAATACAAACGCAAAACCTCAAGTCAGTTCTCCCAGCGTATCACAGAACTGGTGACTCTGCTGGGGAAAATTTAAAAGTGGGGTTACCTTAGGGTTTAGATCACCTTTACATACTTGCTTTGATTGCTTTGATTGTTTTGATTGCTTTACTTTTTGGGTCCTTGTTTGGGTTTGTTGTAAATCCTACACCCGAATTTGGGGCACCTTCTTAGGTAAATAGCAATAAAACTGTGAGGGAACTGTGCGGGGTATACCGATATGGTTGAAGCAGTAAGCTATGTTAGTGTGACATATTTGTGAGTACCGGTAACCCTTGAGTTCAATCAAGGAGAGTACGGGGCCGATGAGTGATATCGTGAAGCACTAACGAACTCTTAGAACCTTAATTGACCATCTTAGCCTTTTTAGGGGTAGTGAGATGACCGACTTTGGTGCAGTCCGAAGTTGGTAGATACTCGATACTACACTCATTGAGGGTTGTTTTCTTGGAATATTTTGGTCGCCAGTTAAGTGGCTAAACCAAAACAATGAACACAGAAAACAATCCAATGATATTGAGCTCCTTAGAACCCGATTTCTATTTTAGGACAGGATGAGCCAACTAACTTCAAGAGGGTACTTACCTACAACCCCATGCAAGCCTAAACCTAAGGACTTGTTTGCTTTGTGTGAATATGATTGCCTGTATATACACTTACTTGCTTTTGCATACATGTACATAACATCATGACATCATACCATAGCATTTTCACTAACCATTTCAAGGATCTCGAGGGTCTTTTGATGCAGGGTCACGTTGAACCAGACGTCTACCAAGGGGCAAGAGGTTTTCTCCTCTAAACAAATGCCATCAAAGATCAAGTACAACAACTTGAATCAGGGGCTATGACCCACTTGACATGGTGAGCTTGATTCTTATGGAAAGACATCCACAGGTGCAAAGTTCTCCAATCAAAGATCGAAGTTCAACCTCTAACATTCTCTTGTGTTTACCCCAAGAGATCCTTGAAAACATGCATCCACATATCATGCATTGCATCATGACAGTTTTTCCTTTTCAGGTTTCCTTATTCTCCTACTGTTTATTTCAGTAAGAGATGGCTCTAGAAAGGACTGTCAAGGACATCCAGGATCAAAATGCTCAGCTTCAGGAGATGTTCTTGAACCTATCCCTGGGGCAAGAAGAAGTGAAAGCTCTCCTCACAACAGGCCTGGTCCAGGGGAATTCAAGCAATGCCAGGAGTGATCAGTTGGAGGCACTACAGTCGGAGCTGATAACAATGAGGATCCAAATGATGGGACAACTGGTGGGCCAGATGGCTCTCATCCAGGACTTGGCTCAAAGACAAGAGGAACTCAGAGTTCTCGTCAACCAACTGCTTCGG
Source organism: Vicia faba (assembly GCA_948472305.1). NCBI lineage: Eukaryota > Viridiplantae > Streptophyta > Magnoliopsida > Fabales > Fabaceae > Vicia > Vicia faba. Next base: position 1,241,422,261 of record OX451741.1, read on the forward strand.
GACCATCGAGTGGGGAAAACATCTGAGGTTGAAGAGCAAGCTATCATTCAACCCCCTTCCAGACAAGAAGACAAGGGGAAGGCTCCTCTACTTGCTTCAGGGTCACAAGCCCACCAACAACCTCGTCAGCATCAACGGGGTAATCGGCGTAAGCAAAATACGTCAGGAAGACAGTTCACTGAGACTGACATACCGTCATCTCTAATACTAGAGCGCTTGTTGGAGGTCAATCTGACTGCTTTGAGGGATCCTATTCGGAAGCCCAATACCTCCGCTCCAAACTATCATCCCGACGCATTTTGTGTATACCACTCCTATAGCCCGGGACATGACACCGACAACTGTTGGACTTTGAAGAACCATATTCAAGACTTGATTGATGCCGAGGAGATCAAGTTTTGACCCTCCGGAGACTCTAAATGTGATCACTGCTCCTATGCCGAATCATTGAGAGCGTCTTTGTTTCTTTGAATTTTCAAGTTGTAATCTCTTTGTCATTCAAACAATTATCTATTAATGTCAAACTTTGTTTCATTAATGCATTGCATATGTTTGTCTTGATTTGATCCACTCATTCTCATTACACTTGAACTATGCTTTCTACTTTCTTTATGATATTTGACTCTTGATAAAAAGTTGCAAGCCTTTAGAGGGAGGATGACGAAACAATACCATAATCTCATACAGTATGCTTTTGAACATACCTTGCTGATGATGTACAAGCATTTCTTTCAATTCCCAAACACTGGAGTTATAAGGAAGATAATCCCTAGTCAACCCCTTCGAGCCAAAGAAGTAGGAGTTTTCTGTTCTAAACAAATCAACCTTTGATATAAACCTGGGGCAGGGTAGTATCTCAGTTAATTCAAAAAAAGATGTGCATTGAAGTCGCAAACTATCAGTTCGTAATACAACGAACGACATCAAAAAAGAAAAGACATTCCTTTGGAATCAAAAGACAGTGATGGTTCCCTATCTCATAGGCAGTCATTACCTCTCAAAAGAGGAAAGCCCACTGAGCCAAAACCTATAAAGGAGGCTTAAGAAAGCTGGGGCATCCCGCTGACTGTAATCTCGAAAACAGGAACAGTCAGGCAAAAGTTAGGGATAACGAATCAAAGGAATGAGGTCATTACAAATCCTCAACAACATGAAAAGTGTTGCAAAAAAAAAGAGGATGACTGCCCTCCAAATCCAACTTGTGTGAACCATCACAAAAAAAAGGTCGTTCCAAATTCGAAAAGAGTTTGACACACAATTAACTGAGCTTAGGATTGAAGAACATCACGAAGAGCGGGTGGGTACAAATATACTTTGAGCCTTTATCCTTTGTTTCTTAAACCGTGAACCAAGCCACGTTACAACCCTTCAAAAGTCCTAATTGAAGCATGGGTTAGTTCGAAAGCATACTGTTACAAAAGGTATCCTGACTCCTGTAAGGCTTTGCTCTAAATCTTGTGTTGATTTTGTCTTATGAAAAGTTTTCTGCTAAAAAATGCATTTTTCAAAATCTCGAGACAAACATAAACTTTGCATTGCTTGAATATCCTTGTTTGCATGTGGCTATTTGTTTGACAGCAGAGAAATTCACACAATGAATATCCGATGAACGAAAGCTCTCTCAGTGAATAAAATCAATTCAAAAAGGATGACACTTCCATTGACAAATCTCCTATCAACAAGGGGGCTTGACATGTCACCATCCAGCACGCCTGGGGCAGTCCAGTCAAGGTTTCAACAGATCTTTCAAAGTTCAGTTAACCTGGGGCAGTCCAGTCAAGGTTTCAACAGATCTTTCAAAGTTCAATTAACCTGGGGCAGTCCAGTCAAGATTTCAACAAAATCTCTTAATTGCAGATTAACCTGGGGCAAGTCTCCGTCACCATCGCTTGGGGTATTCGAATGTCAATCTCAAGGGTTACGAACAGTCCAAGTTTCCTGGCAATATCACATGCATCTGATATTGGGGGAAGTGATGAAACCTCTCTAGCAGACCTGCAATCATGGGTTTATTTCCCCAACATTTGTCAAGGATTTATTCTCCAGAATAAATTACATTTCAACAGCATTCTTAACATATGCAGATTGATCGACAGATAAGGTTCCTTCATCTTTTGAAGTAGTAATCATCAAGGTTCCTTCATCTTTTGAAGTAGTAATCATCAAGGTTCCTTCATCTTTTGAAGTAGTAATCATCAAGGTTCCTTCATCTTTTGCAGTAGTAATCATCAAGGTTCCTTCATCTTTTGAAGTAGTAATCATCAAGGTTCCTTCATCTTTTGAAGTAGTAATCATCAAGGTTCCTTCATCTTTTGAAGTAGTAATCATCAAGGTTCCTTCATCTTTTGAAGTAGTAATCATCAAGGTTCCTTCATCTTTTGAAGTAGTAATCATCAAGGTTCCTTCATCTGTTGGAGTAGTAATCAAAGGTTCCTTCATCTTTTGGAGTAGTAATCGTCAAAATTTCCTTCGTCACCTGCTGGAAATTACAACCACCAACAAGATAACATACAACTGAAAATCTGTTTCTCTCAAGAATGAAGACTCTCATCCTTAAAACCTCAGAAGATTGGTATACTCCCAGTTTCTGACCGTTAACAGAATGAAGATTCTCATCACCCCAGAAGATTTGTATACTCCCAATTTCTGACCCCCAACAGAATGAAGATTCTCATTCTCAAAGTGGAGTTTAACCCAAGTTCCAGATTAATACCTGTAACAAGCCAGGAAAATATCTGTGGACGACTGATTGTGGATCAACACCTGTAACAAGCCAGGAAACCATCTACATGAAGAGATTGAAGATCAATACCTGTAACAAGTCAGGAAAACTATCTTTCTTTCTCAGGTCAGAGATCAATACCTGAAACCAGCTAGGACACTATCTACTTGACCAACCTTTTCAAGATCCCAGATCAATACCTTCAGCAATCAAAAGATTCTTGCAATCCCCAGCGGAGCTAAAACTTCCAACTATCAATCCCCAAGCAGAATGAAGACTCTCATTCTCTATTCCTCACAAGAGTATTCAAATATTCTCCAGTGAAGATCTTCTCAAGACAGGAATCCCCAGTAGATTGGCATACAACCCAAGCTCTTGATTCCCCAACAGCGGTCCCAGGGCTTCTCATTTTCAACAATCAAGGGATTTTCAACCCCCTGCAGCAGTCAAGGAATTACTTTCCCCGGCAGCAGTCAAGATTCTTTTATCTCCAGCCATCCAGGATTCATCTATCCTCAGCAAGACAGCTCATCAGCTTACATGCGCATTCATCACATTCATATCATAAACAGTGATATAACATACATTGTGTGATACGGTGGGAGAACTGGCTAGGGTTTTGCGTTTGTTTTCGCAAATGTTTCGGTTGAGCAAGAGTCGCCACCGACTTTTTATTTTATCCTAAGGAAAGGTTTAAAAAGCACAGCAAAAACCTTTGAGATTTTTCTTGGGTTCGGGGAGTAGATTATAGAAAGGGAAGGTATTAGCACCCTTTCTATCCATGGTTATCCATGGGCTCTTAGGTACTTGCTTAGATCAACTTGCCTTGGTTTTCAATTGTTTGAAATGGTGCTTGGTGTGTGGTTTTGAAAATGTTTTGAAAAGATGCCTTGTATAGGCTACCCTTGTAACAATTCTTTACTCGAATGTTTTACAAAAGGTGTTTTGTCTTTAGAAAAGATGTTTCAAGGTTTTTTGAAAGTTGGTTTTGAAAGTGTTTGTGAAGTGTGGTTTGAAATTAGGCAAGTGTTTTCTTGGCAAATTGACAAGTACTTAAGAGTTATCTACCCTAAAGTTTTCTCAAAGATTTTTGTTATGTTTTAAACCTTTTGACAATTTTGTTCCACCATTGTATTTGGTGGACAATCTTGTATTAGGAGGTGAAAGGGACAGGCGCGGGTCATTGTTTATACCATAATTGCAATAGTGTTAAATGTCTTTGGGCAATCTTCTTTAAAAGGGACTTGATCATTCATTTAGGCAACATTTTGAGGGACTATGATCATTTGATTGTTTGTTTTACCCAAAGAAATTCAACATGCAATATGGCCCAATTTATTTGAAGGCAACAAAGTGGAATACCCTAGGGGTGCAAGTGTGAAATGTGTTGTCCATTTTTCATGCTTTCTTGTCTTGTATTAGGTCAAACTATTTTGTTCGTTTTATTCGCATGCAAACCCTAACTCTAGCATAGTAGGTTTAGAAAGCATTAAAGTGCGAAATTTAAATTCCTACACTATTACAACACAATAATATGGGGAGGGGGTACAATATTTCAAATGGGGTATATTTAGACAAGAAATTAAACCTAGCTATTACATCATTTTCTTTGAATATTTACAATACAAATAATTGCATAATTAAATGGAGATGAAATAAATATGCAAAATGTAAAAAGAATTTTTATGTGTATGAAAAAAAAGTATTATTTATGTAAAAAATAAAAAAAGAAATAAAAGGGTATTATTTTTAGAGTATTTTCAAATTTAGGGCAAAACCCTAATTTTTTAATCAAAAGGGGATATTAATCAATTAATTCATATAATATTTACAAAAATAAAATAAAATATAGTATATTTATAAAAATGTCTTTTTAGTGTTAAATATTAATAAAAATAAAAATATGTATATTTTTGATATTTTTACCCTAAATGTATTAATATATATATGTATATTTATATTATTTACAAGATATGTATTATATATATTAATTAATAATATTTAATATTAAAATAAAAAAAAAGTATTTTTTCTATAAAATATTTTCAGGAAGTAAAAACAAGATAAAAGTGTATAAAGTATATTTGTGCTATTTTAGTATTTTAAACAAAAAGTATATATTTATTTATTTATGTACAAACTAAAAGAAAAAAACAAATAAATACCTAATAAATTCAAAAATGATGAGAAAAAATATTTTTATATTTTTAATATGCTGAGAAAAAATAAATGAGTCAATTAAAAAAAGAAAAAGTCAAAAAACATTAAAAATAAAGCAAATGGGCTCAGGGGGTGTAAAACCAAAAAGGTGGTGTGAATAAGAAAATCACTCAGGCCCAGCCCAAGAAGGCATTGTCTTCAACCTTCAGACAAAAACAGTTCAAAAACGCGCGCCCTTCTTCTCAATCTTCTAACTCCTGATTCCTGGCTTATTAATGAAAACTCATAACATAAAAAATGTTCAGCATCAAGAGACGAATCCAACCATATGCAAAACTTGATCTAACTCTCTAAGACGGGGGAGAATTTCTTCTCCCCCAAATCCTAACCTAGATTTTCTGCCATTTTTAAACCTTAAATTCTCACAGCTCAAGCAAAAGAAATGAAAAGTAAAAACATGTACATGTTCAGTGGCATGAGTAGAACATTGTTTATTCACAAACTTAGAGCTAATGATGCTTAATAAGAGAGATAGAAGTTCACCAAAATACCTGTTCAGTTGAAGTTCTATCTAGCAATGAGGAAGCTTTCAGTGCAAGGTGATGATTGGGAAAGCTTCCTTGAGGTCCAAGGATGCTATTCCAATGTTTACTTTGTCTTGAAAGCTTTTGAATCGTGCTAGAGCACTTCACTTGCAAAACAAGAAACTGAAAATGGTGGAACTGATTAGAGGGATTACAGGTCGTGTTTCAAGTCATGGTTAGCTTGCATATATGCTAGGGAATGTATATGAACTGGTTTGGGCAAGAGAGCTTGAGAGAAATGGAAGATGGCACTCAAACTGCAGGCCTGACCCTGTTTTTGCAGTTTGAAGGTGATTCTGAGATTGGGAGTGTATGAGAGGTGTTAGGGTCGTGCAATAGCTTGGTTGAGATGTCTTGAGTGTGTTTCACAAGTTCACTTAAGTGTTTGCAAGCTGATATGAGAGTTGTGTTACAATATGCCAAGTTACTTACACTTTAAGCAACAAATGCCCAAGTTGTGTTCTAGGTCAGTAGAGGCCCCCTAATGAGTTGCATAATCCCTCCTTGATCAGAGTGTTTTGCTCATAATCTTGTGCCAATTAGATCTCATTTGTACTGCTTGGATTTTCAATTGGACATAAAGTTAACTTTTGCAAAAATGGAAGAAATGCTTTATCTATTTTGGGATTAATCCTTTAGGCAATGCTTGAACTCATGAAACAAGGCCTTGGCACAAAGGTTTTGCATTGAATTATTGAGTGTCAAAGGGTTTTAGGACCTGTAATTTAGCACAAACTATGCTGACTTGAAAATGGCTTAAGTTATGAACATGTTCATGATCAATCCAAAAGTGAGTTTTTGCCATATTGTGAAATTCGATTCTCTCAAGTTATGAGGTTGTTTGAGAAGTTCTTGGACATTTTGGAAATCTTGGAATGTGTACTACAATCCATATTTGAAATGCAAATTGAAATTCCAAGTGGAAGTGTATGGAAAATGGCCTTGAAGTTGGGTAGAAAACCTTGTCAAAATAGGTTAAAATTTCACTAAGTTAAGAATGGTTTAGTGCCCTTATTCAAAAATTTGTAACTTGAGATACAAGCTTAAAATGGGAAAACTTTGTGAATCAAAGTTGTAGATTATGAAACAAGCTACAACTTTCATGTTTTGACTTTTGTTTGAATCCAAATGGATCTTGGTGAAAAAGTGGGGCAAAGTTGGGAAAAAATTAGGGTTTTTTATAACTTAGAAAAATTCTAAGTTATGAAAAATTCTAATTTCTAACCCTAATTTGCATTTTGTGATTTCTTGGTGAACAAGTTTCATGATTTGGCATGTTTTGATGAAAAATGAATCTTGACTCTTGATTTTGACCAAAAAGTCAAAGTTTGACTTTTCAGTATACAGTCAAAATTGATCAACTGACTGGGAAATTCAACTGTCAATCTTGTGTACCTGGGATCTTTTGAACTTGTTGAGAATGTCAATACAATTACATGGGGGTCCTTGAGTCCATATATGAGCTTGGTTTGCCATTGGTTGGGTCAAACAGTCAAAAATTGCCTTTGTGCAGTCAAAACCCTAAAAATGACCATTTTGCCCTTTTGGTGATCTGATCAAATTTCTTGTGGAATTGTGATCCAAACTTGACCAAATGGTTCATGGAAGTTTATAATGTTGATGTGGATCAATTTTTATGAGGTTTGACTGTCAATTGGCCACAATTGACTTTTTCCCCAATACAGTTGATTTCTAGGTCAACTGTCCAATTGACTGGGCAAAACTTGGAATCAAGACTTGAAACTTGATGAGGATAAACTTGGGGGTCCAATATGAAGAATGAAAGTCATCTTAGGCATTTTAGGTCAAAACATCTTTGTGCAAACACAAACCCTAATTTGGGTCAGCAGTGCAAGGAGGAGTCTTGAGCAGATGAAACCCTAACTGGATCTTGGGCTTCAAAGGTTTTGTGATGAGAAATCCATGAGAAATGGGAGGGAAAATTTTGGGGTACAACACATTGCATCATGCATCATGACATTGCATACAACTAACTCTTTACCTTTTCAGGAAAGATCAGTCAACAGACAAAGATCATCATCTTCCGAGATTCTTTCTAGAAATAGTTCAGATGTGACCCAGACATGGAGACATTCTGATACTTATTCCAGATTCACCCAGACATGGCGACATTCTGATACTTATTCCAGATTCATCCAGATGCAGTTTTACACGGACTCATCATCAGGAAACCCTACACCGGTTCCTTATTCAACTTCAAAACTTCTGAAAACAGTTCACGGGTTCTCCAGTAATGGATGTTAACCTATCGCTTGTTCAGATTCTTCTCAACTTTTGAAAATAGTTTACGGACGCTTCCCAACAACGGATGCTGCTCTATTGCTTATTCAATTTCAAGACTTCTGAAAATAGTTTACGGATTCTCCAAACACGGATGTTAATCTATCGCTTGTTCAGATGCAACTTCTGAAAACAGTTTACGGATTCTCCAGTAACGAATGTTAATCTATCGCTTGTTCAGACTCGACTTTTGAAAAGAGTTTACGGATTCTCCAGTAACGAATGTTAATCTATCGCTTGTTCAGACTCGACTTTTGAAAATAGTTTACGGACGCTTCCCAACAATGGATGCTGCTCTATTGCTTATTCAATTCCAAGACCACTGAAAACAGTTCACGGATGCTTCCCAATACGGATGTCAATCTATTGCTTATTCAGACCCCCAGTTCAGAGATGTTCCAAAACATGGATACCTTTCTGATACTCGTCCACTCACCAATGACTTACAGTTCAACAAACATTTCCAAATGGCATCTCTAAGCCCATCCTCCTACTAGCAACTTCCAGATGGCATCTCTAAGCCCATCCCCCGACAAGATTCTGTCACATCCCTAGATGGCATCTCTAAGCCCATCACCAAATGGCATCTCTAAGCCCATTCCCTCTACCATCACATCACCGAGTGCAAATTTTTTGGGCACTCTAGTGTCCAATCTCCTTTTACCCTCGAGTCGCGAAAGGCAAACTTGCCAATCTAACTCTTCAGGTTCAAGAAGATTGAACAGGGGAAACTGTTGTAGCCCAAAATTTTCCCTCCTCTTTTTCACAAGAAATCACAGCTTCGGGCTTCTCCTGATTTTTTAGATTAGCCTAAGAATCGGTCAAAACAGACTTTTCTTGTCAGGCAGACAAAATTAGGGTTTTCATGGCTCTGGAACAGTTCAAGCAGATTATTAGGGTTTGGTTGAGTTTGGCTCAGGGTTTGATCAGGCAGGCGCTTCTTTGAAAATTAAAACAAGAATCAGGGTTTTGTGCGCGCATTCTCGGAAAGAATTAATTTTATAGTTCTTTTCAATTTACTCTGAGATATGAGCTGAGGCATTTGAATTGAGAATTTGCAGTGTTTGATTTAATAAAAAAAAAGGGATAGGCATATGGATGTTGGTTTGATTGACTGTGCATTGCTATGGTTAATTGGAGCGTCGGGTTTATTATTGATTAATGCTAAGTGGCGGGACTACAATGTTTATTAATTAATTATTTATTCTAAGTTAGAATAGTTGGGATTTATTTCCATTTATTATAATTTAAGAATTATAAATAATTAAATAAACAATTGAAGAAGAATTAAAAAGGATTAATTGACAAAAGAGCTTTTATTTACTTTTAATTATTAAGTACAAATGTTATTGGAATACATTTACAGTATTTACAAATAATGTTATTACAAATAATTAAAATGAAATAAAGCTACATCCTAAAATTTCCTAAGTCTTCTACTGATGCTCCTTTGCTCAATTGATTTTATCTGCAAAGACAAAAAAGAAGAGAAAGAAGTCAAATGTAGATGAAATAATCAAAGGCAGACAGTTAATTTAAAAATCATCATTAAAAGTGACTGGCCGGAATCAGTTGTCCACCCTCTCTGCAAATCACAAGAAATTCTTGGTTCACAAAGAGGGATAGAAATATGCTTGCAAATAAAATATGAAATGCACAAAGTTACAATATTGCACAAATTCAAAATTGTCAAACAAGATGCATTGGCAAACAAACTGTCAAAGAAACAAATCCAAACTAAAGTCTAAACTGAACTGCACATAGCAAACCAAGTCCAATGTCAACTAAAACTGTCAAAAGGCTGTCAAAAGGCTGTCAAAAGGATGTCAAAACTGTCCAAAGAAGATATCAAAGATATGCAGAAAATCTTGAAAAAAGAAGAAAGTACACAGAGGAAAGATATAATGCAAGCAAACATTTTAAATATTGTTCATCATTTTCCAGCCAGTTACTTTTTCAGAAATAGTACAGATAAGCAATAAAAAATGCTTTTTTGAGAGAGAGAGAGAGGGTAGAAGTGGAGAGGCTTACAGGCTTTAGGCTTAGGAAGATATATAAAACAAGATATACCATAATAGTTTCAAGGAGGCAGAACAACATAACAAAAAACAACACAAAGCCAAAATCCTCAAAACTGTGACATAACACAGAGTTGCCTCAAGCTTGCTGGAAGCCAAAGCCTTCACCTGCATCTCAACTCATAACACAAGCCTGTAGCAAAAAAGCTTGCATCCTGCCTGTAAACCTGTGTCAAACCTTAAACCAGAAGCCCTCAAGCCTGAAGCCTGCATAAGCCTCAAAACTATCTGCTAAGCTTGCAAGCTGAAGCAAACTCACAAACAGAACCACAAATCCTGTCAAACTATTCTCAAACCAGAAGCCATCCAAACCTGTCATAAACTCCAAACAAAATCAAAAGCCAGCATATCAAACATATAAATTCATAACCTGTCAAACTATACAAGCCTCATCCTGCTAAACTACCCAGAAGCCTGCATATACTGATAAGCCTTTCATAAGCCTGCATCAAAATTGATCAAACCTGCTATAGCCTATACCAGGAAACAAACTGCTCAGGCCTGTAACCTTGAACTAACCCACAAATCAAAACCAACATATCACAACAAAGCCACAAACCTGTCCAAGCCAAATATCCAACTTCAAAGCATTCAAACCAACTAGACCCTCAGAATGATTTCATCACAGGGTTAGTACCTAAGGCAACTCAGCAATCAACATCATTAATATACAGAGGCAAGCATATCAAGCATATCAGGCATCTCAGAGTCAAACAAGTCCCAAACTCTCAAAACTGAGTTCATCATTGAGCAAGCATATCAAAGATATCAGAATCAACATCATTAGCAATCAGAAGCTCACTCAAAGACAAAGAGAAGGAGAAAGCAGGCATCTCAGATTCGAATATAATCATCATTGAAAGGAGCAAGCAAGTAAGCAAGCAAGCAAAAGAGAGGAGAAAGATGCAGAAGTGAACAATCTAGGGCTTTCAGAAAAAACATCATCATAAAACCACAGAGGAGAACAAGATACAAATACCAGGAAAAGCAAAGCCAGCATCACACTCCCTCGCCTTCAGCCACCCTAGGACGCCTCCTGTCCACCTCCAGAACCTCCCTCTCCAAGCGACGAACCCCAAAGGTAGTATCTCTTCCTTTTTCTTTTCACGTACCTCAAACAGAATCAAATAACAACATAAAGATCAGAGCTAAGAAAAGATTAAACACATGCAAAGCTCGAAACCCTAATAAGACAGAAATTATACCTTTCGTGCCATCACTGTCTTGCTCAACCTTGGAGAGAGGGAGATGGAGGTAGCGCCTAGTATCTTGAGGCGAGGAGACAAGCGTTCAGTAGCCCCATTTTGAGAAAGATGAATTTCAGGCGAAGGAGAAGATGGAAACGGCGCCGCTCATCAAAATGTACAAACCCTAAGTTCTGAACAAATTTCTCAAACCCTAACAAACAAATGTGTCAAACACCTTGGGCCGGTTCGCCCCATCTACTGCCTAAGCCCATATGCAATCAGGCGCCTTACACCCCCCTTTTTTTGATTCTCATTCAATTTTTGTTTGGGCCAGAATAAGACCCCCTTTAGCCCATTTACTCTTTAACTCTTTTTTCTATTTATTTTCTATTTATTCAAACTAAACATTTTTATTTATTTTCTTTTTATATAACACCATTTATTTTGTAGATAAAACAATACATTAACTCTTTTATCTAAAATGTTCTTAATTACTTTTTTTTTTAGCTAGTATAATTAAAATATATAAGAATAGAACTTTGAGTTAAATAATTTTCTTGAACTTAAAACATTTTTCTTTTCTTTAATTAAAACTCTTGTACATAAAAATACTAACTAAAATACATAAAAACATTAATACATAAAAAAGGAATTTCTTAAACATTTTCTTTTCTTTTATTAAATCTTTTGTTTTGTACATAATCAACAAAAATCCAAAAATAAATAAATGCTTAATATTGCATTAAGTTAATACTTTTTTCACTTGTAAATATTCACATACACTTTCACCAATACAGTTGCTTATCTTTTATTCTTGTACATTGATACATATTACATTTGAGAATGCGATTCGATTTGGTTGTAAATATATTTGGACACTACTCTCCTAATAAGTCTCATCCCCATTTGTAAATATTTGTACCCCCATCCCCAGATACTTATTTGTAATAGCTTAGGCTTTAAATTCCCGCAATTTATCGCTTTCTATATACTGTATAGTAATTAGGGTTTGTATGCGAAGATTTAAAATCAACCGCTAGATAACCTAATACAAGACAAATGCATGACAATCAATACACCATTCACACTTGCACCCTTAGGGTAATCCCACTTGTTGCCTTCCAAAATGGGCCATGCTTGCATGTTGAGTTTCTTTGGCCAAACAAAAACAAATCAAATGATCATTGTCCCTCGATGACGCTTTCGAAGTTGCCTACAAAATGATCATAGTCCCTTCAAGCAAAATTTCCAAAGACACTTGGCACCATTGCATTCATGGTCTAAACAATGACCCGCGCCTGTCCCGTTAACATCCTAACACAAGATTGTCCACCAAATACAACGGTGGAACAATACTGTTAAAAGGATTAAAACATAGGAAAAATCTTTGAGTAAATTTAGGGGTAGACAACTCTTAGTTACTTGATCAAACTTGCAAAACACACTTGCCTACTTTTCAAAACCACACTCCACAACACAACTTTCAAAACAACTTTCAAAAACATTGAAATATCTTTTCGAAAAGACAAACACCTTTGTAAAACATTCGAGTAAAGAATTGTTACAACGGTTGCCTAGACAAGGTATCTTTTTCAAAACATTTTCAAAAACACACACACACCACTATTTCAAGCAATTGAAAATCAAAGGCAAGTGATCTAAAATAAGTAACTAAGAACCCATGGATAACCATGGATGAAAAGGGTGCTAATACCTTCCCTTTTCATAATCTACCCCCCGAACCCACGAAACATCTCAAAAGGTTTTTCCTGTGCTTTTTAACCTTTCCTTTAGGATAAAATAAAAACTCGGTGGCGACTCTTGCTAAACCGAACAAGTGCGAATACAAACGCAAAACCTCAAGTCAGTTCTCCCACCGTATCACACTAACCCAACAACATTGTCACCTCAATCTCTTAAACAACAAGAGCTTTTGACCTGCCAGTCATATTAGAACTTCTAAGTTCCCCAGCTACACTAACGCTTCTAAACTCCTTCAGCAATCAGAACTTCTAGGCTTTTCTTTATTCCTAGCAATCTCAGAACTTCGGTATACCCAGACCCAGAGCTTCCGACCTTCCCCATTTCTGCTAACATGTTATTTCTATTTTTGCAGCGCATCAGAGTCAGAGTTTCTGCCTTTTATTTCTGTCCCTTTCAGCCACACGCTGATTGTGACCCTTCTCCTCTTATTATTTTATTTTATCTTTAATAATAAAAACACCAAAAATATCTTTATAATCACATACTTTGTTTTATCTCTTTTAAAACCAAAAGTTAAAAAACATTTTCTTAAGCAAACCTATTTCTTTTCTTAACAAAAACAAAACAAGTCCATTTTACATTTCTTGTATATTATTTCAATATGGTTGTAATAGATAACTAGGACTTTAATTTCTTGCAATCCCCATTGTAAATTTGTACACCCCATCCCCTTAATGATGTAATAGCGTAGGACTTTACTTTTCCGCACTTTTATTGCTTTCATATATTGTTAGTAATTAGGGTGTGTATGGCAAGACATGAAATCAAGAAATACATAACCCTAATCAAGACTAAATGCATGTAAATCAAACACACTTGCACACTTGCACCCTTAGGGTAATCCCATTTTGTTGCCTATCGGAATATAGTCATGTCCCTCGAATATGGGCATTTTAGCAAAGAACCTCGATAAAAGATCATAGTCCCTCGATGACCCTCATTGTTGCCTTTGGTAAATGATCTAGTCCCTAAACGACATTGCTAAAACGTCCCATAAGTTGCCTTCTATGACTATACAAACGTCCCTCGCTCGTCCCTTCACATCCAACGATGGGATTTCTTACCAATACAATGGTGAGATAACAAACATCTAAAGGAGGAGGAAAAGAATATTTAAGACCCTTTGAGTAGGTAGGTTACTCCTAGTTGCTTGCTTGCTCACAACAAAAAACATTTTACACCCACAACTTCACTTTGAAACATTTTTCGAAAGACAAAACACTTTGTACGCGTTCTTATAGAGACGGGGACCATTACAAAGACATTCCTTTTCAAAATAATTTCAAAAACCCACATCACAAACACACTTTCAAACAAAAAGCAAGTGATCTAGCAAGCAACTAAGAGCTCGTAGATAGCTACGGATGAAAGGGGTGCTAATACCTTCCCTTTTCATAACCTACCCCCTGAAATCAAGAAAACAATCTCGAAGGTCTTTCCTGTTATTTTCACCCTTTCATTATTGGATAAAAGAAAAGTCGGTGGCAACTCTTGCTATCCACAAAAATTTCTATAAAACACAAATATCCCAAGTCAGTTCTCCTACCGTATCACAAAACTGGCGACTCTGCTGGGGATTTGTTAAAAGTTGGGTTACCTTAGGGCTAGATCACCTCTAAATTGCTTTTTTGTTCGACTTGCTTGCTTTACATTATGGTTATTTATTTGGGTTTGTTTTGATCCTCTACCCGGATCTAGGGCACCTTTTAGGTAAGTAGCAATAAATCATGAAAGTTGGACGACATAGACCGATATGGACGAAGTGATAGCTACGTTAGCGTGACACTTTGGCTTGTACTAATGTTCCTTGAGTCAGTCAAGGATAACATTAGGCTTCCTTAGCATCATTAAGCGCTAACTGACCTTTAGAACCTTTTAATTGGCTCATCCTAGGCCACTAGAAAGTAGTAAGATGGCCAGCTTTGGTTCCAACAGAAGATTGGTTGATACTCGATGCTACACTCATTGAGATTGGACTTTTGGGATATTCTGGCCGCAATACTTTGGTGCTTGATCTAGAATAATTCCTAAAAGAAAGGTCAATGATATGAGACTCCTTAGAACCCATTACTTTTAATAGGACAGGTCGAGCCAACTAAAAATTCAAGAGGGTACTTATCTTTAAAGACTCACGCAAGCCATTAAAACTAGGGTATTTTTTGTTACTTGCTTGATATGTCTGTGATTTCAAACATAACCATAACATCATGAACATCATGACATACATGCTAACCATTTTAAGGGGCTAGAGATTTATCTTTCCTTTTTTGTTTTGTAGGATATGATTCAACTCGCAGAAAGACCATCCAAATCCATTTTGTAGAGCCTCCCAAACTCAAAGATTTGTTCCTGAGAGTTCCCGAGAGCTCGTCGTTAAACAAAAGATATGGTCACTTGCTCAGTTTGGTTACTACCAGGTTTGACGAAGGTCTCATGAGTGTTCTGTTCCAGTTTTTCGACCCTAAACACCATTGCTTCACTTTCCCAGATTACAGTTAGTGCCTACGCTAGAAGAGTTCTCCAAAATACTTGGGTCACCTATATTGGAGCAAGTACCTTTGACCGGCTTAGAACAAGATCCAGTTGCCGAAAGTGTTGCCATAGCCTTGCATTTGAAACCATCTAACATCGAATCCAATTGGGAAAGAGGAAGTGGATTCAAGGGTCTCCTTGCAAGTTTTCTATTGAAGAAAGCTCAGATATTCTTAGATGCTATGAGTTACCATGCCTTTAAAGATGTCCTAGCTCTATTAATCTATGGATTGGTTATGTTCCCCAATTCAGACCAGTTCATAGATGTCAGTGCCATCAATATCTTCCTTGCTCATAATCCAGTTCCTACATTGCTCTTATGTGTTGTACGCCTTTTCTCTATCGGTGGTTTATTTCGCACCTTCCTTGGTCAGTAATAAAGAATGAATTAGGCTTGAGGTGGAATCAAAGGATAATGTCCCTTTCTCACTCTGACATCTATTGGTGCCATCGCTCTTAAGAAGATATCCCTTTTATTGATTGTTGCGGAGAATTCCCTAATGTGCCACTTCTTTGAATTAGAGGAGGCATCATTTACAACCCTTCTTTGGCCCTACGTCAGTTCAGCTACGCCCGGAGGGATGGTCCCCACGATATGCTCGTCCAGGGTATTGTGTTTGACTATTCAAATGACCTGCAAGGTTATCACTAGAGGTTCTTTCGTGCTTGAGGCATGGTAAAGAAGACCGATAGTAGTACTTTGGGACGCAAAAATTCTATCCCTTTGGAGCCTTACCTCATATGGGTACGGGCTCAGGCTCAAAATCTTATGATGCCATATGCTTCTATACTTCGAGTGATCTCAGAGTCTGTTGATCAAGAAGACGAACCTCACATCATTTCTCATCCTGATATGCCAACAAGCTTCGAAGAGTTGCAAAAGTCATGGATCCAGATCAAGGAAGAAAGAGACACCTTTGTGAATCAATTCTACGCCAGCGAGAAGAAAGTTCTGGAACTAACCAAACAGCTTCATGAAGAGCGGAGTCTGAACGCCTACATCGCGCCAAAGAGGATGCGTTCAACCTTTTTGTCTTAGGATTTTGTATTTTATTTCTTTCATTGTAAGCCTAAAGAGGCATGATGTACTCGAACTTGGATTTATTAATGCAACATGTGTTCCTTTTTTGTCTAAAGCAAATTTAAATATCTAATTTCCTTGAAATCGTTTGCATATGAATCTTCATTCATCATAACACAAACATGTTTCTTACAACAGGTCTCCTTATCTTTCTACTGTTTATTTCAGTGAGATGAATATTTAACAGACAGTAAAGGATCTCCAAGCGTAGAACGCCCAATTCCAACAGATGTTCTTGACCCTGGCAAAAGGACAAGAGGATTTGAAAACTCTGCTGATCAAAGAAAAGAAGAAGAAAGTGAAGAAAACAATCGGTGTTTTGAATCTGGGAAGAAGGTTCAAAGGACCAGCCAGACAAACTCTAGACTTCACAACATCATCGGGTGAAGGGGATAATCAAGAGGGAAAAATAAGGAAGTGAATGACCATCCAGAGTCTGAAGAAGAAGAAGAGGTTGATTACTCTAAAGAGAAGTATCCTCCAGCTGATGATAAATACAAACAGTTGGAATATCACCTCAATGCTATAGAGATCCAGAGGGTACCCGGATTGGATTTTGAAGAACTATGACTTGTCTCAGGGTTGTCATCCCGCAGAAATTCAAGATCCCCACTTTCGCTAAATATGACGATGTCTCTTGTCTGAAGCTGCATTTAAGGTCAATCTTCATGATACTTCTCCCTGTAGGTACCTATCTCCTCTTTCAACTGAATCCAGGATCTCTTTAATTCCCCAAGATCAGTAGGCATGTAGGGATAAAAGACTGTATAAGGAACACCTTCTTCATTAGTATGCTCCACAATCACTGGTAACACAGCTTCATAAGGCATCCCAAGCTTCTGAGCCCGAGCTCGGATCCACTGGAGGTAAGGTTGCATAGGGAGAGAAGTCTTTGGTCCTAGATCTTGAGGGTCAGACCTGTTCACCATGCCCCAGGCTCGTATAAACCTCCGAAGATGCTCTTCAACGTCCTCCTTATAGTCAAAGACAATATCTGTAAGGAGTAGCTCATGAGGACCGTCTTTCCGAGCGAGACAAAACTGTCGTAAAGCCAAACAAGGACTGTAGGTTATTCCCCCTCTAATTCCAAGCAACGGGACATTAGGGTATTCCCCACATCGATCAATGATAGTAACACCTTCCATATCCTTAGAACTCCAAAGAATGTCTATATGGACGAGGGACATTATCCTGTAAGACCATCCTAAACCTTCCTCATTCTTCAACACAAACTTGGGGAGGTGCGAAATAAACCACCTCGCCAATAGCGGCATGCAACACATGAGGGTCCCTCTTCTAGGCGCCGTACGAGTATAGAGGGCATGCAAGATATCACCCAGAAGAGTAGGCACTGGATTGCGAGACAAGAAGATCTTAACTGCATTCACATCTATGAAGGAATCTGGATTCAGGAAAAGAACCAAACCATAGATAAGGAGAGCCAAGATGTCTTCAAAAGCCTGAAAGTCCAAACTGTCCCAGAATAGTTAAGCTTGATCCATCAGAAACTTGGCTAAGAAACCTTTAACCCTGCTTCGTGTCTCCCAATTGGATACTACATCAGTCTTTTTCAAGTGTAAAGTTGAAGCAATGTCTTCTGACCTAGGAGTCTCTTCCAAACCTGTGAAAGGCATCTGCTCGAGGATGGATATACCCAATAAATGAGAAAACTCTTCCAAAGTGAGAACTAGCTGATAATCCGGGAAAGTGAAACAATGATGTACTGGATCAAAGAACTGGAAAAGCACACTCATCATTTGCTCGTCAAACCTGGAGGTAACCAAACTAAGAAGCTGACCATGTCTTCTAATGAATGAAGAAGTATCAGAAACTCTCGAGGCTAAATCTTTGAGTTGAGCAGGTATTTGCACAAAGTTAACTCAGATGGTGTTTCTGCGCATGGAAGCCATAATCTGCAAAACAGAACAAAGATAAATCCCCTCGGTCTTTGAAATGGTTAGTCTAATGAAGTATGCATGCTATGTTATGATGCATGATGTCATGATAAAACACACAACAGGTATAGAAGATAGCAGACATGGTAAAGGCAAACAAGTCATACAATAGCCCTTAAGTTTCAGGCTTGCATGGGGTCTGGGTACTACCCTCTTGAAGTTCAGTTGGTTTCAACCTGTCCTAATATTAGTGACCAGGTTCTAGAGGTTCTCAATATCACTGACCATCCTCCATCGGTCATGGTTTCAGCTCACACAATCTTTTCTTGCAGCCAGAACTATCTCGAGAGTATGGTCTCAATGAGTGCAGTATCGAGTATCAACCAGTTCCCAGCTTTACACCGAGACCGACTATCTCACTACTTCTTATGGTGAAGTTGGTCAATTATAGGTTCTAAGGTCAGTTGATGCTTAACGACCCATATAGCAGCCCCATGTTCTCCTCGTTTCTCCACAAGGTATACCGGTACCAACCAATGTGCCACATCAACGTAGCTACTACTTCAACCATATCGGTCTATGCCGTACAGTTCCCTCACAGTTTATTTCTACTTACCTAACAGGTGCCCCCCAGATCCGGGTTAGGATCTATAGTAACTCCTGATACAAGACCCTTAAAAATAAAGCACTCAAATCAAACAAAAGAAGCAATTTATGATGAACTAATCCTAAGGTATACCCCACTTATTAATTCCCCAGCAGAGTCGCCAGTTCTATGATACGGTGGCAGAACCGATTGTTTAATACTGGATTGTGTTTTGCGTTTTTTGTTCGCAAAATGTCGCGGTAAGCAAGAGTCGCCACCGACTTTTATTTTATCCAACTGGAAAGGAAAAAAGCACAGAAAAATTCCTTTTTTTCGAGATTTTGAGTACGGGGGGTAGATTATAGAAAGGGAAGCTATTAGCACCCTTTCTATCTGTGGTTTTCCACGGGCTCTTAGGTACTTGCTCATCATTTTCAAAATTTCTTATGTGTGTTTGATTTGAAAAAAGTTTTTGTTTTACCTCGATTTAACCCTTGCTTTTGTCTTCAAGAGTGTTACGAACTTGTTTTGAAAACTCTGTTTGAAAAGAGTTTAAGTGTGGAAAAGTTTGATTTTGAGCAAGTACCTACTAGCATCTACCTACTCGAAAAAAAGAATGTTTCTATTCTTGTTTCCTTTAGACAGCTTTATCCCACTATTAGTGAGTAGGTAGCACCACCGTTGGAGTTTTAAGGGTCAATTCGAAAGGGACGTACGATCACTAAAGCAATGTTAGAACGTCTTAGTAATAACCCTAATGTATTAAGATCAATATTCGAGGCAACACTTCCGAGGCATCCTTTCCGAGGCAACATTTCCGAACGGGACATTTGATCTTTGTTTAGACAAGAGAGCGACCACTAAAATACCCTATACTTAATGATCGTTTACCGAAGGCAACCGAAGTGAGAGTATACCCTAGGAGTGCGCATGTGCGAGTGATTCAATTTCAAGTTATTATCTTTGCATATTTAGGGTTTGCTAACCATTTTAAAATTTACATACGGTCTTGTCATGCAATCCTAATATCATACATCTAACAGTTAATATTTGCAAGAAATTAAAGCTACGCTATTATAAGGCTTCGGGTATTAATTAATTACATAGCCAAAAACCCGTAAAACGATAAATAAACGAAAAAGAAAGGTCATAATTAATCTATTACATCCCATGAGCAATTACATCAATATTGTAAGATAAAATAAACGCACGCGGTGAATCAAGAACGAGAGAAAACTAGGGTTTTGACCCTGTCTAACCTAATTACAAGAAAAATCATTTTTTGATGTTTTTTGATTGTTTTATGGAAACAAAATAAGGTTTTAAATGAAATATGAACCTAATTACTAATTAAATTAAATTAAGAAAATTATTAAATTTGACCTATTTTGTATTTTGGTTATTTTTAAGAAAAGAAAATAGAAATTAGATTAAGCAAAAAAAACCCTAATTTTCTAATTCATTTTAATTTATTTACAAAATAAATTAAAGTTAACTAAAAAACTAAATAAACTAATTAAATTAATTTTTGATTAAAAAACCTAAATCTAATTCGATGAAAATTGATTTTAAGATTTTATATCAAAAAGAATTAATTTTTTTGTGTTAGTAAAAATAATTAAATTAATTAATTAAGAAAATATAAAATAAAAGAAAAGAGTAATGGGCCTGGTAATCAGCAATTGAGGGGGGGGTGTCATTAGCAAGCTTTTAGGCCCAACAATCTGATCTACGTTGACCTCCCTGATTCAGTGCTGCATGTTTGACTAGGGCGTATCATGGATCTCCACATGCCAAGCGTTGGATTAGATTGGTTGGACATCTGGATAGTTGATCCTTGAGGACTCATGGTGGACCTCACGCCTGCGTGCATGCCTGATCATTCAAATAAAAATAACATGAAATACATGGGGGACCTGGGATTCGAACCCAGGTCCTATGGTCCTTTCACCTGCTTCAATACCAACCGAGCCAAGCGCGCTTGTTGTATATCTAATAACAATTAATCAATATATTAAAAACAGACAAAATAAAAAGTATCAACGCACGAAATTTCAAATGGAGCAATCAAAGCTTGCCACGCCATCGTTCCCAACCTCTCTCCATTGGTAAAAGTAAGAAACTTTTACCTACAGACGTAGGTCCGTCACTATAACTCCTGCACGTTTCAAAATCACATACAGGCATGATAAATGAAATCTAATGCTGTGGACCAATTCGTCTTGGCTTGCTGAGCATCATGGTGCCCTTCTTGTGGACCAATTTTTCCTGTATAAAATGATCCCAAAATGCAACAGAAAACCCTAGCAATGGTGTTTCTCTATAGGGTTAGCAAAAATGCAATTAACTGTTATGAATAGCTTGCAAATGCTTCCAGGATTCAGAATATATACATGATTCATGCTACAAATGCTTAAACAAAGATATTCGATTTCAAGAATATGTCCAATCCGTAAACCACTTACAGTGAGTTCTAGCACGCGAGAAGGCTTGCTTTTGATTGCTATGGCTTCCTTGAGTGCCCAGGAAACGAAAGAGATGGCTTGGGAGTCTTGAAACTGCCTAGAAATATGAAATCAGGTCACCAGTTTTCTTGAGTTTTTTCAAGTTTTGTTCACCCTCTACACGCCTCCAAAACGTTGTGCTTTTGGTCTGCTTTTGTTCACTATATATCACTGATAGAATTAGGTTTATAAAAGTCCATTCAATCTTTGTCAATTATGGTCTTTGATCATGATTTGATTTTCATGAAAATCTTTCCAAAATAAGCCAAAAGCCAATCTTTTCATGTACACATAAGCCTTGCACGATTTGGTTTTGTTGCTAGCTATATAAGGAACCTGAAACATGCACCAAATCTCAAGACTTAAATGATTTTGATATTTCCATGATTTATTTTGATTTAAATTGAATTAATGAAAATAAAAAATCAAAATAAATGGAAAAAATAAAATAAAGGCAAGTGGGAAGAGCTAGGGTTCGTGGACCATGTTACAAACTCAAAACAAGTGCAAATAGTTGGGCCCATTTGATAAAAAATGCAAGTTGAGGCACTTTTGACTTTTGGCAATTTTGCAAAAAGGGTCAACTTCACAAATGCATAACTTATTCAATTTTGACTCTATGAAGGTGTTCTTGGACTTTTTAGAAATCTTAAGATGTCCTCTAATAAAACCTTTTGGTATCATCTCAATTGAGTCTTCCATGTTCATTTATGAAGCTTTGACAAAAAAGGTATTTTTGTTGACTTTTCAAAATGACCTATAATGTTCAAATTCATAACTTCTTGTGAGTGAATATTTTGAACTTGGTAGATGAATATGAATTGTAGGGAATTGCATCCTCTTAAAAATGAGCTTTGGATGGGTCATTTCTAATAAAGTATGAGAAAGTTATGCTTGGTCAAAGTTGAGTTTACTTTTCCTACAAAACCCTAATTTAGCAACTTTTGGGTTTTGATGAATTGTGAGCAATCCTTGAGGAATCATGATCAAACCTTGATCAAATGATGAATAATACTTCAAAACGAGGATGTTGACCAAAAATCTTGAAGTTTGACTGTATGTGGGCCCCAGTTGACTTTTGCCCTAACACAGTCGATTTTCAGGCCTTTGAGCAATTGACTGAGCAAACTTTCTCTGCAAGGCTTGAAACTTGACATGGATGATCTTGAGAACATATTAGTACAATGGTGAGAATTTAGGATCCCTTGGACTCAAGTATCTTGATTTCACATGAAACCCTAATTTGAGGTAGACTGCCTTAGGAGAGAGTTTGTCTGGTCAACCCTTGAACTTCCTTGAGCAACTTGAGGATCTTTCTTGAAATGTTTTTAGAAATATGGGAGGGAAAACTTTGGGGTACAACATTTGACCCTGTTCAATCTTCTTAAACCTGAGGATGTAGATTGGCTCGCTTGCCTTTCGTGATCCGAAGGTGGAAGATGATTGAACACTAGAGTGCCCAGAAATTTGCACTCGCATGAAGTGGGACTTGTCTTGTGATGTCGGGAATGGGCTTACAGATGCCATTTGGAAATTGATGATGGAAGATGGGCTTAAAGATTCCATCTGAAGGAGTGTCGATCGCATAAGAGATTCTTTAGCGAGAGTCTGTATACCTATTGTTGAGGAAGACTACGCTGGGGAACACTGGTCTCTGTCTTGGTAAAAAGTTGAATTTTAAGAGCTTCGGTCATCCGTTATTCTACTGGGGAATCGTCTCTTGGTCGAAGAGGTGAAAATGAACTACTATCTGGTCGTAATCCAGGCTTCGTAGTGATAAGACTGACTGCTATCTGGTCGTAATCCAGGCTTTATAGTGACTTACTGGGGAGATGATATTAAACTTGCTATCTGGTCGTGATCCAGGCTTCACAATTTCTCGATTCTTATCTAGTCGTAATCCAGGCTTCAGAAGGAATTAAGTTGTTATCCAGTTGCATCCGGGCTTCAACTTGAATTTAGGGCACACTAATATCCAGTCGACTCCGAGATTCTCAGTATTTGTCCAGGTAAACTGCTATTTGGTCGAAATCCAAGCTTCGTAGTGTCTTGTACTGTTATCTGGTCGTAATCCAGGCTTCAGTCGTTTTATCCTTATCTGGTCGTAATCCAGGCTTCACGATGCTTTATACCATTATCTGGTCGAATCCAGGCTTCATGGTGTCCTGTACTGCTATCTGGTCGTAATCCAGGCTTCACAATACCTTACTTCTTATCTGGTCGTAATCCAGGCTTCAGAAGAAATCAAGTGGTTATCCGGTCGCCTCCGGGCTCCCATTTGATTTTTGGGCCTACTAGTATCCGGTCGAATTCGGGCTTCATAGTAATTGGCCAAGTAAACTGCTATTTGGTCGTAATCCAAGCTTCATAGTGTCCCTCACTGTTATCTGGTCGTAATCCAGGCTTCAGTGTCTTTTACCACTATCTGGTCGTAATCCAGGCTTCGCGATGTCTCATACCATTATCTGGTTGAATCCAGGCTTTATGGTGTTCGGAGAAATCAAGATACTATCCGGTCGAACCCGGGCTTCATAACTTGTATTAAAGATATACCACTATCTGGTCGTAATCTAGGTTTCGTGGTGTCTTTGGTTGCTATCTGGTCGTAATATAGGCTTCACAGAAACTTGTATTGCTATCTGGTCGTAATCCAAGATTCACAATAACTTGCTGAGCTGTTATCCGGCCGTAATCTGGGATTCACGGCTTGTGTTTATGATATACCACTATATGGTCGAATCCAGGCTTCATGGTGTCTTTGTACTTCTATCTGGTCATAATCCAGGCTTCACAGTAACTTGCTGAGCTGTTATCCGGTCATAATCCAGGCTTCACGGCTTGTTGGGGATTAAACTATTATCCGGTCGAATCCGGGCTTCATAGCTTAGAGATAAACCATTATCTGATCGATTCCAGGCTTCGCGGTGTTTGATACTGTTATCGGGTCGTTCTCCGAGCTTCATAATATGATGTAGAAATCAAGGTAATATCCGGTCGGATCCGGGCTTCATAGCTTGAACTTTGTGAGAATTTGATTGTATTTTTCCTGAAAGGTAAAGGGTTAGTCGTATGTAATGCATGACATGTATCAAGAAATGATGTTCTTAAAATAAATGAGACTGTGCTATATGATGCGTATGCACATGTCATGATGTATGGACATGCAATGTTTTTATGATATTCTCTAACTGGGGAAAATAAATCCCGGACTACTGCTGGAGAGTGCAAGGAGTTGAATTCTTCTTTCTCGCTGGGGATAATGTCCGAAGGTGATTGTGAGAATAATCCTACTGGAGAATAAACTGACGAGAAAATGACTCTGTGGGGAAGAGATACTCTATCTGAAGATCCGCTGATTTGGAGAAATAACTTTGGATGGGGATGAATTACCGTTGTTGGCGATAATGAACCCTGTTGGGGATTGAGTTTCTACTTGTGGAAGAAATAAACTCCACTAGAGATAATCTTCTAGTGTTGGTGATAGATGAACTCTGCTTGGGGAGAATCAATGTTTTTTAGATACCTTTTGCTCTGCAAAGAGTGAATGTACCTCTAGTCATATTCTCGAGCTGGGTCTATCCCTGTACCTGATGAATAGAGCAACTGTAAGGTTTGGACATTTCTTGTTTACCCCTGTTCCTGATATTACGAGTAATCGTATTTTGTTTCGCATGTAAATATTTATGAGCAGCAATTAATGTCAAATGCAT
Source organism: Vicia faba (assembly GCA_948472305.1). NCBI lineage: Eukaryota > Viridiplantae > Streptophyta > Magnoliopsida > Fabales > Fabaceae > Vicia > Vicia faba. The sequence goes on from OX451741.1 coordinate 1,241,447,365, forward strand.
ATATAAAAAATGAACCATTGGACGTTCTTGCAAAACAAAACAAAAAAAAAGAAAAAAACTTTGAAATTTATTGTAAAATGGATTGTATTGATTTTGAAGTTGGCCTGTAAATAGGCGTATTTGTACAAGAGGTTGACGTCCTAGTAAGAGAACGCTGCCGAAAGATATAAATTATACAATTTGTGAAAAACAAAGAAAAACAGCTATGTGAATAATCCCGCGGGGTTCCAAATCTGCTATTGCCTTTATATCTTCGAGCATCTCATCACTTTGCTACTTGGTTGAAGGTAGATCAAATTGATTAGTGTCGTCCGAGCTTGATAGTCGATACCGAGGTCTGTTTGTAAGATGATCCAATGAGACATGGTGTTACGCTTCAATCCCTAATTTTTCCTGGACCGCCCTTTCGGGTTTTCAGTCCACCGGGATACCCTTTTTTTCCCAAGCCGCCTTTTCAGGTTTTCGACTTGCTGGGTGTACAAGTTTTTCATTTTCATCCCTTATTTTTTCCCGAACCCTTTTGGTTCGCCGGGAAGCCCTTATTTTTTCCTAGGCCAGTCAACCTAGCAGGTCTTTGATTATGCGTAGTATTTTTTCACTATGTCTGCATTGACAAGGTGAGGAAGGTCGTCACTATCCATGGTGGTTAGAATCATAGCTCCTCCTGAGAAAATGTTCTTAACCACAAATGGCCCTTCATACGTAGGGGTCCATTTTCCCCTAGGATCACCTTGCGGCAGTATGATGCACTTGATCACCAGATCCCCGACTTGATACTCTTGTCGTCTGAATTTCTTATTAAATGCCTTGATCATTCGCTTTTGATATGTCTGACCATGACAAATAGCAGTAAGTCTCTTCTCGTAGATTAAATTCAACTGATCAAGTCGGGTCTGGATCCAATCGTCCTCGCTCAAACCTGAATCCTTCATAATCCGAAGAGAGGGTATCTGGACCTCAATAGGTAAGACTGCTTCCATGCCTTACACCAAAGAGTAGGGTGTTTCCCCTATTGAAGTCTGTGCTGAGGTTCGGTACCCATGAAGAGAAAATGGCAACATCTCGTGCCAATCTTTGTATGTCACCGTCATCTTCTGCACAATCTTCTTGATGTTCTTATTAGCTGCTTCAACAGCCCCATTCATCTTTGGCCGGTAAGGAGAAGAGTTGTGATGTTGTATCTTGAACTGCTTGTAGAGCTCGATGATCATCGTATTATTGAGATTTTTACCATTGTGCGTAATGATCCTCTCTGGTACACCATATCGACAGATCAAATTGTGCCGAATAAGCCACGCCACAAGGTTCCTGGTTACTGTAGCAAAGGAAGATGCCTCAACCCACTTTGTAAAATAATCAATTGCTACTAGAATGAAACGATGCCCGTTGGACACAGTAGGTATGATCTCGCCAATCATATCGATACCCCACATTGCAAAAGGATAAGGAGCTATCAAGACGTTCAGAGGAACTGGAGGTATATGCACCTTATCAGCATAGACTTGGCACTTATGACAAGTCTTAGAATGCTGATAACAATCGGCTTCTATAGTAGACCAATAGTATCCTTCCCGTAGGATTTTCTTTGCCATGGTATGTCCACTGGAATGAGTCCGGAAAGTACCTTCATGTAACTCTGCCAAAATCCTCTCTGCCTCGCTTTTATCCACACATCGCAGTAAGGTTGAATCATGGTTATGCTTGTAAAGGACATCATTGCTGATGAAGAACTTCGCAGCGAACCTCCTCAAGAACTTCTTATCATTAATAGATGCACCCTCGAGGTACTCTTGAGTCTTAAGATACCTCTTTACCTCGTGAAACCAGGGTTTATCTGCTACCTCTTCAGTCTCAATGTCACAGTAATGTGTGGGTTCGTCCAACATCTCAATAGTAATCTGGGGAGCTTCATTGTCCCACCTGACTTTGAACATAGAAGACATGGTAGCTAGCGCGTCCGCTAATTGATTCTCCTCTCTTGGTAAGTGTTCAAAGGTTATCTCCTCAAAGTGCGGGAGCAACGTCAGTACATACTCCTTGTAAGGAATAATATTTGGGTGCTTCGTATCCCACTCGCCTTTGATCTGAGTGATCACTAGAGCGGAATCTCCGAATACACTCAAGAACTTAATCCTTAGGTCAACAGCTGCTCGAAGGCCCATGATGCATGCTTCATACTCCGCCATATTATTGGTGCAGTTAAAACATAATCGGGCGGTGAACAGAGTATGACATCCCTCAGGAGATATGATCACGATGCCAATGCCATTACCCAACGCGTTTGAAGCTCTGTCAAAATACATAGACCATCGGGATCCTTCCTCAGGTCCTTCATCCGGTCCAGGTTTTTCACAGTCGGTCACCAACATGATGTTCTCATCCGGAAACTCGAAATTCATAGACTGGTAATCATCCACGGCCTGATGCACCAAATGATCCGCCAACACACTCCCCTTGATTGCTTTTTGGCTTGTGTATTGGATGTCATACTCAGTTAAGATCATCTGCCATCTTTCTATTCTTCTGGACAAGGCAAGCTTTTCGAAGATATACTTGATTGGGTCAATCTTTGATATCAATAGGGTAGTGTGAGTCAGCATATACTGTCTCAGCCGGCGAGCAGCCCATGCCAAAGCGCAACAAGTTTTCTCAAGCAGTGAGTATCGGGTCTCACAGTCGGTAAACTTTTTTCTAAGGTAGTAAATAGAATGCTCTTTTCGGCCAGACTCGTCATGCTTCCCCATCACACACCCCATCGAATTGTCGAGTACTGTCAAGTATAAGATCAAAGGTCTTCCTTCAATTGGAGGCATCAGAATAGGGGGATCTTGGAGATATTCCTTGATCCTTTCGAAAGCGGCCTGACATTCATCATTCCATCTTACCACTTGATCTTTCTTCAACAACTTGAAGATTGGCTCACAAGTAGCAGTCAGATGTGAAATGAATCGGGCAATGTAGTTCAGACGTCCCAAAAAGCCTCTGACTTTTTTTCTGTGCGGGGAGCTAGCATTTCCTATATATCCTTTACCTTTGCAGGATCCATTTGAATACCTTTATCACTAACGACGAAACCCAACAGCTTACCAGACCTTACCCCGAAGGTGCACTTGTTCGGGTTCAACCTTAACTTGTACATCTTCAAACTGTCGAACAGTTTCTGGAGATGGTCAAGATGTTCTTCTTCAGTCTGGGACCTTGCAATCATGTCATCAACGTAGACCTCAATCTCATGGTGAATCATGTCATGGAACAAAGTGACCATGGCGCGCTGATACGTTGCCCCAACATTCTTCAATCCGAACAGCATGACTTTGTAGCAAAAGGTGCCCCACTGTGTAAAGAAAGTTGTCTTCTCCATGTCTTCGGGAGCCATCTTAATCTGATTGTAACCAGAAAAACCATCCATAAAGGAGAAGATCTTATGTTGTGCGGTGTTGTCGACCAGAACGTCATGTGAGGGAGTGGGAAATCATCCTTGGGGATCGCCCTGTTCAGATCCCTATAGTCCATACAAATTCATACCTTACCATCTTTCTTCGGCACCAGAACCACATTGGAAACCCACTGTGGGTAAGAAGTAACTGCTAGAAAAATGGAGTCAAACTGTTTCATGACCTCAGCTTTGATTTTCTCAGACATATCTGGGCGCATGCGGCGAACTTTCTGCTTTACCGGAGTACAATCTTCTTTAGTTAGCAAGAGGTGAACCACAATGTCGGTGTCCAACCCAGGCATATCTTCATAAGACCAAGCAAAGATCTCAACATAGTCGCGTAGCATCTGTATCAACCGTTGCTTGACACTAGGCACCAGATTCGCACCGATCTTGACCTCTTTCTTGTCTTCTTCTGTACCCAGATTCACTGATTCCACTGGCTCTTCATGGGGCTGTATGGCCCTCTCTTCCTATAGTAACAGTCTAGAAAGTTCCCCAGGCACTTCACAATCATCCTCACCTTCGTCCTCAGCTTGGTTGATCGGATTTTCGAAGTCATAACTGGCAGTAGCAGAATTGTTATCAATGGGATCCATAGTGAATGTGGATATGCATTATGATATGTGAGTGTGTGTAAGACAATAGCTGTTTTGATAAAGTGCAAGATAGAAAAAAAAAACAAGTAGCACAAAATTTGTAATGCAAGAAGACGTCTAATGCTTTATTGATGATATATGAAAATGACAAATAATAAGCCCTCACAAACAAAGCCAAAGTGCCTCGGGCAAGGCACCGGGCCATAAAGTTTTAAACTGTCTGTTACAAACTTCAAAACAAAAGTCTATTTTTGTGTAATAAAAGAAACAGGCACGAAGTGCTTCGCCGTCCAATTGTTCAATCCACCGTTGGTAGTCGGCTAAATCCAGATGTCGAACTATGACTCTTCTTCATCATCTTCAATTGCATTCACTCCTGGATTACTGATGCCCAGAGGAGGTCTTCCAATCCATGCACGGCGAACATCCCTTTGAGCCTCTACAGTAAAGCCCAAACCAAACTTGTCAGTTTTGTGTGCGAAGTCAGGGAGTTGACCCCAATTTGCACACCCACCTTTTTCAATTACAGCCCTGGCATCCTTGAGGGAAGCCATCTTCATTGGAGGTTGGTCAACAACAACTTCAGTTGATGCCAAAGTCTGGGGGACCTCTTCAAAGTTCTGACACGGGGTTTCGATGAACTCTTCATCCATCTCCATGTAGTGAAAGGAATTAAGATGACTTACCATGTACTCCTCCTCACCTTGTACCGTAACAATCTTCCCCTTTACTGGATATTTCAACATCTGATGGAGCGTAGAAGTCACTGCCCCAGCCTTATGAATCCACGGGCGACCCAACAAGCAAGAATAAGATGGTCGAATATCTATCACATAGAAAGTAGATGCAAAAGTCTGAGAGCCAACTTTAACAGGGACATTCACCTCCCCGTGCACAATCCTTTTGGACCCGTCAAAGGCCCTAACCACAATATTACTCGGACAATCCAGACGGTCTAATGCTTTCTTGGGTAATACATTCAATGAGGACCCAGTATCCACCAGCACATGGGCCAGAGTAGTGCCCCAGCACTTGATCAAGACGTGCAGAGCATCATTATGATTTCTTCCCTTAGCAGTCAGATCTGCATCTGAGAAACCCAACCTGTTATCGGCAGTCAAACTAGCCACACAGTCTTTGAATTGATCAACAAAGGTTTCCTGCGGCACATGCGCAGTTTTAAGGAAAACAATTAAATCCTTTGCATGGGCTTCCGAACACAATAACAATGATAACATGGATATTTTTGACGGGGTCTGCCCCAGCTGCTCGAATAAGTTATAGTCGCTCTTCTTGATGATCTTCAGAATTTCCTCTATCTCCTGCCTAGAGGTTTCTACAATGACCTTCTTAGGTGCCTCCGTCCGGGCAGGCTCACCTATGACTTCTTTGCCCCGAGTGTCAAATGGCTCGGCGACAGGGGTGATAATTGGAATATGAACTGGGGCAATAGCTGATGTACTGGCAGATGGAATAACAACAGGCTTTTGAACAGTTGGAGGGGAAATCTCGGGAGATAAGAGCCTTCCACTTCTAGTGACCTTGCTAGCCCAAAAAATATTGCTGATATCAGCGTCAGTTTCTTCAATCTTCAAATCTTGTTTGATCCCATGATAATACACATCGTCCCCATAGTGGCACGGGACAGCCTTATCCGAAGTGTACGGGATAGGATCGGGAATAATAATGATTAATGGAGCAACTCTTGGAACGAATGTAATCCTAACAGGCTTTCTCGAGGAAGCCTTGGAAGGATTGGCAGAAATGGTTATGATGGAAACATCTTAAACAGGAATCAACAGAATCAAAGTTTTTTCGAACAGGATATCTTTGTTATCCATCAGGCGTTAAACACCTTATTTCAATAAATGGCAATTAGCAGGCAGGATTGGACATAGGTGGCAACCTTCGCCACAGCCCGGAAATAAACCGGCCGATAATAGGTTCTTCTTAACTGTCATCAATGGAGTAGAAATGTCTTCCACAGAGGTCACAAATGAATCATCGTCCACAACATTTACTCCATGACCATGTTTTGGCATAGGAGAAGTCATGACGTTGGGCTTCTTCGAAGCGTCAAACTCGATATCTTTAGCTTCAATCAAATCTTGCACCTTATTCCTTAAGGCCCAGCAGTTGTTTGTATCATGACCTGGGCTATTGGAGTGATATGCACAACGGGCGTTCGGATTATACAGCAGAGATGTGGTGCTGGGATTTTTCGGGGCTTCCCTCAGAGTTATCAGGTTGGTCTTCAACAATTGCGGTATAATTTGAGACAAGGTCATACTGAGCCGAGTGTACTGTCTTTGCGGTCTTTCTATTCTTTGCTGATTGTTGCGTTATGGGGCAACGATGGGTCTTGATATTACTACCACATTTACTGCTTGGCGGAGTCCATGTTGGTTTTGGCTCCTCGAGATGTAAACTGCACTAGCTTCTTTCTTTCCAGTGAAAGGTCTCTTTTCTGCACTTAGTGAAGCACCTTTCTGTATCTTACCACTTCTGATACCAGCTTCTACTCTCTCCCCAGTCAAAATCAATTCAGTAAACCCAGATGACGAACTGCCGATCAGATGATTGAAAAATGGACCAGACAAAGTCCCCAGAAACATATCCACCAACTCCCTATCAGATAGAGGGGGTTGGACTCTTCTAGCCAGATCTCTCCACTTTTGAGCATAGTCCTTAAAGCCTTCGGCTTCACCCATAGACATACCCTAAAGCTGAGTACACGTGGGGGAAGGTCGGCGTTATACTGGTATTGCTTGTAAAAAGTAGTAGCAAGGTCCTCCCAGTTGCGGACATTAGCTCCTTCCAATTGATAAAACCATTCAAGCTGAGTCCCTGACAGACTATCTTAAAAGAAATGAACCCACATATTTCTATCAGTAGTGTAGGGTTGGATTTTTCTTATGTACGAGCGGAGATGGAGCTTTGGACAAGATACTCCATCGTACTTAGAGAAAACCGGAGCTTTGAATTTGTGAGGGATCACCCCCCCATATTCTAGTCCCATATCTCCGAAGTCCAAACCAGGTATCTTCTGAATTTCCATAGCACTCAGGCGGTCTTCAAGTTTTTTGTACCTATCCTCAGTAGGAGGATATTGTTCTTCATCAAAATCAGTGTCATTATCAGAGGCTACAGGACTAGGCCCCTTTTCTTCCTCCTGATTCTCGCCTCCTTTAGATGAATGAGACAGATCAGCTTCCTGTCACAACCTTTTCCCAAATCTGTGACCCATATTCATCAGAACCACCTTCTTCTTCTTCTTCTTCTTCTTCTTCTTCTTCTTCTTCTTTTTCTCCTTCAGGATGAGAGTCTTCAAATCCTCTTGCCCCTTAGTCAAGTTCAAGAACAACTCTTGTAATTGAGCATTCTGTGTTTGAAGAGCTTTGATGGCTTGATCGATAGGTATTTCAGAAGACATTCTGTGTTGAAATAAACAGCGAAGAAGATGAGAAACCTGTAATGAGGTGCATGATAATGGAATGCGTATGAAATGATTTCAAAGACTTTGGGAGATTCAAATTTTCAAACTAAGAAATAAACAAACTTTATTAGATTAAACTTGTAAGAATGTTTAACAATGCCTTTAAGGCGTTACAAAAGAAATAGATTGAAAACAAATCTAAACTAGAAAAAAAAGCAAAAAAATCAGAAGTTCCATGGATGCTTTCCCTTCGTGCTGACGTAGTCATTGATCGTACTTTCATTCTAAAGATGCCTCGTGAGCTTCAAGATCTTCCTCTCTTTCTCATGATACTTCTCCCTGTAGGTATCCCTCTCCTCTTTCAACTGAATCCATGATCTCTTTAATGCCCCAAGATCAGTAAGCATGTAGGGAAAAGGACTGTATAAGGAACACCTTCTTCATTAGTATGCTCCACAATCACTGGTAACGCAGCTTCATAAGGCATCCCAAGCTTCTAAGCCCGAGCTCGGACCCACTGGAGGTAAGGTTGCATAAGGAGAGAAGTATTTGGTCCTAGCTCTTGAGGGTCATACCTGTTCACCATGCCCCAGGCTCGTATAAACCTTCGGCGATGCTCTTCAATGTCCTCCTTATAGTCAAAGACAATATCTGTAAGGAGTAGCTCATAAGGACCGTCTCTCCGAGCGTGACCAAACTGTCGTAAAGCATAATAAGGACTGTAGGTTATTCCCCCTCTAATTCCAAGCAATGGGACATTAGGGTATTCCCCATATCGATCAATGATAGCAACACCTTCCATATCCTTAGAACTCCAAAGAATGTCTGTATGGGCGAGGGACATTATCTTGTAAGACCATCCTAAACCTTCCTCATTCTTAAACACGAACTTGGGGAGGTGCGAAATAAACCACCTTGCCAACAACGGCATGCAACACATGAGGGTCCCTCTTCTACACGATGTACGAGTATAGAGGGCATGCAAGATATCACCCAGAAGAGTAGGCACTGGATTGCGAGACAAGAAGATCTTAACTGCATTCACATCTATGAAGGAATCTGGATTCGGGAAAAGAACCAAACCGTAGATAAGGAGAGCCAAGATGTCTTCAAAATCCTGAAAGTCCAAACTGTCCCAGAATAGTTGAGCTTGATCCATCAGAAACTTGGCTAAGAAACCTTTAACCCTGCTTCGTGTCTCCCAATTGGATACTACATCACTCTTTTTCAAGTGTAAAGCTGAAGCAATGTCTTCTGGCCTAGGAGTCTCTTCCAAACCTGTGAAAGGAATCTACTCGAGGTTGGATATACCCAATAAATGAGAAAACTCTTCCAAAGTGGGAACTAGCTGATAATCCGGGAAAGTAAAATAATGATGTACTGGATCAAAGAACTGGAAAAGCACACTCATCATTTGCTCGTCAAACCTGGAGGTAACCAAACTAAGAATCTGACCAAGTCTTCTAATGAATGAAGAAGTATCAGAAACTCTTGAGGCTAAATCTTTGAGTTGAGCAGGTATTTGCACAAAGTTAAATCGGATGGTGTTTCTGCGCATGGAAGCCATAATCTGCAAAACAGAACAAAGATAAATCCCCTCGGTCTTTGAAATGGTTAGTCTAATGAAGTATGCATGCTATGTTATGATGCATGATGTCATGATAAAACACACAACAGGTATAGCAGATAGCAGACATGGTAAAGGCAAACAAGTCACACAATAGCCCTTAAGTTTCAGGCTTGCATGGGGTCTGGGTACTACCCTCTTGAAGTTCAGTTGGTTTCAACCTGTCCTAATATTAGTAACCGGGTTCTAGAGGTTCTCAATATCACTGACCATCCTCCATCGGTCATGGTTTCAGCTCACTTAATCTTTTCTTGCAACCAGAACTATCTCAAGAGTATGGTCTCAATGAGTGTAGTATCGAGTATCAACCAGTTCCTAGCTTTACAGCGAGACCGGCTATCTCACTACTTCCTATGGCCAAGTTGGTCAATTATAGGTTCTAAGGTCAGTTGATGCTTAACGACCCATATAGCAGCCCCATATTCTCCTCTTTTCTCCACAAGGGATACCGATACCAACCAATGTGCCACATCAACGTAGCCACTGCTTCAACCTTATCGGTCTACGCCGTACAATTCCCTCACAGTTTATTGTTACTTACCTAACAGGTGTCCCCCAGATCCGAGTTAGGATCTATAGTAACTCCTGATACAAGACCCTTAAAAATAAAGCACTCAAATCAAACAAAATAAGCAATTTATGATGAACTAATCCTAAGGTATACCCCACTTATTAATTCCCCAGCAGAGTCGCTAGTTCTGTGATACGGTGGTAGAACCGATTGTTTAACACTGGTTTGCATTTTATGTTTTTTGTTCACAAAATGTCGCGATAAGCAAGAGTCGTCACCGTATTTTATTTTATCCAACTGGAAAGGAAAAAAGCACAGAAAAATTCCTTTTTTCGAGATTTTGAGTACGGGGGGTAGATTATAGAAAGGGGTGGTATTAACACCCTTTCTATCCGTGGTTTTCCATGGGCTCTTAGGTACTTTCTCATCATTTTCAAAATTGCTTGTGTGTGTTTGATTTGAAAAAAGTTTTTGTTTTACCTCGATTTAACCCTTGCTTCTGTCTTCAAGAGTGTTACGAAGTTGTTTTGAAAACTTTGTTTGAAAAGAGTGTAAGTGTGGAAAAGTTTGATTTTGAGCAAGTACCTACTAGCATCTACCTACTCGAAAAAAAGAATGTTTCTATTCTTGTTTCCTTTAGACAGCTCTATCCCACTATTAGTGAGTAGGTAGCACCTCCGTTGGAGTTTTAAGGGTCAATTCGAAAGGGACGTACGATCACTAAAGCAATGTTAGGACGTCTTAGTAATAACCCTAATGTCTTAAGATCAATATTCAAGGCACCATTTCCGAGGCAACCTTTCTGAGGCAACATTTCCGAACGGGACATTTGATCTTTGTTTAGACAAGAGAGCGACCACTAAAATACCCTATACTTAATGATCGTTTACCGAAGGCAACAGAAGTGAGAGTATACCCTAGGAGTGCGCATGTGCGAGTGATTTAATTTCAAGTTATTATCTTTGCACATTTAGGGTTTGCTAACCATTTTAAAATTTACATACGGTCTTGTCATGCAATCCTAATATCATACATCTAACAGTTAATATTTGCAAGAATTTAAAGTGCGAGAAAATAAAGCTACGCTATTACAAGGCTTCAAGTATTAATTAATTACATAGCCAAAAACCCGTAAAACGATAAATAAACGAAAAAGAAAGGTCCTAATTAATCTATTACATCCCATGAGCAATTACATCAATATTTTAAGATAAAATAAATGCACACGGCGAATCGAGAACGAGAGAAAACTAGGGTTTTGACCCCGTCTAACCTAATTACAAGAAAAATCATTTTTTGATGTTTTTTGATTGTTTTAAGGAAAAAATAAGGTTTTAAATGAAATATGAACCTAATTACTAATTAAATTAAATTAAGAAAATTATTAAATTTGACCTATTTTGTATTTTGGTTATTTTTAAGAAAAGAAAATAGAAATTAGATTAATAAAAAAAACCCTAATTTTCTAATTGATTTTAATTTATTTGCAAAAGAAATTAAAGTTACCTAAAAAACTAAATAAACTAATTAAATTAATTTTTGATTAAAAAACCTAAATCTAATTTGATGAAAATTGATTTTAAGATTTTATATCAAAAAAATTTAATTTTTTTGTGTTAGTAAAAATAATTAAATTAATTAATTAAGAAAATATAAAAGAAAAGAAAAGAGTAATGGGCCTGGTAATCAGCAATTGAGGGGGGTGTCATTAGATAGCTTTTAGGCCCAACAATCTGATCCACATTGACCTCCCTGATTCAGTGCTGCATGTTTGACTAGGACGTATCATGAATCTCCCCATGCCAAGCGTTGGATTGGATTGGTTGGACATCTGGATGGTTGATCCTTGAGGACTCATGGTGGACCTCACGCCTGCGTGCATGCCTGATCATTCAAATAAAAATAACATGAAATACATGGGGGACCTGGGATTCGAACCCAGGTCCTATGGCCTTTTCACCTGCTTCAATACCAACCGAGCCAAGCGTGCTTGTTGTATATCTAATAACAATTAATAAATATATTAAAAACAGACAAAATAAAAAGTATCAACGCGTGAAATTTCAGATGGAGCAATCAAAGCTTGCCACGCCATCGTCCCCAACCTCTCTCCGTTGGTAAAAGTCAAAGACTTTTACCTACAGTCGTAGGTCCGCCACTATAACTCCTGCACGTTTCAAAATCACATACAGGCACGATAAATGAAATCTAATGATGTGGACCAATTCATCTTGGCTTGCTGAGCATCATGGTGCCCTTCTTGTGGACCAATTTTGCCTGTATAAAAAGATCCCAAAATGCAACAGAAAACCCTAGCAATGGTGTTTCTCTATAGAGTTAGCAAAAATGCAATTAACTGTTATGAATAGCTTGCAAATGCTTCCAGGATTCAGAATATATACATGATTCATGCTACAAATGCTTAAACAAAGATATTCGATTTCAAGAATATGTCCAATCCGTAAACCACTTACAGTGAGTTCTAGCGCGCGAGAAGGCTTGCTTTTGATTGCTATGGCTTCCTTGAGTGCCCAGGAAACAAAAGAGATGGCTTGGGAGTCTTGAAACTGCCTGGAAATATGAAATCAAGTCACCAGTTTTCTTGAGTTTTTTCAAGTTTTGTTCACCCTCTACACGCCTCCAAAACCTTGTGCTTTTGGTCTGCTTTTGTTCACTATATATCACTGATAGAATTAGGTTTACAAAAGTCCATTCAATCTTTGTCAATTATGGTCTTTGATCATGATTTGATTTTCATGAAAATCTTTCCAAAATAAGCCAAAAACCAATATTTTCATGCACACATAAGCCTTGCACGATTTTATTTTGTTGCTAGCTGTATAAGGAACCTGAAACATGCACCAAATCTCAAGACTTAAATGATTTTGATATTTCCATGATTTATTTTGATTTAAATTGATTTAATTGAAATAAAAAATCAAAATAAATGGAAAAATTAAAATAAAGCCAAGTGGGAAGAGCTAGGGCTCGTGGACCATGTTACAAACTCAAAACAAGTGCAAAAAGTTGGTCCCATTTGATAAAAATTGCAATTTGAGGCACTTTTGACTTTTGGCAATTTTTCAAAAGGGTAAACTTCACCAATGCATAACTTCTTCAATTTTGACTCTATGAAGGTGTTCTTGGACTTTTTAGAAATATTGAGATGTACTCTAACCAACCCTTTTGGTCTCATCTCAATTGAGTCTTCCATGTTCATGTATGAAGCTTTGACAAAAAAGGTATTTTTGTTGACTTTTCAAAATGACCTATAATGTCCAAATTCATAACTTCTTGTGAGTGCATATTTTGAACTTGGTAGATGAATATGAATTATAGGGCATTGAATCCTCTTAAAAATGATCTTTGGATGGGTCATTTCTAATAAATTATGAGAAAGTTATGCTTGGTCAAAGTTGAGTTGACTTTTCTTGCAAAACCCTAATTTAGCAACTTTTGGGTTTTGATGAATTGTGAGCAATCCTTGAGGAATCATGATCAACCCTTGATAAAATGATGAATAATACTTCAAAATGAGGATGTTGACCAAAAATCTTGAAGTTTGACTGTGTTTGGGCCCCAGTTGACTTTTGCCCTAGCATAGTCGATTTTCAGGCCTTTGAGCAATTGACTGAGCAAACTTTCTCTGCAAGGCTTGAAACTTGACATGGATGATCTGAGAACATATTAGGACAATGGTGAGCATTTGGGATCCCTTGGAATCAAGTATCTTTATTCCACATGAAACCCTAATTTGAGGTAGACTGCCTTAGGAGAGAGTTTGTCTGGTCAACCCTTGGACTTCCTTGAGCAACTTGAGGATCTTTCTTGACATGTTTTGAGAAATATGGGAGGGGAAATTTTGGGGTACAACACATACTACCATAGGAATCAAAACAAAATTAAACATCTCCAGACGGTAGGGGCTGTTATGATTTCTAATCCTGTACCAAATCAGCAAAGAAATTATCAACACAGGCCAGAGGCGCCCACGAGATGATTCACCCGAATCAACATGACCTTCTCCCAAGTTCTGTCACATCTTTTGAAATCCAATCTAGTGACCCTAAAATAAGATCCCAAGAACCCTAATACAACTTCTCCTCACTACAATCTGAATGCTCGATGTGCATATCATTCCGAAAGCCCTGGACATGATACCAATAATTATTGGGCCTTGAAGAATAAGGTTCAGGACCTTATCGAGGCGAAAGAGATTGAGTTCGATCCCCCAGAAACACCTAATGTGATAACGGAGCCAATGCCCAAACACGGCTAAGGTGCCAATATTGTTGATGATGAGTGTTTTGTTTCCTCTGTGAATGATTTAACTACTTCTCTTTTGACCATTAAACAAAATCTGTTGCGAGCCGGTCTGTTTCCGGGTTGTGATGAAAGTTGTCAATTATGTATGACTCTACCAAATGGATGTTTGTTACTAAAGATGGGCGTTCAACGCCTGATGACTAACAGATAAATCCTATTTGAAAAAGTTCCTCATATCAGAAACTCTTGTGAAGATGTCTCAATAATCACCATCTCCGACAATCCTCCTAGGGTCTCCACCAAAAGACCCGTTAGGATTACATCCGTTCCAAAGGCTGCTCCCCTAATCATCACCATGCCAAGGCCAATACCATACTCTTTGGATAAAGATGTTCCCTAGAACTATGGGGTTGCCGTCTATTACTATGGCGTCAAGCAAGATCTGTTGGCTATCCAAGAGAAAGCTGAGAAAGACACTGATTCTAACGTTGTCAATATGGTTGGGACCAGTAAGATAACAAGAAGTGGAAGGATCTTCTCACCTGAGATCTCTTCAAAGACCATTGCTACTCCTGTAATTATTCCTGCTAACGCTCCTACCAGCATTCCCAATAATACTCCTGTTGACAATCCTACTGTTATTCCTACGACGAAGACAAGGGGTAAGGAGGTGTTATCTGAGCCTGTCCAGAAAAAGGCACATCCAGAGGATATTCCTGAGGCTTCTAGAAAGGAGATAAAATAAATACAAAAAATAATCAAGAAAAGAGACTACAACGTCGTGGAACAGTTGGGGCAAACCCCCTCGAAAATATCAATGTTGGCTTTGCTCTTGTGTTATGAGGCCCATGACAAAGCCGTTGTAAAGTTTCTAAAGACCGCCCACGTGCCCCAAGAGACTTATGTTGATAAATTTGAAAATTGTGTGGCCAATCTAACTGGTGATAACGGGTTGGGATTTTTTGACTCCGACTTGACTCCCAAAGGAAGGAAACACAATGATGCCTTGCACGTCTCCATTGAGTGAAGGGGCACTACGCTAGCCCATGCTCTGGTGGATACGGGTTCATCGCTGAATGTCTTGCCCAAAAATGCTCTTGATCAGCTAGACTGTGAGGGACTCACTTTAAAGCCTAGCAACATTGTAGTGAGGGACTTTAATGGTTCTAAGAGGACAGTGCACGGAGAGGTTGACATCCCTATAAAAGTTGGAACTCAGACCTTTGATTCAACTTTCTACGTGATGGATATCTACCCTTCCTATTCCTGCCTTTTGGGCCGACCCTGGATTCATGGCGCTGGTGCCGTCATCTCTACATTACATCATATGTTGAAGTACCCAATCAAAGGAAAAATCATCACTGTCCATGGAGAGGAGGAATATATGGTCAGTCACCTGAACTCTTTCAGGTACGTGGAAATGGATGGTGAGTTCAACGAAACTCCGTGTCAGCATTTCAAGATGGTCCCACAAGCATTTGCGACAACCAATACTACTACCAAGACTCCAAAAGTTACTAGACCGCCATTGAAAATGGCCTCTTTGAAGGATGCTAGAGCAGTGGTTGAGGAAGGCGGATGCACTATCTGGGGTCAACTTCCGGATATTCCCTACAAATCCAACAAATTTGGTTTCAGTTTTATTTCGGAAGCACAAAGAGTTGTTCGACAAACTCGCACCATGGGGGTACCTTTACGTATCAGTAATCAGGGAGTCAACACAGTGGAAGATAGTGATGGCAGTTGTGACCTGGATGAGTGGATTTTTCCAACCGGCAGCGGAGGACTCAACAACTGGGAAGCCAAAGAATTTGTCCATATTACTTTTCTTCAAGAGTAATTGTCTTTCAATTTTTGTCAGATTTGTAATAATTAAACAATTTAGACTTTAAAACCTTGTGTCTTACCTGAGGCACAACTGTCCATTTGTGAGGGTTGTTACTTCATCTTCATATGTCATCAATAAATCATGGAAGTTTTTGCATGCAAACTTTACGCTCTTTGTTCTTCTTTTTTATACCTTTTATTTGTTCAAAGATAGCTATTCTCTTACACACACTCACATATCAAAATGCAAATCCACATCCACTCAGGATCCCATAGGTAACGATTATGCTATGGCCTATCATGACTTTGAAAATACAATCTACCAAGCCGAAGACGAAGGTGAGGAAGATTGTGAGGTACTAGGAGAGCTAGCCAGGTTATTGCAACGGGAAGATAGGACCATACAGCCCCACGAAGAGCCAGTGGAAATAGTTAACTTAGGTACTGAGGAGGACAAAAAAGAAGTCAGGATAGGGGCTACCCTGGAACCTAGTGTCAAGAAGCGCTTAACTCAGTTACTAAGTGACTATGTTGAGGTCTTTGATTGGTCATACAAAGACATGCCAGGAATCGACACTGATATCATGGTCCATCGGCTGCCGACAAAAGAAGACCGCCCTCCGGTAAAACAGAAAGTCTGTCGCATGCGGCCAGAAATGTCAGAGAAAGTCAAGACTAAAGTCATGAAGCAGTTCAACATCGGATTCTTAGCCGTCACCTCTTATCCATAATGGGTCGCCAATGTTGTTCCAGTGCCTAAAAATGAAGGTAAGGTACATATGTGTGTGGACTACAGAGACTTGAATAGGGCAAGCCCCAAGGATGACTCCTCGCTTCCCCACATCGATATTCTAGTTGACAACACCGCACATCATAGAGTATTTTCCTTCATGGATGGTTTCTCCGGGTACAACCAGATCAAAATGGAACCTGAGGACATGGAGAAAACGACCTTCATCACACAATGGGGTACATTCTGTTACAAGGTTATGCCATTCGGGTTGAAGAACGCTGGGGCAACCTATTAGCGCGCCATGGTAGCTTTGTTTCACGACATGATCCATCACGAAATAGAGGTCTATATGGATAACATGATATCCAGATCTTAAACTGAAGAGGAACACCTTGACCATCTGCAGAAACTGTTTGAAAGACTGAAGAGATACAAACTAAGGTTGAACCCGAATAAATGCATTTTTGGAGTGAGGTCCGGTAAACTCTTAGGCTTTGTTGTCAGTGACAAAGGTATCGAAGTGGACCCTACAAAGATAAAAGAAATACAAGAAATGCCCACTCCTCACACTGAGAAGGAAGCCAGGGGATTCTTAGGACGGCTAAACTACATCGCCAGATTCATTTCTCACCTAACCGCTGCTTGTGAACCAATCTTCAAATTACTGAAGAAATATCAAGTGTTGGAATGGAACGACGACTGTCAGGCTGCCTTCGACAGGATCAAAAAGTACCTTCAAGAGCATCCCGTTTTGATGCCGCCAGTCGAGGGAAGACCTTTAATCATGTATCTAACTATCTTGGAAAATTCAATGGGGTGTGTGCTGGGGAAACATGACGAGTCTTGTAACACCCCAATTCTATCCCAAGCAAATTATGCAAAATAAATCAGAGTTATAAAATTTCATTCATACAAACGAATCGGGACGTCACAAATTCTTCTAACAAATTCATTGCATTCATCATGGATATATAACACTTTTAAAACATCGGATGAACCATCGTCATAACATCTTTAATAAAATAATTCAACAACTACGCAGCGGAATTCTTCAATAACATCTCTAAATAAAACAGCAACTTCAAAACATTTCATATTTAATAATAATCAATTCAAAACTTAACAACTGAAAATCAACAATCAAAAATCAGCAAGCGTTCATCCCCCCGAGTGTTACATATCAGAGCAATGACACCGACTCGAACTATTGAAGGTATACAGCCTTCACTCACGATTACTTGCACGTTACCAACATAAGGGAAACATTCAAACAGAAGGGGTGAGATATCTAACAATATAATAAAGCGCATGATAATAAATATATTAAATTAGATCAATAATATCACCACTTCTCATCTCATAATCAACAATAATTACATCATATATACTCATTCATCAACATCAAATACATTTCATTATTCAATCCTATAATGTGACTCAAAACTATGCAAATGCATGTGGTACCATTGGAGCAGAACTCCCATCTCAAAAATCTGCCAATTAATAGAGGCATCAACAAGGCTTAGCCTTCATCTTAAAGATTGCCAATCCAGGTCATCTCAACGAGCATAAGCTCCATCTCGAAAATGCAATATATGCGACTCATCATGAATGTAATATCAACACCCAAATCATCTCAAAACACATCTCAAAACGTCTCAATTAACACCTCAAAATCGCAACATCTCAATCATCTCAAAACACCTCAATTAACAACATCTCATAACATCAAAATAGTTTATTAAACATCATTTATTATCACAAAATCATCGAACACAACTTCATCAATAACATCTCACTAATATTCAACTGTATATTAATAGTACAGTAATCTTTCCAGTTATTCTGCTAATTTATATCATTACTGTCACTAATCCTACTGTCATAATTCTAAACAACAGTCTCTAACATCTCTTATTCATCATTATGTTTAAAAATCATCACAACGGTCATCTACGGGAATTAATTCTAAATCATGCATTATCTGTTAGGATTACACTTCTTAATCATCATTTAATCATCTAGAATAAAGTTCTACGCGTTAGTTAATCAATGCTTCGAACGAAATATCAAACAGCATCCTAAAACTCAAGTTACAGCAACTAAAAGCCAATTCTGTCAAAAACCAGACATTATGTATCGACACGAAACTCTATGGATCGACGCAACTGCTTCATCTGTACAACATGGATCGACGCAAAACCCTATGGATCGATTCATCCTTGCTTCAAAATGCAGCATGTATCGACACATGCACCTTACCGATCGACTCATCCCGAGTCTTGCAACTAACATGTATCGACGCAAGCCCTGCATGCATCAACTCATCCAGCTTGAGGTCGACACATCCTGGTTCCTCCTACATATTTTTCTGCGTTTTCTACTGTAATTCACTACGGAAATCTAATTACAGTCCTACAAACCTCATTATAATCATGGTAATTCATCACCTAATCATTAACCTATCATACTACATCGATTAAACAACATCATAACGTCATTATTCATTCAAATTCACCAAATCTTCATCATACATCATCCAATTCAAGAACAAAAACATTAATCCTCTAACCCCACATATCAAACATCATGAACCCAATTATAAAGCCAGAACCCCACCCTTACCTTGGATCGAAGGTCGCTCTACAATTTTCGGGTTGAATCTTTGTTCTTGCCGTTTCCTTCTAATTCCAGCAGATTCACGTTCTTCACAATCCTTATTTTCTTCTTACTGCTTCCTCCTTCTATTCTTTCTCACAAATAATAAAATAACCTAATATTATTATATTATTCCTTAGTGGGCTCCAAACTTACACCCCCCTTATTACTTCCACTCACACACTATAGGCCCACATTAAATAATATTAACTTCTAATATTATTTCACCACCCAATAATATAATACCTCAAATATATTATTATTTCTCCATTTAATAAAATAAATCCAATTATAATAACACTTCTTCACAAATAATCCAAAAATAGTTTAATTAAATAATTAATTAAATTACGGGCATTACAACTCTCCCCCACTTAGAATATTTTCGTCCTCGAAAATTTACCTCAATCAAACAATTCAGGGTAGGAGTCTCGCATCTTGCTCTCCAATTCCCAAGTCATGCTTTCTCCTGCAGCTCCTAACCAAACCACTTTAACCAAGGCAATCTCTTTGCCCCTCAGAGTCTTAATTTCATGATCTGCGATCCGTACAGGCATCATCTCCATCGTAAGATTATCCCGTACTTGCACATCGTCTATAAGAATCACATGAGATGGATCTGAAATATACTTCCGAAGTTACGACACATGAAGCACATCATGCAAATTCAAATGATTAGGCGGTAAAGCCACTCTATAAGCAACATTCCCCACTCTCTCTGAAATCTGATACGGTCCAATAAAACGAGAAGTGAGCTTCTTAGACTTCAATGCTCGCCCAACACCAGTCACAGGTGTAACTCTCAAAAACACATGATCACCAGCTTGGAATTCTAAATCTTTCCTTCGCTTGTCATGATAACTCTTCTGTCTACTTTGTGAAGCTTTCATCTTTTCTCGAATCAACTTCACCTTCTCAGTAGTCTCACGAACAAGTTCAGGTCCAAGCACTACACTTTCACCAGATTCATGCCAACATAACAGAGTTCTACATCTCCGACCATACAACGCTTCAAAAGGTGCCATCCCAATACTAGAATGGTAACTGTTATTATAAGTGAACTCTATCAACGGAAGATAAGTATCCCACGAACCTCCCTGCTAGAGAACACATGCCCTTAACAAGTCTTCCAGCGATTGAATCGTCCGTTCAGTCTGACCATTTGTTTGAGGATGATACGCTGAACTCAACCTCAACTTAGAACCCAACGCTTCTTGCAAACTCTTCCAAAAATCAGAAGTAAATCTTGGATCTCTATCTGACACAATGCACAAAGGAACACCATGCAGCTTCACGATCACACTAATACAAATCTCAGCCAACTTCGACACTGGAAAACTAATGTTAATAGGAATAAAATGAGCTGACTTCGTAAGCCTATCAACAATCACCCAAATCTAATCATGTCCTCTTGAAGTACTAGGCAACCCCGTCACAAAGTCCATTGAAATGCCATCCCATTTCCATTCTGGAACTTCTAACAGTTGCATCAATCCTGCAGGCTTCTGATGTTCAACTTTCGACTTTTGACAAGTCAAACATCCATACACAAAACGAGCCACATCACTCTTCATCCCGTGCCACCAAAACAAACCTTTTAAATCTTGATACATCTTTGTAGCTCCTGGATGAATACTCAACTTACTTCTATGACTCTCTTCAAGTATCACTTTCTTCATCTCAGCATCATCAGGAATACAAATCCGGCTACGAAATCTCAAACACCTTGCACATCTAGCTTAAAATCACTATTCTCAGATCGATCAGTCCCAACCATCAAATCTACCAGTTTCACATCCAACTTCTGAGCTTCTTTGATACTGTCTAGAAATTCATTATTAATCTTCAACATACCCAACATAACACTCTATGGAGTAACCTTGCAAACTAAGCTCATATCTCTGAACTGCTCAATCAATTCCAACTCTTTAATTATCATTGCTGACATATGTAAAGTCTTTCGACTCAATGCATCAGCTACCATATTCGCCTTTCCTGGATGATAATTCAAACTGAAATGATAATCCTTTAACAATTCTAACCATCTTCGTTGCCTCATATTTAACTCCTTCTGATCAAACAAATACTTCAAGCTCTTATGATCTCTAAACACTTCAAATCTAGAACCATAAAGATAATGCCTCAAAATCTTCAAGACAATAACAACAGCAACAAGCTCTAAATCATGCGTAGGATAGTTCTTCTCATGAGTCCTCAACTGCCTCGACGCATAAGCAACTACCTTACCACTCTGCATAAGCACACCTCCTAAACCCATCTTGGAAGCATCACAATACACCACAAAAGGCTCTCTTGAATTAGGCAATGTCAAAATCGGAGCCGACGTCAACCTCTTCTTCAATTCCGTAAAACTTTCTTCGCACTAAACATCCCATACAAACGCTCTACCTTTACAAGTCAACTTAGTCAACGAAAGTGACAACTTAGAAAACCCTTCGATAAACCTTCTATAATAACTAGCTAATCCCAAGAAGCTTCTAATCTCAGTAGCTGACTTTGGAGTTTCCCATTGCAACACAACATCAACCTTCGATGGATCTACAGTAATGCCATTACCTGAAATCACATGACCAAGAAAACTAACCTCTTTCAGCCAGAATTCACACTTGGACAACTTTGCATACAACTTCTTCTCTTTTAAAAATTGCAATACTGCTCTTAAATGTTCACCATGCTCCTCTTCTGTCTTAGAGTAAATCAAAATATCATCAATGAACACCACTACAAAACGATCCAAATAAGTATGAAAGATACGATTCATATATTCCATGAATACTCCCGACGCATTAGTAACACCAAAAGGCATCACTGAATACTCGTAATGTCCATAACGTGTTCTGAAAGCCGTCTTCTGAAGATCCTCATTCTTCACTTTAATCTGATGGTAACCCGACCTCAGATCAATCTTACTAAACACACGAGCATCCACTAATTGATCCATCAAGTCATCTATTCTTGGAAGCGGATACTTGTTCTAAATTGTCACCTTGTTCAGTTGTCTATAATCAACACAAAGCCTCATGCTTCCATCTTTCTTCTTCACTAACAACACTGGAGCTCCCCACGACGATACACTTGGTCTTACAAACTTCTTCTCAAGTAACTCATCCAATTGCTTCTTCAACTCTGACAACTCAGATGTAGACATCCTGTATGGTGCCATAGACACAGGTCTAGTACCAGGTACAAGATCAATTGCAAATTCAACTTCCCTCTCTAGCGGTACATCAGGAATCTCATCAGGGAAAACTTCAGGAAATTCACACACCATCGACAATTCCTCAATTATAGCTTGAGTCTCTACAGATAGAGACACCATCAACGAAAACATCTGTGCTTCCTCTTGCATCAACTTCCTCAACTGCCAAGTAGACAACAGACCATCTTCCTCTTCTTCAGGAGTAGAAAACTTCACCGACTTGTCATAACAATTAATATGAACATAGTTATGCTCTAACCAGTTCATACCAAGAATCACATCCAAACCTCTTAACGGCAAGCAAACCAAATCAACAACAAAGTCTCGGTCGAAGATCGACAAGGGACACTTAGCACACACAAAAGAAGTAGTCACCAATCCCTTGGCTGGAGTATCGACGACTATTTCTCCAGTCAAAGAAGACAACACAAGACCCAGTCTTTCAACATAATCAGCAGCAATAAAACAATACGTAGCACCAGTATCAATAATAGTAACTAAAAGAGTACTATTAATGAAACATGTATCTCTAATAAGTCCATCTTCAGCAGCTGTCTGATCCTCAACCAAAGCAAACACTTTACCACTTGACTGAGCCTTCTTCGGTTTCAGACACTGGCTACCAATGTGCCCTTCCTCTTTACAGTTGAAACAAACCACACTCTTGTGCTCACACTCAGATACAACATGTCCATTCTTGCTACAACGGAAACACCTCTTTACTTCAGTAGTGCACACGTTACTCTTGTGTCCAGGTTTCCCACACTTAAAACAAACCACACCAGCAGGAGCATCTCCCCCACTAGTCCTCTGACCATGAGCAACTCTCTGTTTACCCTTACCAGCTGGGGCATCATAAGGTTTACCATGATTTTGTGGGTGCTTACCCCTCTTCTCACTAATAATCTTGTAATGAGCATTATTGTCTTCCTCATAAATCCTACAGCTATCAACCAAATCAGCAAAGACACAGATCTTCTGGTATCCAACTGCCTTCTTAATTTTCGGGCGCAACCCATTCTCAAACTTAATACACTTAGAAAACTCAGCATTTTCCTCAGCGTAATGCGGATAAAACTTGGCCAACTCAGCAAACTTGGCAGCATACTCAACAACAGACATACTTCCTTGCTTTAGCTCAAGGAACTCAATTTTATTCTTACCACAGACATCTTCAGGAAAATAATTTCTCAAAAACTCCCTACGGAACACAGCCCAAGTGAGATTCTCACCTGCAGCTTCTAACTTCTGGAAAGTCTCTAGCCACCAGTCATCAGCCTCGCATGCTAGCATATGAGTCCCATAACGAACCTTCTACGATGGAGTGCAGTCCATCACGCGAAAGATCCTCTCAATCTCTTTCAACCATTCCAAAGCTCAGTCAGGATCATACTTTCCTTCGAACGTATGTGGATTCTCTCTCTGGAAAGTCGCCAAGCTATGAGATCCAGCATTCCCGTCAGCATTCAGCTGATTTTCCATCGCATGAGCCATAACTTCTAAAGCAGCACCAAGGGCAACATCATTCCTTCCAGCCGTCTCAACTTGCCACTACAACACGAACAACTGTTAGAACTCAAAATAACAATACTCGATTGTTATACAACTAAGACTCAACGACAAGGCTGGACCAACCTTTTGCTCTGATACCAACTTTGTAACACCCCAATTCTATCCCAAGCGAATTATGCAAAATAAATCAGAGTTATAAAATTTCATTCATACAAACGAATCGTGACCTCACAAATTCTTCTAACAAATTCATTGCATTCATCATGGATATATAACACTTTTAAAACATCGGATGAACCATCGTCATAACATCTTTAATAAAATAATTCAACAACTACGCAGCGGAATTCTTCAATAACATCTCTAAATAAAACAACAACTTTGAAACATTTCATATTTAATAATAATCAATTCAAAACTCAACAACTGAAAATTAACAATAAAAAATTAGCAAGCGTTCATCCCCCCGAGTGTTACATATCAGAGCAATGACACCGACTCGAACTATTGAAGGTATACAGCCTTCACTCGTGATTACCTGCACGTTACCAACATAAGGGCAACATTCAAACAAAAGGGGTGAGATATCTAACAATATAATAAAGCGCATGATAATTAATATATTAAATTAGATCAGTAATATCACCACTTCTCATCTCATAATCAACAATAATTACAACATATATACTCATTCATCAACATCAAATTCATTTCATTATTCAATCCTATAATGCGACTCAAAACTATGCAAATGCATGTGGTACCATTGGAGCAGAACTCCCATCTCAAAAATCTGCCAATTAATAGAGGCATCTACAAGGCATAGCCTTCATCTCAAAGTTTGCCAATCCAGGCTATCTCAACGAGCATAAGCTCCATCTCAAAAATGCAATGTATGCGACTCATCATGAATGTAATATCAACACCCAAATCATCTCAAAACACATCTCAAAACATCTCAATTAACACCTCAAAATCGCAACATCTCAATCATCTCAAAACATCTCAAAACATCTCAATTAACAACATCTCATAACATCAAAATAGTTTATTAAACATCATTTATTATCACAAAATCATCGAACACAACTTCATCAATAACATCTCACTAATACTCAACTGTATATTAATAGTACAGTAAACCGTCCTGTTATTCTGCTAATTTATATCATTACTGTCACTAATCCTACTATCATAATTCTAAACAACAGTCTCTAACATCTCTTATTCATCATGCTGTTTAAAAATCAGCACAACGGTCATCTACGAGAATTAATTCTAAATCATGCATTATATATTAGGATTACACTTCTTAATCATCATTTAATCATCTAGAATAAAGTTCTTCGTGTTAGTTAATCAATGCTTCGAACGATATCTCAAACAACATCCTAAAACTCAAGTTACAGCAACTAAAAGCCAATTCTGTCAAAAACCAGACATTATGTATCGACATGAAACTCTATGGATCGACGCAACTGCTTCATCTGTACAACATGGGTCGACGCAAAACCCTATGGATCGACTCATCCTTGCTTCAAAATGCAGCATGTATCGACACATGCACCTTACCGATCGACTCATCTGAGTCTTGCAACTAACATGTATCGACGCAAGCCCTGCATGCATCGACTCATCCAGCTAGAGGTCGACACATCCTGGTTCCTCCTACATAATTTTCTGCGTTTTCTACTGTAATTCACTACGGGAATCTAATTACAGTCCTACAAACCTCATTATAATCATGGTAATTCATCACCTAATCATTAGCCTATCATACTACATCAATTAAACAACATCATAACGTCATTATTCATTCAAATTCACCAAATCTTCATCATACACCATCCAATTCAAGAACAAAAACAGTAATCCTCTAACCCCACATATCAAACATCATGAACCCAATTATAAAGCCAGAACCCCACCCTTACCTTGGATCGAAGGTCGCTCTACAATTTCCGGGTTGAATCTTTGTTCTTGCCGTTTCCTTCTAATTCCAGCAGCTTCACGTTCTTCACAATCCTTATTTTCTTCTTACTGCTTCCTCCTTCTATTCTTTCTCACAAATAATAAAATAACCTAATATTATTATATTATTCCTTAGTGGGCTCCAAACTTACCACCCCCTTATTACTTCCACTCACACACTATAGGCCCATATTAAATAATATTAACTTCTAATATTATTTCACCACCCAATAATATAATACCTCAAATATATTATTATTTCTCCATTTAATAAAATAAATCCAATTATAATAACACTTCTTCACAAATATTCCAAAAATAATTTAATTAAACAATTAATTAAATTACGGGCGTTACAACTCTCCCCATCTTAGAATATTTTCGTCCTCGAAAATTTACCTCAATCAAATAATTCAGGGTAGGAGTCTCGCTTCTTGCTCTCCAATTCCCAAGTCATGCTTTCTCCTGCAGCTCCTAACTAAATCACTTTAACCAAGGCAACCTCTTTGCCCCTTAGAGTCTTCATTTCACGATTTGCGATCCGTACAGGCATCATCTCCACCGTAAGATTATCCCGTACTTGCCCATCGTCCATAAGAATCACATGAGATGGATCTGAAATATACTTTCGAAGTTGCCACACATGAAGCACATCATGTAAATTCGAAAGATTATGCGGTAAAGCCACTCTATAAGAAACATTCCCCACTCTCTCTTAAATCTGATACGGTCCAATAAAACGAGAAGTGAGCTTCTTAGACTTCAATGCTCGCCCAACACCAGTCACAGGTGTAACTCTCAAAAACACATGATCACCAGCTTGAAATTCTAAATCTTTCCTTCGCTTGTCATGATAACTCTTCTGTCTACTTTGTGAAGCTTTCATCTTTTCTTGAATCAACTTCACCTTCTCAGTAGTCTCACGAACAAGTTCAGGTCCAAGCACTACACTTTCACCAGATTCATGCCAACATAACAGAGTTCCACAGCTCCGACCATACAACACTTCAAAAGGTGCCATCCTAATACTAGAATGGTAACTGTTATTATAAGTGAACTCTATCAATGGAAGATAAGTATCCCACGAACCTCCCTGCTCGAGAACACATGCCCTCAACAAGTCTTCCAGTGATTGAATCGTCCATTCAGTCTGACCATCTGTCTGAGGATGATACACTGAACTCAACCTCAACTTAGAACCCAACACTTCTTGCAAACTCTTCCAAAAATCAGAAGTAAATCTTGGATCTCTATCTGACACAATGCATAAAGAAACACCATGCAGCTTCACGATCACACTAATATAAATCTCAGCCAACTTCGACACTGGAAAACTGATGTTAATAGGAATAAAATAAGCTGACTTCGTAAGCCTATCAACAATCACCCATATTGAATCATGTCCTCTTGAAGTACTAGGCAACCCCGTCACAAAGTCCATTGAAATGCCATCCCATTTCCATTCTGGAACTTCCAACGGTTGCATCAATCCTGTAGGCTTCTGATGTTCAACTTTTGACTTCTGACAAGTTAAACATGCATACACAAAACGAGCCACATCACTCTTCATCTCGGGCCACCAAAACAAACCTTTCAAATCTTGATACATCTTTGTAGCTCCTGGATGAATACTCAACTTACTTCTATGACTCTCTTCAAGTATCACTTTCTTCATCTCAGAATCATCAGGAGTATAAATCTGGCTACGAAATCTCAACACACCTTGCACATCTAGCTTAAAATCACTATTCTCAGATTGATCAGTCCCAACCATCAAATCCACCAGTTTCATATCCAACTTCTGAGCTTCTCTGATACTGTCTAGAAATTCATTATTAATCTTCAACATACCCAACATAACACTCTGCGGAGTAACCTCGCAAACTAAGCTCATATCTCTGAACTACCCAATCAATTCCAACTCTTTAATCATCATTGCTGACATATGTAAAGTCTTTCGACTCAACGCATCAGCTACCACATTCGCCTTTCCTGGATGATAATTCAAACTGAAATAATAATCCTTTAACAATTTTAACCATCTTCGTTGCCTCATATTTAACTCCTTCTGATCAAACAGATACTTCAAGCTCTTATGATCACTAAACACTTCAAATCTAGAACTATAAAGATAATGCCTCCAAATCTTCAACACAAAAACAACAACATCAAGCTCTAAATCATGCGTAGGATAGTTCTTCTCATGAGTCCTCAACTGCCTCGACGCATAAGCAACTACCTTACCACTCTGCATAAGCACACCTCCTAAACCCATCTTGGAAGCATCACAATACACCACAAAAGGCTCTCCTGGATTAGGCAACGTCAAAATCGGAGCCGACGTCAACCTCTTCTTCAATTTCGTAAAACTTTCTTCGCACTGAACATCCCATACAAACGCTCTACCTTTACAAGTCAACTTAGTCAACGGAAGTGACAACTTAGAAAACCCTTTGATAAACCTTCTATAATAACCAGCTAATCCCAAGAAGCTTCTAATCTCAGTAGCTGACTTTGGAGTTTCCCATTGCAACACATCATCAACCTTCGATGGATCTACAACAATGCCACTACCTGAAATCACATGACCAAGAAAACTAACCTCTTTCAGCCAGAATTCACATTTGGACAGCTTTGCATACAACTTCTTCTCTTTCAAAACTTGCAATACTACTCTTAAATGTTCAGCATGCTCTTCTTCTGTCTTAGAGTAAATCAAAATATCACCAATGAACACCACTACAAACCGATCCAAATAAGTATGAAAGATATGATTCATATATTCCATGAATACTCCCGGCGTATTAGTAACACTGAAAGGCATCACCGAATACTCGTAATGTCCATAACATGTTCTGAAAGCCGTCTTCTGAATATCCTCATTCTTCACTTTAATCTGATGGTAAACCGACCTCAGATCAATCTTACTAAACACACGAGCATCCATTAATTGATCCATCAAGTCATCTATTCTTGTAAGCGGATACTTGTTCTTAATCGTCACCTTGTTCAGCTGTCTATAATCAACACAAAGCCTCATGCTTACATATTTCTTCTTCACTAACAACACTAGAGCTCCCCACGACGATACACTTGGTCTTACAAACTTATTCTCAAGTAACTCTTCCAATTGCTTCTTCAACTCTGACAACTCAGATGCAAACATCCTGTATGGTGCCATAGACACAGGTCTGGTACCAAGTACAAGATCAATTGCAAATTCAACTTCCCTCTCTAGCGGTACATCAGGAAATTCACACACCACCGACAATTCCTCAATTATCGCTTGAGTCTCTACAGATAGCGACGCCATCAACGAAAACATCTGTGCTTCCTATTGCATCAACTTCCTCAACTGCCTAGCAGACAATAGACCATCTTCCTCTTCTTCAGGAGTAGAAAACTTCACCGACTTGTCATAACAATTAATATGAACACAGTTATGCTCTAACCAGTTCATACCAAGAATCACATCCAAACCTCTTAACGGCAAGCAAACCAAATCAACAACAAAGTCTCGGTCGAAGATCGACAAGGGACACTTAGCACACACAAAAGAAGTAGTCACCAATCCCTTGGCTGGAGTATCGATGACCATTTCTCCACTCAAAGAAGACAACACAAGACTCAGTCTTTCAACACAATCAGCAGCAATAAAATAATGCGTAGCACCAATATCAATAATAGTAATTAAAGGAGTACTATTAATGAAACATGTACCTCTAATAAGTCCGTATTCAGCAGCTGTCTGATCCTCAACCAAAGCAAACACTTTACCACTTGACTGAGCCCTCTTCAGTTTCGGACACTGGCTACCAATGTGCCCTTCCTCTTTACAGTTGAAACAAACCACACTCTTGTGCTCACACTCAGATACAACATGTCCGTTCTTGCTACAACGAAAACACATCTTCACTTCAGTAGTGCACACATTACTCTTGTGTCCAGGTTTCCCACACTTAAAATAAACCACACCAGCAGGAGCATCTCCCCCACTAGTCCTATGACCATGAGCAACTCTCTGTTTACCCTTACCAGCTGGGGCATCATAAGGTTTACCATGATTCTGTGGGTGCCTACCCCTCTTCTCACTAATAATCTTGTAATGAGCATTATTGTCTTCCTCATAAATCCTACAGCTATCAACCAAATCAGCAAAGACACAGATCTTCTGGTATCCAAATGCCTTCTTAATTTCCGGGCGCAACCCATTCTCAAACTTAATACACTTTGAAAAATCAGCATTTTCCTCAGCGTAATGCGGATAAAACATGGCCAACTCAGCAAACTTGGCAGCATACTCAACAATAGACATACTTCCTTGCTTTAGCTCACGGAACTCAATTTCCTTCTTACCACGGACATCTTCAGGAAAATACTTTTTCAAAAACTCCCTACGGAACACAGCCCAAGTGACATTCTCACCTGCAACTTCTAACTTCTGGCAAGTCTCTAGCCACCAGTCATCAGCCTCGACTGCTAGCATATGAGTCCCATAACGAACCTTCTGCGCTGGAGTGCAGTCCATCACACAAAAGATCCTCTCAATCTCTTTCAACCATTCCAAAGCTCCGTCAGGATCATACTTTCCCTTGAACGTAGGTGGATTCTCTCTCTGGAAAGTCGCCAAGCTACGAGATCCAGCATTCCCGTCAGCATTCGACTGATTTTCCATCACATGAGCCATAGCTTCTAAAGCAGCAGCAAGGGAAGCATCATTCCTTTCAGCCATCTCAACTTACCACTACAACACGAACAACTGTTAGAACTCAAAATAACCATACTCGATTGTTAGACAACTAAGACTCAACGACAAAGTCTGACCAACCTTTTGCTCTGATACCAACTTTGTAACACCCCATTTCTATCCCAAGCGAATTATGCAAAATAAATCAGAGTTATAAAATTTCAATCATACAAACGAATCGGGACGTCACAAATTCTTCCAACAAATTTGTTGCACCCCAAAATTTTCCCTCCCATATTCTTCAAGAAATTGCCAAGCCAAGTCACAAAATTCCCCAAGGGTTGTGCAGCTCAACTGTCTCCTATACAGTCAAAACTAGGGTTTGTGTTCTGATCAAGAATTGAAAGTTTTCAAAGGCCCAATCAAGTCTCATATGCCTACAAATGTGGTCAAACATCCTCATATCAAGTTTCAAGGCATTCAGCTCAAAATTGCACAGTCAAAACCCTAGATTGCACTACAGTCAACTGTAGGGGCAAAATGGTCATTTGACAGTCAAAAGTTCAAAATTTTTGGTCAACATATCATTTTGAAGCCACAAACATCATTTGATCAATGCTTGATCATGATTCTCAAGATTTGGCTCAGAAATCATCAAAGATACAAAAGTTGCTATAATTGGACAGCTGAAAAAGTCAACTGAAATTGACCAGGGCATAACTTTCACATGGATTATCAGAAAAATTCCATCCAAAGCTCATTTTGAAGAGAAAGACATTTCCTACAACTCATCTTCATATTCCAAGTCCAAGAAATTCTCTCACAAAAAGTTATCAATTTCAACATTATAGGTCATTTTCAAAAGTCAACAAAAAGGGACTTTAAGTCAAAGGCCATAACTTGAGATTGGTAAATCAAAATGACATGGGACCAAAGGCATTGGTTAAAGGACTCAAAGACCTTTCCAAAATGTCCAAGAACATGTGAAAAGCTCAAAAATTGAGCAAGTTATGCCTTGTGGAAGTTGGGAAATTTGTGGGAATTTTGAAAAGTCAACATTGATGCAAATGATCCAAAAATGCTAATGGGCCCATTTTTTCTTCCAAGTTTCTTCATGCCAAGCCTATGCACGACCATTAGGCCCAAAGGGAAGTATTTTCTCATTTTTTAATTATTGATTTGAATTTATATTAATATTAATTCATTTAAATTATTTAAATACATGAAAAATATAAAGCTTGACCTAAAAAATCTTTTTATGCACATTCTAGACTCAAGATTTCGTGCACATCCCAATATGGCAAGATTTGGTTGATTTGAGCATGATTGAACAAAAATGCACATGGAAAAGATATGAAAAAATCTTGAAAAATCAATTTGCAAAAACCATTGAATGAAAGAGATTTGATTGATATTTTTAACCTAATAGCTTTGCTACATATTCAAGATGATAACCCTAATGCCAGGAGACTCTAAGCTGCGCCCAAAAAGCCATTGCAACATTGAAAAATTGCCATAAAAACTCAAATCTGAAAACGTTGTTAGAGGTGGTTTTAAGCCCTAATACTCATTCCAAAAGCTTGCTCGTGGACTCCTGATCATATTCCAATCAATATCAACCACAAAAGCTCCAGGAATTGGTACCTGTAACTCAAACTGTAAAGCAAAACTTTTGAAATCGCATATCATAATTCATACATCTTTTTGCATTTTTCTTTATGAATTCTTGTTCAGCATGAAGTTTCCAAGCTAACCATTGTGTTTGATTGTATTTTTGTTGACCATACGCGATGATGCCATGAATGAGATTTAGGGTTTGCAGGTTTCAAAATTAGGGATTCTTAATACAAGCAAAATTAGACCATCCCAGTACCACCATTGCAATCAGCTCATCAAGACGAAGAAAAAGCACTAGTCGCGATCAATTTATGATCACCATAGCGCTAGTCGCTATTTTCTTGAAGCCTGCCTAAAACCACGCTTCTAAAACCGTGGCAATAGAATCTTGTTTCAGAAAAAAAAAGAAACACGTGAAGAAGACGATCACGTGGAAGGCAATGGTTGGTGCATTTAAAAATTCGCGCGCTGGACCACAATTGCCTTGGTTTTGTTTTTTATTATTTATGTGATATAATATGACAACGTGCGCGTAGTGGCTCAGATGGTGAACGTTGTTTGCATTAACCTTCATGACCTGGGTTCAAGTCCCAGGTCTGTGCAATTTCCATGCTATTTTTCATTAACAACTCCTATGCAGCGCTTCTGTGGAGACGTACCATATGCCATCCTGATCCAAGCACACACGTGTCCCAGACGACCACCCCAAAGGCATAGATCCAAGGAGTACCATGTACCATAGTCAGACGCGTCACATGTTGCACAAAAAAGTCAATGGATTTCCAGCTATTGGGCCAGAATGCTAGGCCTATACCTCCTAAATTGGGGCCTGAACCCCCCCTAGTTTGCTTTTCTTTTCATATTTTATTTTTTTTAATTGTTAGGCTATTTATTTATTTTTATTTGTTTTAATTAATTAATTATTTTTACAAAATATGAAAAATATCATAAAATCAGAAAAAGGCAAAAAATATAATATTTATTTTATTTTAATTACTTTTGTAAATAAATGCATGTAAATAAACTTAGTTTTAATTAGGTTATAATTTTAATCCTTTTAATAACTAAAATCCAAAAATAGAATTAGGTTTAATTTTTTTATTCTTCTTAATTTCCCTTTTTACAATAATATTGCTTATCTTATTTATTCTCATAAATTAAATTTTTGCATGTAAATTAACTTAGATTTAAATTAGGTTAAAAACTTAATATTTTTACAATAAACTTAAAAAACATTAGAATTAGGGTTTGACATTTTATTTTAATTTCAATCAATTCTTTTTTTTTTCTTTTAAATCTTAAAAAAACATAAAATACCAAAAACATTTTCATTTAATTTTAATTAATTCATTAACTTTAATTTTTTGCAAAAGGGTCCAACGCCCATGTTCGTAACTTATTTAATGTCGCGTATTTATTTTATATCGTTTAAATAATTATGTACGTGTCCCAAAGCCTTGTAACAATTTAACTTTTCGCACTTTTATTCGCACTTTTATTTTCCGTCAAATCGGGTCCGGTTTAATTTTGGCGATGTGGACCCGCGCCATTTGTAATAGTTGTAGATTTATTTTCCTCGCAAATATTAACTGTTAACAAAAAGCATGAAAGAATGAATGGTCCTAAATAAAATCAAGCGTAGATCACAATGACATGACAAAAGACAAATATCAATGAAAACGACACACGATTCGCACACACCACCCCTAGGGTACGCCTCACTGTTGCCTTGCCTCGAAAGGTGATCGTCGAGTAGAGGATGTCTTAGTAAGTCCTCATGATCCGGGAACCTGGCATGAGGGTAGCTTCTAAGGTGTCTTCCTATTGCTCCGGTGATCACCACGTCCCTAAAACTCGAATTGACCCGAACACCTCCAACGGTGGTGCTACCTACCTCTCAATGGTGGGATGGCACTACTTTTAAGGACATTTACACAGACGAATTCCTTAGGGTAGGTAGGTTCTCTAGGATACTTGCTCTAATTTCAAACAAATCAAAATCTTTCTACACCAACACATTTTCAAAAGCTTTCAAAACAAACTTTTCAAACACTCTCACGTACGAGTCGAACTGAAATTTTTCAAAGAAACTTTTTAAACCCACATTGAAAAGCAAACAAAACAATTTTGAAAACACATTGAGCAAGTACCTAAGAGCCCATGGATAACCATGGATAGAAAGGGTGCTAACACCTTCCCTTTCTATAACCTACCTCCCGAACCGAGAGCAATCTCTTTAAGGAATTTTTCTGTGCTTTTGTCCTTTCCATTTGGAGAAAATAAAAGACGGTGGCGACTCTTGCTTCCGCGACATTTCGCGAACCAGCGTTAAACAGTCAGTTCCAGATCCACCGATCACAGAACTGGCGACTCTGCTGGGGACCTAACTTAAAGTGAGGTGTACCTTAGGACTAAGATCACTGTGTTTTCAATTGTATTGCTTTGCTTGCTTTATTATTGTGGGTTGCTTGGTAGTTCTATAGATCCTAAACCCGGATCTGGGGGATACCTTTCTTAGAAAGTAGCAACAAGGCTGTGAGGGAACTGTGCGGGGTATACCGACATGGTTGAAACAGTCTGCTACGTTGATGTGGCACTTTGGTGTGTACCGGTAATCCTTGAGTTCAGTCAAGGAGAGTACGGGGCCTCCGCGTGGTGTCGTGAAGCATCAACAGACCTTAGGAACCTTAACTGAACTATCTTGGCCTCTTTAGGGTAGTGAGATAACTGACTTTGGTGCAGTCCGAGGTTGGTTGATACTCGATACTACACTCAATTGAGGGTTGCTTTCCTGGAATATTTCGGTCGCCAGTTCAGTGGCTAAATCGAAACGATGAACAATGAAAGCAATCCCGTGATATTGGGAACCTTAGAACCCGGTTACTTTGATTAGGACAGGTTGAGCCCACCAACTTCAAGAGGGTACTACCCAGACCCCATGCTGGCCTAAACCCTAAGGGTTTCTCTTGTGTGACTTGTGTGCCTTTGTACTTGCCTACTTGCGTACTTGTTACCTGACACTTGTTTCTTGCAGGTCTTGTTTATAGTCCTTAATTGGGACTCATAACAGGGTACTAAGTTTCTTGCAGGTCTTGTTTATAGTCCTTAACTAGGACTCATGACAGGGTTTACCAAATTTCTTGCAGGTGTCGTTTATAGTCCTTAACTGGGACTCATAACAGGGTTTACTAGATCTCTTGCAGGTTTTGTTCATAGTCCTTAATTGGGACTCATAACAAAGTATACTGAATTTCTTGCAGGGTCTGTTTGTAGTCCTTAATAAGGGCTCATAACAGGGTTTACCTACATCATCCCATGCATAGCATGACATCATACCATTGCATACATCCTAACCCATTTCAAGGATCTCAAGGGCTTGTGATGCAGGTCATGATGAACCAACTGCCCAGCAAGGGGCAAAGAGGATTTATTTTCCTCTAGCCAAGGCTGTCAGGGGCTATGACCCATTGGATATGGTGAGCCTTTGACACTTGAAGAAGGACTCTCAACAAGTATGGAGTACCTTCAATCAAGTTACCAGTTTTCAAATTCTAACAAATTTTTTATCTACCCCGCGAGGTCCTTGAAATCATTGCATGCATGTCATACCCATCATTGCATTACAGGTACCCCTTTTGCAGGTCACTTACCTTTCTCGCTGTTTATTTCAGCAATGGCCTTCCAACCAGGTAACCAGGATCTTCAGGCTCAAGAGACTCAGTTCAGGGAAATCATCCTAGGTCTATCCAAGGGGCAAGAAGAGCTGAGGACCCTCCTCATGGGGAATATGATCAGAAAAAGTCCCGAAGGTGACAAGGACGAGCAGCTGAAACGTCTACAAGCTGAGGTAGACACACTGAAAACCCAGATGCTGGGGCAAAGGGCACTCATTCAAGGTTTAGCTCAGGAGCAAGGAGAGCTGAGGGCCATGATCAGTCAACTCCACCAAGGCAAATCCAACATGAAGCTACCAGTCCAAGTCAAGGGCCAAGTCTTTGATCAGCTACCAAGAGGACAACAGTCTGGTATGGTGAAGAATGGACCTCCCCAAGTTGTTACTACTTCACAAACCCAGCATCAACGGGGTAATCGGCGTAAGCGATATACACTTGGAAGACATTTCTCTGAGACTGGTATACCATCATCTCTAATGCTGAAAAGCTTGTTGGAGGTCAATCTGATTACCTTAAAGGGTCCTCCCCAGAATCCCGACACCTCTGCTCCCACTTACAACCCTGATGAAAGATGCGCCTACCATTCTGACAGTACTGGACATGACACCGACGACTGTTGGAGCTTGAAGAACAAGATCCAGGATTTGATCGACGGAAGGGTATTGGAGTTCATGCCGGGTGGCCAAATAAAAATCTTATGCTAAGAATCTTCCACTTGAGATGACTAATTCAAATTAGGAAATTTTTGTTCATTCGAATGTTCAAGTTGCAATTTTCTTCTGTTCAAACATTTATTCATGTTAAACATTGTTATTTCATTAATGCATCGCTTATGTCTATTTTGAATCAATATATTCGTATTCACTATACGTAAATTATTTTTCATATTTTTTCTGATGTTAACCCTCAATCAATAGTTCTAAGCCTCTGGAGGGAGGATGACGAAAATGATACCACGATCCTTACAGTATGCTTTTGAACGGACCCCGCTGATGAGGTACAGGCATTGTTTCAATTCCCAAACACTGGAGTAATAAGGAAGATAATCCCTCGTCAACCCCTCTGAGCCAAAGAAGTAGGAGTTTTATTTTCGAAAATTGAAACCCTTAATCATAACCTGGGGCAGGGTAGTCTCTCAGTTGATCCAAGTGCATGACGAATGGCACTGAAGAGATCTTTACAAAAACAAAAGACAGTGATGGTTCAGAACAATCATAAGGACAGGCAGTCACTATCAAAAACAAAATCATAAATGAAAAGCCCAAAAAGTCTAAACCTACAAAGGGGACTTATGAAACTGGGGCATCCCGCTGACTGTGATTCCAGAAAAGGAAACAGTTCAGGCAAAAAAAGAAAGGGATAACAAAAATCAAGAAAGAGGTCTTACAAATCCTCAGCAAAAAAGGAAATGACTGCCTATTCAAAACAAGTTATCAACATCTGAACCGTTATTAGAACATCAGGACAAAGACTCAAACAAGGTCTAACGCACGATCAACTGAGTTTAGGTTTGGAGAACATCACGAAGAGCGGGTGGGTACAAATAAATTTGAGCCTTTATCCTTTGTTTCTTAAACCGTGAACCAAGCCACGTTATAACCCTCAAAAGTCCTAGCTGAAGCACGGGTTAGTTCGAAAGCATACTGTTACGAAGGTATCCTGACTCCTTAAGGCCTACGGTAAATACGGAATTGACATCATGTTTTACAAACATTCGCTTGTTTTATGAAAAAGAATGCATTTTCAAAAGTCTTCAAGACAGACATAGGCCTTGCATTTTTAACATAACTTTGTTTGCATATGACTTTTTGTTTGAACAGCAGGGAAATTCGCACGAGAAATACCTAGTGAACAAAGCACTTCCAACCAAGGGGCAGACATGATCATGGTCCATCATCTGGGGCAATCTAGTCAAGATTCGGAGAATCTCTCAAAAGGCCAAAAAGCCTGGGGCAAATCTCTGCCTGAGTCACTTGGGGTACTCCAGCAACGAATCTTGCCCGATCAGATATCTTCTGGTAATATGGCAATACAAGCAGCCAGGGGCACCTACCTGCATTCTAAGAACATGGACATAGTCGGAAAATACTACGCAAAATCAAAGACCCGCTAGGTTGACATACCTAGGCAAAAATAAGGGCTTCCCGGCGAACCAAAAGGGTTCGGGCAAAATGAAGGGATGAAATGAAAAATCTATACACCCGGCAAGTCGAAAACCTGAAAAGGCGGCTTGAGCAAAAATGGGTATCCCGGTGGACTGAAAACCCGAAAGGGCGGTCCAGGCAAAAATTAGGGATTAAAGCGTACGATTATGTCCCGTTGTCCTGCTACCTGTCTACCAGAAGAAGGTTTGTCCGCCAACAACTATCAGCACCCCCACAAGAAACAGGGGCAATGAAGAGTGGTCTAAGCAATCTGGTCGTTCTGTCCTCCAGGGTATCAAGGTAGGTTCCATTGAAAGACCTAACCAATACAGTTCAATGCTTCCCCAGGAGAGTCCAATCTAGTCTCCCCAGGAAAGCTGGAATTCACATCCCCAAGCAGTAAGCCTACCCCCAGTAGATTCTGGAAGCTTACCCTCGCAGAGCACGAACGCGTCGTCCGGCTTGATTTAAAGAGTTATTTCCTTAACAGGATATAACTGGGTTATCCTCAGCCAAAAGCCGCGGAAAGATCGTCGTCGACAGAATCCTCTTATCCCCAGCGAAGTCCATCAGCACTTCCAATACAGCAAGTCATTCTCAACAATTCAGCAAAAGCATCTCCCCACAGAGTATTTCTTCCCAGCATGGTCGCTAGAATATCTTTTTCTCCCTGCAGAATCTTCCATTTGCCAAGATTGTTCCGCAACGGAGTTATCTTCTCCTACCGGTATACTTGCAGTTATCATTCCCAGCGGAAGCAAAAGCTCTTCTTCAACATCAGCCCAGGAGTGACTTCCCGGCACCTGTCAAGGATTTATTTTCTTAGACAAAAATACATTCATAAACATCACATCGTCATGCATATGCATCATGCTACACGAATCTCATTAATTTTGAAGACATACAGTTCATGCATCGTGATTTTGCATACAATTATGTTTTGCCTTTTCAGGAAAAAGATCAATACAAAAATGACTACTATCAAACTATCGCAATTCTGTCTAGATATAGTTTCAGATATGATCCAGAGATGGTGACGTTCTGATACTGCTTCCAGATTTCCTTCTAGATATAGTTTCAGATATGATCCAGAGATGGTGACGTTCTGATACTGCTTCCAGATTTCTTTCTCGATATAGTTTCAGATATGATCCAGAGATGGTGACGTTCTGATACTGCTTCCAGATTTCTTTCTCGATATAGTTTCAGATATGATCCAGAGATGGTGACGTTCTGATACTGCTTCCAGATTTCCTTCTAGATATAGTTTCAGATATGATCCAGATATGGTGACGTTATGATACTGCTTCCAGATTTCTTTCTCGATATAGTTTCAGATATGATCCAGAGATGGTGACGTTCTGATGCTGCTTCCAGATTTCTTTCTCGATATAGTTTCAGATATGATCCAGAGATGGTGACGTTCTGATACTGCTTCCAGATTTCCTTCTAGATATAGTTTCAGATATGATTCAGATATGGTGACGTTCTGATGCTGCTTCCAGATTTCCTTCCAGATATAGTTTCAGATGTAAACCAGATATGGTGACGTTCTGATACTGCTTCCAGAAGTCCTTTTTAGATGTTTCCCTCTCCGACGATGAGTGTGAGGTGATATTCTCCTATGGTTCCCTCTCCGACGGTGTGTGAGGTAGTAATCCCTTTTTCAGATGTTTCCCTCTCCGACGATGAGTGTGAGGTGATATTCTCCTACGGTTCCCTCTCCGACGGTGTGTGAGGTAGTAATCCCTTTTTCAGATGTTTCCCTCTCCGACGATGAGTGTGAGGTGATATTCTCCTATGGTTCCCTCTCCGACGGTGTGTGAGGCAGTAATCCCTTTTTTCAGATGTTTCCCTCTCCGACGATGAGTGTGAGTTGATATTCTCCTATGGTCCCCTCTCCGACGATGAGTGTGAGGTGGTAATTCCTTTTTTAGATGTTTCCCTCTCCGACGATGAGTGTGAGGTGATAGTCTCCTATGGTCCCCTCTCCGACGATGAGTGTGAGGTGGTAATTCCTTTTTTAGATGTTTCCCTCTCCGACGATGAGTGTGAGGTGATAGTCTCTTATGGTCCCCTCTCCGACGATGAGTGTGAGGTGATCATTCCTTTCGGATTTTAATTGCCTATGGTTCTCTGCCCAATACTGCGAAGATGGTAATTCCCGCCAAGATTTTTCTCAACGAGCGTTGTTGAAGTTAAAATCACCCAAGGTTCTCTTACCATTCATGCTAAGGCAGTAACCATACCTGGTTCATTCATCATCTTTTGAAGCTCCAGACTCAGCTCCTGTAACCAGTCAGGACACATCTATACCAAGCATCTAAAATCAGCTCCTGCAACGTGTCAGGTACTCATTTTCTCTTTTGCAGGTATGCAGGTTCTCGCTAAGGAATCTCCTACGCGATCAACATCCAGATGGCATCTATAAGCCCATCATCCTATCCAGCAATCTCTAAATGGCATCTATAAGCCCATTCCACCACACTGCTATCATGTGAGCGCAAATTTCTGGGCACTTTAGTGTTCAATCATCTTCTACCCTCGGATTACGAAAGGCACGCCAGCCAATCTGCATCCTCAGGTCTAAGAAGATTGAACAGGGGCAACTGTTGCACCCCAAAATTTGCCCTCCCATATTCTTCAAGAAATTGCCAAGCCAAGTCACAAAATTCCCCAAGGGTTGTGCAGCTCAACTGTCTCCTATACAGTCAAAACTAGGGTTTGTGTTTTGATCAAGAATTGAAAGTTTTCAAAGGCCCAATCAAGTCTCATATGCCTACAAATGTGGTCAAACATCCTCATATCAAGTTTCAAGGCATTCAGCTCAAAATTGCACAGTCAAAACCCTAGATTGCACTACAGTCAACTGTAGGGGCAAAATGGTCATTTGACAGTCAAAAGTTCAAAATTTTTGGTCAACATATCATTTTGAAGCCACAAACATCATTTGATCAATGCTTGATCATGATTCTCAAGATTTGGCTCAGAAATCATCAAAGATACAAAAGTTGCTATAATTGGACAGCTGAAAAAGTCAACTGAAATTGACCAGGGCATAACTTTCACATGGATTATCAGAAAAATTCCATACAAAGCTCATTTTGAAGAGAAAGACATTTCCTACAACTCATCTTCATATTCCAAGTCCAAGAAATTCTCTCACAAAAAGTTATCAATTTCAACATTATAGGTCATTTTCAAAAGTCAACAAAAAGGGACTTTAAGTAAAAGGCCATAACTTGAGATTGGTAAATCAAAATGACATGGGACCAAAGGCATTGGTTAAAGGACTCAAAGACCTTTCCAAAATGTCCAAGAACATGTGAAAAGCTCAAAAATTGAGCAAGTTATGCCTTGTGGAAGTTGGGAAATTTGTGGGAATTTTGAAAAGTCAACATTGATGCAAATGATCCAAAAATGCTAATGGGCCCATTTTTTCTTCCAAGTTTCTTCATGCCAAGCCTATGCACGACCATTAGGCCCAAAGGGAAGTATTTTCTCATTTTTTAATTATTCATTTGAATTTATATTAATATTAATTCATTTAAATTATTTAAATACATGAAAAATATAAAGCTTGACCTAAAAAATCTTTTTATGCACATTCTAGACTCAAGATTTCGTGCACATCCCAATATGGCAAGATTTGGTTGATTTGAGCATGATTGAACAAAAATGCACATGGAAAAGATATGAAAAAATCTTGAAAAATCAATTTGCAAAAACCATTGAATGAAAGAGATTTGATTGATATTTTTAACCTAATAGCTTTGCTACATATTCAAGATGATAACCCTAATGCCAGGAGACTCTAAGCTGCGCCCAAAAAGCCATTGCAACATTGAAAAATTGCCATAAAAACTCAAATCTGAAAACGTTGTTAGAGGTGGTTTTAAGCCCTAATACTCATTCCAAAAGCTTGCTTGTGGACTCCTGATCATATTCCAATCAATATCAACCACAAAAGCTCCAGGAATTGGTACCTGTAACTCAAACTGTAAAGCAAAACTTTTGAAATCGCATATCATAATTCATACATCTTTTTGCATTTTTCTTTATGAATTCTTGTTCAGCATGAAGTTTCCAAGCTAACCATTGTGTTTGATTGTATTTTTGTTGACCATACGCGATGATGCCATGAATGAGATTTAGGGTTTGCAGGTTTCAAAATTAGGGATTCTTAATACAAGCAAAATTAGACCATCCCAGTACCACCATTGCAATCAGCTCATCAAGACGAAGAAAAAGCACTAGTCGCGATCAATTTATGATCACCATAGCGCTAGTCGCTATTTTCTTGAAGCCTGCCTAAAACCACGCTTCTAAAACCGTGGCAATAGAATCTTGTTTCAGAAAAAAAAAGAAACACGTGAAGAAGACGATCACGTGGAAGGCAATGGTTGGTGCATTTAAAAATTCGCGCGCTGGACCACAATTGCCTTGGTTTTGTTTTTTATTATTTATGTGATATAATATGACAACGTGCGCGTAGTGGCTCAGATGGTGAACGTTGTTTGCATTAACCTTCATGACCTGGGTTCAAGTCCCAGGTCTGTGCAATTTCCATGCTATTTTTCATTAACAACTCCTATGCAGCGCTTCTGTGGAGACGTACCATATGCCATCCTGATCCAAGCACACACGTGTCCCAGACGACCACCCCAAAGGCATAGATCCAAGGAGTACCATGTACCATAGTCAGACGCGTCACATGTTGCACAAAAAAGTCAATGGATTTCCAGCTATTGGGCCAGAATGCTAGGCCTATACCTCCTAAATTGGGGCCTGAACCCCCCCTGGTTTGCTTTTCTTTTCATATTTTATTTTTTTTAATTGTTAGGCTATTTATTTATTTTTATTTGTTTTAATTAATTAATTATTTTTACAAAATATGAAAAATATCATAAAATCAGAAAAAGGCAAAAAATATAATATTTATTTTATTTTAATTACTTTTGTAAATAAATGCATGTAAATAAACTTAGTTTTAATTAGGTTATAATTTTAATCCTTTTAATAACTAAAATCCAAAAATAGAATTAGGTTTAATTTTTTTATTCTTCTTAATTTCCCTTTTTACAATAATATTGCTTATCTTATTTATTCTCATAAATTAAATTTTTGCATGTAAATTAACTTAGATTTAAATTAGGTTAAAAACTTAATATTTTTACAATAAACTTAAAAAACATTAGAATTAGGGTTTGACATTTTATTTTAAT
This sequence comes from Vicia faba, assembly GCA_948472305.1. Taxonomy (NCBI): domain Eukaryota; kingdom Viridiplantae; phylum Streptophyta; class Magnoliopsida; order Fabales; family Fabaceae; genus Vicia; species Vicia faba. The sequence goes on from OX451741.1 coordinate 1,241,490,508, forward strand.
TTCAATCAATTCTTTTTTTTTTCTTTTAAATCTTAAAAAAACATAAAATACCAAAAACATTTTCATTTAATTTTAATTAATTCATTAACTTTAATTTTTTGCAAAAGGGTCCAACGCCCATGTTCGTAACTTATTTAATGTCGCGTATTTATTTTATATCGTTTAAATAATTATGTACGTGTCCCAAAGCCTTGTAACAATTTAACTTTTCGCACTTTTATTCGCACTTTTATTTTCCGTCAAATCGGGTCCGGTTTAATTTTGGCGATGTGGACCCGCGCCATTTGTAATAGTTGTAGATTTATTTTCCTCGCAAATATTAACTGTTAACAAAAAGCATGAAAGAATGAATGGTCCTAAATAAAATCAAGCGTAGATCACAATGACATGACAAAAGACAAATATCAATGAAAACGACACACGATTCGCACACACCACCCCTAGGGTACGCCTCACTGTTGCCTTGCCTCGAAAGGTGATCGTCGAGTAGAGGATGTCTTAGTAAGTCCTCATGATCCGGGAACCTGGCATGAGGGTAGCTTCTAAGGTGTCTTCCTATTGCTCCGGTGATCACCACGTCCCTAAAACTCGAATTGACCCGAACACCTCCAACGGTGGTGCTACCTACCTCTCAATGGTGGGATGGCACTACTTTTAAGGACATTTACACAGACGAATTCCTTAGGGTAGGTAGGTTCTCTAGGATACTTGCTCTAATTTCAAACAAATCAAAATCTTTCTACACCAACACATTTTCAAAAGCTTTCAAAACAAACTTTTCAAACACTCTGACGTACGAGTCGAACTGAAATTTTTCAAAGAAACTTTTTAAACCCACATTGAAAAGCAAACAAAACAATTTTGAAAACACATTGAGCAAGTACCTAAGAGCCCATGGATAACCATGGATAGAAAGGGTGCTAACACCTTCCCTTTCTATAACCTACCTCCCGAACCGAGAGCAATCTCTTTAAGGAATTTTTCTGTGCTTTTGTCCTTTCCATTTGGAGAAAATAAAAGACGGTGGCGACTCTTGCTTCCGCGACATTTCGCGAACCAGCGTTAAACAGTCAGTTCCAGATCCACCGATCACAAAATTCATTGCATTCATCATGGATATATAACACTTTTAAAACATCGGATGAACCATCGTCATAACATCTTTAATAAAATAATTCAACAACTACTCAGCAGAATTCTTCAATAACATCTCTAAATAAAACAACAACTTCGAAACATTTCATACTTAATAATAATCAATTCAAAACTCAACAACTGAAAATCAACAATAAAAAATCAACAAGCATTCATCCCCCCGAGTGTTACATATCAGAGCAGTGACACCGACTCGAACTATTGAAGGCATACAACCTTCACTCGCGATTACCTGCACGTTACCAACATAAGGGCAACATTCAAACAGAAGGGGTGAGATATCTAACAATATAATAAAGTGCATGATAATTAATATATTAAATTAGATCAATAATATCACCACTTCTCATCTCATAATCAACAATAATTACAACATATATACTCATTCATCAACGTCAAATACATTTCATTATTCAATCCTATAATGCGACTCAAAACTATGAAAATTCATGTGGTACCATTGGAGAAGAACTCCCATCTCAAAAATCTGCCAATTAATAGAGGCATCAACAAGGCATAGCCTTCATCTCAAAGTTTGCCAATCCAGGCCATCTCAACGAGCATAAGCTCCATCTCAAAAATGAAATATATGCGACTCATCATGAATTTAATATCAACACCCAAATCATCTCAAAACACATCTCAAAATATCTCAATTAACACCTCAAAATCGCAACATCTCAATCATCTCAAAACATCTCAAAACATCTCAATTAACAACATCTCATAACATCAAAATAATTTATTAAACATCATTTATTATCACAAAATCATCGAACACAACTTCATCAATAACATCTCACTAATACTCAACTGTATATTAATAGTACAACAATCCGTCCTGTTATTCTGCTAATTTATATCGTTACTGTCACTAATCCTACTGTCAAAATTCTAAACAGCAGTCTCTAACATCTCTTATTCATCATTCTGTTTAAAAATCAGCACAACAGTCATTGTTGTACCTCAAAATTTTCCCTCTTATTTTATCAAGATTTCCCCTCACAAGACTCCTTGAACTCCAGACAGGATTATGGTTTGCTCTGCTCAAGACATCTCCTTGCATTGATGACCTAAATTAGGGTTTGAGTTTGCACAGGGATTTTTGGACTTTCAATGCTCAAAATGACTTTCATACTTCATGTTGGACTTACAAGATTTCCTCTACCAAGTTTCAAGCCTTGAATCAAATTTTTGCCCAGTCAATTGGACAGTTGACCTAAAAATCAGTTGTATTGGGGAAAAGTCAAATGTGGCCAATTTATAGTCAAACCTCATAATTTTTTATCCATATCAACATTATAGACTCATATGAACCATTTGATCAAGTTTGTACCACAACTCCTCAAGAAACTTGATCAGATCATCAAAAGGGCAAAATGGTCATTTTTAGGGTTTTGACTGTATAAAGGCAATTTCTGATTTTTCACCTAACCAATGGAAAATTGGGTTCAAGCATGGATTCAAGTACTCAATGGAATCATCTTGACCTATTCACAAGGTTCAAAAGATCTCAAATGCATTGGATTGACAGATGAATTTTTCAGTCAACTGATCAAAATTTGACTGTACACTGAAAAGTCAAACTTTGACTTTTTGGTCAAAATCAAGTGCCAAAGGTCATTTTTCATCAATATGAGTCAAAACATGAAACTTGTTCGTCAAGAAACCTAATTTTGCAAATTAGGGCTTAAAATTGAAAAATTTCATAACTTAGAATTTTTCTAAGTTATGAAATTTTCTTATTTTTTCCCAACTTTGCCCAATATTTTCACCATGATGCAATTGGATTCAAACAAAACTTCCAACATGAAAGTTGTATTCCTCCACAAATTATACAACTTTGATTCACAAAGTTTTCCAAAAAGAAGCTTTTATCTCAAGTTATGATTTTTGGAACAAGGGTCCATAATACTTTTAACTTAGTGAAATTTTGCCCTAGTTTAGGCAGGATTTTGATCTATCTTCATGACCATTTTTCACATAGTTCCACTTGGAATCTCAAAATGCATTTCAAATATGGATTGTAGAGCATATTACAAGCTTTCCAAAATGTCCAAGAACTCTCCAAAATCATTTGTGGTTAGGGAGATCAACATGATTGGAGAGATCAAGCCTACAACATCCAATGGACACCGTTTCATCCAGGTGGCCATTGATTACTTTACCAAGTGGGTCTAAGCAGCTTCCTTTGCCTCCGTACAAAGAATGTGGTTGCTCGCTTCATCAAGCAGAACCTCATATGCCGGTATGGTATCCCCGACAAGATCATCACTGACAACGGTACAAATTTGAACAATACTATGATCAGCGCTCTATGCGAGCAGTTCAAGATTCAACATCACAATTCATCTCCCTATCAGCCTAAGATGAACGGTGTTGTCGAAGCCGCGAACAAAAATATCAAGAAGATCATTCAAAAGATGATAATCACCTACAAGGACTGGCACAAGATGTTACCATTTGCTCTGCACGGGTACCGTACCACGACACACACTTCAACTGGGGAAACACCCTTTTCTTTGATATACGACATGGAGGCTGTTTTACCTATCGAGGTTCAGATTCCCTCCTTGAGAATCATGAAAGATTCTGGTTTGAGTGAAGACGATTGGATTCAAACCCGGCTTGATCAACTTAACTTGATTGACGAAAAGCGACTTACTGTTGTTTTCCATGGTCAGGCGTATCAAAAACGTATGATCAAGGCCTTCAACAAGAAAGTCAAGAGACAAGTATATCAAGTCGGGGACCTTGTAATCAAGCGGATCATCTTGCCGCAAAGTGATCCCAGGGGCAAATGGACTCCTACTTACGAAGGACCATTTGTGATCAAAAACATCTTTTCTAGTGGGGCAATGATCCTGACCACCATGGACGGTGATAACCCGCCGCACCCTGCGAATGCAGACATAGTCAAAAGATACTACGCGTAAACGACCCGACAAGTTGAAAACCCGAAAGGGCGAATTGGGCAAAAATGGGTTTCCCGGTGAATCGAAAACCCGAAAGGAAGGTTCAGGAAAAAATTAGGGATAAATAAAAAAATCAGTACACCCGGCAAGTTAAAAACCCGAAAGGGCGACTTGGGCAAAAAAGGGTTTCCCGGTGGATCGAAAACCCGAAAGGGCGATCCAGGCAAAAGTTAGGGAATTAAAGCGTATGACTATGTCTCGTCGGATCACTTTAAGGACAATCTCTTCACAGATAAGCTCCAAGCTTCTGATCAATCCAATCATCTACAGACGAAGCAACAGATGGACAAGATACTCAGAGTTACGAAGGCTATAGCAGAATGGGAACCCCATAGAATTGTTACACATAGCCATCTTTCTTTAATTTTTTCTCAATTTTATGACAACATTCTCTTACTAGGATGTTTGTCTCCTTTGTACAAAATACTTACACAAAGTTAATACAAAGATACTTCAAAGTGAAGAAATTTGTTTGCCTTTTCTTTCTTTTTACGCTTATGTTTTATTTGAAAACGTCCAATGATTTATTAAATGAGCATATGCATTTGAATATAATCACTGCTTACAAATAAAACAAAATGAGAAAGAATAATTACTGACAGATTGAAAGTATGAGAAAACATATTTAGGCTATTCCAGGAGAAATCCTCAACCGAGCTATAGCCTTGAAATACATATCCCCAACGGAGTTAAGTTTCAAAATCCCCACCAGAACTGAGTTTCCAAACTCCCAATCCCCAGCGGAGCCAAAAAACATTGAACTGCAAACCCTCAGTGGAGATAAAACTTTCTTTCTCAACGGAGTCCAAAACTTCAACCCTTAAACCCCGGTGGAAGACCATCCGGTTTCCTCCAATTCCCCAGAGATTTGTCTTAAAATCAGAAGATTCCCCTACAAGTTATCTTAGAAACCAGACAACAGCTTCAGATAATGCCTCAATAGATTGGTATATAACCCAAGCTCTTGAGAGCTCTTCAACAAAATAAACATTCTCCCCACAGAGTTATTTCCCAGCAGATCGAAGATTCTTATTCTCATTTCTCCAGTGGAAGCCTCCAAGGTTTCAATTCCCCAGTAGAGATCGTCAGAGTTTTCTTTATTCCCCAGGAAAGTCTTGAAGGATTCTCACATCCCCACAAGTTGCCCAGGATTTTCTATCTTCAATAGTGGTCCAAGGATTTCTCATTCTCAGCAATCAAAGATCTTGAATCTCCAACAGCAGTCAAGGATTTATTTTCCCCAGCAGCAGTCAAGGATTTTATTATCTCCAGCTATCAAGGATTTATTTTCCTCAGCAAGACAGCTAATCAGCTTACATGCACATCTATTACATTCATATATCATAAACATTGATAGAACATATTTTATTGCATCATACATGTCACGCAACATAACTTTGTGTTTCAGCTAACATTTTACCCTTTTCAGGATGAGATTAAAAGCTATCTTTCACAAATGTTCAAGGATTTCAGATATAATACTGATACACCCCAGACACAGAGGTCATTCTACTACTCATTCAGAATTTTAAGTCAATATACAATATAGATACACCCCAGACACAGCGGTCATTCTACTACTCATTCAAACTTCAGCAATCAGATACAGATTAGATACCCTCCAGACACGGAAGCCATTCTATTTCTCATTCAGATTCAACTATCAACTTCAAGTTCAGATACACTCCAAACACGAAAGTCATTCTGTCACTTATTCAGATCTCAGTTACACTACAGATACACTCCAGACACGGAATTCATTCTGCTACTCATATATATCTCAACTCAGATACAGTCCAGATACGCTCCAGACACGGTTTCCATTCTGTCACTCATTCAGAATTTATCCCCAGCCCAGAGATGCTCCATACACAGATATTTCTCTGTCCCCCATTCAGAATTCAGATACAATACAGATACACTCCAGACACGGAATTCATTCTAATATTCATTCGAGAATCAAATACAGTTACAGCTTGGATACGCTCCAGGCACAGACGACATTCCTTTGCTCATACGAATCCAATCTCCAGATACAACTCAGATACGTCCCAGATACGGATACCATTCTGGTGTTCATTCTCCTAATTTTCAACAAACAGTCTTGGATAGCATCTCTAAGCCCATCTCCAGCAAGATTCTACCATCTCCAAATGGCATCTTTAAGCCCATTCCCTCAGCTACATTTTGACGAGTGCAAATTTACGGGCACTCTAGTGTCCAATCCTCTTTTACCTTCGAGTCACGAAAGGAAAACTCGCCAATCTAACTCTTCAGGTTCAAGAAGATTGAACAGGGGCAGATGTTGTGCCCTAAAATTTTCCCTCTCATTTTATCAAGATTTCCCCTCACAAGACTCCTTGAACTCCAGACAGGATTAGGGTTTGCTCTGCTCAAGACATCTCCTTGCACTGATGACCTAAATTAGGGTTTGAGTTTGCACAGGGATTTTTGGACTTTCAATGCTCAAATTGACTTTCATAATTCATGTTGTACTTACAAGATTTCCTCTACCAAGTTTCAACTCTTGAATCAAATTTTTTCCCAGTCAATTGGGCAGTTGACCTAAAAATCAGCTGTATTGAGGAAAAAGTCAACTGTAGCCAATTTATAGTCAAACCTCATAATTTTTGATCCACATCAACATTATAGACTCATATGAACCATTTGATCAAGTTTGGACCACAACTCCTCAAGAAACTTGATCAGATCATCAAAAGGGCAAAATGGTCATTTTTAGGGTTTTGACTATATAATGGCAATTTCTGATTTTTCACCTAACCAATGGCAAATTGGGTTCAAGCATGGATTAAAGGACTCAATGACATCATCTTGACCTATTCACAAGGTTCAAAAGATCTCAAATGCATTGGATTGACAGATGAATTTTTCAGTCAACTGATCAAAATTTGACTATACACTGAAAAGTCAAACTTTGACTTTTTGGTCAAAATCAAGTGGCAAAGGTCATTTTTCATCAAGATGAGTCAAAACATGAAACTTGCTCATCAAGAAACCAAATTTTGCAAATTAGGGTTTAAAATTGAAAAATTTCTTAACTTAGAATTTTTCTAAGTTATGAAATTTTATTATTTTTCCCTACTTTGCCCGACATTTTCACCATGATGCAATTGGATTAAAACAAAACTTACAAAATGAAAGTTGTAGTCCTCCACAAAGTCTACAACTTTTGTTCACAAAGTTTTCCCAAAAGAAGCGTGGATCTCAAGTTATGATTTTTGGAACAAGGGTCCATGAAACTTTTAACTTAGTGAAATTTTGCCCTAGTTTAGGCAGGATTTTGACCTATCTTCATGACCATTTTTCACATAGTTCCACTTGGAATCTCAAAATGAATTTCAAATATGGATTATAGATAATATTACAAGCTTTCCAAAATTTCCAAGAACTCTCCAAAATCATTTGTGGTTAGGGAGAATCGAAGGTTTGAATTTGGCAAAAACTCACTTTGATCCATGGCATGTTTCATGTTGACACAAGTTGCAAAATATGTCCAAACTTGCTTTGTACTTGATTACAGGTCTCTAAACCCTTCCAAACTCAAAAATAAAATGCAAATACAATGGACATTGGTCTTATTCTGATCAATGGAGCTTGGCACAATGAATAAATCCATTTATGGCATAAAGGTTGCAATACCATTTCCATAAAGCATACTTTTTGAAATTTTGTATTTCTTGAGCCATGGACCTGGTCTCTTGATGCAAAAAAAGTCCACAAACTTCAGAAAAAGCTCACCAACCCTATGCAGACCTTGAGCTAGCTGGTACAACCTTGGCCTTTGTCACTTCCTACCTTTTCTTCAAAAAACAAGTCATTGTGCCAAAAGTTCATAACTCTTGGATCTGATAAGAGCAAGTCTTGGAAACATTCCAAACAAGTTTTACACTTTGCCTTGAGCCAGAAACACGAGTTATTGAACCCTCAAACCTTCCAAAACACAAAATCACATTCTTCTTGCAAAATAGGGCACTCCCTGCAGTTTCACTTCCATCACACAAACCACTTGTGCGTTTTGCCCCAAACCTGTTCAAACATATTCCATATAACCTATCCAAGCTATTCCAACCATTGGACAGTGATTGTAACTCCATTTGCAAGCTTCACCATTTCTGTTTTCAGCTTGTGCAGGTTGAGTTCTACAATCTTGTTCAAGCACATCCAAAGCAAACTAAGCATTGGGGAAGGTCAGAGGAAGTTCAGGCAAGCTCCCAAGCACCTCAGGTCTCACTAAAAAGCTCCACATTGCCATACACGAGTTCATCTGAAACAGGTATTTGTCACCTCTCTATCTCTCTATTTAGGAATCATTAGGCTTAGGTTTGTGAATAAAAAATGTAGTACTCATAGCCCTGAAGCTGTACAAATGCTTAGATTTTATTTAACTTAATCGTGTTAAGAGAATTTGATTCATGAACATCATGAAAAAGTTAGGTTAAAAATTAGGACAAGAGAAATTCTCTCTGGTCTTTGATAGTTAGATTAATTTTCTTATATGGTTGGAATCGTCTTGAAAAATGCTATGACTTTGGTGTTATGAGTTTTTTCTTTAGAGCACGTATGCAGGATGTCCAGGATTGTACAGGAAACGCGTGTGTTGTTTGAACAAGAGGTTGAAGATGAAGATCAGTGGGCTGGGCTTTGGCTTGGCTCACTTTTTGCACCCCGTGCCTTATTGACTGCACCCCCTGGCCCATTTCTTTATATTCATTTATAATTTTATTCTATTTTTTCTAAACATAAAAACTTACCAAAAATATTTTTATAAATTTTCACATTTATTTTTATATTTTATTTTATTTTTCTAACATGAAAATAATTATTAATTAGTATATACTTTTATTTTCTTTAATAAAAACTTGAAAAAATACATAAAAAATATTATATTTTTATTATCATTATTTACATATTTAAATAATATTTTTCTAATATATTTTAATTTTTTGACCATTTGTACATATTTCATTATTTTTATTTTATTGTATATAAACAATATAATTAATAAATATACTTTTCTTAAAGAAAATTAGGGTTTTTTACCCTTGACAAAAATGATCTTTTATTTCTATTTTTTTTTAATACATTAAATATTATATTTTCACATACATAAAAATAACCGAAAACATTTTTTACATATTTATAATATTTTGCACACTTATATTTAAATTGCTTATTTAATTATTGCTTATTTATTATTTGATGCAAAGAGTTCAAGTTGGATGTAATAGTAAATATTAGGGTTTTAATTTCTTGCAAAATAATCCCCTATTCAAAAATTGTATCCCCCTCCCCATATCAATGTTGTAATAGTCGTAGATTTATTTTACGCATTTATAGCTTTCAAGTATGCCATGTTAGAGATTAGGGTTTGTATGCAAATAACCAAAATCAAACAAATAGCTTGACTAATACAAAGACATAAATACATGAAAACGACAACACAATGCACACATGCACCCCTAGGGTTTCATCCATTGGTTGCCTTTAAAATGGCCATGGTATGCATGTTGAGTATCTTGGCAAAACAAAAACAAAACAAAAGATCATAGTCCCTCGATGACGCTATCTTGGTTGCCTATACAAAATGATCTAGTCCCTCAAAAAATTGCTAAAGATACTTGGCAATATTGCTATCATGGTCAATACGATGACCCGCGCCTGTCCCGTTTAACATCCAAATACAAGGTTGTTTACCAAATGCAATGGTAAAACAACACAGTCAAAAGGGTTAAAAATGTGTAGGAAAGATCTTTGAGTAGATAGGGTAGACAACTCTTAGTTACTTGGTCAAAGTTTGCAAAAACATCCTTGCTATTTTCAAACACACATCACAACACAATTTCAAAACATTTCCCAAAACAAACTTTCAAACTTTCAAACTTTCAAACTTTCAAACATTCAAACTTTCAAACATTGAAACATATTTTCAAAAGACAATACACCTTTGTATACATTCAAACAAGAATCATTACAAAGGTTGCCACAACGATGACCTCTTTTCAAAAACATTTTCAAAACCACACACAAAGCACCATTTCAAACAATTGAAAAGCAAAAGCAAGTGATCTAAACAAGTAACTAAGAGCCCATGGATAACCATGGATGAAAAGGGTGCTTGCACCTTCCCTTTTCATAATCTACCCCCCGAACCCAAGAAAACATCTCAAAGGTCTTTCCTGTGCTTTTTGACCTTTCCTTTGGATAAAATAAAAAGTCGGTGGCGACTCTTGCTAAACCGAAACATTTGCAAACACAAACGCAAAAACCTCAAGTCAGTTCTCCCACCGCATCACAGAACTGGCGACTCTGCTGGGGAAAAATCTAAAAGTGGGGTTACCTTAGGGTTTAGATCACCTTTACATGCTTATCTTGTTTGATTTGATTGCTTTACATTTGGTTCTATTGTTTGGGTTTGAAATCCTCTACCCGGATTTGGGAAACATTCATAGGTAAATAGCAATACATTGTGGAAACTGTGCGAGGTATACCGACATGGTTGAAGCAATAGCAATATTAGTGCGACATATTTGTGGGTACCGGTAGCCTTTGAGTCAATCAAAGAGAATACGGGGCCGCTGAGTGATGTCATGAAGCACTAATGAACTTTTAGAACCTTTACTTGACCATCTTGGCCTTTTTAGGGGTAGTGAGATGAACGACTTTGGTGCAGTCCGAAGTTGGTAGATACTCGATACTACACTCATGAGGGTTATTTTCTTGGAATATTTCGGTCGCCAGTTAAGTGGATAAACTGAAACAATGAACACAAAAAATAATCTAGTGATATTGAGCTCCTTAGAACCCGGTTACTATTTATAGGACAGGTTGAGCCAACTAACTTCAAGAGGGTACTTACCTATGAAACCCCATGCAAGCCTGAAACTAGGATCTTGTGTGACTTGCTTGTACATATACTTGTGCATACATCATGAACATCATAAAGCATCATATGCATCCACTAACCATTTCAAGGGTTTGGATCTTCATCTTTGTTCTTGTTTTGTAGGTCATGGAATCACTCCGCAGAAAAACAATCCAGGTCAACCTTATGAGAATCCCTCCTCAACTCAAGTAGCTTACTTCCAAGATTCCAGAGAATTATCCCTTCAGTGAAAGACATGGTAGACTTCTCAACTTGGTCAACTCCAACATTGAAGAAGACATGGTGAAAGTTCTCTTCCAATTCTTTGACCCCCTACACCATTGCTTCACATTTCCTGATTACCAACTAGTGCCTACTTTGGAGAAATTTTCTCAACTCCTGAGGATTCCTATTCTCCATAAACTACCCTACAACGGTACGGAAAGAGAATCAAATCCTGAAGATGTTGCTCAAGCCCTACACTTGACACTATCTGATATCAAAGGTCATTGGGAAACTAGAAGTGGTGTCAAGGGTTTCTTGGCAAAGTTTCTATTTGAGAAGGCACAAGACTGCTAGAATTCTCTAGATCTGCAAGTTTTTAAGGAGATTGTAGCACTCCTCATCTATGGGTTGGTCTTATTCCCAAACCCTGATCAGATTATAGATGTGAATGCTGTCAAGATTTTCATATCTCGGAATCCTGTGCCTATATTACTCAGGGATATCCTCCACTCATTTCACACACGGACAATGAGGAAAAGCGGTGTTCTCATGTGCTGTACTCCTCTTTTAGCAAGGTGGTTTATTTCTCACCTTCCCCAATCAGTCTTAAAGAATGAGCAAGGTTTGAGATGGTCACAACAATTGATGACTTTTACACATTCTGATGTTCATTGGTGTTCTCGGTCCAGAGAAAATGCCATCATCATTGATCGTTGTGGGGAATTCCCTAATTTCCCACTACTTGGCATTAGGGGAGGCATTACCTACAACCCCTGCTTGGCTCTGAGACAATTTGGGTATGCCCGAAGGGATGGCCCTCATGACATGCTGATTCCAGACTTGGTTTTTGACTTTGACAACGACGCTCAAGGACTTCGACAAAGGTTTATCCGAGCTTGGAGGATGCCCAACAAAGTGGACAGTAAGACACTGGGACACAAGAATTCCATTCCCCTTGAGCCTTACCTCAAGTGGGTACGAACCCGCGCCCATAGTCTTATGATGCCATACCCCTACATTCTACCTATGATCAAAGAGCCTGTTATGGAAGGAGAGGTTCCATACACCCTCCTATGTCCTGACATGCCAACATCATTGGAAGATTTGCAAAAGAGTTGGATACAGCTCAAGGAAGAACGGAATACTTTTGAAGCCAGCTTCTACGCCAGTGAGAAGAAGGTTTTGGAACTTACTCGTCGAATCCACGAAGAGCAGACTCTCAACACTTACATTGCACCAAAGAGGATGTGCAACGTCTTTTTACATTAGAATTTTGTATTATTTTTGCCCATGGGGCACTTATGTACTAACAATTCTTCTTATTAATATGACGTGTGTTCTTTTTGTTTGCAAAAAATTTTAATATCTGAATCCTTGAATGCATTACATGAATACATATCATTCATCATATGCATAAGCAGGTATTCACACCAGGTTTCCTTATCTCTCTGCTGTTTATTTCAGCAAGATGGATATAGAGTAGACGGTCAAAGATCTACAAGCGCAGAATTCACAGTTCCAACAACTCCTCATGACCTTGGCAAAGGGTCAGGAGGATCTTAAAGCACTGTTAGATAAAGAAAAGGAGAAAAAGAAAAAGAAAAGAGTTGGTGTGGCCACTATGGGAAGAAGATTTGAGAACCAAGCTAGAAGAGTCCTGGATTTCCCCTCGACATCCGATGAAGGGGTTGGCAAAGGAAAAGGAGTTGCAGTGCCCTCCGAGTCTGAGGCTGAAGAAGAAGAAGAAGAGGATGAAGATTACTCTGAGCAGCAGTACCCTCCTGCGGATGATAAGTATAAGAATCTAGAAGATCGGCTGGCAGCCATGGAGGTACAAAGAGTACTTAGGATGGATTTCGAAGAACTAGGGTTGGTTGCTGGGATTGTGATTCCCCCTAAATTCAAGGTGCCTACATTTTATAAATACAATGGTTTGTCTTGTCCGAAAATGCATTCGCGGTCTTACGTCAAAAAGATCCAACCTCACTCTTCTGATAAGGATCTGTGGGTCCACTTTTTTCAAGATAGTTTGTCGGGTACGCAATTGGATTGGTTCTATCAACTTGAGAGATTTGATGTACATAACTGAGAAGGATTTGGCTGCTGCCTTCTACAGACAATATCAATATAATGCAGATTTAGCGCCTACTCGTACTCAATTACAGAGTATGGGTATGGTCTCTAATGAGGGCTTTAAGGAGTATGCCCAGAAGTGGCGGGACTTGGCTGGAAGGGTGCAGCCACCATTGTCCAAGAGAGAGCTTATGGATATGTTTTTGGGGACCCTGTCAGGTCCATTCTTTAATCACTTGATCGGGAGCTCATCTGCAGGGTTCACCGAACTAATTCTGACTGGTAAAAGAGTCAAAGCTGGCATTAAGAGCGGTAAAATTCAGAAGGATGCATCTGCTTCCGCTGCTATCAAGAAGATCTTTCCAGCTAAGAAAGAAGTTTCTGCTGTTTACACCCAGAGAAATCAAGGAAGAATAGAGCGCCGAACAGCGGTGGGGGCTGTGATGATTCAGAATTCCGCAGCCGATCAACCTCGAAGCAGTCAACCCAGAGCTAACCAAGCCAGGGTGGAAAGGCCTGCATGGCAATTCACCCGGATCAATATGACACATGCTCAGGTTCTCCCTCATCTGTTAAAGTTAAACCTTATAAACTTGAAAGAGGCGCCAAAGAACCCAAATACCCCTTCTCCCTATTACCACTCAAATGCAAAGTGTGCCTACCATTCAGACAGTGTGGGGCACGACACCAACAACTGTTGGGCCCTCAAAAACAAAATCCAGGATTTAATAGATGCCAAAGAGGTGGAGTTTGACGCACCTGAAAAACCTAATGTGATATCCGCTCTGATGCTAAAACATGGTCACAATGTCCATGCTATTGTAGAAGATCTTTATGTTACTGTTGTTGATGACTTAATGACTCCATTGCCAATGATCAAGATGAATCTGTTGAAAGCCGGGATTTTCCCGGGCTGTGAAAAAGATTGTTACCTTTGTTCAACCTTGCAATCCGACTGTCTGTTATTGAAGTCAGGCATCCAATGCCTGATGGATAATCAAGAAATCCTCTTCAAGAAAACTCTTGTTACTCCTGTTACTCCTGTTACTCCAATCAACGATGTTGCTATAATCACCATTTCCGACAATCTTTCCAAGGTCTCTAAAAGACCTGTTAAGATTACACCCGATCCAAAGTTTTTACCTCTGAAGATAATAATTCCGGGGCCTATCCCATACAAGTCCAACAAGACAATACCGTGGAATTATGGAGGAGAGATCTTCTACCACGGTGTTAAGCAGATCGAATCAGTTGAAGAGAATTCCGTTGAAGAAACTCCTGACGTAGGAAATATTGCGGGGATAAGTAAGATCACCCACAACGGAAGAATCTTCTCTCCAGAGATTTATCCTCCAAGGGAAGTCTTCGGACCCTCAAGTGCTCCTAAGGTTACCCCGGTGCCCGTCAACGCATCTGTACGAACTCCAGTAATTGAAGAAATCATAACTCCCGAAGTTGTACCTTCTGCTGTTATTGCTGATAAAGGTAAGGGGATCCAAGAAGCGCCCATCAGGACGAGGGCTCAGCCTTTGGTTATCCCCGAGACTACTCAGAAGGAGATGGAAAAGATTTTAAAAATAATTAACAAAAGCGACTATGATGTCGTAGAACAACTGGGGAAAACCCCTTCAAAAATCTATATGCTGGCCCTATTGCTTTGCTCCAAAGCTCATGCCAAAGCCTTGATCAAATTCCTGAAGATGACCCATGTGCCTCAAGAAACCTCAGCGGACCAATTCCAGGAGTGTGTAGCCAGCCTAACCGCCGACAATGGTCTTGGCTTCTCCGATGCCGATCTAACATCTAAGGGGAGAAAGCATAATGACGCGCTGCATGTATCGGTGGAATGCAGGGGGACCACACTTGCTAACGTCTTGGTTGATACCGGGTCATCTTTAAATTTCTTGCCTAAAAAAGCATTGGACAGATTGGACTGTGAAGGATTGACCTTAAAGCCCAGAAATATCATTGTAAGAGCCATTGATGTTTCTAAGCGGATGGTCCACGGGAAGGTGGACATCCCAATTAAAGTGGGTACTGAAACTTTCCACTCCACATTTTATGTCATGGATATCCGTCCCTCCTACTCTTGCTTGTTAGGAAGACCATGTGTGATCGGTGGAAATAGAACTGACTGTTTTGAAATGCTGGTTCGCGAAATGTCGCGGTAAGCAAGAGTCGCCGCCGTCTTTTATTTTCTCCAACAAGGAAAGGACAAAAGCACAGCAAAATTCCTTTTCGAGATGTTTCTCGGGTTCGGGAGGTAGATTATAGAAAGGGAAGGTGTTAGCACCCTTTCTATCCGTGGTTATCCACGGGCTCTTAGGTACTTGCTCACTATGTTTTCAAAATGTTTTGCTTTTCTTGTGTTTGTGGGTTTTGAAAAAGTTTGTTTGAAAACTTCGATTTGACTCTTGTATCAGTCCTCAAGAGTGTATGAAGTGTTTGTTTGTAAACTTTTGTCAGAAAAGTGTAAGTGCGAAAAGTTGTTTTTGTTTTGAAAGAGCAAGTACCTTAGAACCTCTACCTACTCAAAAGAAATTAAGTTGTGTAAATGTCCTTTAGACAGTACTATCCCACTATTAAGAAGTAGGTAGCACCGTCGTTGGAGTTATTCGGGTCAATTCGATTATAGGGACATGTGGTCACCAAAGCAATAGTAGGACGCCTTAGCGGTAACCCTAATGTCCTAGATCCTTTTTATTCGAGGCAACCGTTTCGAGGCAACTGGATCTTTAGACAGGAGGGCGACCTCTAAAACACCCTATACTCAATGACCACGTCGAGGCAACCAAGTGAGGCGTACCCTAAGAGTGGCATGTGCGAGTGTGTCAGGATTCAGTTAAGTTATCTTTGAACATGTTATGGTGAGCTACGGGTTGATTTTAATTTCAGAGAAGTCTTCTCATGCATAGTTAACATACATCTAACAGTTAATAGTTTGCGGAAAGTAAATTGCGGAAAGTAAATCTACGCTATTACAAGGCGTCGGGTATTTACATCGCCAAAAAACAAACCCTTTGAAAAAGTAAATTGCGGAAAGTAAAAGAAAGCAATAAAAGGTCCTAATTACGCTATTACATTCCCGGAGCAATTACATAAATATGATCAAAAATAATATGCGCGAAAAGAAATTAAATCGGAGAAGTCCTTAGGGTTTTGACCCTTTGTGAGAAAAGAAAGAAGTTTGTTATCATTTTTGCAATTAATTAAATTAAACCTAAAACTAATTAATTAATTAAAAAGAAATGTTTTTTTTTTATTGAGTTTTTTAATGTCTTGAGGAAAATAAAATAAAAAAGTCAAAAGTTAGTAAAAAACCCTAATTCTAATTTATTTTACTTATTGCAAAAATATTAAAGTTAACCTAATTAAAACAACTAAATTAATTTGTTAGTATTTATTTACAAAAATAAAGTGAAATTAATAAATAATAATAATAATAATAAAAATATTACATTTTTAGTTTTCTGATTTTTATCATGAAAATAATTAATTATGTTAATTAAATAGTAATAATAATAATTATAATAAATAATTAATGAAAGAAATAAAAAATGTAAAGAAAGAAAGAAAAAGAACCCAGGGGGGTGTTGGCCCATTTAGGAGGTATTTTAGAAATTTATGGCCCATTAATCTCTAAGCCCTTTTGACTTTCTGGATTGTCCATGCGCATGGTTGACTGGGAGTATGGTGATCCTTCATCTTTGGCCACAGGATTTGAGCTCAGAGACACATGGCGCTTGGATGTTAGAGGTGCATAATGGACTCCTTTTGGAAAGCTGCATATGAATATGTAAAGAAAAATAATAGAAACGTTTTGGGGGACCTGGGATTCGAACCCAGGTCCCAATGATTCCAATCCAATGCCTTAACCACTCCAACTGCACGCTTTAGTCATTAATAAAATAA
Source organism: Vicia faba (assembly GCA_948472305.1). Lineage (NCBI taxonomy): Eukaryota > Viridiplantae > Streptophyta > Magnoliopsida > Fabales > Fabaceae > Vicia > Vicia faba. Next base: position 1,241,507,731 of record OX451741.1, read on the forward strand.
AAGGCAATTAATATATTGAGAAACCAAAAAATATGATGTACAAAAGAAAAAGCGCGCGTTTCTTTTCAAATGATCCAATGACATGATAACACATCATCATCTTCCTCGTTTGTACCTGCAAAAGGAATGATAGGTAGCGGGGGTTTTTAACCCCCACAAACTGCAGCTGCGAAAAATAGCGATTAGCTCTACAGGCTACATAAATATTTCGCGATGGTTGCTTTGGATTCGTCTGGTTCTCACGATTTTAACCATATTCCTTAGGGGTCCTAATTTTTCCTGGATTGCAAAGCCCTAACTTGAAAGCTTATGAACCCTAAAATTCATCAATGGCATTATGTGATTTATGGCGTCATAATTCAATTGAGCTATACCATTAGCTTTGTACAGTCCCTAGCAACACAAATCAAACACAAAATCATGTTAATGATGCATGAATTAAGCTGTACGATTCTCAAAATAAAACACAAATCGTGACTTTGTTCTTGATGATTCTTTGAGCTTCAATGCTTGGTTTTGATTGCAAAACGTCCCTGAGAGCTCCTGCAATAGATTAGAATCAACAAAAGTCTTTAAATCGCCCTGGAATATAGAAATCAGTTTTGCAATTTTCTTGAATTTTTTTAATATGGTTATGACTTTGTCTGCAGCTTTTTCACGTATGCATGATCAGGGTTTGCTTGTGTATATATAGAGGAATGAAATTAGGTCACAATCTTGAGCCAAAATCCTTTGAATTGATGATTGAATATTTGATTGGAAATCACATCTTTTTGCATTTTCATGATTGGAAAAAGTTGCCAAATTTGGAGATTCTTGCATATTTGATTTGTACACGAAATTTCCAACATATCTTGACCACATTTGCTTCACAAAAAGATTGAAAAATCAAATCTTTGTATTTTCCTACAATTTAAATTAATTAAATGAATTAATATTGATTAAAAATCCAATTAATTAATAAAAAATAAGAAAATAAATTCAATTAAGCTTGATGGGTCGTGCATAGGCCATGAATGAAGTTTCAAGAAGAACTTTGAGGCCCATTAGCAAAAATGAGGTGTTTTGAACAAAGTTGACTTTTGCAAATTCATGAAAATTTCCCAACTTCTCCAATGCACAACTTGCTCAATTTTGATCATATGAACATGTTCTTGGACATTTTGGAAAGGTCTTGAAGTCCTATAACAAATGCCTTTGGTCCCATGTCATTTGGATTTACCAATCTCAAGTTATGGCCTTTGACTTAAAGTGCATTTTTGTTGACTTTTGAATTTAACCTATAATGTAGAAATTGATAACTTTTTGTGAGAGCATTTCTTGGACTTGGAATGTGAATATGGATTGTAGGAAATGTCATCCCCTTCAAAATGAGCATTGGATGGGATTTTTCTGATGAACCATGAAAAAGTTATGCCCTGGTCAAGATACAGTTGACTTTTCTACTGTCCAAAAATAGTAACTTTTTGCATCTTGATGATTTTTGAGCTATCCTTGTGGAATCATGATCAATACTTGATCAAATGATGATTGTGGACTCAAAATAAGATGTTGACCAAAAATTCTGACTTTTGACTGCAAAATGACCATTTTTCCCCTGTAGTTGATTGTGGATCAAATGGAACTTTTAACTGTGCAAATTGACACTATGAGTCTTGAAACTTGGCATGTGGATGCTTGAGGATGTATATAGGCCATTGAGACTTGATTGAACCATTGAAAACCCCAATTTCTTTGAGAGAACCAAAACCCTAATTTCAGTTGGCTTAGGAGGTGGTTTGAACTGTACAACTCTTGAGAAATCTTGAGTAATTTGAAGACCATTCTTGACAAACCCTGAAGAATGTGGGAGGGAAAATTTTGGGGTACAACAGTTGCCCCTGTTCAATCTTCTTAGACCTGAGGAGGTAGATTGGCTTGCGTGCCTTTCGTGATCCAAAGGTGGAAGATGATTGAACACTAAAGTGCCCAGAAATTTGCACTTGCATGGTGTAGTATCTGCATTGTGATATCAGGAATGGGATTACAGATGCCATTTGGAGAGATGATGGATAGGAGGATGGGCTTATAGATTCCATCTGGAGATGTGACAGAATCTTGTCGGGGGATGGGCTTATAGATGCCATCTGGAGATTATTTGTTGAATTGTAACTTGGTAGGTTGGAAGAAGGAACCTGTATAGGGTTGCCTGATGATGAGTCCGTGTAAAACTGCATCTTAGAAGAGAAGGAACCGATGTAGGATTACTTTATGATGGTCAAGTAGATAGTTGTCCTGTCTGGTTTCAGGTATTAATCTACAATCCATCGTCCACAGATATTTCCTGACTAGTTACAGGTATTAATCCGGAACTTGAAAAAGGTGGGTCAAGGAGATAGTTGTCCTGGCTGGTTACAGGTATTAATCTCTGACTTGAGAAAGAAAGATGGTTTTCCTGTCTAGTTTCAGGTATTAATCTTCAGTCTCTTCATGTAGATAGCTGTCCTGGCTAGATACAGGTATAGATCTACAATCAATTCATATAGGTGGTTTTCCTGTCTGGTTTCAGGTGTTAACCTATAATCGGTTGTCCACAGATATTTCCTGGCTAGTTACAGGTGTTGATCTGGAACTTAAGAAAGGTGGGTCAAGGAGATAGTTGTCCTGGATGGTTTCAGGTATTAATCTCTGACCTGAGAAAGAAAGATGGTTTTCCTGGCTTGCTACAAGTATTAATCTTCAATCTCTTCAATGTAGATAACTTTCCTGTCTGGTTTCAGGTATAGATCTACAATCAGTCGTCCACAGATATTTCCTGGCTAGTTACAGGTGTTGATATGGAATTTGAAATGTTGGTCGAGATAGCTTTCCTGGATGGATACAGGTATTAATCTCTGACTTGAGAAAGAAAGATGGTTTCCTGGCCTGTTAAAGGTGTTGATCTTCAATCTCTTCATATAGGTGGTTTTCCTGTCTGGTTTCAGGTGTTAACCTATAATCGGTCGTCCACAGATATTTCCTGGCTAGTTACAGGTGTTGATCTGGAACTTGAAATGTTGGTCGAGATAGCTTTCCTGGCTGGATACAGGTATTAATCTCTGACTTGAGAAAGAAAGATAGTCTTCCTGGCTTGCTACAGGTATTGATCTTCAATCTCTTCATGTAGATACTTTCCTGGCTAGTTACATGTGTAGATCTACAATCAGTTGTTCATAGATATTTCCTGGCTAGTTACAGGTGTTGATCTGGAACTTCAAAGGTTGATGGTAATCATCTTTGGATTGACCTTTTCCTGAAAAGGCAAAACATCAGTTGTATGCAATGTCATGATGTATGAAATGCATGATGTCATGATGTTCTCAACAATAAATGAGATTGTGTCTTATGCACTTTATCATGTACGTAAATAGGAGGTATGAAATGTGAAATGTTTATGAATGTATTTTCGTCTGGGAAAATAAATCCTTGACGAATTTCGGGAAGTTCGTTGAATCCTGGGCTGATGTTGAAGAGTAGAGTTCTTCGTTTCCGCTGGGGATGACGAACGAAGATGATTGCAAGAATAAACCGGTAGGAGAAGATGACTCTGTTAGGGAATAAACCTGGTGAAGAGATACTTCTGCGGGGAGTTACTCTGTGGGGAAGAGATACTTCACTGAGATTTTAACGATAACTCCGTTGGGGACTCCGTTGATGAGCTCTGTTGGGGATTTTGATGATGCACTCCGCTGGGGATAGAAAGAACTTCGTTGAGGATGATCTTTCTGTTGCAATTTGCTGAGGATAACCCAGTTAGACTCTGGTGGGGATAACCTCTGAATTTGGCTGGGGAGATGCATTTGCATTCTGCGGGGGACAAGCTTCCAGAATCTACTGAGGAGGTGATTCAACTCTCCTGGGGAAACTTTTTGGACTGCACTGGGGAAATGGCTCCACTGGGGTGTCTGTATTCCGTCGGGGAACAATCTTATATTTCTGTCGAGGAATATTTAAGACTGTCGGGGATGCTTGCTGAGGAATATCTGTATATTCTGCTAGGGAATATAAAGATCTTCTGGGGATACCCAACTTTCCAGGACTGATGGTAGACCAACTCTGCTCGGGGGAGAGTATTGCTGACTTGCTGGGGATACTGTGCCTTTTTAGGGCTGATGGGAGACCAACTCTGCTTGGGGAGAGTATTGCTGACTCTTGTCTTACTCTTGGGGAGTTAAGGTATCTCGGTCAATTCTTCAGCTGAATCTACCTTGGTACCTAGGTGGACAGAGCAACTAGACCTTTTAGACAATTCTTATTACCCCTGTTTCTGATGTCACCTGTAATTAGTCCTTTATTTCATATGCAAGTATTTATGAGCAGCAATTAATGTCAAATGCATATATCAAAAATGAACATTGGACGTTCTTTGCAAAACAAAACAGATAAAGGAAAAACAATTTGTGATTTGTCTGAAAAATGAGCTTATATTGATTTTGAAGTTTGCCTATAAATAGGCGCTTTGTGTACAAGAGGATGACGTCCTAGTAATAGAATGCCGCCGAACAAAATAGAGTTTATACAATTTGTGAAAGGAAAATAAACAGTTATGTGAAAGATCCCACTGGGTTCCAGCTCTGCTATCGCCTTTATGTCCTCAAGTGTCTCATCACTTTGCTGCTTAGTTGAAGATGAAGCTGATTGATTGGTGACGTCCGAGCCGGATAGTTGATACCAAAGTCTGGATGCAGGGTGATCCAATGAGACATAGTATTATGCTTATCCCTAACTTTTGCCTGGACCGCCCTTTCGGGTTTTCAGTCCACCGGGATACCCATTTTTGCCCAAGCCGCCTTTTCAGGTTTTCGACTTACTGGGTGTACAGATTTTTTTCATTTCATCCCTTATTTTTGCCCGAACCCTTTTGGTTCGCCGAAAGCCCTTATTTTTTCCTAGGCCAGTCGACCTAGCGGGTCTTTAATCATGCGTAGTATCTTTTCACTATGTCTGCATTGGCGGGGTGAGGAAGGTCGTCACCATCCATGGTGGTTAGAATCATTGCTCCTCCTGAGAAGATATTGTTAACCACAAATGGCCCTTCGTACGTAGGGGTCCATTTTCCCCTGGGATCACCTTGAGGTAGAATGATGCGCTTGATTACCAGGTCCCCAACTTGATACTCTTATCGTCTGACTTTCTTGTTAAATGCCTTGATCATCCGTTTTTGGTACGTCTGACCATGACAAATAGCAGTGAGTCTCTTTTCGTCGATTAGGTTTAATTGATCAAGCCGAGTCTGGATCCAGTTATCTTCGCTCAAACATGCATCCTTCATTATCCGGAGAGAGGGTATCTGAACTTCAAAGGACAGGACTGCCTCCATGCTATAGACCAAGGAAAAGGGTGTTGCCCCGGTTGACGTCCGTGATGAGGTACGGTACCCATGAAGAGCAAACGGTAACATCTCGTGCCAATCTTTATAGGTCACTGTCATCTTCTGCACAATCTTCTTGATGTTTTTGTTAGCCGCTTCTACAGCTCCATTCATCTTCGGCCGGTAGGGAGAAGAGTTGTGGTGCTGTATCTTGAATTGCTCGCAGAGCTCAGTGATCATCTTGTTGTTAAGATTGGTACCATTGTCCGTAATGATCCTCTCTGGTACATTGTACCGACAGATCAGGTTATGCCGAATGAACCGTGCCACGACGTTCTTGGTTATGGTGGCAAAGGAAGCTGCTTCAACCTATTTTGTAAAATAATCGATTGCTACCAGGATGAAGTGATGCCCTTTGGATGTCGTAGGTCTGATCTCACCGATCATATCGATGCCCCACATTGCAAAAGGCCAAGGTGCTGTCAAGACGTTCAAAGGAACTGGAGGAGTGTGCACCTTATCAGCATAGATCTGGAATTTGTGACACATCCGAGAATGTTGATAACAGTCGGCTTCCATTGTGGACCAGTAATATCCTGCCCGAAGGATTTTCTTTGCCATGGTATGTCCACTGGAATGCGTTCCGAAGGTACCTTCATGCAGCTCTACCATGATCCTTTCTGCTTCAGTTTTATCCACACAACGCAGTAAGGTTTAATCATGGTTTCGTTTATAGAGAATGTCATTGCTGAGGAAGAACTTTGCCGCGAACCTTCTCAGAAACTTCTTGTCATTAATGGATGCGCCCTTGGGGTATTCTTGAGCTTCAAGGTACCTCTTTACTTCATGATACCAAGGTTTTTCTGTTACCTCTTTGTTCTCAAGATCACAGCAATGTGCAGGTTCATCCAATTTCCAAATAATGATCCGGGGAGCCTCGTTGTCCCACTTGAATTTGAACATAGAAGACATCGTAGCTAGCGCGTCCGCCAACTGATTCCCCTCTCTTGGGAAGTGTTCAAAGGTTATCTCCTCGAAATGGGGAATCAACGTCAACACATACTCCTTGTAAGGAATACGATTTGGGTGTTTCGTATCCCACTCGCCTTTGATCTGACTGATCACGAGAGTGGAATCTCCGAAGACACTCAGAAACTTGATCCTTAGGTTAATTGCAGCTCGAAGACCCATGATGCACGCTTCATACTCCGCCATGTTGTTGGTGTAGTTGAAACATAGCCGGGCGGTAAGTGGAGTATGAGAGCCTTTTGGAGATATGATCACAGCGCCAATGCCGTTACCCAAAGCGTTTGAGGCTCCGTCAAAGTGCATAGACCATCGGGATCCTTCCTCAGGTCCTTCATCCGGTCCAGGTACTTCACAATCAGTCACTACCATGATATTCTCGTCTGGAAATTCAAAGTTCATGGACTGGTAATCATCCACTGCCTGGTGTGCAAAATGGTCTGCCAACACACTTCCCTTGATTGCTTTTTGAGTGGTGTACTGGATGTCATATTCAGTCAAGATCATCTGCCATCTTGCTATTCTTCCGGACAAGGCAGGCTTTTCGAAAATATATTTGATTGGATCCATTTTTGAAATCAACAGAGTGGTGTGAGTCAACATATACTGTCTCAGCCGGCAAGCAGCCCATACCAAAGCGCAACAAGTTTTCTCGAGCAGTGAGTATCGGGTCTCACAGTCGGTAAACTTTTTGCTAAGGTAATAATGGCGTGCTCTTTTCGGCCAGACTCGTCATGCTTCCCCAGCACACACCCCATTGAGTTGTCAAGTACTGTCAAGTATAAGATTAGAGGTCTCCCTTCAACCGGTGGCATAAGAATGGGTGGCTCTTGGAGATACTCTTTGATTCTTTCGAAAGCGGTCTGACATTCATCGTTCCAACGTACTACTTGATCTTTCTTCAGTAGCTTGAAGATTGGTTCACATGTAGCAGTTAGATGTGAGATGAATTGGGCAATGTAATTCAGCCGTCCTAGAAAGCCTCTGACTTCTTTCTCTGTCTTGGGAACTGGCATCTCTTGTATGGCTTTCACTTTGGCAGGGTCCACTTGAATACCTTTGTCGCTCACGACGAATCCTAGTAGTTTTCCGGACCTCACCCCGAAGGTGCACTTGTTCGAATTTAATCTCAGATTGTACAACTTCAACCAGTCAAACAGCTTCTGTAGATGGTCAAGGTGTTCTTCCTCAGTTTGGGACCTTGAAATCATATCATCGACGTATACTTCAATCTCATGATGGATCATGTCATGAAACAAAGCAACCATGGCACGTTGGTAGGTTGCCCCAGCATTTTTCAACCCAAAAGGCATGACCTTGTAGCAAAAGGTGCCCCACTGAGTAACAAAAGTGGTCTTCTCCATGTCTTCAGGAGCCATCTTGATCTGATTATAACCGGAGAACCCGTCCATGAAGGAGAATACCTTATGTTGAGCAGTGTTGTCAACCAGAACGTCGATGTGAGGCAGAGGGAAGTCATCCTTAGGGCTCGCCCTGTTCAAATCCCTGTAATCAACACACATTCGGACCTTACCATCCTTCTTCGGCACTGGAACCACATTGGCAACCCACTGAGGGTAAGAAGTCACTGCTAGAAACCCTGCATCAAATTGTTTCATAACCTCAGCTTTGATTTTCTCGGACATCTCTGGACGCATACGGCGGACCTTCTGTTTTACCGGAGGGCATTCTTCCTTGGTAGGCAAATGATGAACCACAATGTCGGTATCCAACCCAGGCATATCTTCGTAAGACCAGGCAAAGATTTCCACGTAGTCATGCAGCATCTGAATCAACCGTTGTTTCTCACTAGACTCCAGATTGGCACCAATCTTGACTTCCTTTCTGTTTGTCTCAGTACCCAGATTTACCGTTTCCACTAGCTCTTCATGTGGCTGAATGGCCCTCTCTTCCTGAAGTAGCAGTCTTGCAAGCTCACCAGGCACTTCACAATCATCTTCACCTTCGTCTTCGGCTAAGTTGATCGGATTTTCGAAGTCATAACTGGCAGTAGCATAGTCGTTACCAGTGAGATCGAGAGTGGATTGGGACCTGTATATGTGAGTGTGTGTAAATATAACTGTTTTGCAATATATAATAAAGAAAGACAAGGTGCGCAAGGTTTAAAATGCAAAAACGTCCAATTCTTTTATTAATGATATATGAAAATGACACACAAAAGCCCTCACAAATGAAGCCACGGTGCCCCGGGTAAGATACCGGGCTATAAAGTTTCACAATATTGTTTGTTACAAATTCAAAACAAAGGAGTTCATTACTGAGTGATAAAAGTAATAGGTATGAAGTCTTTCACTGTCCAGTTGTTTGGTCCACCGTTGGTCGTAGGGTAGATCCAGCTGTTGAATTCAGATTCCTCCACGTCGTCTTCAATGGCATTTACTCCCGAGTTACTGATGAATATAGGAGGTCTTCCAATCCTTGCACTACGCACGACCCTCTGAGCTTCTGCAGTGAAACCCAAACCAAACTTGTCAGTCTTCTGAGTGAAATCGGGAAGTCGGCCCCAGTTTGCGCACTCACCCTTCTCAATAACAGCCCGGGCATCCTTTAAGGAAGCCATCTTCAAAGGAGCACCTTCAATCACAGTTTCTGCTGATGCCAGTGTCTGAGGAACCTCTTCAAAGTGCTGGAATGGAGTTTCAATGAATTTCCCATCCATTTCTATGTACCGGAACGAGTTGAGGTGACTGACCATATACTCTTCCTCCCCCTGAACTGTCACAATCTTCCCTCTGACCGGGTATTTCAGCTTCTGATGTAGTGTGGAGGTCACAGCTCCAGCCTTGTGGATCCATGGACGACCCAGCAAGCAAGAATAGGATGGCCGAATGTCCATCACATAGAATGTATAATCAAAGACCTGCGAGACAACTCTGATTGACATATCAACCTCACCGTGCACCATTCTTTTAGATCCGTCAAAGGCCCGGACAACGATGTTACTAGGCTTTAGCTCTAAACCATCGCAATCCAACTTGTCTAAAGCTTTCTTGGGTAATATGTTCAACGAGGAACCAGTGTCAACCAGCACATGGGCAAGAGTAGTGCCCCTGCATTCAATGGAGACATGCAGGGCATCGTCATGGTTCTTCCCGTTAGCAGTCATATCAGCGTCGGAGAAACCCAAACCATTATCAGCAGTTAAGTTGGCCACACAATCGGTAAATTGATCAGCAGATGTCTCTTGTGGTACATGGGCAGTCTTCAGGAAAGTAATCAGGGCCTTGGCATGGGCCTCTGAACACAACAATAGTGATAGCATAGAAATTTTAGATGGGGTGTGCCCCAGCTGCTCAACTACATTAAAATCACTCTTCTTGATAATCTTAAGAATCTCTTCCATTTCCTGCTTGGAAGCTTCAACAGTGGTTGTCTTCGGTACCTCCGTCTGGGCAGGCATATCAGTAGCGATCCCTTTGCCCCGAGCATTAGATGACTCGGCAGCAGGGGTAGAAATAGGAACTTGGTCAGGAAGGGAAACAGGCACATCTGCAGGTGTAATGACAATAGGTCTCTGGATAGTTGGTGGCGCAATATCTGGTGAGAAGAGTCTACCACTACGGGTGACTTTCGCAGGCCCGGTGATGTTGCTGACGCCGGTACTAGTATCAAACTCTTGTTTAACTCCAAGCACATAAACATCTGCCCCATAGTGCCAAGGGACAACTTTGTCAGATGTATAGGGGATGGGCCCCGGAACAGTGATGATTATGGGAGAAATCTTCTGAGCAGGCATAATTTTGACCGGCTTCCTCGGGGGAGCCTTGGGAGAATTGTCGAAAATAGTAACGATGGAAACTTCTTCAGTAGGGGTAGCAGGAAAATCAATCTTCTCGAACAGGATCTCTTTATTATCCATCAGGTTTTGGATACCTGACTTCAACAAAGGACAACCAGCAGTTGAAACAGAACATAGATGGCAACCTTTACTACATCCCAGAAATAAACCGGCTAGCAACAGGTTCCTCTTGACAGTCAACAGCGGAGTAACAATGTCATCCACAGAGGCTACATACAGGTCTTCCTCAACAGCATTCACTCCATGCTTGGGCATGGGAGCAGTCACGACATCGGGCCTTTCGGGCGCCTCGAACTCTATCTCTTTAGCATCAATAAGGTCCTGAACCTTATTCTTCAGAGCCCAACAATCATCCATAGTATGCCCCGGGCTGTCAAAGTGGTAAGCGCAGCGGGCGTTAGGATTGTACTTTGGAGATGTTGTGTTCACAATCTTCGGAGCTTCTTTTATAGTTATCAAATTGGTTGTCAGTAGTTGCAGCAATATCTGGGACAAGGTCATGCTGAGCCGAGTAAACTGCCTTCTAGGTCTCTCACCCCTCTGCTAATTATGATGCTGAGGAGCAGCAGCAGGCTTTGAAATTACCACCGCGTTAACAGCTTGGCGGTGTTCCGGTTTATTCTGTCTCCTTGAACCATAGACAACACTAGATTCTTTCTTGAAGGGTTTCTTTTTAGTGCTCAAGGAGGCACCTTTCTGTATCTTCCCAGACTTGATACCAGCTTCGATCCTCTCACCAGTCAAGATCAGGTCTGTAAATCCGGCAGAAGAATTTCCGATCAAATGGTTGAAGAACGGACCAGACATGGTCCCCAAGAACATATCAACGAGCTCACGGTCAGTCAAAGGTGGTTGCACCCTTCCAGCCAGGTCTCTCCACTTTTGAGCATACTCCTTGAATCCTTCACCCGTCCCTAGTGACATACCCTGGAGTTGGTTACACGTAGGAGCGAGGTCGGAATTATACTGATACTGCTTATAGAACGCAGTAGCCAAGTCCTCCCAGTTACGAATGCTGGCTCCATCCAGCTGATAGAACCATTCGAGTTGAGTCCCTGAAAGACTATCCTGGAAGAAATGGATCCGTAAATTCTTGTCAGCTGTATAAGGTTGGATTTTCCTCACATACGACCGGAGGTGCAGCTTAGGACAGGAAGCTCCGTCGTATTTGGCAAAAGTCCGTGCCTTGAACTTGTGGGGAATCACAACCCCAGAGGATAAGCCACAGTCTCCAAAATCCAACGCGGGCACATTTTGAATCTCCATAGCACTTAAGCGGTCCTCCAGTTGTTTGTACCTGTCCTCAGCAGGAGGGTACTGTTCATCATTATAATCCATCTCGTTGTCGGAGACCGCGGGACTAGGAACCCTTCTCTCTTGTGGACTGTCCTTTCCTACAGATGAGGTAGTCAGCTCAGCCTCATTCTGTAGTCCATTCCCAAATCGGCGTCCAGTGTTGAACAAGACAGTCCTCTTCTTCTTCTTCTTCAGAATCAGAGTCTTCAACTCCTGTTGACCCTGGGCTAGGCTCATAACCAACTCTTGGAACTGGGCGTTCTGGGCCTGGAGGGCCTTGATAGCTTGTTCAATAGTAGGTTCAGAAGACATGATGATTGCTGAAATAAACAGCGAAGAAGATAAGTGACCTGTAAAAAGTGTACCTGTTATGCATATGATAGCTTGTTCAATATTCAAGGGTTCGAAAATTCAAATTCGTTGTAAACAAAAAAAAGAACACACGTCATATTAAGAAGTAATCTGTTTAGTACATCAGTGCCTCATGGGCGAAATATTACAAAATACTTAATGCCAAAAGACATTGCGCATCCTCTTTGGAGCGATGTAAGTGTTGAGGGTCTTTTCCTCGTGAAGTAGGCGGGTGAGCTCCAGAACCTTCTTCTCGCTGGCATCTAAACTGGCTTCAAGAGAATTCCGTTCTTCCTTGAGTTGGATCCAGCTCTTTTGCATTTCTTCCCATGATATTGGCATGTCAGGATGTAGGATGGTGTATGGGACCTCTCCTTCCATAACTGGCTCTTTGATCACGGGGAGAATGTGAGGGTACGACATCATAAGCTTCTGGGAGCGGGCTCGTACCCACTTGAGGTAAGGCTCAAGGGGGATGGAATTCTTGTGCCCCAGTGTCTTACTATCTACCTTGTTAGGCATCCTCCAAGCTCTGATGAACCTTTGGCGAAGTCCTTGCGCATCATTGTCAAAGTCAAAAACTATGTCAGGAATCAACATGTCATGAGGGCCATCCCTCTGAGCATATCCAAATTGCCTCAAAGCCAGACAAGGGTTGTAAGTAATGCCTCCTCTAATTCCAAGTAAAGGAACATTAGGAAATTCTCCGCAACAATCAATGATAGTGACATTTTCTCTGGACCGAGAACACCAATGTATATCAGAATGTGTAAGAGTCATCAATCGTTGTGACCACCTTAAACCCCGCTCGTTCTTCAAAACTGATTGTGGAAGGTGCGAAATAAACCACCTTGCCAGGAGAGGAGTGCAGCACATGAGAACACCTCTTTTTCTCATTGTTCGAGTGTAAAATGAATGTAGGTATGGGATTCCTAGACATAAAAATCTTGACAGCATTTATATCTATAAGTTGATCAGGATTTGGGAACAAGACCAACCCATAGACAAGGAGTGCCAAAATCTCTTCAAAGGCTTGTAGGTCGAGAGAATTCCAACATTCTTGTGCTTTCTCAAACAGGAACTTTGCCAAGAATCCCTTGATACCACTTCTGATTTCCCAATGCCCCTTGATGTCAGATGGTTGCAGAAGTAATGCTTGAGCCACCTCTTCAAGTTTTGGTTCCTTTTCCGTACCGTTGTAGGGTAGTTGACTAAGAATAGGAATTTTCAGAAGTTGAGAAAATTCTTCCAAAGTAGGCACCAATTGATAATCAGGGAATGTGAAACAGTGGTGTAAGGGGTCAAAGAACTGGAAGAGAACTTTTATCATATCTTCTTCAATGTTGGTGTTGACCAAGCTGAGTAGTCTACCATGCCTTTCACTGAAGGGAGAGCTCTCGGGAATCCTAGATGTAAGCTCCTTGAGCTGAGGAGGGATCCTTACAAGGTTGACCTGAATTGTTTTCCTGCAGAGAGACTCCATGTCCTACAAAACAAGAACAAAGATGAAGATCCGAACCCTTGAAGTGGTTAGCGAATGCATATGATGCGTTATGATGTTATGATGTTATGATAAAGGCACACCACAAGTATTCACAAAAGGCAAACATGGCAAAGGCACACAAGTCACACCAGACAACCCTTAGAGTTTAGGCCAGCATGGAGTTTTAGGTACTACCCTCTTGAAGTTGGTTGGCTCAAAACCTGTCCTATGAATAGTAACCGGGTTCTAAGGAGCTCAATATCATTGGATTGTTTTCTATGTTCATTGTTTTGATTTAGCCACTTAACTGGCGACCAAAATATTCCAAGAAAACAACCCTCAATGAGTGTAGTATCGAGTATCTACCAACTTCGGACTGCACCAAAGTCGGTCATCTCACTACCCCTAAAGAGGCCAGGATGGTCAAGTAAGGTTCTAAGGTCAGTTGATGCTTCACGACACCACGTGGCGGCCCCGTACTCTCCTTGACTTGACTCAAGGGTTACCGGTACTCACCAAAGTGCCACATCAACGTAGCAACTGCTTCAACCATGTCGATATACCCCGCACAGTTCCCTCACAGTTTGTTGCTACTTCTAAAGGGTATCCCCAGATCCGGGTTAGGATCTATAAAACTCCGATACAAACCCACAATATTAAAGCATTCAAGGCATACAATTGAAAACATGGTGATCTAATCCTAAGGTACACCTCACTTATTAATTGTCCCCAGCAGAGTCGCCAGTTCTGTGATCGGTGGAAATAGAACTGACTGTTTTGAAATGTTGGTTCGCGAAATGCCGCGGTAAGCAAGAGTCGCCACCGTCTTTTATTTTCTCCAACAAGGAAAGGACAAAAGCACAACAAAATTCCTTTTCGAGATGTTTCTCGGGTTCGGGAGGTAGATTATAGAAAGGGAAGGTGTTAGCACCCTTTCTATCTGTGGTTATCCACGGGCTCTTAGGTACTTGCTCACTATGTTTTCAAAATGTTTTGCTTTTCTTGTGTTTGTGGGTTTTGAAAAAGTTTGTTTGAAAACTTCGATTTGACTCTTGTATCAGTCCTCAAGAGTGTATGAAGTGTTTGTTTGTAAACTTTTGTCAAAAAAGTGTAAGTGCGAAAAGTTGTTTTTGTTTTGAAAGAGCAAGTACCTTAGAACCTCTACCTACTCAAAAGAAATTAAGCTGTGTAAATGTCCTTAGACAGTACTATCCCACTATTAAGAAGTAGGTAGCACCGTCATTGGAGTTATTCGGGTCAATTCGATTATAGGGACATGTGGTCACCAAAGCAATAGTAGGACGCCTTAGCGGTAACCCTAATGTCCTAGATCCTTTTTATCTGAGGCAATCGTTTCGAGGCAACTGGATCTTTAGACAGGAGGGTGACCTCTAAAACACCCTATACTCAATGACCACGTCGAGGCAACCAAGTGAGGCGTACCCTAAGAGTGGCATGTGCGAGTGTGTCAGGATTCAGTTAAGTTATCTTTGAACATGTTATGGTGAGCTACGGGTTGATTTTAATTTCAGAGAAGTCTTGTCATGCATAGTTAACATACATCTAACAGTTAATAGTATGCGGAAAGTAAATTGCGGAAAGTAAATCTACGCTATTACAAGGCGTCGGGTATTTACATCGCCAAAAAACAAACCCTTTGAAAAAGTAAATTGCGGAAAGTAAAAGAAAGCGATAAAAGGTCCTAATTATGCTATTACATTCCCTGAGCAATTACATAAATATGATCAAAAATAATATGCGCGAAAAGAAATTAAATCGGAGAAGTCCTTAGGGTTTTGACCCTTTGTGAGAAAAGAAAGAAGTTTGTTATCATTTTTGCAATTAATTAAATTAAACCTAAAACTAATTAATTAATTAAAAAGAAATGTTTTTTTTTTGAGTTTTTTAATGTCTTGAGGAAAATAAAATAAAAAAGTCAAAAGTTAGTAAAAAACCCTAATTCTAATTTATTTTACTTATTGCAAAAATATTAAAGTTAACCTAATTAAAACAACTAAATTAATTTGTTAGTATTTATTTACAAAAATAAAGTGAAATTAATAAATAATAATAATAATAATAAAAATATTACATTTTTAGTTTTCTGATTTTTATCATGAAAATAATTAATTATGTTAATTAAATAGTAATAATAATAATTATAATAAATAATTAATGAAAGAAATAAAAAATGTAAAGAAAGAAAGAAAAAGAACCCAGGGGGGTGTTGGCCCATTTAGGAGGTATTTTAGAAATTTCTGGCCCATTAATCTCTATGCCCTTTTGACTTTCTGGATTGTCCATGCGTATGGTTGACTGGGAGTATGGTGATCCTTCATCTTTGGCCACAGGATTTGAGCTCAGAGACACATGGCGCTTGGATGTTAGAGGTGCATAATGGACTCCTTTTGGAAAGCTGCATATGAATATGTAAAGAAAAATAATAGAAACGTTTTGGGGGACCTGGGATTCGAACCCAGGTCCCAATGATTCCAATCCAATGCCTTAACCACTCCAACTGCATGCTTTAGTCATTAATAAAATAAAAGGCAATTAATATATTGAGAAACCAAACAATATGATGTACAAAAGAAAAAGCGCGCGTTTCTTTTCAAATGATCCAATGACATGATAACACATCATCATCTTCCTCATTTGTACCTGCAAAAGGAATGATAGATAGCGGGGGTTTTTAACCCCCACAAACTGCAGCAGCGAAAAATAGCGATTAGCTCTACAGGCTACATAAATATTTCGCGATGGTTGCTTTGGATTCGTCTGGTTCTCACGATTTTAACCATATGCCTTAGGGGTCCTAATTTTTCCTGGATTGCAAAGCCCTAATTTGAAAGCTTATGAACCCTAAAATTCATCAATGGCATTCTGTGATTTATGGCATCATAATTCAATTGAGTTATACCATTAGCTTTGTACAGTCCCTAGCAACACAAATCAAACACAAAATCATGTTAATGATGCATGAATTAAGCTGTATGATTCTCAAAATAAAACGCAAACCGTGACTCTGTTCTTGATGATTCTTTTAGCTTCAATGCTTGGTTTTGATTGCAAAACGTCCCTGAGAGCTCCTGCAATAGATTAGAATCAACAAAAGTCTTTAAATCGCCCTGGAATATAGAAATCAGTTTTGCAATTTTCTTGAATTTTTTTAATATGGTTATGGCTTTGTCTGCATCTTTTTCACGTATGCATGATCAAGGTTTGCTTGTGTATATATAGAGGAATGAAATTAGGTCACAATCTTGAGCCAAAATCCTTTGAATTGATGATTGAATATTTGATTGGAAATCACATCTTTTTGCATTTTCATGATTGGAAAAAGTTTCCAAATTTGTAGATTCTTGCATATTTGATTTGTACACGAAATTGCCAGCATATCTTGACCACATTTGCTTCACAAAAAGATTGAAAAATCAAATCTTTGTATTTTCCTACAATTTAAATTAGTTAAATGAATTAATATTGATTAAAAATCCAATTAATTAATAAAAAATAAGAAAATAAATTCAATTAAGCTTGATGGGTCGTGCATAGGGCATGAATGAAGTTTCAAGAAGAACTTTGAGGCCCATTAGCAAAAATGAGGTGTTTTGAGCAAAGTTGACTTTTGCAAATTCATGAAAATTTCCCAACTTCTCCAATGCACAACTTG
This sequence comes from Vicia faba, assembly GCA_948472305.1. Taxonomy (NCBI): domain Eukaryota; kingdom Viridiplantae; phylum Streptophyta; class Magnoliopsida; order Fabales; family Fabaceae; genus Vicia; species Vicia faba. The sequence goes on from OX451741.1 coordinate 1,241,524,709, forward strand.
CTCAATTTTGATCATATGAACACGTTCTTGTACATTTTGGAAAGGTCTTGAAGTCCTCTAACCAATGCCTTTGGTCCCATGTCATTTGGATTTACTAATCTCAAGTTATGGCCTTTGACTTAAAGTGCATTTTTGTTGACTTTTGAATTTGACCTATAATGTAGAAATTGATAACTTTTTGTGAGAGAATTTCTTGGACTTGGAATGTGAAGATGGATTGTAGGAAATGTTATCCCCTTCAAAATGAGAATTGGATGGGATTTTTCTGATGAACCATGAAAAAGTTATGCCCTGGTCAAGATACAGTTGACTTTTCAACTGTCCAAAAATAGTAACTTTTTGCATCTTGATGATTTTTGAGCTATCCTTGTGGAATCATGATCAATACTTGATCAAATGATGATTGTGGACTCAAAATAAGATGTTGACCAAAAATTCTGACTTTTGACTGCAAAATGACCATTTTGCCCCTACAGTTGACTGTGGATCAAATGGAACTTTTAACTGTGCAAATTGACACTGTGAGTCTTGAAACTTAGCATGTGGATGCTTGAGGATGTATATAGGCCATTGAGACTTGATTGAACCAATGAAAACCCCAATTTCTTTGAGAGAACCAAAACCCTAATATCAGCTGGCTTAGGAGGTGGTTTGAACTGTACAACTCTTGAGAAATCTTGAGTAATTTGAAGACCATTCTTGACAAACCTTGAAGAATGTGGGAGGGAAAATTTTGGGGTACAACACCATGGATTCATCATGCTGGGGCCGTTATGTCCACTCTGCATCAAAAGCTTAAGTACCCTGTCCAAGGGAAAATTGTGACAGTTCGTGGCAAGGAGGAGTATATGATAAGCCATCTGAATTCATTCCGCTATGTTGAATTAGATGGTGAATTCATCGAGACCCCCTTTCAGAACTTTGAAGAGGTTTCTCCTGAAGTTGCGGTAGCCAAGACAATGACTTTTGTGCCCATCATTACCAAACCTGTGTCCCGGATGTCATCCCTTAAAGATGCGGAGGCTGTGATCAAGGAAGGAGGAAGCACAATATGGGGTGAACTGCCAAATTTTCCTTACAAGACAGATAAGTTCAGCTTGGGTTTCACTGCTGCTAGTCAGAAGGCTGTGTGTCGCTCCCGGGATGGAGGACCGCCATTGAAAATCACTCATCATGGAGTTCATGCCTTAGAGGATGATGGAGAAGAAAGAAAATTTGAATACTGGATCTTTCCAACTATTGAAGGAGGACTGAACAACTGGGAGGCAAAAGACTTTGTTCCCATTACTTTCATCAATCAGTAATTTATCTTTTGAACATTTTCTGTTGGTCTGTAATAATTATTAAACAAATCATACACTCTTTTTGCCTTGTGCCTTACCCGGCGCATATAGGTCCATTTGTAAGGGTTTTGATTCTTCATTTTCATATGCCATTTTTAATGAATCATGGAGGTTTTCATATATAAACTTTTGTGTTCATTTTCTTTCTTTTACATTTTATTTTGTTTAAAGGTGGTTATCCCCTACACACACCCACACTCACAAAATGCAGGTACCCATCCACTCCGGATTCCATGGGTAACAATTCTGCTATGGCCTTCAGTGACTTTGAAGATCTGGTCAATCATGCTGAATACGAAGGTGATGAAGACTGTGAAGTTCCTGGAGAGTTGGCCAGACTTTTGCAACAGGAAGAAAGGGCTATTCTACCTCACGAGGAGTTGTTAGAGACTGTCAACTTAGGAACAGAGGAAGACAGAAAAGAGGTTAAAGTGGGTGCCAACCTAGAGCCAAGTGTCAAAGAGCGCTTAGTTCAGCTGTTGAATGACTATGTTGAGATCTTCTCCTGGTCCTACAAAGACATGCCGGGACTGGATACAGATATTGTGGTTCACCGTCTCCCTACAAGAGAAGATTGTTCACCAATCAAACAGAAAGTCCGCCGAATGAGGCCCAACATGTCCGAAAAGATCAAAGCTGAAGTGATGAAGCAGTTCAATGCTGGCTTTCTTGTTGTTACTTCCTATCCACAATGGGTTGCTAACATTGTGCCCGTGCCTAAAAAGGACGGCAAAGTCAGAATGTGCGTGTATTACAGAGACTTAAACAGGGCTAGCCCTAAAGATGACTTTCCACTACCGCACATTGACATCTTGGTTGACAATACAGCTCAACATAAGGCATTCTCTTTCATGGACGGATTTTCAGGGTACAACCAAATGAAAATGGCCCCTGAAGACATGGAGAAGACTACTTTTGTTACACAGTGGGGTACCTTCTGCTATAAAGTGATGCCATTCGGACTGAAGAATGCCGGGGCAACCTATCAGCGCGCCATGGTAGCTTTGTTTCATGACATGATACATCATGAGATTGAAGTCTACGTAGACAATATGATAGCCCATTCACAGACAGAAGAAGAACACCTCGACCATCTGCAAAAGCTGTTTGTCATATTGAAAGAGTACAAGCTCAGACTGAACCCTAACAAGTGCACTTTCGGAGTCAGGTCCGGTAAACTCTTGGGATTCATCATCAGTAACAAAGGCATCGAGGTTGATCTTGCCAAGGTCAAAGCTATATAAGAAATGCATGCCCCTCGCACTGAGAAGGAGGTCAGAGGTTTCTTGGGATGCCTAAACTACATTGCAAGGTTCATTTCTCACTTAACATCTACCTGTGAACCAATCTTCAAGCTGTTGAAGAAAGATCAGGTGGTTAAATGGAATGATGACTGTCAAGTTGCTTTCGATAAAATCAAGGAGTATTTGCTGGAACCTCCTATCTTGATGCCTCCCGTCGAAGGAAGACCTTTAATCATGTATCTGACTGTCTTAGATAATTTAATGGGGTGCGTACTGGGCCAACATGACGAGTCTGGTCGAAAAGAGCATGCCATTTATTACCTTAGCAAAAAGTTTACCGACTGTGAGACTCGCTACTCACTGCTCGAGAAAACTTGCTGCGCTTTGGTATGGGCTGCTCGACGGCTAAGGAAGTATATGTTGACACATACCACTTTACTGATCTCTAAGATGGATCTGATCAAGTACATCTTCGAGAAGCCTGCTCTATCCGGAAGAATCACTAGATGGCAGATGATCCTCACCGAATACGATATACAGTACACGACCCAAAAAGCTATAAAGGGGAGTGTGCTAGCCGATCATCTGGCCCATCAAGCTGTCGAAGATTACCAATCCATGAGGTTCGACTTTCTCGACGAGGATATCATGACTTTGAGCAACATTTAAGAAAACATACCGTATGACGGACCTGAACAAGGAACCCGATGGACTATGTACTTTGATGGTGCCTCCAACGCACTTGGAAATGGTATCGTCGTAGTACTTATCTCTCTAGAAGGTTGCCATACACCTTTCACCGCTAGACTCTGCTTCAGCTGCACCAATAACATGGCCGAGTATGAAGCTTGTATCTTTGGTCTCAAGGCCGCTATTGACTTAGGAATCAAATCTTTGATTGTATTTGGGGACTCAACTTTGGTTATCAGTCAAATCAAAGGAGAGTGGGATACTAAACACCCTAACCTCATCCCTTACAAAGAACATGTATTGACATTGTTACCACACTTCGAGCAGATTACCTTCGAGCACTTCCTGCGAGAAGAGAATCAGCTAGCAGATGCGCTAGCTACAATGTCATCCATGTTTAAACTTAACTGGGATAATGAGGCTCCTCAAATCACCATTGAACGGATGGGAGAACCTGCACATTGTCACGAGATTAATACCAAAGAAGTGGTGGACCGACCGTGGTTTCATGACGTCAAAAGGTATCTCGAAGCACAAGAGTACCCTGAAGGAGCTTCAGTTAACGACAAAAAGTTCTTAAGGAGGTTCGCGGCCAAGTTCATTCTGAGCAATGGTATCCTATACAAGCGCAATCTTGATTGTGTCCTACTCCGTTGTGTGGACAAGGTTGAAGCTGAGTAGATCATGGCTGAAATACATAATGGCACCTTTGGCACCCACTCGAGCGGTCATACGATGGCTAAGAAGATTCTATGGGCAGGCTACTACTGGTCTACCATGGAAGCTGATTGTCATCAACATTCCCGTACTTGTCACAAATGCCAAATCTATGCTGACAAGGTGCATATTCCTCTAGTTCCTCTCAATGTCTTAACAGATCCTTAGCCATTCGCAATGTGGGGAATCGACATGATTGGAGAGATCAAGCCTACATCATCCAATGGACACCGTTTCATCCTGGTGGCCATTGATTACTTTACCAAGTGGGTCGAAGCAGCTTCCTTCGCCTCTGTTAAAAAGAATGTGGTTGCTCACTTCATCAAGCAGAACCTCATATGCCGGTATGGTATCCTCGACAGGATCATCACTGACAACGGTACAAATTTAAACAATACTATGATCACCGCTTTGTGCGAGCAGTTCAAGATTCAACATCACAATTCATCTCCCTATCTCCCTAAGATGAATGGTGTTGTCGAAGCTGCGAACAAAAATATCAAGAAGATCATTCAAAAGATGACAATCACCTACAAGGACTGGCACGAGATGTTACCGTTTGCTCTGTACGGGTACCGTACCACGACACGCACTTCAACTGGGGAAACACCCTTTTCTTTGGTATACGGCATGGAGAATGTTTTACCTATCGAGGTTCAGATTCCCTCCTTGAGAATCATGAAAGATGCTGGTTTGAGTGAAGATGATTGGATTCAAACCCGGCTTGATCAACTTAACTTGATTGACGAAAAGCGACTTACTGTTGTTTGCCATGGCCAGGCGTATAAAAAACGTATGATCAAGGCCTTCAACAAGAAAGTCAAGAGACAAGTATATCAAGTCGGGGACCTTGTAATCAAGAGGATCATCTTGCCGCAAAGTGATCCCAGGGGAAAATGGACTCCTACTTACGTAGGACCATTTATGATCAAAAACATCTTTTCTGGTGGGGCAATGATCCTGACCACCATGGACGATGATGACCTGCCGCACCCTACGAATGCAGACATAGTCAAAAGATACTACGCGTAAACGACCTGACAAGTTGAAAACCTGAAAGGGAGACTTGGGCAAAAATGGGTTTCCCGGTGAATCGAAAACCCAAAAGGGCGGTTCAGGCAAAAATTAGGGATAAATAAAAAAATATGTGCACCCGGCAAGTTGAAAACCCGAAAGGGCGACTTGGGCAAAAAAGGGTTTCCCGGTGGATCGAAAACCAGAAAGGGCGATCCAGGAAAAAGTTAGGGAATTAAAGCGTATGACTATGTCTCGTCGGATCACTTTAAGGAAAATCTCTTCACAGACAAGCTCCAAGCTTCTGATCAATCCAATCATCTGCGGACGAAGCAACGAATGGACAAGACACTCAGAGTTACGAAGGCTATAGCAGAATGGGAACCCCATGGAATTGTTACACATAGCCATCTTTCTTTAATTTTTTCTCAATTTTATGACAACATTCTCTTACTAGGATTTCTGTCTCCTTTGTACAAAATACTTACACAAAGTTAATACAAAGATACTTCAAAGTGCAGAAATTTGTTTGCCTTTTCTTTCTTTTTACGCTTATGTTTTATTTGAAAACGTCCAATGATTTATTAAATGAGCATATGCATTTGAATATAATCACTGCTTACAAATAAAACAAAATGAGAAAGAATAATTAATGACAGATTGAAAGTATGAGAAAACATATTTAGGCTATTCCAGGAGAAATCCTCAGCCGAGCTATAGCCTTGAAATACATATCCCCAACGGAGTTAAGTTTCAAAATCCCCATCAGAACTGAGTTTCCAAACTTCCAATCCCCAGCAGAGCCAAAAAACTTTGAACTGCAAACCCTCAGTGGAGATAAAACTTTATTTCTCAACGAAGTCCGACACTTCAACCCTTAAACCCCGGTGGAAGACCATCCAGTTTCCTCCAATTCCCTAGAGATTTTTCTTAAAATCAGAAGATTCCCCTACAAGTTATCTTAGAAGCCAGACAACAGCTTCGGATAATTCCTCAATAGATTGGTATACAACCCAAGCTCTTGAGAACTCTTCAACAGAATAAACATTCTCCCCACATAGTTATTTCCCAGCAGATCGAAGATTCTCATTCTCATTTCTCCAGTGGAAGCCTCCAAGGTTTCAATTCCCCAGTAGAGATCGTCAGAGTTTTCTTTATTCCCCAGGAAAGTCTTGAAGGATTCTCACATCCCCACAAGTTGCCCAGGATTTTCTATCTTCAATAGTGGTCCAAGGATTTCTCATTCTCATCAATCAAAGATCTTGAATTTCCAACAGCAGTCAAGGATTTATTTTCCCCGGTAGCAGTCAAGGATTTTATTATCTCCAGCTATCAAGAATTTATTTTCCTCAGCAAGACAGCTAATCAGCTTACATGCACATCCATTACATTCATATATCATAAACATTGATAAAACACATTTTATTGCATCATACATGTCATGCAACATAACTTTGTGTTTCAGCTAACATTTTACCCTTTTCAGGATGAGATTAAAAGCTATCTTTAACAAATGTTCAAGGATTTCAGATATAGTACTGATACACCCCAGACACGGAGGTCATTCTACTACTCATTCAGAATTTTAAGTCAAGATATAGTATAGATACACCCCAGACACGGCGGTCATTCTACTATTCGTTCAAACTTCAGCAATCAGATACAGATTAGATACGCTCCATACACGGAAGCCATTCTATTTCTCATTCAGATTCAACTATCAACTTCAAGTTCAGATACACTCCAGACACGGAAGTCATTCTGTCACTTATTCAGATCCCAGTTACAGTACAAATACACTCCAGACACGGAAGTCATTTTGCTACTCATATAGATCTCAAATTCAGATACAGTCCAGATACGCTCCAGACACGGTTGCCATTCTGTCACTCATTGGGAATTTATCCCCAGCTCAGAGATGCTCCATACACAGATGTTTCTATGTCACCCATTTAGAATTCAGATACAATACAGATACACTCCAGACACGGCAGCCATTCTTATATTCATTCGAGAATCAAATACAGTTACAGCTCGGATATGCTCCAGGCACGGACACCATTCCTTTGCTCATACGAATCCAATCTCTAGATACAACTCAGATACGTTCCAGATACGGATACCATTCTGGTGTTCATTCTCCTGATTTTCAACAAACAGTCTTGGATGGCATCTCTAAGCCCATCTCCAGCAAGATTCTACCATCTCTAAATTCCATCTTTAAGCCGATTCCCTCAGCTACATTTTGACGATTGCAAATTTATGGGCACTCTAGTGTCCAATCCTTTTTTGCCTTCGAGTTACGAAAGGCAAACTCGCCAATCTAACTCTTCAGGTTCAAGAAGATTGAACAGGGGCATCTGTTGTACCCCAAAATTTTCCCTCTCATTTTATCAAGATTTCCCCTCACAAGACTCCTTGAACTCCAGACAGGATTAGGGTTTACTCTGCTCAAGACATCTCCTTGCATTGATGACCTAAATTAGGGTTTGAGTTTGCACAGGGATTTTTGGACTTTCAATGCTCAAATTGACTTTCATACTTCATTTTGGACTTACAAGATTGCCTCTACCAAGTTTCAAGCCTTGAATCAAATTTTTGCCCAGTCAATTGGACAGTTGACCTAAAAATCAGCTGTATTGGGGAAAAAGTCAACTGTGGCCAATTTTCAGTCAAACCTCATAATTTTTGATCCACATCAACATTATAGACTCATACGAACCATTTTATCAATTTTGGACCACAACTCCTCAAGAAACTTGATCAGATCATCAAAAGGGCAAAATGGTCATTTTAGGGTTTTGACTGTATAAAGGCAATTTCTGATTTTTCACCTAACCAATGGCAAATTGGGTTCAAGCATGGATTCATGGACTCAATGGCATAATCTTGACCTATTCACAAGGTTCAAAAGATCTCAAATGCATTGGAGTGATAGATGAATTTTTCAGTCAACTGATCAAAATTTGACTATACACTGAAAAGTCAAACTTTGACTTTTTGGTCAAAATCAAGTGCCAAAGGTCATTTCTCATCAAGATGAGTCAAAACATGAAACTTGTTCATCAAGAAACCTAATTTTGCAAATTAGGGTTTAAAATTGAAAATTTTCGTAACTTAGAATTTTTCTAAGTTATGAAATTTTCTTATTTTTCCCAACTTTGCCCGACATTTTCACCATGATGCAATTGGATTCAAACAAAACTTCCAACATTAAAGTTGTATTCCCCAAAAAAGTCTACAACTTTTATTCACAAAGTTTTTCCAAAAGAAGCTTGGATCTCAAGTTATGATTTTTGGAACAAGGGTCCATGAAACTTTTAACTTAGTGAAATTTTGCCCTAGTTTAGGCAGGATTTTGACCTATCTTCATGACCATGTTTCACATATTTACACTTGGAATCTCAAAATGCATTTCAAAGATGGATTGTAAATCATATTACAAGCTTTCCAAAATGTCCAAGAACTCTCCAAAATCATTTGTGGTTAGGGATAATCGAAGGTTTGAATTTGGCAAAAACTCACTTTGATCCATGGCATGTTTCATGTTGAGACAAGTTGAAAAATCTGTCCAAACTTGCTTTGTACTTGATTACAGGTCTCTAAACCATTCCACACTCAAAAATTAAATGCAAATACAATGGACATTGGTCTTATTCTGATCAATGGAGCTTGGCACAATGAATAAATCCATTTATGGCATAAAGGTTGCAATACCATTTCCATAAAGCATACTTTTTGCAATTTTGTATTTCTTGAGCCATGGACCTGCTCTCTTGATGCAAAAAAAGTCCACAAATTTCAGAAAAAGCTCACCAACCCTATGAAGACCTTGAGCTAGCTGGTACAACCTTGGCCTTTGTCACTTCCTACCTTTTCTTCAAAAAACAAGTCATTGTGCCAAAAGTTCATAACTCTTGGATCTGATAAGAGCAAGTCTTGGCAACATTCCAAACAAGTTTTACACTTTGCCTTGAGCCAGAAACACGAGTTATTGAACCCTCAAACCTTACAAAATACAAAATCACATTCTTCTTGCAAAACAGGGCACTCCCTGCAGTTTCACTTCCATCACACAAACCACTCGTGCGTTTTGCCCCAAACTTGTTCAAACACATTCCATATAACCTATCCAAGTTATTCCAACCATTGGACAGTGACTGTAACTCCATTTGAAAGCTTCACCATTTATGTTTTCAGCTTGTGCAGGTTGAGTTCTACAAGCTTGTTCAAGCACATCCAAAGCAAACTAAGCATTGGGGAAGGTCAGAGGAAGTTCAGGCAAGCTCCCAAGCACCTCAGGTCTCACTGAAAAGCTCCACATTGCCATACACGAGTTCATCTGAAACAGGTATTTGTCACCTTTCTATCTCTCTATTTAGGAATCATTAGGCGTAGGTTTGTGAATAAAAAATGTAGTACTCATAGCCCTGAAGTTGTACATATGCTTAGATTTTATTTAAGTTAATCGTGTTAAGAGAATTTGATTCATGAACATCATGAAAAAGTTAGGTTAAAAATTAGGGCCAGAGAAATTCTCTCTGGTCTTTGAGAGTTAGATTAAGTTTCTTATATGGTTGGAATCGTCTTGAAAAATGCTATGACTTTGGTGTTATGAGTTTTTGCTTTAGAGCACGTATGCAGGATGTCCAAGTTTGTACAGGAAACACGTGTGTTGTTTGAACAAGAGGTTGAAGATGAAGATCAGTGGGCTGGGCTTTGGCTTGGCTCACTTTTTGCACCCCCTGCCTTGCTGACTGCACCCCCTGACCCATTTCTTTATATTTTTGTATTTTTGTATTTATTTTTTATTTCTGATTTTATTCTATTTTTTCTAAACATAAAAACTTACCAAAAATATTTTTATAAATTTTCACATTTATTTTTATATTTTATTTTATTTTTCTAACATGAAAATAATTATTAATTAGTATATACTTTTGTTTTCTTTAATAAAAACTTGAAAAAATACATAAAAATATTATATTTTTATTATCATTATTTACATATTTACATAATATTTTTCTAATATATTTTAATTTTTTGACCATTTGTACATATTTCATTATTTTTATTTTATTGTATATAAACAATATAATTAATAAATATACTTTTCTTAAAGAAAATTAGGGCTTTTTACCCTTGACAAAAATAATCTTTTATTTCTATTTTTTTAATACATTAAATATTATATTTTCACATACATAAAAATAACCAAAAACATTTTTTACATATTTATAATATTTTGCACACTTATATTTAAATTGCTTATTTAATTATTGCTTATTTATTATTTGATGCAAAGAGTTCAAGTTGGATGTAATAGTAAATATTAGGGTTTTAATTTCTTGCAAAATAATCCCCTATTCAAAAATTGTATCCCCCTCCCCATATCAATATTGTAATAGTCGTAGATTTATTTTACGCATTTATAGCTTTCAAGTATGCCATGTTAGAGATTAGGGTTTGTATGCAAATAACCAAAATCAAACAAATAGCTTGACTAATACAAAGACATAAATGTATGAAAATGACAACACAATACACACATGCACCCCTAGGGTTTCATCCACTTGTTGCCTTTAAAATGGCCATGGTATGCATGTTGAGTATCTTGGCAGAAAAAAAACAAAACAAAAGATCATAGTCCCTCGATGATGCTATCTTGGTTGCCTATACAAAATGATCTAGTCCCTCAAAAAATTGCTAAAGATACTTGGCAATATTGCTATCATGGTCAATACGATGACCCACGCCTGTCCCGTTTAACATCCAAATACAAGGTTGTTTACCAAATGCAATGGTAAAACAACATTGTCAAAAGGGTTAAAAATGTGTAGGAAAGATCTTTGAGTAGATAGGGTAGACAACTCTTAGTTACTTGATCAAAGCTTGCAAAAACATCCTTGCTATTTTCAAACACACATCACAACACAATTTCAAAACATTTCCCAAAACAAACTTTCAAACTTTCAAACTTTCAAACATTGAAACATCTTTTCAAAAGACAATACACCTTTGTATACATTTAAACAAGAATCATTACAAAGGTTGCCACAACGATGGCCTCTTTTCAAAAACATTTTCAAAACCACACACAAAGCACCATTTCAAACAATTGAAAAGAAAAAGCAAGTGATCTAAACAAGTAACTAAGAGCCCATGGATAACCATGGATGAAAAGGGTGCTTGCACCTTCCCTTTTCATAATCTACCCCCCGAACCCAAGAAAACATATCAAAGGTCTTTCCTGTGCTTTTTGACCTTTCCTTTGGATAAAATAAAAAGTCGGTGGCGACTCTTGCTAAACCGAAACATTTGCGAACACAAACGCAAAAACCTCAAGTCAGTTCTCCCACCGCATCACAGTCATCTACGGGAATTAATTCTAAATCATGCATTATCTGTTAGGATTACACTTCTTAATCATCATTTAATCATCTAGAATAAATTTCTTCGCGTTAGTTAATCAATGCTTCAAACGACATCTCAAACAACATCCTAAAACTCAAGTTACAGCAACTAAAAGGCAATTCTGTCAAAAACCAGACATTATGTATCGACAAGAAACTCTATGGATCGACGCAACTGCTTCATCTGTACAACATGGTTCGATGTAAAACCCTATGGATCGACTCATCCTTGCTTCAAAATGCAGCATGTATCAACACATGCACCTCACCGATCGACTCATCCTGAGTCTTGCAACTAACATGTATCGACGCAAGCCCTGCATGCATCGACTCATCCAGCTTGAGGTCGACACATCCTGGTTCCTCCTGTATAATTTTTTGCGTTTTCTACTGTAATTCACTACAGGAATCTAATTACAATCCTACAAACCTCATTATAATCATGGTAATTCTTCACCTAATCATTAACCTATCATACTACATCGATTAAACAACATCATAACGTCATTATTCATTTAAATTCACCAAATCTTCATCATACATCATCCAATTCAAGAACAAAAACAGTAATCCTCTAACCCCACATATCAAACATCATAAACCCAATTATAAATCCAGAACCCCACCCTTACCTTGGATCGAAGGTCGCTCTACAATTTCCGGGTTAAATCTTTGTTCTTGTCGTTTCCTTCTAATTCCAGCAGCTTCACGTTCTTCACAATCCTTATTTTCTTCTTACTGCTTCCTCCTTCTATTCTTTCTCACAAATAATAAAATAACCTAATATTATTATATTATTCCTTAGTGGGCTCCAAACTTACACCCCCTTATTACTTCCACTCACACACTATAGGCCCACATTAAATAATATTAACTTCTAATATTATTTCACCACCCAATAATATAATACATCAAATATATTATTATTTCTCCATTTAATAAAATAAATCCAATTATAATAACACTTCTTCACATATATTTCAAAAATAATTTAATTAAATAATTAATTAAATTACGGGCGTTACAAGTCTGGCCGAAAAGAGCACACAATATACTACCTGAGCAAAAAGTTTACCGACTATGAAACTAGATATTCACTGCTCGAGAAAACTTGTTGCACTCTGGCATGGGATGCTCGCCGGCTAAGACAATATATGCTAACCCACACTATCGTATTGATATCTAAGATGGATCCAATCAAATACATATTCGAGAAACCCGTCCTCTCTGGAAGAATAACGAGATGGCAGATGGTCCTGACTGAATATGACATTCAATACACTACCTAGAAAGAAATAAAGGGAAGTGCGTTAGCTGATCACCTTGCTCATCAAGCTATGGATGACTACCAATCCATGAATTTCGAGTTTCCAGATGAAGACATCAAGTTGGTAAGCAATTGTGAAGAACTAAGACCATATGACGGACTTGAACAAGGATCCTGATGGACCTTGGTTTTTGATGGAGCTTCCAACACACTTGGCAATGACATAGGCGCTGTGATCATATCCCTTGAAGGATGTCATACTCCCTTCACTACTAGGTTGTGTTTCAACTGTACCAATAATATGGCAGAATATGAAGCATGTATTATGGGTCTCAAAACTGCCATAGATTTGGGAATCAAGTCCTTAAGTGTATTTGGAGATTCAACCTTAGTCATTAAAGGAGAATGGGACACGAAACACCCTTATCTCATCCCTTACAAAGAACATGTGTTGAAATTAATCCCACATTTTGAGGAAATTACCTTTGAGAATTTTCCACGAGAGGAAAATCAACTAGCAGACACGCTAGCCACTATGTCATCCATGTTCAAAATCAGGTGGGATAATGAGGCTCCTCAGATCACCATTGAGAGGATGGACGAACCAACTCACTGTCACGAGATTGATACTGAAGAAGTAGTGGACAAGCCTTGATTCCATGAAATTAAGAGATATCTCTAGGCCTAAGAGTATCCGGAGGGAGCTTCAGTCAATGACAAGAAATTCCTAAGAAGATTCTCTGCTAATTTCTTCCTCAATAACTGAGTTCTCTATAAGCACAACAACAACTCTACTTTGCTTCGATGCATAGACAAGAGTGAGGCAGATAAGATCATGGTTGATTTACACAAAGGTGCCTTTCTCACCTGTTGTACCCCAAAATTTTCCCTCTCATTTTACCAATATTTCCTCCCACAAAACTCCTTGAACTCCAGACAGGATTAGGGTTTTTGCACTGCTCAAGACATCTCCTTGCACTAATGACCTAAATTAGGGTTTGAGGGATTTTTGGACATTCAATACTCAAATTGACTTTCATACTTCATATTGGACTCATAAGTTTGTCCATGCCAAGTTTCAAGCCTTGAATCAAATTTCTGCCTAGTCAATTGGAAAGTTGACCTAGAAATCAGCTGTATTGGGGAAAAAGTCAACTGTGGCCAATTTACAATCAAACCTCATGCATTTTGACCCACATCAACATTATTAACTCATATGAATCATTTTATCAAGTTTGGACCACAACTCCACAAGAAATTTGATCAGATCACCAAAAGGGAAAAATGGTCATTTTTAGGGTTTTGACTGTACAAAGGAAATTTCTGACTTTTTTACCTAGACAATGGCAAATTAGGCTCAACCATGGACTCAAGGACTCAATGGCATAATCTTGACTTATTCAACAAGTTCAAAAGATCTCAAATGCATCGGATTGACAGATGAATTTTTCAGTCAACTGATCAAAATTTGACTATACACTGAAAAGTCAAACTTTGACTTTTTGGTCAAAATCAAGTGCCAAGGGTCATTTTTCATCAATATGTGTCAAATTATGAAACTTGTTCATAAAGAAACTCAAAATTTCAAATTAGGGTTTAAAGTTGAAAAATTTCATAACTTAGAATTTTTATAAGTTATGAAATTTTCTTAATTTTTCCTAACTTTGCCCCACATTTTCACCATGATGAAAATGGATTCAAACAAAACCTCCAACATGAAAGTTGTAGTCCTCCACAAAGTATACAACTCTGATTCACAAAGTTTTCTCAAAAGAAGCTTTGATCTCAAGGTATGATTTTTGGAACAAGGGTCCCTAAAACTTTTAACTTAGTGAAATTTTGCCCTAGTTTAGGCAGGATTTTGACCTATCTTCTTGGACATTTTTCACATTGTTTTACTTGTAATCTCAATTTGCATTTCAAAGATGGATTGTAGATCATGTTTCAAGCTTTCCAAATTGTCCAATAACTCCTCAAACACATTTGTGGTTAGGGAGAATTGAAGGCTTAAAGTTGGCAAAAACTCACTTTTCATCCATGGCATATTCATGTTCATGCAAGTTGCAATTTCAAGTCAGCATGCCTTACACTAGTTTACAGGCCTCTAAACCACTTCACACTACATAATTAAATTCAAATCCATCAGTCTAAGCTTTTGTTTTGGTCATTTGGACATTGTACACAAAATTAAGCCCTAAGTAGAAAAAGGCACATTTCCATTTTTGCCATAATGTGCTTTATGTCAAAACACAATCCCTTGATCATTGGTCCATATCTCAGAGGGCAAATCAAATCCAGAAGATGGAGGGGCCAAGAGGAAAGTATTCAAGCATATTTGATAGCCTGTACAAGCCTGTAACAATAACTTCCACATTCTTACTTTAAAAACAAGAAACTTGTCAAAAACTTGAGAACTTGAAAACCAGCCAATACCAACTTATACAAACAGTTTGAACATCTTTCTCACACCCTTTGAGCTAGAAACACGATTGCTTGAGCCTCTAAACACCCATAGCCAAAAATCACATTCCTTTGGCAAAACAGAGAAGGTTCTGCAACTTGAGTTCCATAGCTCATTTGGCTCGTGCGTTTTGCCCCAAGTTGCTTCAAACACCTTCCATTCAACTCACCCAAGCTATCCCAAACCTCAAACACCAACTGTAACTCCATTTACAGTGTTCACCATTTTCATTTTGAGCTTGTGCAGGTTGAGTTCTATAGCTTGATTCAAGGACGTTCAAGGCAAGCTAGCTATTCGAGAAGGTCAAGTGAAGTTCAAGCAAGCTACCAGACATCTCAAGCCTTGTTGAAAAGAACTACATTGCCCTACACGAATCCAACTGAAATAGGTTTTTCTCCACTTTCTATCTCTCTATTTAGGAGCATTTAGCCTTAGGTTTGCGAATAAAAAATGTAGTGTTCATTGCCATGAAGTTGTACATATGCTCGACTTTCATTTATATTAAGTGTGCTAGGAGAATTTCATCCATGAACATGCTGAAAAAACTAGGTCAGATTTTAGGGCCATAAAAATTCTCTCTGGTCTTTGAGAGTTAGGACAAGTTGTTTATATGGTTGGAATCGTCTTGAAATTCTCTACAAGTTTGATGTTGTGTGTTTTTGCAATAGAGCACGTATACAGGATCTGGTAGTTTGTACAGGGACACGCGAGTTTTTTCAAATGTTAGAGGTTGAAGATGAAGTGGTGGGCTGGGCTTGGCCTGGCTCACTCTTGACACCCCCTCTTTTCCTTTTTGCACCCCCTGGCCCAATTTCTTGTATTTTCATATTTTTGCATTTTTGTTTTTATTTCTGACTTTGTTTATTTATTTCCAAACATAAAAAAGGCTCAAAAATATTTTCATAATTTTTTCACATTTATTTGGCATTTTATTTTAATTTTTCCAACATAAAAAGTATTTAAATACTTTTATATTATTTATTAAGACTTGAAAAATATATATAATTTATACTTTTATTTTTGTTCTTTATTTTTATTCATACTAAAAATATTTTCCTAAATATATTTTATTTTTGTACATATTTTATTTTATATTGTACATATTTAATTTGATTAATATACATATATAAATATATACTTTTTGTTTTATTAAATACTCTAGAATAAAAAAATACAAAATATTACATTTTTACTTTTATTATTATTTATACTAAAAAATACCTTTTTTAAGTATATTTTATTTTTGTATATATTAATATATTTTATTGTATATAAATAATACAATATATTTATTTTCTTAAAGAAATTAGGGTTTTACCCCTTAAACCAATAAATTAATCTTTTTATTTATTTCTTTTATTTTTTACATTAAATATTTTACATACATAAATGAACAAAAACCTTTTTTGCATACTTCATATTATTTGATATATTTATTTACATTGTTTATTTAAATATTGCCCCTTTTAATATTTATGCTTTGGGATTCAATTTGGATGTAATAGTAAATTAGGGTTTATATTTCTTGTCAAATACCCCCCATTCAAAGATTGTACCCCCATCCCTATAATCATGTTGTAATATCTTAGAATTTTAATTCTCGCAATTTACGCTTTCAATTATGCCATGATTAGAGAATTAGGATTTGTATGCAAAAATCCAAATCAACAAATAGTTTGACCTAATCAAAGACAAATATGCATGAAAATCAAACACAATGCACACTTGCACCCCCTAGGGTTACAATCCACTTGTTGCCTTCAAAAATGGGCCATGTTATGCATGTTGGGTACTTTGGCAAAACAAAAACAAAACAAAAGATCATAGTCCCTCGATGACACTATCTTGGTTGCCTAAACAAAAATGATCAAGTCCAGGAAAAATTTGCCAAAAATACTTGACACAATTGCTATCATGGTCTATACGATGACCCACGCCTGTCCCGTTTAAAATCCTAATACAAGGTTGTTCACCAAATACAATGGTGAAATAACACTGTCAAAAGGGTTAAAAACATTAGGAAATATCTTTGACTAAAATAGAGTAGATAGCTCTTAGTTACTTGATCAAAAGCTTGCAAAAAAAACGTGCTTGCTATTTTCAAACACACTTCACAACACAATTTCAAAACATTTCTCAAATCAAACTTTCAAACATTGAAATCTTTTCAAAAGACAAAAACACCTTTGTATACATTCAAACAAGACTCATTATAAAGGTTGCCACAACGATGGCCTCTTTTCAAAACATTTTTCAAAACCACACACAAAGCACCATTTCAAACAATTGAAAAGCAAAAGCAAGTGATCTAAACAAGTAACTAAGAGCCCATGGATAATCATGGATGAAAAGGGTGCTTGCACCTTCCCTTTTCATAATCTACTCCCCGAACCCAAGAAAACATCTCAAAGGTCTTTCCTGTGCTTTTTGACCTTTCCTTAGGATAAAATAAAAGTCGGTGGCGACTCTTGCTAAACCGAAACACTTGTGAACACAAACGCAAAATCCCAAGTCAGTTCTCCCACCGTATCACAGAACTGGCGACTCTGTTGGGGATAACTTTAAAAGTGGAGTAACCTTAGGGTTTAGATCACCTTTGCATGCTTATATTGTTTTCTATTGATTGCTTTACACTTGGTTCTATTGTTTGTGTTTGAAATCCTCTACCCGAATTTGGGAAACATTCATAGGTAAATAGCAATACGTTGTGGAAACTGTGCGGGGTATACCGATATGGTTGAAGCAATAGCTATATTAGTGTGACATATTTGTGAGTACCGGTAGACTTTGAGTCAATCAAAGAGAATACGGGGCCGCTGAGTGATTTCATGAAGCACTAATGAACTCTTAGAACCTTACTTGACCATCTTGGCTTTATTAGGGGTAGTGAGATGACCGACTTTGGTGCAGTTCGAAGTTGGTAGATACTCGATACTACACTCATTGAGGGTTGTTTTCTTGGAATATTTAGGTCTCTAGTTAAGTGGCTAAACTGAAACAATGAACACAGAAAATAATCCAGTGATATTGAGCTCCTTAGAACCCAGTTACTATTTATAGGACAGGTTGAGCCAACTAACTTCAAGAGGGTACTTACCTATGAAACCCCATGCAAGCCTGAAACTAGGGTCTTGTGTGATTTGCTTGTACATATGCTTGTGCATACATCATGAACATCATGAAGCATCATTTGCATCCACTAACAATTTCAAGGGTTTGGATCTTCATCTTTGTTCCTGTTTTGTAGGTCATGGAATCTCTTCGCAGGAAAACAATTCAAGTCAACCTTGTGAGGATCCCTCCTCAACTCAAGGAGCTTACTTCCAAGATTCCAGAGAATTCTCTCTTCAGTGAAAGACATGGTAGACTTCTCAATTTGGTCAACTCCAACATTGAAGGAGACATGGTGAAAGTTCTCTTCCAGTTCTTTGACCCCCTACATCACTGTTTCATATTCTATGATTACCAACTAGTACCTACTTTGAAGGAATTTTCTCAACTCTTGAGGGTTCCTATTCTCTGTCAACTACCCAACAACGGTACTGAAAGAGAACCAAAGCCTGAAGATGTTGCTCAAGCCTTACACTTGCAACCATCTGATATCAAAGGTCATTGGGAAACCAGAAGTGGTGTCAAGGGTTTCTTGGAAAAGTTTCTGTTTGAGAAGGCACGAGACTGCTGGAATTCTTTTGATCTACAAGCTTTTGAGGAGATTGTAGCACTTCTCATCTATGGGTTGGTATTATTCCCAAACCCTGATCAGCTTATAGATGTGAATGCTGTCAAGATTTTCATATCTCGGAATCTTGTACCTACATTGCTCGGGGACATCCTACACTCATTTCACACACGAACAATAAGGAAAAGAGGTGTTCTCATCTGCTGTACTCCTCTTCTAGCAAGGTGGTTTATTTCTCACCTTACCCAATCAGTTTTGAAGAATGAGCAGGGTTTAAGGTGGTCACAACGGTTGATGACCCTCACACATTCTGATGTTCATTGGTGTTCTCGGTCCAGAGAAAATGTCATCATCATTGATCGTTGTGGAGAATTTCCTAATGTCCCACTACTTGGCATTAGGGGAGGCATTACCTACAACCCCTGTTTAGCTCTAAGGCAATTTGGGTATGCCCGGAGGGATGGCCCTCATGATATGATGATTCCTGACCTGGTTTTTGACTTCAACAACGATGCTCAAGGACTTCGAAAGAGGTGTATCAGAGCTTGGAGGATGCCCAACAAAGTGGATAGTAAGACACTGGGGCACAAGAATTCCATCCCCCTTGAGCCTTATCTCAAGTGGGTACGAACCCGAGCCCAGAGTCTTATGATGCCTTACCCTCACATTCTCCCCGTGATCAAAGAGCCTGTTATGGAAGGAGAGGTTCCATACACCTTCCTACATCTTGACATGCCAACATCTTTGGAAGAATTGCAAAAGAGTTGGATACAACTCAAAGAAGAACGAAATACTTTTGAAGCCAGCTTCTACGCCAGTGAGAAGAAGGTTTTGGAGCTTACCCTCCGACTTCATGAAGAGGAAACTCTTAACACTTGCATCGCACCAAAGAGGATGCACAATGTCTTTTTACATTAAGAAGCTTTGTAATATTTTACCCATGGGGAATTTATGTACTAACAAATTTCTTCTTATTAATATGACGTGTGTTCTTTTTGTTTGTAACAAATTTGAATTTCTGAATCCTTGAATGCATTACATGAATACACATCATTCATCATATGCATTAACAGGTCTTCACACCAGGTTTCCTTATCTTTCTGCTATTTATTTCAGCGAGATGGATATAGAGCAGACGGTTAAAGATCTGCAAGCACATAATTCGCAATTCCAACAACTCCTCATGACCTTAGCAAAGGGTCAGGAGGACCTTAAAGCACTGTTAGAGAAAGAGAAGGAACCAGAAAGGAAGAAAAAGAAAAGAGTTGGGGTAGCCACTATGGGAAGGAGATTTGAGCATCAGGCTAGGAGAGTTCTGGAATTTCCCTCAACGTCTGACGAAGGGGTTTGTAAAGGAAAAGGCGTTGCAATGCCCTCTGAATCTGAAGCTGAAGAGGAAGAAGAGGAAGAGGACGAAGATTACTCCGAACAACAATATCCCCCGGAGGATGATAAGTATAAAAATCTTAAGGATCGGTTGGCATCCATGGAGTTGCAAAGGGTACCTGGTTTAGATTTCGAAGAACTAGGGTTGGTTGTTGGGATCGTCATTCCTCCCAAGTTCAAAGTACCTACATTTGCTAAGTATGACGGTTTGTCCTGTCCAAAGATGCATCTGAGATCCTACGTCAGGTAGATCCAACCTCACTCTTCTGATAAGGATCTGTGGGTCCACTTTTTTCAAGATAGTTTGTCGGGTACACAATTGGACTGGTTCTATCAACTTGAGAGATCTGATGTTCATAACTGGGAAGATTTGGTTGCTGCTTTCTACTGACAATACCAATACAACACAGATTTAGCGCCTACTCGTACTCAACTACAGAGTATGGGTATGGCCTCTAATGAGGGATTTAAGGAGTATGCCCAGAAGTGGCGGGATTTGGCTGGAAGGGTGCAACCACCATTATCGGATAGAGAGCTGGTTGACATGTTTTTAGGGACTCTGTCAGGTCCGTTCTTCAATCACTTGATCGGGAGATCATCTGCAGGTTTCATCGAATTAATTCTGACAGGTGAAAGGGTCGAAGCTGGCATTAAAAGTTGTAAAATTCAGAAGGATGCCTCCCCTTCCACTGCTATTAAGAAGACCTTCCCAGCCAAGAAGGAAGTTTCTGCTATTCATACCCAGAGAAACTAAGCGAGAACAGAGCGCCGACCAACGGTGGGGGCTGTTAAGATCCAAAACTCCTCAGCCGAGCAACCTCGCAGCAATCAACCAAGAGCTAACCAGCAAAGGGTAGAAAGACCATAACGATAATTCACCCGAATCAATATGACACCGACTCAAGTCCTCCCTCATTTTTTAAAACTGAACCTTACCAACTTGAAGGAAGCGCCGAAAAACCCCAATACCTCCTCTCCTTATTATCATTCCAATGCTAAATGTGCATACCACTCGGACAGTGTAGGACATGATACCAATAACTGTTGGGATCTTAAAAACAAGATCTAAGACTTGATAAATGCCAAGGAAGTAGAGTTTGATGCGCCCGAAAAACCCAACGTGATATCCGCTCCTATGCCAAAACACGGTCATAATGTCCATGCCATTGTGGAGGATCTCCATGTGACCACTATTGATGAATTAATGACTCCGCTGCTGATGATTAAAGTGAACTTGTTGAAATCTGGGATATTCCCAGGCTGTGGAAAAGACTGTTACTCCTGTTCAACCATGCAAACTGACTGCCCACTGTTGAAATCAGGCATCCAACGCCTGATGGATACCCAAGAGATCCTCTTTCAAAAGACTCATGTTGATATTATCACTCATGTTACTCCTATTACCTTTGTTACTCCAATCAATGACATCGCAATAATAACCATCTCCGACAATCTTTCCAAGACCTGCAAAAGGCCTGTTAAGATTACGCCTGATCCTAAGTTTGTGCCGCTGAAAATCACCATGCCGGGGCCTATCCCGTATAAGTCCAACAAGACGATACCATGTAATTACGGAGGAGAGATCTTCTACCATGGTGTCAAACAGATTGAATCAGTCCGAGAGAATTCCGATGATGAAACCCCTGATATAGGGAATATTGCGGGAACGAGCAAGATAACTCGGAGTGGAAGAATCTTCTCTCCGGAGATTGCTCCTCCACGGGCAGTCTTCGGACCCTCAAGAGCTTCTGTGCCTGTCAAGCCATCTGTGCAAAGTCCGTTAATTGAAGAGATTGATGCTCCCGAAGCTAGATCCTCTGTTGTTACCACCGATAAAGGTAAGGGGATCCAAGAAGCGCCTGTCAGGACAAAGGCTTAGACTGTGGTTATCCCTGAGACCACCCAAAAAGAGATGGAAGAAATCTTAAAGATAATCAAGAGGAGCGACTATGATGTCGTAGAGCAGCTAGGGCAAACCCCTTCAAAAATCTCTATGCTAGATCTATTACTCTGCTCCAAGGCTCATGCCAAAGCCTTGATCAAATTTTTAAAGACGGCGCACGTGCCTCAAGAAACTTCTGCATATCAGTTTCAAGAGTGTGTGGCTAGCCTTACAGCCGATAATGGTCTTGGCTTTTCTGACGCCGATCTAACCCCTAAGGGAAGAAAGCATAATGATGCGCTGCATGTCTCGGTGGAGTGCAGAGGGACCACACTTGCTCATGTTCTGGTTGACACCAGTTCATCTTTAAATGTTCTACCAAAGAAAGCATTGGACAAATTGGACTGTGAGGGCTTGACCCTAAAGCCCAGTAACATCATTGTTAGAGCCTTCGACGGTTCTAAGAGGATGGTTCACGGAGAAGTGGACATTCCAATCAAAGTGGGTACATAAATTTTCAACTCTACTTTTTATGTGATGGACATCCGTCCTTCATATTCATGCTTGTTGGGAAGGCCATGGATCCACAACGCTGGGGCAATCACTTATTCTCTACACCAAATCCTAAAGTATCCGGTCCAGGGTAAGATCATAACGGTTCACGGTGAGGAGGAGTATATGATAAGTCACCTTAACTCTTTCCGTTATGTAGAGTTAGATGGCGAATTCATAAAAACCCCTTTCCAGCACTTTGAAGAGGTTTCTCCTGAGGTCGCGGTAGCAAAGACAATGACTGATGTGCCTATCATTTCCAAGCCGGTGTCTCGAATGGCATCCCTTAAAGATGCGGAGGCTGTAATCAAAGAAGGAAGGAGTACAGTTTGGGGGCAACTGCCAGATTTTCCTCACAAGACGGACAAGTTCGGACTAGGTTTCACTGCTGCTGGCCAGAAAGCTGTGCGTCGCTCCCGGGCTGGAGGACCACCCTTAAAAATCACTCACCATGGAATTTATGCCTTAGAAGATGATGATGAAGAAGACAACTTTGAAGATTGGATCTTTTCAACCATTGAAGGAGGATTGAGCAACTAGGAGGCGAAAGACTTCGTTCCCATCACTTTCATCAATCAGTAATTTATCTTTGAACAATTTCCTGTTTGGTCTGTAATAATTAAACAATTCGTACACTCTTTTCACCTTATGCCTTACCCGGGGCATATAGGTCCATTTGTAAGGGTTTTGATTCTTCATTTTCATATGCCATTTTTAATGAATCATTGGACGTTTTCATCTATAAACTGTTGTGTTCATTTTCTTTCCTTTTACATTTTATTTTGTTTAAGGATGGCTATCCCTTACACACACCCACACTCACAAATGCAGGTACCCATCCACTCCGGATTCCATGGGTGACTATTCTGCTTTGGCCTTCAGTGACTCTGAAGATTTTGTCAATCATGACGAGTACGAAGGTGATGAAGACTGTGAAGTGCCTGGAGAGTTAGCTAGATTGTTGCAACAAGAAGAGAGGGCTATTCTTCCCCATGAAGAGTTGTTAGAGACTATTAATTTGGGAACAGAGGAAGACAAGAAAGAGGTTAAATTGGGTGCCAACCTAGAGCCAAATGTCAAAGAGCGCTTAGTACAGTTGTTGAATGAATATGTTGAAATCTTCGCCTGGTCCTATGAAGACATGTCGGGACTAGATACAGATATTATGGTCCACCGTCTCCCTACAAGAGAAGACTGTCCACCAATCAAACAAAAAGTCCACCGAATGAGGCCCGACATGTCCGAAAAGATCAAAGCTGAAGTGATGAAACAATTCAATGCTGGTTTTCTGGATGTTACTTCCTATCCACAATGGGTTGCTAACATTGTGCCCGTGCCTAAGAAGGACGGCAAAGTCAGAATGTGTGTGGACTACAGAGACCTAAACAAGGCTAGCCCTAAAGATGATTTTCCACTACCACACATTGACATCTTGGTTGACAACATAGCTCAACACAAGGTATTTTCCATAATGGATGGATTCTCGGGATACAATCAGATCAAAATGGCCCCCGAAGACACGGAGAACACTACTTTTGTTACGCAGTGGGGTACCTTCTTCTATAAAGTGATGCCATTCAGACTGAAGAATGTCGGGGTAACCTATCAGCGAGCCATGGTAGCTTTGTTTCATGACATGATACATCATGAGATTGAAGTCTACGTAGACGACATTATAGCCCGTTCACAAACAGAAGAAGAACACCTTGACCATCTGCAAAAGTTGTTTGTCAGGTTAAAGGAACATAAGCTCAGACTGAACCCTAGCAAGTGCACTTTCGGAGTCAGGTCCGGTAAACTTTTGGGATTCATCGTCAGTAACAAAGGCATCGGGGTTGATCCTGCTAAAGTCAAAGCTATACAAGAAATGCCTGCCCCCCGCACTGAAAAGGAGGTTAGAGGTTTCTTGGGACGCTTAAACTATATCGAAAGGTTCATCTCTCACCTAACATCTACCTGTGGGCCAATCTTCAAGCTGTTGAAGAAAGATCAGGTGGTTGAATGGAACGATGATTGTCAAGTTTCTTTTGATAAGATCAAGGAGTATTTTCTAGAACCTCCTATCTTGATGCCACCCGTCGAAGGAAGACCTTTAATCATGTATCTTACTGTTTTGGATAATTCAATGCGGTGCGTACTGGGCCAACATGACGAGTCTTGTCGAAAAGAGCATGCCATTTATTACCTTAGAAAAAAGTTTACCGACTGTGAGACTCGCTACTCACTGCTCGAGAAAACTTGTTGCGCTTTGGTATGGGCTGCTCGCCAGCTAAGGCAGTATATGTTGCCACATACCACTTTGCTGATTTCCAAAATGGATCCGATAAAGTACATCTTCGAGAAGCCTGCTTTATCCGGAAGAATCGCTAGATGACAGATGATTCTGACTGAATATGATATTCAGTACACAATCCAAAAAGCTATAAAGGGGAGTGTACTAGCTGACCATCTAGCTCATCAAGCCGTCGAAGATTACCAACCTATGAGGTTCGACTTCCCTGACGAGGACATTATGACTTTGGACAACATAGAAGATAACAGACCATATGACAAACCTAAACAAGGATCCTGATGGACCCTGTACTTTGATGGTGCTTCAAATGCACTTGGCAACGGTATCGGCGTGGTACTTATTTCTCCAGAAGGTTGCCATACACCTTTCACTGCTAGACTCTGCTTCAGCTGCACCAACAACATGGCCGAGTATGAAGCTTGTATCTTTGGTCTCAAGGCTGTAATTAACTTGGGAATCAAATCTCTGATTGTGTTTGGGGACTCAGCTTTGGTTATCAGTCAAATCAAAGGAGAGTGGGACACTAAACACCCAAACCTTATCCCTTACAAAGAACATGTTTTGACATTGCTACCTCATTTCGAGCAGATTACCTTTGAGCACTTCCCGTGAGAAGAAAATCAGCTAGCAGATGCTCTGGCTACAATGTCTTCCATGTTTAAACTCAACTGGGATAATGAGGCTCCCAAAATCACCATCGAGCGAATGGACAAACCTGCGCACTGTCATGAGATTAATACCGAAGAAGTAGTGGAACAATCTGGTTTCATGAAATCAAAAGGTATCTTCAGACTCGAGAATACCCTGAAGGAGCTTCAGTCAATGACAAAAAGTTCTTAAGGAGATTTGCAGCCAAGTTCTTCCTGAGCAATGGTATCTTATATATGCGCAGCCATGATTGTGTTCTACTTCGTTGTGTGGACAAGGCTGAAGCTGAATTGATCATGACTGAAATACATAGAGGCACATTTGGCACCCACTTAAGCGGACATACGATGGCTAAGAAGATCCTAAGGGCAGGCTACTACTGGTCTACCATGGAAACTGACTGTCATCAATATTCCCGTACTTGTCACAAATGCCAAGTCTATGTCGACAAGGTACATATTCCTCCAGTTCCTCTCAACGTTCTAACAGCTCCTTGGCCATTCGCAATGTGGGGAATCGACATGATTGGAGAGATCAAGCCTACAACATCCAATGGACATCGTTTCATCCTGGTGACTATTGATTGCTTTACCAAGTGGGTCGAAGTAGCTTCCTACGCCTCTGTTACAAAGAATGTGGTTGCCCGCTTCATTAAGAAGAACCTCATTTGCCGATACGGTATCCCCGACAGGATCATCACAGACAACGGTACAAATTTAAACAACACTGTGATCACCGCTCTGTGTGAGCAGTTCAAGATTCAACATCATAATTCATCTCCCTATCGGCCAAAGATGAACGGTGCTGTTGAAGCCGCGAACAAAAATATCAAGAAGATCATTCAAAATATGACAGTCACCTACAAGGACTGGCATGAGATGTTACCGTTTGCTCTGCACGGATATCGTACCACGACACGTACTTCAACTGGGGAAACCCCCTTTTCTTTGGTATATGGCATGGAGGCTGTTTTACCCATGGAAGTTCAGATTCCTTCCTTGAGGATTATGAAGGATGTTGGTTTAAGTGAAGACGATTGGATTCAGACCCGGCTTGACCAACTTAATTTGATCGATGAGAAGCGACTTACTGCTGTTTTTCATGGTCAGACGTATCAAAAACGGATGATCAAGGCTTTCAATAAGAAAGTCAGACGTCAGGTATATCAAGTCGGAGATCTCGTAATCAAGCGGATCATCTTGCCGTAAAGTGATCCCAGGGGCAAGTGGACTCCTACTTACGAAGGACCATTTGTGATTAAGAACATCTTTTTTGGTGGGGCCATGATTCTGACCACCATGAACGGCGACGACCCGCCACACCCTGCGAACGCAGACATAGTCAAAAGATACTACGCATAAACGACCCGACAAGTCGAAAACCCGAAAGGGCGACTTGGGCAAAAATGGGCATCCCGGTGAATCGAAAACCTGAAAGGGCGGTTCAGGCAAAAATTAGGGATAAATAAAAAAATCTGTACACCCGGCAAGTTGAAAACCCGAAAGGGCGACTTGGGCATAAAAGGGTTTCCCGGTGGACTGAAAACCTGAAAGGGCGGTCCAGGAAAAAGTTAGGGAATTAAAGCGTATGACTATGTCTCGTCGGATCACTTTACGGACAATCTCTTCACAGACAAGCTCCAAGCTTCTGATCAATCCAATCATCTGCGGACAAGGCAACGAATGGACATATACTCAGAGTTGTGAAGGCTATAGCAGAATAGGAATCCCATGGAATTGTTACACATAGCCATCTTTCATTGTATAAAATTTCTCTCAATTTTTCGACAACATTCTCTTACTAGGATGTCTGTCTCCTTTGTACAAAGATACTTACAAAAGTTAATACAAAAATACTTCAAAGTGTAGAAATTTGTTTGCCTTTCCTTTCTTTTTTACACTTATGTTTTATTTGAAAACGTCCAATGGTTTGTTAAAAAGGCATATGCATTTGAATATGATCACTGCTTACAAATAAAACAAAATAAGAAAGGATAATTACTGATAGGTCGAAAGTATAGGAAAATGTCTTTCGGCTATTCCAGAAGAAATCCCCTACAGTATGTCATTCAGATCCTCACCAGAGCTAAAACCTTGAAGTACATATCCCCAGCGGAGTTAAATTTCAAAATTCCCATCAAAGTTAAGTTTCTAAAAAACTCCTGATCCCTAGCGGAGACAGAATACTCTAAACTTTCTTTCCCAGCGGAGTTCAAAGCTCTGAATCTTAAACCTCGGTTGAATATTATCCAACTTCCTCCGATTCCCCATCAGAGTTTCTCCACAAAACAAGGAATCCCCAGTAGATTGGCATATAACCCAAGCTCCTGATTTCCCCGGCAGAATAAACACTCTCCCCACAGATTTATTTCTCGACAGAACGAAGATTCTAGTTCTCGTTTCTCCATTTGAAGCCTCCCAGGTTTTAATTCCCCAGTAGAGGTCGTCAGATTTTTCCTTATTTCCCCAGGAAAGTCATGAAGGATTCTCGCATCCCCACAGAAGTTGTCAAAGTTCTTATTAATCCCCACAAGTCGCCAAGGATTCTCAATCCCCAACAGCAGTCAGCAAGGACTCCTCATCTACAACAATCAAAGATTTTTGGAATCCCCAACATCGGTCAAGGATTTACTTTCCCCCAGCAGTCAAAGATTTCATTCTCTTTAGATATCAAGGATTTATTTTCCTCAGCAAGACAGCAAATCAGCTTACATGTACATCCATTACATTCATATATCATAAACATTGATGGAACACATTTTATTGCATCATACATGTCATGCAACATAACTATGTGCTTTAGCTAACATTCTACCCTTTTCAGGATAAGATTAAAAGCTACCTTTAAAAAATGTTCAAAGATTTCAGATACAATATGGATATACCCTAGACACGGCGGTCATTCTATTACTCATTCAGACTTTAGCAATCAGATACAAACTAGATACGCTCCAGACACGGAAGCCATTCTATCTCTCATTCAGATTTAAACATCAACTTCAAGTTCAGATACACTCCAGACACGGAAGTCATTCTATCACTTATCCAGATACTAGTTACAGTACAGATACACTCCAGACACAGAAGTCATTATGCTATTCATATAAATCTCAACTTCAGATACAGTCCAGATACGCTCCAGACACGGTTGCCATTCTGTCACTCATTCAGAATTTATCCCCAGCACATAGATGCTCCATACGCAAATGTTTCTCTGTTACCCATTCAGAATAAAGATACACTCCAGACACGGCAGTCGTTCTGATATTCATTCAAGAATCAAATACAGTTACAGCTCGGATACGCTCTAGACACGGCCGCCATTCCCTTGCTCATACGAACCCAGTCTCCAGATACAACTCAGATACGTTCCAAATACGGATACCATTCTGGTGTTCATTCTACTGATATTCAACAAACATTCTTGATGGAATCTTTAAGCCCATCTCCAGCAATATTATATCATCTCTAAATGGCATCTTTAATCCCATTCCCTCAGTAATATTTTGACGAGTGCAAATTTACGGGCACTATAGTGTCCAATCCTCTTTTACCTTCGAGCCACGAAAGGCAAACTTGCCAATCTAACTCTTCAGGTTCAAGAAGATTGAACAGGGGCAACTGTTGTACCCCAAAATTTTCCCTCTCATTTTACCAATATTTCCTCTCACAAAACTCCTTGAACTCCAGACAGGATTAGGGTTTTTGCACTGCTCAAGACATCTCCTTGCATTGATGACCTAAATTAGGGTTTGAGTTTGCACAGAGATTTTTGGACCTTCAATGCTCAAATTGACTTTCATACTTCATATTGGACTCATAAGTTTATCCATGCCAAGTTTCAAGCCTTGAATCAAATTTCTGCCCAGTCAATTGGACAATTGACTTAGAAATCAATTGTATTGGGGAAAAAGTCAACTGTGGCCAATTTACAGTCAAACCTCATTAATTTTGACCCACATCAACATTATGAACTCATATGAATCATTTGATCAAGTTTGGACCACAACTCCACAAGAAATTTAATCAGATCACCAAAAGGGCAAAATGGTCATTTTTAGGGTTTTGACTGTACAAAGGCAATTTTTGACTTTTTGACCTAGCCAAAGGCAAATTAGGCTCAACCATGGACTCAAGGACTCAGTGGAATCATCTTGACTTATTCAACAAGTTCAAAAGATCTCAAATGCATGGGATTGACAGATGAATTTTTCAGTCAACTGATCAAAATTTGAATGTACATTGAAAAGTCAAACTTTGACTTTTTGGTCAAAATCAAGTGCCAAGCGTCATTTTTCATCAAGATGTGTCAAATTATGAAACTTGTTCATCAAGAAACCCAAAATTGCAAATTAGGGTTTAAAGTTGAAAATTTTCATAACTTAGAATTTTTCTAAGTTATGAATTTTTCTTAATTTTTCCTAACTTTGCCCCACATTTTCACTATGATGCAAATGGATTCAAACAAAACCTCCAACATGAAAGTTTTAGTCCTCCGCAAAGTCTACAACTTTGATTCATAAAGTTTTCTCAAAAGAAGCTTGGATCTCAAGTTATGATTTTTGGAACAAGGGTCCCTAAAACTTTTAACTTAGTGAAATTTTGCCCTAGTTTAGGCAGGATTTTGACCTATCTTCTTGGCCAATTTTCACATTGTTTCACTTGGAATCTCAAGTTGCATTTCAAAGATGAATTATATAGAATGTTGAAAGCTTTCCAAATTGTCCAATAACTCCTCAAACACATTTGTGGTTAGGGAGAATCGAAGGCTTGAAGTTGGCAAAAACTCACTTTTCATCCATGGCATATTCATGTTCATGCAAGTTGCAATTTCAAGTCAGCATGCCTTACACAAGTTTACAGGCCTCTAAACCACTTCACACTCCATAATTAAATTCAAATCCATCAGTCTAAGCTTTTGTTTTGGTTATTTGGACATTGTACACAAAATTAAGCCCTAAGTAGAAAAAGGCACATTTCCATTTTTGCCATAATGTGCTTTATGTCAAAACACAATCCCTTGAACATTGGTCCATATCTCAGAGGGAAAATCAAATCCACAAGTTGGAGGGGCCAAGAGGAAAGTATGCAAGCATATTTGATAGCCTGTACAGGCCTGTAATAACAACTTCCACATTCTCACTTCAAAAACAAGAAACTTGTCAAAAACTTGAGAACTTGAAAACCAGCCAATACCAACTTATACAAACAGTTTGAACATCTTTCTCACACCCCTTTGAGCTAGAAACATGATTTCTTGAGCCTCTAAACACCCCATAGCCAGAAATCTCATTCCTTTGGCAAAACAGGGCAGGTTCTGCAACTTGAGTTCCATAGCTCATTTGGCTCGTGCGTTTTGCCCCAAGTTGCTTCAAACACCTTCCATTCAACTCACCCAAGCTATCCCAAACTTCAAACACCAACTGTAACTCCATTTACAGTGTTCACCATTTTCATTTTGAGCTTGTGCAGGTTGAGTTCTATAGCTTGATTCAAGGACATTTAAGGCAAGCTAGCTATTGGAGAAGGTCAAGTGAAGTTCAAGCAAGCTACCAGACATCTCAAGCCTTGTTGAAAAGCACTACATTTCCCTACACGAATCCAACTGAAACAGGTTTTTCTCCACTTTCTATCTCTCTATTTAGGAGCATTTAGCCTTAGGTTTGTGAATAAAAAATGTAGTGTTCATTGCCATGAAGCTGTACATATGCTCAGTTTTCATTTATATTAAGTGTGCTAGGAGAATTTCATCCATGAACATGCTGAAAAAACTAGGTCAGATTTTAGGGCCATAAAAATTCTCTCTGGTCTTTGAGAGTTAGGACAAGTTGTTTATATGGTTGGAATCGTCTTGAAATTCTCTACAAGTTTGATGTTGTGTGTATTTGCAATAGAGCACGTATACTGGATCTGGTAGTTTGTACAGGGACGCACGCGTTTTTTCAAATGCTGGAGGTTGAAGATGAAGTGGTGGGCTGGGCTTGGCCTGACTCACTCTTGACACCCCATATTTTCCTTTTTGCACCCCCTGGCCCAATTTCTTATATTTTCATATTTTTGCATTTTTGTTTTCATTTCTGACTTTGCTTATTTATTTCCAAATATAAAAAAGGCTCAAAAATATTTTCATAATTTTTTCACATTTATTTGGCATTTTATTTTAATTTTTCTAACATAAAAAGTATTTAAATACTTTTATATTATTTATTAAGACTTGAAAAATATATATAATTTATAATTTAATTTTTGTTCTTTATTTTTATTCATACTAAAAATATTTTCCTAAATATATTTTATTTTTGTAGATATTTTATTTTATATTGTACATATTTAATTTGATTAATATACATATCTAAATATATACTTTTTATTTTATTAAATACTCTAGAATAAAAAAATACAAAATATTACATTTTTACTTTTATTATTATTTATACTAAAAAATACCTCTTTTAAGTATATTTTATTTTTGTATATATTAATATATTTTATTAAATATAGATAATACAATATATTTATTTTCTTAAAGAAATTAGGGTTTTACCCCTTAAACCAATAAATTAATCTTTTTATTTATTTATTTTATTTTTTATATTAAATATTTTACATACATAAATGAACAAAAACCTTTTTTGCATACTTCATATTATTTGATATATTTATTTATATTGTTTATTTAAATATTGCCCCTTTTAATATTTATGCCTTGGGATTCAATTTGGATGTAATAGTAAACTAGGGTTTATATTTCTTGTCAAATACCCCTCATTCAAAGATTGTACCCCATCCCTATAATCATGTTGTAATAGCTTAGAATTTTAATTCTCGCACTTTACGCTTTCAATTATGCCATGATTAGAGAATTAGGATTTGTATGCAAAAATCCAAATCAACAAATAGTTTGACCTAATCAAAGACAAATATGCATGAAAATCAAACACAATGCACACTTGCACCCCTAGAGTTAGAATCCACTTGTTGCCTTCAAAAATGGGCCATGTTATGCATGTTGGGTACTTTGGCAAAACAAAAACAAAACAAAAGATCATAGTCCCTCGATGACGCTATCTTGGTTGCCTAAACAAAAATGATCAAGTCCCGGAAAAATTTGCCAAAAATACTTGACACAATTGCTATCATGGTCTATACGATGACCCACGGCTGTCCCGTTTAACATCCTAACACAAGGTTGTTCACCAAATACAATGGTGAAATAACACTGTCAAAAGGGTTAAAAACATTAGGAAAGATCTTTGAGTAAAATAGAGTAGATAGCTCTTAGTTACTTGATCAAAAGCTTGCAAAAAAAACATCCTTTCTATTTTCAAACCCTTCACAACACAATTTCAAAATATTTCTCAAATCAAACTTTCAAACATTGAAATCATTTCAAAAGACAAAAACACCTTTGTATACATTCAAACAAGAATCATTACAAAGGTTGCCACAACAATGGCCTCTTTTCAAAACATCTTTCAAAACCACACACAAAGCACCATTTCAAACAATTGAAAAGCAAAAGCAAGTGATCTAAACAAGTAACTAAGAGCCCATGGATAACCATGGATGAAAAGGGTGCTTGCACCTTTACTTTTCATAATCTACTCCCCGAACCCAAGAAAACATCTCAAAGGTCTTTCTTGTGCTTTTTGACCTTTCCTTAGGATAAAATAAAAGTCGGTGGCGACTCTTGCTAAACCAAAACATTTGCGAACAAAAACGCAAAATCCCAAGTCAGTTCTCCCACCGTATCACAACACCCCTTCCAGTGGGCATACGATGGCTAAAAAGATCATACGGGCAGGATACTACTGGTCTACCATGGAAGCGGGTTGTTATCAACATTCATGAACTTGTCACAAATGCCAGACTTATGCTGACAAAATACATGTGCCTCTGGTTCCTCTAAACATCCTGACTTCTCCTTGGCCCTTCACAATGTGGGGCATTGACATGATTGGAGAGATCAAACCCACAACTTCTAATGGACACCGCTTCATCTTGGTTGCCATTGATTACTTCATGAAGTGGGTCGAGGCAACTTCATTCGCTTCTGTTACCAAGAACATTGTGGCCCGATTCATCAAACAAAATCTTATCTGTCGGTATGGTATTCCGAAGAGAATCATTACAGATAATGGTACTTGTGATACGGTGGTAGAACCGACTGTTATACTGGTTTACATTTTTTGTTTGCAAATGTTGCAGTAAGCAAGAGTCACCAACGACTTTTATTTCATCCAACAAAGGAAAAGGAAAAAAACAGAAAAAACCTTTTTCGAGATGTTTCTGAGTACGAGGGGTAGATTATAGAAAGGGAAGGTGTTAGCACCCTTTCTATCCGTGGTTTTCCACGGGCTCTTAGGTACTTGCTCATTTTGAAATTACTTGTGTGTGTTTTGAAAAGTTTTTGTTTAACTTCGTGATAACCCTTGTATTTATCCTCAAGAGTGTGACAAAGTTGTTTTTGAAAAATGTTTCGAAAGTGTTTGTGAAAAAGAGTTTTTATTATTTTGAGCAAGTACTTAAGAGTTTCTACCTACTCGAAAAAGATTGTTCATTTTCTCGTTTCCTTTAGACAGCGCTATCCTACTATTAATGAGTAGGTATCCCTATCGTTGGATGTTGAGGGACTATCGAAAGGGACGTCATGGTCATCGAAGGCAACATGTAAATACATCTTAGCATTCGAAGAGATTGTCATCATATAGGCAACATCGAGGGACAAGATCATTTCTCGTGGGAAACTCGAGGGACGTTAGGGACCATGATCTTTATGATGACTTTAGAATTAAGGGTCTTTGCTAAGACATCCCTACATTTGAGGGACATGACCATTATTTTCCGAGGCAACGGGTGCATATGTGCAAGGTTTGTTATGTTCAGTTATTTTAGTCTTGTGTTAAGTTTGCTAATGTTTGATTATTCTTACCATACAATCCTATTAGTCATACATCTAGCGGTTAATAATTGCAGTAATTTAAAAGTGCAGAAATATAAAACCTAGCTATTACAAGGCTTCGTGGAGGGGGATTATCTACATATCCAAAACTGGGGGGAAAATAAATAAAAGCGGTGAAGGTCCTACTAATCATCTATTACATCCCAATATTCAGTTACAATAATAAAAGGAAGTACGAAAGAATAATAACACGCCAATTTGAAAAGACGTCTAAAAATCCTAAGATATAAAAAAACTTTTTGTTGTTTTTTGTTTTAATTTATGAAAATGGTTTAAGTTAAAAAAATTGATCTAGATATATATTTTAAAAAAAGATAATTATTAAAGAAACATGAAATTTAAATAAAAGAAATTAATTCTATGTTTTTTTGGTATTTTTGTTACGAAAAGGAAAATGAATTAAAATGAAATTAAACCTAAGTTCTATTAATTTTAATTTAAAGAAAAAGTTAAAGTGAATAGTTAATTAATTTACCAAAATTAAAATTTAATTAAGAAAAATCCTAAATCTATTTTTATGTGATTTTTATATTTGTTTATTGATTAAAATAAAAAAAGGATTAAAAGAAATAAATGAAATGAATAAAACAAGAAAATAAAGATGGGCCTAGTAGCAAAAGTAAACAGGGGGTGAAATAATTAGAAATCCCTAGGCCCGAATATTCGAATGCTTCATGCCCTAACCATGATGTTTTCAGATTCTTGCATGGAACCTCTGATTCAACCATCCATAACTATTCTATATAAACTCAAACAAACGTTAGCATGCCATGAAATGTGATTAAAATTAGAGATTCGAAGTTTAAAATTTTACCAAACCGGTGTTGTCAAATGGGGGCGTGCTAGGCGTGTGGTGGATTTCTCTTGGGCCTTGTAAGACTCCTGAGGACTTCAAGAGGATGGTTTGAGGCTTGATGTCAATTGAGAGAGACCGGAACCTCGAGATATGACTTGCACCAATTCTTTGATTTTTGGAGAGCTTTTTGAAGAGCTTTTTGAGAGAGGAATTTAATGTGTTTCAATCTTGTATGGCTCTATATTTATATAGGAGAATGAGGAGACAAGAAAGCATGGAAATAATCTCCCTCATAATGTTGTGTTTTAAGACCATGATCAAAATTTGAAAAAATGTCATATTTGATGATTTTATGCCATTTTCACATGTGGATGAACCTGGACATATTTGAAGGGTTATTACATGAAATCAATTGACATAAACCAGCATAAAACTTTCCCAAAATGGATTCACATCAAAATTTACATTATTCTTATTATTTATTTATTTAATTATGAATTCTAATGAATAAAATATCAAAATAAATAGCATAAATAGTAGAAAAATGTATGGGTGGGCTTAGAGGTCGTGGACCATGTTAGGAATGATTTTAAAACTTGAAAAGATAGGCCCATTTGGAAAAAATCCATGTTTGGTCAATATTTGCTTCATGCATTTTTTTCAAAAATTGGCCAACTTTGACAATGCATATCTCTCTCAATTTCAATCCTATGAGGGTATTCTTTGACTTTTTTGAAAGCTTAGGATGTCCCCTAAGCAACCTCTTTGGTTTCATCTCAATTGGATCTTCCATGTTCATGTAAGAAGCTTTGACCCAAAAGGTGTTTTTGTTGACTTTTGAAAAGGACCTATAGTGTCTGGATTTATATCTTTTCATGAGTGCATTTATTGAAATTGAGTGATGAATATGAGTTGTAGGGAATTGAATTATCTTAAAAATGAGCCTTGGATGAGAAATTTCTGATAAAGTATGAGAAAGTTATGCCTGGTCAATGTTTGGTTGACTTTTCCTATAGGAACCCTAATTTAACAACTTTTGAGTTTTGATGAATTAGGAGCACTCCTTGAGGAATCATGATCAACCCATGATCAAATTATGGATATCACTTCAAAATGTTGATGTTAACCAAAAATATTGAAGTTTGACTGTATGTGGGTCACAATTGACTTTTGACCTAATATAGTTGATTTTTAGGCATTTGAGCAGTTGACTGAGTAAACTTCTTGTGCAAGGAATGAAAATTGGCATGGATGATCTTGAGGACATATTAGGGAAATGGAAACCACTTAGTACCCTTGGAAACTCAAACATATTGATGAGGAGTGAAACCCTAGTTTGAGGCTCATTGTCTTAGGAGGAGGATTTGTCTGGCCAATCCTTAGTCAACTTGAGCAATTCAGGACCTCTAGGAGTTTATCTTGTGTGAAAATTGGAGGGCAAATTTTGGGGTGCAACAGCTGCCCCTGTTCAATCTTCTTAAACTTGAGGATGTAGATTGGTTGGTATGCCTTTCGTGATCTGAAGGTGGAAGATGATTGAACACTAGATTGCCCAGAAATTTGCACTCGCATGAAGTAATACTGATCGATAATATCGGGAATGGGCATATAGATTCCATTTGGAAGGCGAGGGAGAATCATCGGAGATGGGCTTAAAGATTCCATCCAGAAAAGATATCAGTTGCATAAGAGATTCCTTTGCGAGAATTCCTGTACCTACCGTCGAGGAGGACTTCGTCGGGGAATGTCGATTTATGTCGTGGGAAATAGAGCATAGGAGCTTCGGTTGTCAGTTATTCTATTGGGGAGTCATCTCTTGATTGAGGATACATAAGTGAACTGCTTATCTAGTCAAGATCTAGGCTTCACAGTGACTGGTTGAGGATGATAAGGTTGACTGCTATCTGGTCGTATTCCAGGCTTCACAGCGACTTACTGGGGAAATGTGAAATCGACCGTATCTGGTCAGGTCCAAGTTTGACAGTGTTGTAAACTGTTGTCTAGAGATAAAAGAGAAGGAACCTAGATAGTAGGGTTACTTAGAGATGAAAGCCTCGATAGTAAGGTTGTGAGAAGGAACCTAGATAGTAGGGTTACTTCGAAATGAAAGCCTGGATAGTAGGGCTATGAGAAGGAACCTGAATATTAGGGTTACTTCGAAATGAAAGCCTGGATAGTAGGGCTATGAGAAGGAACCTGGATAGTATGGTTACATCGAAATGAAAGCCTGGATAGTAGGGCTATGAGAAGGAACCTGGGTCGTAGGGTTACTTCGAAATGAAAGCCTGGATAGTAGGGCTATGAGAAGGAACTTGGATCGTAGGGTTAATTCGCAAAAGCCTGGATAGTAGGGCTATGAGAAGGAACTTGGGTCATAGGGTTACTTCGAAATGAAAGCCTGGATAGTAGGGCTATGAAAAGGAACCTGGGTCATAGGGTTACTTCAAAATGAAAGCCTAGATAATAGGGCTATGAGAAGGAACCTGGGCAGTAGGGTTACTTCAAGATGAAAGCCTGGATAGTAGGGCTTATAGGAAGGAACCTAGGTAAGGTTGCTTCATGAGGAGTTTGGGTAAAACTACATCAGAACCGAGAAGGAACCTAGGTAAGGTTGCTTCGTTGGGAGTTTGGATAAAACTGCATCTGAACCGAGAAGGAACCTAGGTAAGGTTGCTTCGTGAGGAGTTTGGGTAAAACTACATCGGAACCAAGAAGGAACCTAGGTAAGGTTGCTTCGTGAGGAGTTTGGGTAAAATTGCATCAGAACCGAGAAGGAACCTAGGTAAGTTTGCTTCGTGAGGAGTTTGGGTAAAACTACATCAGAACCGAGAAGTAACCTAGGTAAGGTTGCTTCATGAGGAGTTTGGGTAAAACTGCATCTAAATAGAAGGAACCTGGGTAAGGTTGCTTCGTGAGGAGTTTGGGTAAAACTGCATCTGAACCGAGAAGGAACCTAGGTAAGGTTGCTTCATGGGGAGTTTGGGTAAAACTGCATCTGAACCGAGAAGGAACCTAGGTAAGGTTGCTTCGTGGGGAGTTTGGGTAAAACTACATCTGAACCAAGAAGGAACCTAGGTAAGGTTGCTTCGTGGGGAGTTTGGTTAAAACTGCATCTGAACCGAGAAGGAACCTAGGTAAGGTTGCTTCGTGGGGAGTTTGGGTAAAACTTAATCTGAACCGAGAAGGAACCCAGGTAAGGTTGGTTCGAGATGAGTCCATGTAGGGCTTCAGGAGGAACTTGGGTAAGGTTACTTCGAGATTAGTTCGTGTGAAACTTTATTTGGAAATGTATGAGAAGGAGCCCGTGTGAGATTTTTTAAGATAAGCCCGTGTGAAGTTGCATTTAGGATGACCCCATGTAAAACTACATTTGGTCACGCAGATAATTACTCTGTTTAGTTTCAAGAGCTAATCCTGGACCTGCTGGAAATTGTTGATAATAACCATCTTTCCTGAAAAGGTACATGGTTAATTATATGCCATGCATGAAATGCATTGTGTGGTGATGTTCTCAAAATAAATGAGATTATGCTATATGCAATAAGTGTGCGCACTCCATGATGTATGAACATGAAATGCTATTGTGACACGTCCGAGTTTGGAAAAATAAATCCCTGACTGCTGTTGGAGAGTACTGGAAATTGAATTCCTGACCGTTGTAGAAAAAATGGTTCTTCTACTCCCGTTGGGGATGGTGAACGAAGATGACTATGCTGTAGATTTACTCTTGTTTGTGAATAGTCTACCGGGGAGAGACTCTGTTTGAGAATAACTTTGCGGGAGAATGACTCTGTTGGAGGATGAACTTCCATAATTGAAGGGATAAACTCTGTCGGGGATTAAGCTTCTGTATTCAGATAATTAAACTCTGCTCGGGAGACAAATTTATGAACCGCTTGCGACTTATAAAAATTGGTTGGAGAGTGTAAACTTTGGCTCTCTGAATGAGCTTTGCTGGGGAACATAGCTCCTGTTTGGGGAAGCCGATGTCAAAGCTTTAGTTGCCTCTACTCCATGGGGAGTGTAGATGTCACTGGGACGCATGGTGAGGATACGACAATGACTTTGCATCAGGACTTTTCTGCCCCTGTACCTGCTGGAGAAAGTACCTGCGGAGGCTTTTTGGATAGCTTGAGTGTTATCCCAACTCATGAGGTGCTTGGTAATTGCCAATTAGAATGATGAGTCTTCTACTAATAGGCAAGTGATAAGATGACGGGACATAGTCGTCTGCTTTGATCCCTAACTTTTGCCTGGACCGCCCTTTTGGGTTTTCAGTCCACCGCGATATCCCCTTTTTCCCAAGCCGCCTTTTCAGGTTTTCGACTTGCCGGGTGTAAAGTTTTTTCATATGTATATCCCTAACTTTTTCCCTAACCTTTTTGGTTCACCGGGATGCTCTTATTTTTTCCTAGGCCAGTCAACTTAGCGGGTCACTTTCATGCGTGGTATTTTCTGACTATGTCCACGTTCATCGGGTATGGAGAATTGTCACTTTCCATAGTATTAAGTGTTGTCACACTGCCTGAAGGTGCTTGCTTGATCGTACAAGATTCGTTGTCGGAATTCATGTCGAATGCCCTAAGTGATTCAGATGGAGATCTGCCCCTGGCAATTTGGAACTTTTCGAGAGACTTCCCCAGGTGTTGTTAGACATCATGTCATGCCCCTTGCTTATGGAAGACCTGTTATTGGAAGTGTCTTTACCGCTGAGGTGACTCTGTCCATTGAGAGGATGTTTGTTCATTGAATATCCATTGTGCGAATTTCTCTGCTGTCAAACAATTAGTCATATGCAAACAATGTCATTTAAAGAATTCAAAACTCATGTCTGTCTTGAAATTTTTTTTTTTTGAAAATGTGTTTTGTGTAGTAAAACAAAATTTTCAAGAATGTGATATCAACTCGGGATTCGTCATAAGTCCTACAGGAGCCAGGATACCTTTGTAACAATATGCTTTCGAACTAACCCATACTTCAGCTAGGACTTTTAAGGGTTATAACGTGGCCTGGTTCACGGTTTAAGAAACAAAGGATAAAGGCTCAAAATTTATTTGTACCCACCCGTTCTTCGTGATGTCCTTCAGTCCTATGCTCAATTAATTGCGCATTTAGAATCCCAGTTGAGTTCTGGAGTATTGTCCTTGATGTTCCGATGATGGTTCAGATACTGAAAGTTTATTTGAAAAAGGAAGTCTTTTGTAATCTTTTTTTTTTGCCGAGGATTTGTAGTAACCTCTTTTTTGGTTTTACTATCCCTGTCTTTTGCCTGAACTGTTTCTTTTTGTGATTACAGTCAGCGGGATGCCCCAATTTTTTCTTAAGTCTCCTTCATAGGTTTTGACTTAGCGGGCTTTTATTTTGAGAGATAATGACTGCCTGTCTTGACGATTATGCGGAATCGTCACTGTCTTTTGATTTGGAAGGATGTCTTCGATTCCATTCATTGTGTACGAAGTGTAAGATTGTGACTGAATGCGCCTCTGAATTAACTGAGAAAACTACCCTTCCCCAGGTTATGATTTAGGGTTTTAATTTGTGCAAAAATAAAAACTACTACTTCTTTGGCTCAAAGGGGTTGACTAGGGATTATCTTCCTTATAACTCCACTGTTTGGAATTTGAAACAATGCCTGTACATCGTCAGCGGGGTCTGTTCAAAAGCATACTGTAGAGATTGTGGTATCATTTTCGTCATCCTCCCCCTAAGGCTTAGAGCTTTTAATCGAGAGTTGAATATCACAAAAAGGAAGTATAAAGCAGTTTAAGCATAGTGAACAGATTAATTCAAGACAAACATGTGTAATGCATTAATGAATAACAAAGTTTTGACATGATAATAATTGTTCGAATAAGCAAAGATAATACAACTTGAAAATTAAATGAACAAAAATGCTTCCAATACTAGCCATGTTTTGGCAAGGGAGCACTGATCACGTTGGGAGTCTCAGGA
This sequence comes from Vicia faba, assembly GCA_948472305.1. NCBI lineage: Eukaryota > Viridiplantae > Streptophyta > Magnoliopsida > Fabales > Fabaceae > Vicia > Vicia faba. Next base: position 1,241,566,007 of record OX451741.1, read on the forward strand.
GGGTCAAATTTGATCTCCTTGGCGTCAATCATGTTCTGAATCTTGTATTTCAGCACCCAACAATCGTTAGTATCGTGCCCCGGGCTACCAGAATGATAAGCACACCTTGCATCCGGGTTGTAGTTAGGAGAAGAATTCTTAGGGTTCAGATGAGGGTTTATCACCGTAATCAGATTCATCTTCAACATGTGTTGCAATGCTTGTGACAATGGCATGTTGATTTGGGTGAACTGCCTTTGAGATCTTTCTACCCTTGGCTGATTGTTTCATTGTTGTGGTCGTTGTGTGCGTGCCGAATTAGAGATCAACACTGCCTCCACAGATTGGCAGTAGTCTGCCTTTCTACGCCCCTTTTGGCCGTGCACAACATTGGCTTCCCTCTTGCCACCAAATGACTTCTTCTCTATACTCGAAGAGGTATTTTTTTGGATCTTGCCACTTCGGATCCCAACTTCTACTCTTTCTCCAATCAATATCATCTCAGTGAAACCAGCTGAGGAGCTACCAATCAAGTGATTGAAGAACGAACCAGACAGTGTACCAAGGAACATGTCAACCAACTCCCTATCACACAAAGGGAGTTGGACTCTCCCTGCCAGATCTCTCCACTTCTGTGCATAGTCTATAAAGCCTTTGCTTGCACCCATGGACATACTCTGGAGTTAAGTACGGGTAGGGGCATGGTCAGCGTTATATTGATACTGCTTGTAAAAAGCAGCAGCCAGATCTTCCCAGTTGCGGACATTGGTTCCCTCCAGTTGATAGAACCATTCAAGCTGAGTCCCGGACAGACTGTCCTGAAAGAAATGGACCCACAAGGTCCTATCAGCAGTGTGAGGGTGAATCTTCCCCATGTAGGAACGAAGATGAATCTTGGGACAAGACACCCCATCATACTTTGCAAATATCGGAGCCTTGAACTTCTGTGGGATGACTACCCCAGATATCAAACCCAGCTCTTCGAAATCCAGCCCTGGTATTCTTTGGATCTTCATCGCGCTCATACGATCCTCTAACTGTTTGTACTTATTGTTGTACCCCAAAATTTTCCCGCTCACTTATCAAGAATTTGCTCACAAGATCTCCTTGACTCAAGACTGCACTAGGGTTTGATCAGCTCAAGACACCTCCTTAAGCACTAATGACCAAAATTAGGGTTTGAGTTTGCACAAGGATTTTTGAACTTCCAATGTCCCATATGACTTTCCTGGATCATTATGGACCCCCAATATTACACATGTCAAGTTTCAAGCCTTGGATCACATTTTTGCTCAGTCAATTGAGCAGTTGACCTAAAAATCAGCTGTATTGGGGAAAAAGTCAACCATGGCCAATTTACAGTCAAACTTCATAATTTTTGATCCACATCAACATTTTAGACTCATATGTATCATTTGATCAAGTTTGGACCACAATTCCTCAAGAAATTTGACCAAATCTCCCAAAGGGCAAAATGGTCAAAATTAGGGTTTTGACTGGGAAAGGGCAATTTCTGATTTTTGACCTAGAAAATGATAAATTGGTTTAAGGTATGATCTCAAGAGTCCAATTGCATCATTTTTACCTAATGACACGGTTCAAAACATTGAAAGTCCATTGGATTGACATATGAATTTTTCAGTCAACTGATCAAAAGTCAACTGTATACTGAAAAGTCAAACTTTGACTTTTTGATCAAATTCAAGTACCAAAGATCATAATTCATCAAAACATGTCAAAATATTAAACTTATTCATCAATAAATCTAAAAGTCAAGATTTCATTTTGAAAAGTCAAAATTTCTAAACTTAGAAATTTTTTCTAAGTGTTGGAAATTTCATGTTTTTTCATAACTTTGAGCAAACTTTTCACCATGATACAAGATGATTCACGAGAAACTTCCAACATGAAAGTTGTATATCTCCATGAAATATATAACTTTTCTTTACATAACTCCTTCTAAAAGTGCTTGGATCCCAAGTTATAATTTTATGAACATGTGGTCATGAAACTAAACACTTAGTTAAATTTTGCCCTAATTTGGTCAGAATTTTGACCCAACTTCATGGCAGTTTTTCATATAGTTCCAAGGGGAATATTAAAAAGCAATTCAAATATGGGTTGTAGAGCACATTGCAACCTTTCCAAAATGTCCAAGAACTCATTGAGATCATTCTTGAGTAGGGAGAATCAAAGAGATGAAGTTATGGTTTTGTCACTTTAATTACAAGTCATTTTAGTGATGAACAACATTCAAATTCAAACCATGCTGCATAAACACTACTTTGCAGGCCTCAAACTTGTTAGGCACTCCATAATTAATGGTTTACACAGCTGTTAAAGGCCTCACTTCAAGCATTTAATGCATGGACATGGTTTATATCCATTTTTGGAAGAAAGGTCACATTGCCATTTTGATAAAACAACTTTTTGTACAAAATTTGTTCTCGAGCCTTGTACTTGTTCTCTTCTGAGAAAACCAGTCCTATAACTCATGAGAAATATTTCAAACACTTACAATCACCCATCCCATGCTTGTACCTCTCCCTTGAAACTTGTTTCCCTCTTTTCTTCAAAATCAAGTAACCTAGCCAAAAGCTAGGAACTTGTACTTCTGATTATCTAAAGCTCTCAAACACTTTTGTTTATACATACACAATCCATTTGACACAAACACACAAATGCTCAAGCCTTGAAAGAACCTAGAACTCAGAATCACACTTCACACTTCCATTTTTAAACAAACTGACCAAAAACTTGAAACTCATAATCTACTTGTGCGTTTCTTGGCCTTTTGGTTTCAAAAGTTTCTAAACATCATATAGAGTTGATCCCACACTCTGTTTTAGAACTGTAACACCATTAACACCATCCTCCATTTCCAAAAACTCAGCTCTGAACATTGACTTCTCCATACCATTTCAGCCATCCATTATTCAAGCTAATCATTGCATTAGCTTCCTGGGACCTCAAGGAAGCTAACCTGATCATCACCATCATTGAAACAAGCTCAAACTCAAAACACGATTTACAGTTTTGAGGTAAGTTTTCTCAACTATGAACTATTTATACAGGCATCATCAATAGTTTATTTGTGAACAAAACATGTAGATATCATTTCCCCGAAGCTAACCATGTCCATAGTTTCCATTAATTTTGCTTGAGCTTAGAGAATTTTGAAACTGAAATCTCTGAGATTTTTAGGGTTTAGATTAGGGCCATTTGAAATTCCTGCTTATCTTTGATCTATAGTTTTAATAATTTATATTTCTGAAACCGTGAGGAAATTTGCTACAAGTTTCATGCTTACAGTTTTCATTTTTAATGAGAAATGAGCAAGTTACAGTTGGTCTGGCTGGAGGTTGAAGATGAAGTCTTCATGGCGCGTTTTGCCTTGTATATTTATTGTTTTGCTTATGTTAACAGATGTATAGCCACCCCAGTGATAGAAGCGTGCGCCTGTAACCTTTGGGATCTGGGTTCGAGCCCCAATGATACCCTTTTGGATTTTTTCATATTTTTGCTTCCTGAATTTATTTTTTTTGCATGCGCTGGCCTCTTTGGGCCTGGCTTGTTTTTTTGTTTTAGCTGGCTAACCCCCCATTTCATTTATACGCCCTTGGCCCAATTTTATTTTTATTTTCTTATTTTCTTTTATTTATTTTTCTTAATTATTTTCATAATACTAAAATATCATAAAAAAATACAAAAATAGTAGGTTTATATTTTAATTTAGTTTATTTATTTTTCTCACAAAAAAATTATTTTATTAATCATACTTTATTTATTTTTACTTATTATCTTGTAAATTTGATTAAAACTAGGTTATTAGTTATTTTCTTTTTTACACCTATAAAAATATATTATCTTAATATAAAAAAGGCCAAAAATATTTTATAATGCTTTTAAGATCAAAATACCAAAAAAATACTTTTTCTAAACTTATTTTCTTTTGATCAACTCTAGGGTTTTATTTAAAATCTTTTCTTAATAAAATTGAATTTTAATTAATTATTTTCTTTGTTTTAATTAGGTTAAGACAAAATCCTTTTTTCTTGAAAATCAAACAAAGATCCATTTTCTTTATATTTTGCAGTTTTGTACATTTATTCATTTTATACATTGTATCCATTTAATTTCTTGTACATTAATGTCAAATTGAATTTGGTTGTAATAGATTAATTAGGTTTAAATTCTTGCAATCCCCATTCAATTTGTACACCCCTCCCCATAAATGTTGTAATAGCATAGTAACTTTAAATTTCGCAATTTATCGCTTTTATATAATATGCTAGTAATTAGGGTTTGTATGGAAAGACTAAAACCAATACTTAGAAAACCCTAATTCAAGACAAAAACAAGCATGAAAACAATACTCTTGCACACAAGCACCCCTAGGGTTATTCCACTTGGTTTCCTTATACAAAATGGCCATATTATGCATGTAAGGTATCTTAGCAAATACAAGCAAATACAAGATCATAGTCCCTCGATGACGCTATCCAGTTGCCTTACAAATGATCTTAGCGCCTAAAAAAAGGAATGCTAAGATACCTTGCAATATTGCTAATCATGGTTATATGGTGACCCACGCCCATCCCGTTTACATCCAAAGATAGGGTTGCTTACCAAATCAATGGTAAGACAACAATGTCCAAGGAAAAGAAAATGAACAAGAAAGACTTTTTGAGTAGGTAGAATGCTCCTAATTACTTTCTCAATTTCAAACAAACATCCTTGCTATTTTCAAAACAAACACTTACACTTTCAAACATCTTACAAACTTGAAAACATTTTCAAAAGATCAACATCTTTGTATACATTCTTACGAATGAGAATCATTACAAAGATTGCCTAAACAATGGCCTCTTTACAAAATACTTTCAAAAACCACACAAAGCATAATTTCATACATAAAGAAAGTGATCTAGAAAGTAACTAAGAGCCCATGGAAAACCATGGATGAAAGGGTGCTAATACCTTCCCTTTTCATAATCTACCCCCTGAACTCAAGAAATAATCTCAAAGGTTGTTCCTGTGCTTTTTTACTTTTCCTTTTGGATAAAAGAAAAGTCGGTGGCGACTCTTGCTAACCACAACATTTGCGATCAAACACAAAACACTCAAGTCAGTTCTCCCACCGCATCACCGAACTGGCGACTCTGCTGGGAATAATTCTAAAAGTGGGGTTACCTTAGGGTTAGACCACATTTACTTGCTTTCTTTAATTGAATTGTATGCTTTACATTATGGTTCTTTGTTTGGGTTTGAATCCTCTACCCGGATTTGGGATACCTTATCGGTAAGTAGCAATACGTTGTGGAAACTGTGCGGGGTATACCGACATGGTCTAAGCAATAGCTACGTTAGTGCGACATATTTGTGGGTACCGATAGCCTTTGAGTTAATTGAAGAGAATATGGGGCCGTTGAGTGATGTCATGAAGCACTAATGAACTTTTAGAATCTTTACTTGACCAACTTGGCCTTTAGGATGTAGTGAGGTGACCAGCTTTGGTGCAGTTCGAAGTTGGTAGATACTCGATACTACACTCATTGAGGTTTGGTTTCTTGGGATATTTCGGTCGCCATTAAAGAGGCTTGTGTTGAAATAATGATCTAGGAAATAATCCAGTGATAATGAGCTCCTTAGAACCCGCTTACTATTACTAGGACATGTTTAAGCCAACTAAACTTCAAGAGGGTACTTACCTATAAGACTCCATGCAATCCTAAACCTAAGGAATTTTTTGTTTTGTTTGTATATACATACTTGTACATAACATCATGAACATCATAACATCATACTCATTCACTAACCATTTCAAGGATCTTGTGATTTATCTTTGTTCTATTTTGTAGGATATGGATTCTCTTCACAGGAAAACTATTCAAGTCAATCTTGTAAGGATCCCTCCACAACTTAAGGAGCTAGCTTCAAGGATTCCTGAAAATTATCCATTCACCGAGAGACATGGTCTCCTACTCAACTTGGTCACCTCCAACACAGATAAGGACATGATGAAGGTGCTCTTTCAGTTCTTTGATCCTTTACACCATTGCTTCACATTTCCCGACTATCAACTTGTGCCAACTTTGGAAGAATTCTCCCGACTCTTGAGGATTCCCATTCTCAATTAACTACCCTTCAAAGGTACGAAAAGAGATCCAAAGCCAAAAGAGATTTCTCAAGCCCTACACTTGCAATCATCCGATGTCACAACCAATTGGGAAATAAGGAGTGGTGTCAAAGGTTTCCTAGCAAAGTTATTGTTTGAGAAAGCCCAAAACTGTTGGAATTCCTTGGACCTGCAAGCCTTTGAAGAAATTGTGGCTCTCCTCATCTATGGGATGGTTTTGTTTCCAAATCCTGACCAACTCATAGACATGAACACCGTCAAAATCTTCATATCCCACAACCCGGTGCCTACATTTCTAGGAGACATCCTACACTCTTTTCACACCCGCACAATGAGGAAAAGAGGTGTCTTTATGTGTTGTACTCCTCTCTTTGAAAGATGGTTTATTTTTTATCTTCCCCGATCTGTATTGAAGAACGAGTAGGGTTCAAGATGGTCACAAAGGTTGATGATGCTCAAACATTCAGACATTCATTGGTGCTCCCGATCCATAGAGAATGTTATTATTGTCTAACATTATGGAGAATTTCCTAATGTCCCTTTACTTGGCATTAGGGGAGGTATCACCTATAACCCATGCTTAGCCTTAAGACAATTTGGTTACGCCCGAAGGGATGGCCCGCACGAGATGCTGATTCAAGGTTTGGTGTTTGACTACGAGAACAAAGATCAAGGTCTTAGCCAGAGATTTATCCGAGCATGGAGGATGTTGAACAAGGTAGATAGCAAGACATTGGGGCATAAGAATTCCATCACTCTCGAGCCTTAACTCAAATGGGTACGAACTCATGCTTAAAGTCTGATGATGCCTTATCCTTCCACTCTCCCGGTAATCATTGAGCCTGTCATGGAGGGAGATGTTCCATACACTATCCTACATCCTGACATGCCCACCTCTCTTGAAGAACTACAAAGATATTGGATACAACTCAAGGGGGAGCGAGATACTTTTTAAGCCCAATTCTACGCAAGCGAGAAGAAGGTTTTGGAACTTACTAGTCTACATCATGAGGAGAGAAACTCGAATGCCTACATTGCACCAAAGAGGATGCGTACTACCTTTTTATCTTGGAGTTTCTGTATTTTGTTTTGCCCAAGGAGGAATTATTGTACTCAAGCTTAAATTTATTAATATAAAGTGTGTTTCCTTTTTGTCTAAAACAAATTTGAATCTTTAAAATCCTTGAAATCATTGCATATGCATCTACAATTCATCATAACATAAGCAGGTTTCTTGGAACAAGTCTCCTCATCTCTCTACTATTTATTTTAGTAAGATGTATCTTGAGCAAATTGTGAAGGACCTCCAAGCTCAGAGTGCACAATTTCAACAGTTGTTCTTAACTCTGGCCAAAGGACAAGAAGAGTTGAAGACCTTGCTGGTTGAGGAGAAGAAAAAGAAGACGAAGAAGATAACCGGAGTTCTAAACATGGGAAGAAGATTCCAAGGGAAAATAAGAAGGGATTTAGACTTTGCAACGACATCCAGTGAGAGAGACAATCAAGATGGGAAGGGAAAGGAAACAGTTGTCCAATCAGAGTCAGAAGAGGAGGAGGAAGAAGAAGACTATTCTGAAGAATAATACCCTCCAGCCGATGACAAGTATAAGCATCTATAAGAACGGTTGAGTGCAATAGAAATCCAAAAAGTTCCTGGCTAGGACTTTGAAGAGTTGGGGTTAGTATCGGGGATTGTCATTCCTCCAAAATTCAACGCACCTGTATTCGCCAAATATGACGGAGTCTCATGCCCCAAAATGCATCTGCGGTCCTATGTGAGGAAGATCCAGCCTCATACCGTTGATAAGGATTTATGGGTACACCTCTTCCAAGACAGTCTGTCTCGTACTCAACTTGATTGGTTTTATCAGTTAGAAAGATCCAATGTTCATAATTGAGAAGATCTTACTGCAGCCTTTTACAAACAATACCAATACAACGCTGATCTTGCACCTACTCGTACTCAACTCCAGAGTATGGCCATGGTTTCAAGTGAGGGCTTCAAAGATTACGCACAAAAATGGAGAGACTTGGCAAGGAGAGTCCAGCCTCCTTTATCTGAAAGATAGTTAGTTGATATGTTTTTGGGCACCTTGTCTGGTCCTTTCTTCAATCACTTAATCGGGAGTTCATCGGCAGGTTTTACTGAATTGATATTGACCGGAGAAAGGGTAGAAGTCGGGATAAAGAGTGGAAAGATTCAGAAATATGCATCCTCTGTTGCTGTAAGGAAGCCATTCATTGGAAAGAAGGATGTGGTTGCTGTATATTGTGATACGGTGGGAGAACTGACTTAAGGGTTTTGCATTTTATCGCAAATGTTGTGGTTAGCAAGAGTCGCCACCGACTTTTCTTTTATCCAAAAGGAAAGGTGAAAAAGCACAGGAAATACCTTTGAGATTGTTTCTTGAGTTCGGGGGGTAGATTATGAAAAGGGAAGGTATTAACACCCTTTTCATACATGGTTTTCCATGGGCTCTTAGTTACTTGCTAGATCACTTGCTTTTGTTTGAAATTGTGTTCAGTGTGGTTTTGAAAGTATGTTGTAAAAAAGTCCATTGTTTAGGCAATCTTTTTAATGATTCTCGTTCGTAAGAATGTATACAAAGATGTTTGTCTTTTTGAAAATGTTTTCAATGTTTGTAGGATGCTTGGAAATGTGTGTGTGTGTGTGTTTGAAAATAGCAAGGATATTTGTTTGAAATAGAGCAAGTAACTAGAAGTAATCTATCTACTCAAATGTCTTTCTTGTTCATTTTCTTTTCCTTTGATATTGTTGTCTTACCATTGATTTGGTAAGCAACCCTATCTTTGGATGTAAAGGGGACGGGCGTGGGTCATCGTATAACCATGATTAGCAATATTGCAAAGTATCTTAGCATTTTTTAGGGACCAAGATCATTTTGTAAGGAAACTTTGAATAACGTCATCGTGGGACTATGATCTTATATTTTTTTGTTTTGCCAAGATACTTCGCATGCGTAATATGGCCATTTTTGTACAAGGCAACCAAGTGGATAAACCCTAAGGGTGCTTGTGTGCAAGTGTGTTATTTTCATGCTTTGATTTTGTCTTGAATTTAGAGTTTTCTATTTGATTTGTTTTTATCTTTCCATTCAAACCCTAATTAATAGCATGGTATGTAAAAAAGGTAATTTGCGTAATTTAAAGGTTACTACGCTATTACAACATTTTATGGGAGGGGGGAATACAAATTATTAATGGGGATTTGCAATAATGTAAATCTAATTAAGCTATTACAACCAAATTGAATTTGCACGAATATTTTAATAAATAAGGTACACTATAAATTAAATGTGCAATGTGTGTACATGCAAGAAAAAAGGTTTTGTTTTGTTTTTATGTGAAAAGAAGTTTTAATCTAAGCCTAATAAATAAACCAAAATTGAACTTAAATTAATTAAGAAAGAAAAATCATTTTTTAGAAAAGATTTTGATCAACCCTAATTTTAATTTGTTAAAAGAAAATGAAGATTCTTTAACTATTATTTTTGTGTATTTTTGTATTGAAAATAATAAATAATATTTTATAAAAAATGTTTAGTCCTTTTACATATCAAAAAGTAAATATTTACAAGTATGAAATAAAAAAGGAATAAAATAGTTAACCTAATAAAAATATTTTTTCATGTGAAAATAAAATAAAATAAACAAAATGCAAAATTTATCATGTTTTATATTTTTCATGATTTTTATGTATTTAAGAAAATATTTAATAAAACAAAAAAAAAGAAATAAAACAAATATATAAAATGTATGGGCCAGGGGTGCTGCAAGCAAACATAGGGTAAGCTTTAGAAAAAAAATCATAAGCCCAATGGAACAAAAAGCCCAGCGCTGCAAAAACAAAAGAAATGGCCAAAAGTGAGAAAATATGCAAAAAGGCAGGCACCAAGGCTCGAAACCATGACCTTGACATTCTCAGCATGCTGCCTTGCCACTGGGGTGGCTGTACATCTGTTAGTTCAAATTAAACAAGAAAAAGATAACATAAACAACTTCCTTTTCTCTGTACTTCGTCTTCTTCCTCAAGCTGGCCAGAACTCCTGTATCTTTCTCATTTCTCCATGAAAATGAAAAATCTTTCAGTTGAGATCGTGAATGGAGTTTGAGTGATATTTATGAAGGCCTGAAGATTCCTTTAGCTTGCTTGAACCTCCCTGAGTGTGTTCCAATCCTTACCTTGCTTTGAAAGTGTCTGAAACTCTCTATCTAAGTCAACCTGCAAGCTTGGAAAACAAAAATGGCAGATGAAGAAGGAGGAGTTACAGTGCAGGGATGATGGTCTGGATCACTTAGATATGAGGTAGGTAAAGTGTTTGAATGATTAAAACTTGAAACGCACGAGCCAATTTGTGGATTGCTATGCTTAAGCTCAAACTGCCAGTTTTTTATAGGTTTTTTGGTGAGAGGGAGTTTTGGAATGTTTTAGAAATTTAGCAATTGTGTTCTAAGTTTTGATGTGTTTGTGTATTAGTATAGAGAATGTTTTTTATCAACTCCATAACATATTTTTCAGTTCTAGGCTTTTTGCACACTTTCTTGCTTTTGAAGCAAAGTGAAGAGACAAGTCTCCACATGCTTGTACTGGCCTGCTTGGAGTTGGTACCAATCCTAGACAAGTTTTATTTGCTTTATAGGACTTGTGTATGCAGAGAAAACAGGTCCAATGCTCAAGAAATGTAAAGTTGCAAAAGCTATGCTTTTCCAAAATGGCAATGGCAACTTTGTGCCATTTATGGAATTACAACTTGGGCAAAGACTCTTGGGCTTGGATTAAGGCTTTGTCAACTGAATAAGCATTAAATTATGGAGTGAGAAACAAGTTTGGGACCTGTAAAGCATGGATTAGGCAGCATAGGTTCAGATTTGAATTTTGCTCTTTATGTAATGGCTTGAATTCAAAGTGAGAAATTGCCCATTTCATCTCTTCGATTCTCCCTACTAAAAAATGATCTCTAGGAGTTCTTGGACATTTTGGAAAGCTTGCAATGTGATATATAACTCATATTTGAAATGCATTTCAAGATTCCTATTGGAACTAAGTAAAAAATTTCCATGAAGTTGGGTCCAAAACCTGCCTAAATTAGGGCAAAATTTCACTAAGTTATTTTAGTTCATGGGCATGTATTCACAAAATTATATCTTGAGATCCAATCATCTTTAGGAAAAAATGTGTGAAGCAAAGTTGTAGATTTCATGGAGGTCTACAACTTTAATGTTGGGAACTTGCTTTTAATCACCTTGTATCATGGTGGAAAATTGGCCTAAAGTTGAGAAAAAATAAGAAATTTTCTATACTTAGAAAAATTTCTAAGTTAAGAAAAATTCAAAATTCAAAACAAAATCTTCAATATTTGATTCCTTGATGAAAAAGTTTCAGATTTTGACATATTTTGATGAATTTTGATCCTTGGCACTTGATTTTGACCAAAAAGTCAAAGTTTGACTTTTCAGTATACAGTTGACTTTTGATCATTTGATTGCAAATTTCATCTGTCAATCCAATGAAATTGCAATGTTTTGAACCATGTCATTAGTTCAAGATGATGCAAATGAAACCTTGTAATCATGCTTCAAATCAATTGGTCATTTGCTAGGTTAAAAATCAGAAATTACCCTTTCTCAGTCAAAACCCTAATTTTGACCATTTTCCCCTTTTGATGATTTGATCAAATTTCTTGAGGAATTGTTGTCCATACATGATCAAATGATACATATGAGTCTAGAATGTTGATGTGGATAAAAAATTATGAAGTTTGACTGTAAATTGGCCATGGTTGACCTTTTCCCCAATACAACTGATTTTTAGGTCAACTGTCCAATTGACTGATCAAAAATGTGGTTCCAGGCTTGAAACTTGTCATGAGTAATCTTAGGGGTCCATAATGATGTTTGAAAGTCATATGAAGCATTGATAGTCCAAAAATCCTTGGGCAAACTCAAACCCTAATTTTGGGTCATTAGTGTAAGATGAGATGTCTTGAGTTGATCAAACCCTAATCCAGTCTTGAGTCAAAGAGATCTTGTGAGAAAATCTTGATAAATGAGAGGGAAAATTTTGGGGTACAACTGCTGTCCCTGTTCAATTTTCTTAAACCTGAAGAGTTAGAATGGCGAGTTTTGCCATTCGTGACTCGAAGGTGAGAGAATGATTGGACACTAGAGTGCCCAGAAATTTTCACTCGACGATGTGTAGTTAAGGGAATAGGCTTAAAGATGCCATTTGGAGAGGTGATAGAATCTTGTTGGAGATGGGCTTGTAGATGCCATCCAAGAATGTTTGTTGAATTGTAAGTTGTGAGCCGAAAAAATGAGTATCAGAATGACGTTCATGCTTGGAGCGTACCTGAACTGTATCTGAGAGCTGATTTTGACTAAGTATCAGAATGCTATCCGTGTCTAGAGCATATTCGAACTATATCTAAATGTTGAATCTGAATGAGTATCAGAATGGCATCCATGTTTGGAGCATATCCGTACTGTATCTGAAGGTTGAATCTGAATGAGTATCAGAATGGCATCCATGTCTGGAGCGTATATGAACTGTATCTGAATGTTGAATCTGAATGAATATCAGATGTCATCCGTGTCTGGAGCGTATCCGTACTGTATCGGAAAGTTGAATCTGAATGAGTATCAGAATGACATCCGTGTCTGGAGCGTATCTGAACTGTATCTGAACTTGAAATCTGAATGAGTATCAGAATGGCATCCGTGTCTGGAGCGTATCTGAACTGTATCTGAACTTGAAATCTGAATGAGTATCAGAATGGCATCCGTGTCTGGAGCGTATCTGAACTGTATCATGATTGCATATTGTTAATGGTAGCTGTTAATCTTATCCTGAAAAGGGTAGAATGTTAGCTGAAACACAAAGTTACGTTGCATGAAATATATGATGCAATGTATTTGTTTTATCAATGTTTATGATATTTGGATGTAATGTATGAGCATGTAAGATGATTTGCTGTATTACTGTATGATTGAGGAAAATAAATCCTTGAATGTTGCTGAGGCTATGTTGAATTTTCACATCTTGAAGTTGAAGTACTGACGAACTCTTGTTGAGAGAAGTAGATTCTATCGTGAGGGCAATGCCATGTACTGCTTGTAAGATCTGTTTGGGGAATCCTGAGAAATTTGACGATTTCTACTGGGGGTTAATAAATTGGAATTTGTTCCACTGGGGATTCAAATGACGTACCGTGGGGGTTACTTATGGAATAGCCTAAAGACGTTTTCCCGTCCTTTCAACCTATCGGTAATTGCCTATCTCATTTTGTTTATTTGTAAACAGTGATTATGTTCAAATGCATATGTTCATCAATGAATCATTGGACGCTTTTGCAAATAAAACACAATCGTAAAGAAAAGACAGATGATTTTTTGCACTTTCAAAGGGGTATCTTTGTATTGACTTTGAATAAGTATTTTGTACAAAGGAGACAAACATTCTAGTAAGAGAATGGTGCCATAAAACAAGAAAAATTTATACAAAGAAAGATAGATATGTGTAATAATCCCATGGGGTTCCCATTCTGCTATAGCCTTCATATCTCCGAATATCTTGTCTATTTGTTGCTTCGTTCGAAAATGATTGAATTGATTAGAAACTCCGAGTTTGTCAGTGGAGGTCGAAGGTTGTCCGTAAGTGATCTGACGGGACATAGTCATACACTTTAATTCCCTAACTTTTTCCTGGACCGCCCTTTCGGGTTTTCAGTCCACCGGGAAACCCTTTTTTGCCCAAGTCGCCCTTTCGGGTTTTCAACTTGTCGGGTGTACAAAATTTTTATTTTATCCCTAATTTTTTACCGAACCTTTTTGGTTCGCCGGGATGCCCCTTTTTTGCCTAGGTGTGTCAACCTAGCATGTATCTTATGCGTAGTATCTTTTGACTATATCCGCGTTCGCAGGGTGTGACAGGTCGTCGCTGTCCATGGTGGTCAAGATCATTGCCCCACCCGAGAATATGTTCTTGATTACAAATGGTCCTTCATAGGTAGGGGACCATTTGCCCTTGGGATCACTTTGTGGCAAGATGATACGTTTGATCACCAAATCCCCAACTTGATATGCTTGGCGCTGACTTTCTTATTGAAAGCCTTGATCATCCGCTTCTGATACATCTGACCATGGCAAACAACAGTAAGCCAATTTTCATCAATTAAGTTCAGTTGATCAAGTCGAGTTTGGATCCAATCGTCTTCATTCAAACCTACATCCTTCATAATTCTCAGAGAGGGGATTTGAACCTCAATAGGACAGACATCCTCCATGCCGTAAACCAAAGAATAGGGTGTTACCCCAGTTAACGTGCGAGCCGTGGTACGATACCCGTGGAGAGCGAATGGTAGCATCTCATGCCAGTCTTTTTATGTGACTGTCATCTTTTGTATGATCTTCTTAATGTTTTTATTCGCAGCTTCGACAACACCATTCATCTTTGGCCGATAAGGGGAAGAATTATGATGCTGAATCTTGAATTGCTCGCAGAAGGCGGTGATCATAGTGTTGTTAAGATTTGTACCATTGTCAGTGATGATCCTTTTTGGGATACCGTACTGGAAAATGAGCGTCTGCTAGCTGATTTTCTTCTCACGGGAAATGCTCGAAGGTAATCTTCTCAAAATATGGTAGCAATGTCAAAACATGTTCTTTGTAAGGGATAAGGTTTGGGTGCTTAGTGTCCCATTCCCCTTCTCAAAAACGGAAGCGAAGGAAACTTCCTTAACCCACTTGGTAAAATAGTCAATGGCCACTAGAATGAAACGGTGTCCATTGGAGGCTGTAGGCTTGATCTCTCCAATCATATCAATTCCCCACATAGCGAAGGGCCAAGGAGCCGTCAAGACATTCAGAGGAACCGGAGGTACATGCACCTTGTCGGCATAAATTTGACACTTATGACAGGTCCGAGAGTGTTGATAGCAATTTGCTTCCATGGTAGACCAATAATAACCTGCCCATAGGATTTTCTTTGCCATTGTATGCCCACTGGAGTGAGTGCCAAAAGTACCTTCCTGTAATTCAGCCATGATCTTTTCAACTTCAACCTTATCCATGCACCGAAGCAAAATAGAGTCATGATTGCGTTTGTACAGGATGCCATTACTAAGGAAGAACTTAGAAGAGAATCTCCTTAAAAACTTCTTATCATTGATTGAAGCTCCTTCTGGATATTCTTGAACCTCGAGATACCTCTTGATTTCTTGAAACCAAGGCTGGTCCATTATTTCTTCAGTATTAATCTCGTGACAGGGTGTTGGTTCATTCATTCGTTCGATGGTGATCTGGGGAGCCTCGTTATCCTAATTAAGTTTAAACATAGATGACATTGTGGCTAGAGTGTCTGCTAGCTGATTTTCTTCTCGTGGGAAATGCTCGAAGGTAATCTTCTCAAAATATGGTAGCAATGTCAAAACATGTTCTTTATAAGGGATAAGGTTTGGGTGCTTAGTGTCCCATTCCCCTTTGATCTTACTAATGACCAAAGTTTAATCTCCAAATACATCCAAAGATTTGATTCCCAAGTCTATGGCAGCTCTGAGACCAAAGATGCATGCTTCGTATTCCGCCATGTTGTTCGTACAGTTAAAGCAAAGTCTAGCAGTAAAAGGAGTATGCCACCCTTCCGGAGATATGATTACATCGCTGATATCATTACCAAGTGCATTGGATGCCCCATCAAAGAACAGGGTCCATCGGGATCCTTGTTCAGGTCCATCATATGGTCTGGTTTTTTCACAGTTGTCTAATGTCATGATGTCTTCATCTGGGAATTCAAACTTCATAGACTGATAGTCTTCTACAGCTTGGTGAGCAAGGTGATCAGCTAGCACACTCCCCTTTATAGTTCTCTGGGTAGTATACTATATGTCGTATTCTGTCAAGATCATCTGCCATCTAGCTATCCTCCCAGACAGAGCAGGCTTCTCGAAGATGTATTTTATCGGATCCATCTTAGATATCAACAAGGTAGTATGAGTCAGCATATACTGTCTTAGCCAGTGAACAGCCCATGCCAGAGTGCAACAAGTTTTCTCAAGCAGTGAATATCTGGTTTCACAGTCGGTAAACTTTTTGCTAAGGTAGTAAATAGCGTGCTCTTTTCGGCCAGACTCGTCATGCTGCCCCAATACACACCCTATTAAATTTTCTAAAATAGTCAGATACATGATCAGTGGTCTTCCCTTGACTAGTGGCATCAAAACAGGAGGCTCTTGCAAGTACTCTTTGATTTTATCGAAAGCAGTTTGGCATTCATCATTCCATCTGACTACTTGATCTTTCTTCAATAGTTCGAAGATTGGCTCACAAGTAGCTGTTAGGTGAGAAATGAATCTGGCAATATAGTTCAAGCGTCCCAAGAATCCTCTGACTTCCTTCTCAGTACGAGGAGCAGGCATTTCTTGTATTTCTTTGTGTGATACGGTGGCAGAACCGACTGTTTAATACTGGTTCGCATTTTATGTTTTTTGTTTGCAAAATGTCGCGGTAAGCAAGAGTCGCCACTGAATTTTATTTTATCCAACAAGGAAAAGGAAAAAGAACAGAAAAAACCTTTTTCGAGATGTTTCTGAGTACGAGGGGTAGATAATAGAAAGGGAAGGTGTTAGCACCCTTTCTATCCATGGTTTTCCATGGGCTCTTAGGTACTTGCTCATTTTGAAATTGCTTGTGTGTGCTTGTTTTGAAAAGTTTTATTTTACTTCGTTTTAACCCTTGTTTCTATCCTCTTGAGTGTTATGAAGTTGTTTTTGAAAACTGTTTTAAAAGTGTTTGTGTGAAAAAGTTTGATTTGAGCAAGTACCTACAACATCTACCTACTCGAAAAAAGATCGTTTCTATTCTTGTTCCTTTAGACAACGCTATCCTATTATTGATAAATAGGTAGCACCGTCATTGGAATTTTGTAAGGGTCAATTCGAAAGGGACGTAATGGTCATTGAAGGCAACATGTAGGGATACCTTAGCATTTCGAAGGGACAGTGATCATATATTCGTAGGCAACATCGAGGGACAAGATCATATACCTTAGACAACTTCGAGGGACATCGAGGGACCATGATCTTTATGATGATTTTAACCGAGGGCCTTTGCTAAGGGTATCCCTACGTTCAAGGGACATGGCCATTATTTTCCGAGGCAACCAAGTGAGGTATACCCTAAGGGTGCATATGTGCAAGGTATGTTATGTTCAATTATTTTAGTCTTGTGTTAAGTTTGCTAATGTTTGATTATTCTTGCCATACAATCCTATTAGTCATACATCTAGCAGTTAATAATTGCAGTAATTTAAAAGTGCAGAAATATAAAACCTAGCTATTACAACGCTTCAGGGAGGGGGATTATGTACATATCCAAAACTGGGGGGGGAAATAAATAAAAGCGGTAAAGGTCCTACTAATCATCTATTACATCCCAATATACAGTTATAATAATAAAATTAAGTGTGAAAGAATAATAACGTGCAAATTTGAAAAGACGTCTAAAAATCCTAAGATATAAAAAAATCTTTTTGTTGTTTTTTGTTTTAATTTATAAAAATGGTTAAAGTTAAAAAATAATTGATCTAGATCTATATTTTAAAAAAAAGATAATTATTAAAGAAACATGAAATTTAAATAAGAGAAATTAATTCTATGTTGTTTTTTGGTATTTTTGTTACGAAAAGGAAAATGAATTAAAATGAAATTAAACCTAAGTTCTATTAATTTTAATTTAAAAAAAAAGTTAAAGTGTTTAGTTAATTAATTTACCAAAATTAAATTTAATTAAGAAAAAATCCTATATCTATTTTTATATTTGTTTATTGATAAAAAAAAAAGGGATTAAAAGAAATAAATGAAATGAATAAAACAAGAAAATAAAGATGGGCCTAGTAGCAAAAGTAAACAGGAGGTGCAATCATTAGAAATCCCTAGGTCCGAATCTTCGAAAGGTTCATGCTCTAAACATGGTGTTTTTTTTATTCTTGCGTGGAACTTATGATTCAACCATCCATAACTGTTCTATATAAACTCAAACAAACGTTAGCATACCATAAAATGTGATTAAAATTAGAGCATCGAAGTTTAAAATTTTACCAAACTAATGTTGTCAAATGGGGGCGTGCTAGGCGTGTGATGGATTTATCTCAGGCCTTGTAAGACTCCTGAGGATTTCAAGAGGATGGTTTGAGGCTTGATGTCAATAGAGAGAGGCCGAAACCTCGAGATATGACTTGCACCAATTCTTTGATTTCTGGAGAGCTTTTTGAAGAGCTTTTAGAAAGCTTTTTGAAGAGCTTTTTGAGAGCTTTTTAGAGAGGAATTTCGTCCCTTTCAAGATTGAATGGATCTATATTTATAGAGGAGAATGAGGATACAAGAAAGCATGGAAAGAATATCCCTCATAATGTTGTGTTTTAAGACCATGATCAAGATTTGGAAAAAATGCCATATTTGATGATTTTATGCCCTTTTCACATGTGGATGAACCTGGACATATTTGAAGGGTTATTGCACGAAATCAAATGACATAAACCAGCATAAAACTTGCACAAAATGGATTCACATCAAAATTTACATTATTTCTATTATTTATTTATTTAAATCTGAATTTTAATGAATAAAATATCAAAATAAATAACATAAATAGTATAAAAATGAATGGATGGGCTTAGAGGTCGTGTACCATGTTAGGAATGAGTTTCAAACTTGAAAAGATAGGCCCATTTGGAAAAAATGCAAGTTTGGTCAATATTTGCTTCATGCATTTTTTTCAAAAATTGTCCAACTTTGACAATGCATATCTCTCTCAATTTTAACCTTATGAGGGTGTTCTTGGACTTTTTAGAAATCTTAGGATGTCCCCTAAACAACCACATTGGTTTCATCTCAATTGGATCTTCCATGTTCATGTAAGAAGCTTTGACCCAAAAGGTGTTTTTGTTGACTTTTCAAAATGACCTATAATGTTCAAATTTATATCTTCTTGTGAGTGCATATTTTGAACTTCGGAGATGAAGATGAATGGTAGGGAATTACATCCTATTCAAAATGAGCTTTGGATGGGTCATTTCTGATAAAGTATGAGAAAGTTATGCTTGGTCAAAGTTGAGTTGACTTTTCCTGCAAAACCCTAATTTAGCAACTTTTGGGTTTTGATGAATTGTGAGAAATCCTTGAGGAATCATGATCAAACCTTGATCAAATGATGAATAATACTTCAAATTGAGGATGTTGACCAAAAATCTTGATGTTTGACTGTATGTGGGCCACAATTGACTTTTGCCCTAGCACAGTCGACTTTCAGACCTTTGAGCAATTGGTTGAGCAAACTTCCTCCGCAAGGCTTGAAACTTGACATGGATGATATTGAGAACATATTAGGACAATAGTGAACATTTGGTACCCTTTGGACTCAAACATCTTAATGCAAAATGAAACCCTAATTTGAGGTAGACTGCTTTTAGGAGAGAGTTTGTATGGTCAACTCTTGGACTTCCTTGGGCAATTTGAAGACCTTACTTGAAATGTATTGAGAAATACGGGAGGGAAAATTTTGAGGTACAACAGCTGCCCCTGTTCAATCTTCTTAAACCTGAGGATGTAGATTGGCTTGCTTGCCTTTTGTGATCCGAAGGTGGAAGATGATTGAACACTAGAGTGCCCAGAAATTTGCACTCGCATGAAGTGGTACTGGCCTTGCAATTTCGGGAATGGGCTTATAGATGCCATTTAAAAGTTAATGAAGGAAAATGGGCTTAAAGATGCCATCAGAAGAAGTGTTGATTGCATAAGAGATTCCTTTGCGAGAGCCTGTATACCTGTTGTTGAGGAGGATTTTCTTGGGGAATGCCGGTCTCTATCTTGAGAGAAATAGAATTTTAGGAGCTTCAGTCGTCCGTTATTCTACTGGGGAATCATCTCTTAGTCGGGGAGGTAAAAATGAACTGCTATTTGGTCGTGTATAGGCTGCATTGCGACCTACTAGGGAAAGGTGAAACCGATCGTGTTTAATTAGGTCCAGGTCTTATAGTGTTGTGGACCACTGTCTGGAGATAAGAGAAAAGAAACCTGGATGGTAAGTTTATGAGAAGGAACCTGGATAGTAGGGCTTATGGGAAGGAATCTGGGTATGGTTGCTTCGTGAGGAGTTTGGATAAAACTGCATCTGAACCGAGAAGGAACCTGGGTAAGGTTGCTTTGTGAGGAGTTTGGGTAAAACTGCATTTGAACCTAGAAGGAACCCGGGTAAGGTTTCTTTGTGAGGAGTTTGGGTAAAACTGCATCTGAACTGAGAAGGAACCTAGGTATGGTTGCTTTGTGAGGAGTCTGTGTAGGGCTTTAGGAGGAACCTGGGTAGGGTTACTTCGGGATAAGTCCGTGTAAAACTTCGGAAGGAACCTGGGTAAGGTTACTTTGGGCTAAGTATATGTAAAACTTCAAGAAGAACCTGGGTAAGGTTACTTTGTGATAAGTTCGTGTAAGACTTCAAAATGAACTGGGGTAAGGTTACTTTGAGATAAGTTTGTGTTAAACTTCAGAAGGAACCTGGGTAAGGTTACTTTGTGATAAGTTCGTGTAGAACTTCAGGAGGAACCTGGGTAAGGTTACTTTGTTATAAGTTTGTGTAAAACTTCAGGAGGAACCTGGGTAAGGTTATTTCGTGATAAGTTTGTGTAAAACTTCAGGAGGAACCTGGGTAAGGTTATTTCGGGATAAGTTCGTGTAAAACTTCAAGAGGAACCTAGGTAAGGTTACTTTGTGATAAGTTCGTGTAAAAATTCAGAAGAAACCTGGGTAAGGTTACTTTGTGATAAGTTCGTGTAAAACTTTATTTGGAAATGTATGAGAAAAGACTCGTGTAAGATTTTTCAGGATAAACCCGTGTGAAGCTGCATTTAGGAGAAACCCGTGTAAGATTGCTTCGTGATGAACCCATGTAAAGCTGCATTTAGGAGAAACCCGTGTAAGATTGCTTCATGATGAACTCGTGTAAAGATGCATTTGATCGTGCAGATAATTACTCTGTTTAGTTTCCAGAGCTAATCTTGAACTTGCTGGAAGTTGTTGATGATAACCATCTTTCCTGAAAAGGTACATGATTAATCGTATATGATGCATGACATGCATTGTATGATGATGTTCTCAAAAGAAATGAGATTATGCGTTATGAAATATGTATGCGCATGTCATGATATATGAACATGAAATGCTATTGTGGAACGTCCGAGTTTGGGAAAATAAATCCCTGACTGTTGTTGGAGAGTAATGGAAATTGAGTTCCTGACTGTCGTAGAAAAAGTGGTTCTTCTACTTCCGCTGGAGATGGTGAACCAGAGATGACTATGCTGGGGATTTGCCCCTTGTTTATGGATATTCTGCCGAGGAGAGACTCTGTTTGAGAACAACTCTGCGGGGGAATAATTCCGTTGGAGAGAGAAGCTTCCATAGCTGAAGGGATAAACTCTGTCGGGGATTGAGCTTCTGTATTCAGAGAAATAAACTCTGTTCGGGAGAAAACTTTATGAACCGCTTGCGATTACAAAATTTGGCTGGGGAATATAGACGTCGGCTCTCCGAAAGAGCTTGGCTGGGGAAAGTAACTCTTGTTTGGGGAGGAAGAGATCAAAACTTTGGTTGCCTCTACTATATATGGAGTGTAGATGTTACTAGGACGCATGCTGAGCATACGACAATGATTTCGTATCAAGACTTTTCTGCCTATGTACCTGTTGGAGAAAGTGCATGTGGAGGCCTTGTGGCTTGAGTGTTATCCCAACTTATGAGGTTCTTGATAACTGCCGATCGAAATGATAAGTCTTCTAATGATAGGAAAGTGACGAGATGACCAGACATAGTCGTACGCTTTAATCCTTAACTTTTGCCTGGATTGTCTTTTCAGACTTTCAGTCCACCGGGATACCCTTTTTTGCCCAAGCCGCTTTTTCAGGTTTTCGGCTTTCCGGGTGTACATATCTTTTTTGTTTTTATCCCTAATTTTTTCCCGAACCCTTTTGGTTCGCCGGGATGCCCTTATTTTTTCCTAGGCCAGTCAACCTAGCGGGTCTTTGTTCATGCGCAGTATTTTCTGACTATGTCCATGCTCTCAGGGTGTAGGGAGTTGCCACTGTCGGTAGTGTTGTGTTGCCACACTACCAGAAAATGTTTGTTTGATCATACATGATTCGTTGCTAGAATTCATGCCCAATGCCCCCAAGTGATTCAGATGGAGATCTGTCCCTGGCTATTTAGAATATTTGAGAGATTCCTTGAATCTTGACTTGACTGCCCCAGATGATGGACAATGATCATGCCATGCCCCTTGGTTGGAAGTGTTTTTCCACTTGAGGTGATCCTTTTTATTGAGAAGGTTTTTGTTCACTAGATATTCGTCATGCGAATTTCTCTACTGTTGAACAAATAGTCATATGCAAACAATGTTATTTTAAGAATGCAAAGCTTATGTCTGTCTTGAAGTTTTGAAAATGCAGTTTTTTTATAGAAAAAATAGAATTTTGCAAAGATGTGATATCAACTCAGGATTTGTAATGGACCTTCAGGAGTCAGGATACCTTTTGTAACAGTATGTTTTCGAACTAACCCATGCTTCATCTAGGACTTTTAAGGGTTATAACAAGGCCTGGTTCACGGTTTAACAAACAAAGGATAAAGGCTCAAATTTTATTTGTACCCACCCGTTCTTCGTGATGTTCTTCGATCCTAAACTCATCTAATTGTGCATTTAGATCCCATTTGAGTCTTTGCTCTGATATTCCAGTGATGGTTTTGATACTGACAGTTTATTTTGAATAGGAAGTCATTTATTTTTTGTTGAGGGTTTGTAGGACCTCTTTCTTTTTGATTTTATTATCCCTGTCTTTTTCCTGAACTGTTTCTTTTTGTGATTACAGTCAGCGGGATGCCCCCGTTTTTTCCTTAAGTCTCCTTCATAGGTTTTGACTTAATGGGCTTTTATTTCGAGAAATAATGACTGTCTGTCTTGATGATTATAGGGAACCATCACCATCTTTTGTTTCGGAAGGACGTCTTTGATGCCATTCATTGTGTACGAAGCGGCAGATTGTGACTGAATGCGCCTCTGATTTAACTGAGAAAACTACCCTGCCCCAGGTTATGATTAAGCGTTTTAATATGTGTGAAAAGAAAAACTTCTACTTTTTTGGCTCGAAGGGGTTGACTAGGGATTATCTTCCTTATAACTCCACTATTTAGGATTTGAAACAACGCCTGTATATCGTCAACAAGGTCTGTTCAAAAACATATTGTAGAGATTGTGGTATCGTTTTCGTCATCCTCCCTCTAAAGGCTTATAGTTATTTAGTCGAGAGTTGAATATCATGAAAAGGAAATATAATGCAATTTAAGCATAATGAAAAAAAATTAATTCAAGACAGACACGTGTAATGCATTAATGAAATAAAAAAGTTTGACATGACAATAATTGTTTGAATAAGCAAAGAAAATACAACTTCAGAATTCAAATGAACAAAAATGCTTTCAATCCTAGCCATGTTTTGGCAAGGGAGCAGTGATCACATTGGGAGTCTCAGGAGGGTCGAATTCGATCTCCTTGGCGTCAATCATATTCTGAATCTTGTATTTCAGCGCCCAACAATCGTTAGTATCGTGCCCCGGGCTAACAGAATGATTTGCACACCTTGCATCTGGGTTGTAGTTAGGAGAAGAAGTCTTAGGGTTCGGATGAGGGTTTATCACCGTAATCAGATTCATCTTTAACACGTGTTGCAATGCTTATGACAATGGCATCTTGATTTGGGTGAACCGCCTTTAAGGTCTTTCCACCATTGGCTGATTGTTTCGTTGTTGTGGTCGTTGTGTGCGTGCCGAATTAGAGATCAACACTGCCCGCACAGACTGGTGGTAGTCTGCCTTGCTACGCCTCTTTTGGGCGTGCACAACATTGGCTTCCCTCTTGCCACCAAATGACTTCTTCTCTATACTCGAAGAGGTATTTCTCTGGATCTTACCACTCAGGATCCCAACTTCTACTCTTTCTCCAGTCAGAATCAGCTTGGTGAAACCCACTGATGAGTTGTCGATCAAATGATTAAAGAATGGACCAGATAGCGTCCCCAGAAACATATCAACCAACTCCCTATCAGACAACAGGGGTTGGACTCTTCCAGCCAAGTCTCTCCACTTTTAGGCATAGTCTTTAAATCCTTCACTTGCACCCATGGACATACTCTGAAGTTGAGTAAGAGTAGGAGCAAGGTCGGCATTTTACTGATACTGCTTGTAGAAAGCAGCAGCCAGATCTTCCCAGTTTCAGATATTTTCTCCCTCTAGCTGGTAGAACCATTCAAGTTGAGTCCCTGACAGACTATCTTGAAAGAAGTGAACCCATAGATTTCTATCAGCTCTGTGGGGCTGGATCTTCCTGACATAAGAACGAAGATGGATTTTTGGGCAGGACACCCCATCATACTTAGAAAAAACTGGAGCTTTGAACTTCTGAGGGATCATCACTCCAGATACCAGTCCCAAATCTCCGAAATCCAAACCAGGGATCTTCTGAATCTCCATAGCACTCAGACGGTCTTCAAGTTGGTTGTACCTATCCTCAGCAGGAGGATACTGTTCCTCATCATAATCTATATCATTATCAGAAACTGTAGGACTGGGGCCCTTTTCTTCTTCTTGGTCCTCCCCCCCATTGGATGAAAAGGACATATCAGCTTGCTGTTTCAACTTATCCCCAAACCTTTTGCCCATACTCAGCAGAACAACCTTCTTCTTCTTCTTCTTCTTCTCTTTCTCTTTCAGAATAAGAGCTTTCAAGTCCTCTTGCCCTTTAGCCAAGCTCAAGAACATCTCTTGGAATTGGGCATTTTGTGCCTGAAGATCTTTGATAGCTTGATCGGAAGACATTTCTGCTGAAATAAACAGCGAAGAAGATGAGAAACCTGTTCTGGTACCTGTAATGGTGTGCATGATAATGGGATGCCTATGTAATGATTTCAAAGACTTTGGGAGATTTAAATTTGCAAACCAAGAAATAAACAAACTTTATTAGATTAAAATTGTAAAAAGGTTCAACAATGCCTTTAAGGTGTTTACAAAGAAGCAAATGAAAAACAAATCTAAACTAGAAAAAGAAAAATCATAAATCCCATGGACGCTTCCCCTTGGTGCTGACGTAGTCATTGATCGTTCTTTCATTCTCAAGTTTCCTGGTGAGCTTCAAGATCTTCCTTTCTTGCTCATGGTACTTTTCCCGATAGGTATTCCTCTCCTCTTTCAGCTAAATCCAGGATCTCTTCAATGCCCCAAGATCAGTGGGCATGTAGGGATAAAGGACTGTATAAGGAATGCCCTCTTTATTGGTAGGCTCCATAATCACTGGCAATACAACTTCATAAGGCATCCCAAGCTTCTGGGCTCGAGCTCGGACCCACTGGAGATAAGGCTGCATAGGGAGAGAAGTCTTTGGTCCTAGCTCTTGGGGGTCAGATCTGTTCACCATGTCCTAAGCTCGTATAAACCTCCGACGATGCTCGTCAACGTCCTCCTTGTAGTTAAATGCAATATCTGTAAGAGGTAGCTCATGAGGACCGTCTCTCCGAGCCCGAACGAATTGTCGCAAAGCTAAACAAGGACTGTAGGTTATCCCTCCTCTGATTCCGAGCAATGGGACATTAGGGTATCCCCTATATCGATCAATGACAGCAATGCTTTCCATAGCCTTAGAACTCCAAAGAATGTCTGTATGGGCAAGGGACATTATCCTGTAAGACCATCCTAAACCTTCCTCATTCTTCAACACGGACTTGGGGAGGTGCGAAATAAACCACCTCGCCAGCAGCGGCATGCAACACATGAGAGTCCCTCTTCTTCGCACAGTACGAGTATAGAGGGCATGCAAAATATCACCCAGAAGAGTAGGCACAGGATTGCGAGACAGGAAGATCTTAACCGCATTCACATCCACAAAAGAATCCGGATTCGGGAAAAGAACCAAATCGTAGATAAGAAGAGCTAAGATGTCTTCGAAAGCCTGGAAATCCAAGTTATCCCATAATAGTTGAGCTTGATCTACCAGAAACTTGGCTAAGAAACCTTCAACCCCGCTTCGTGTTTCCCAATTAGATACTACATCAGCCCTTTTAAAATGTAAAGCTGAAGCAATGTCCTCTGGTCTAAGAGTCTCTTCCAAACCTATGAAGGGCATCTGCTCGAGGATGTATATGCCCAATAAGTGGGAAAACTCTTCCATAGTGGGAACTAGCTGATAATCCGGGAAAGTGAAACAATGATGCACTGGATCGAAGAACTGCAAAAGCACACTCATCATCTGCTCATCAAACTTTGAGGTAACCAAGCTAAGAAGTTGACCATGTCTTCTCATGAATGAGGAAGTATCAGAAACTCTCTAGGCTAAATCCTTGAGTTGAGCAGGTATTTGCACAAAGTTGACTCGAATGGTGTTTCTGCGCAAGGAAGCCATAATCTACAAAACAAAACAAAGATAAATCCCCTCGATCTTTGAAATGGTTAGTCTAATGAAGTATGCATGCTATGTTATGATGCATGATGTCATGATAAAACACACAACAGGTATAGTAGATAAAAGACATGGTAAAGGCAAACAAGTCACACAATAACCCTTAAGTTTAAGGCTTGCATGGCGTCTAGGTATTACCCTCTTGAAGTTCAGTTGGTTTCAACATGTCCTAATAATAGTAATCGGGTTCTAGAGGTTCTCAATATCATTGACCATCCTCCATCGGTCATGGTTTCAGCTCACACAATCTTTTCTTGCGGCCAGAACTATCTCGAGAGTATGGTCTCAATGAATGTAGCATCGAGTATCAACCAGCTCCCAGCTTTACACTGAGACTGGCTATCTCACTACTTCATATGGCCAAGTTGGTCAATTATAGGTTCTAAGGTCAGTTGATGCTTAACGACCCATATAGCAGCCCTGTATTCTCCTCATTTCTCCACAAGGGATACCAGTACCAACCAATGTGCCACATCAATGTAGCTACTACTTCAACCGTATCGGTCTACGCCATACAGTTCCCTCACAGTTTATTGCTACTTACCTAACAGGTGTCCCCCAGATCTAGGTTAGGATCTATAGTAACTCCCGATACAAGACCCTTAAAAATAAAGAAATAAAATCAAACAAAAGAAGTAATTTATGATGAACTAATCCTAAGGTATACCCCACTTATTTAATCCCCAGCAGAGTCGCCAGTTCTGTGATACGGTGGCAGAACCGACTGTTTAATACTGGTTTGCGTTTTGTGTTTTTTGTTCGCAAAATGTCGCGGTAAGCAAGAGTCGCCATCGACTTTTATTTTATCCAACAAGGAAAAGGAAAAAGAACAGAAAAAACCTTTTTCGAGATGTTTCTGAGTACGGGGGGTAGATTATAGAAAGCGAAGGTGTTAACACCCTTTCTATCCATGGTTTTCCATGGGCTCTTAGGTACTTGCTCATTTTGAAATTGCTTGTGTGTGCTTGTTTTGAAAAGTTTTGTTTTACTTCGTTTTAACCGTTGTTTCTGTCCTCAAGAGTGTTACGAAGTTGTTTTTGAAAACTGTTTTGAAAGTGTTTGTGTGAAAAAGTTTGATTTGAGCAAGTACCTACAACATCTACCTACTCGAAAAAAGATCGTTTCTATTCTTGTTCCTTTAGACAGCGCTATCCTACTATTGAGAAATAGGTAGCACCGTCGTTGGAGTTTGTAAGGGTCAATTCGAAAGGGACGTAATGGTCATTGAAGGCAACATGTAGGGATACCTTAGCATTTCAAAGGGACTGTCATCATATATTCGTAGGTAACATCGAGGGACAAGATCATATACCGTAGGCAACTTCGAGGGAAATCGAGGGACCATGATCTTTATGATGATTTTAACTGAGGGCCTTTGCTAAGGATATGCCTACGTTCGAGGGACATGACCATTATTTTCCGAGGCAACCAAGTGAGGTATACCCTAAGGGTGCATATGTGCAAGGTGTGTTATGTTCAGTTATTTTAGTCTTGTGTTAAGTTTGCTAATGTTTGATTATTCTTACCATACAATCCTATTAGTCATACATCTAGCAGTTAATAACTGCAGTAATTTAAAAGTGCAGAAATATAAAACCTAGCTATTACAAGGCTTCGGGGAGGGGGATTATGTACGTATCCAAAATTGGGGGGAAAATAAATAAAATCGGTAAAGGTCCTACTAATCATCTATTACATCCCAATATACAGTTATAGTAATAAAATTAAGTGCGAAAGAATAATAACGCGCAAGTTTGAAAAGATGTCTAAAAATCCTAAGATATAAAAAAATCTTTTTGTTGTTTTTTGTTTTAATTTATAAAAATGGTTTAAGTTAAAAAATAATTGATCTAGATCTATATTTAAAAAAAAAGATAATTATTAAAGAAACATGAAATTTAAATAAGAGAAATTAATTCAATGGTTTTTTTGGTATTTTTGTTACGAAAAGAAAAATGAATTAAAATGAAATTAAACCTAAGTTCTATTAATTTTAATTTTTTGAAAAAAGTTAAAGTGTTTAGTTAATTAATTTACCAAAATTAAATTTAATTAAGGAAAAATCCTAAATATATTTTTATGTGATTTTTTTATTTGTTTATTGATAAAAATTAAAAAAAAAGGATTAAAAGAAATAAATGAAATGAATAAAACAAGAAAATAAAGATGGGCCTAGTAGCAAAAGTAAACAGGAGGTGCAATCATCGGAAATCCCTAGGCCCGAATCTTCGAAAGGTTCATGCTCTAACCATGGTGTTTTTTTTATTCTTACGTGGAACCTATGATTCAACCATCCATAATTGTTTCATATAAACTCAAACAAACGTTAGCATACCATAAAATGTGATTAAAATTAGAGATTCAAAGTTTAAAAATTTACCAAACCGGTGTTGTCAAATGGGGGCGTGCTAGGCGTGTGATGGATTGCTCTTGGGCCTTGTAAGACTCCTGAGGACTTCAAGAGGATGGTTTGAGGCATGATGTCAATTGAGAGAGGCCGGAACCTCGAGATATGACTTGCACCAATTCTTTGATTTCTGGAGAGCTTTTTGAAGAGCTTTTAGAGAGCTTTTTGAAGAGCTTTTTGAGAGATTTTTAGATATAAATTTAGTCCCTTTCAAGATTGTATGGCTCTATATTTATAGAGGAGAATGAGGATACAAGAAAGCATGGAAAGAATCTCCCTCATAATGTTGTGTTTTAAGACCATGATCAAGATTTGAAAAAAATGCCATATTTGATGATTTTATGTCATTTTCACATGTGGATGAACCTGGACATATTTGAAGGGTTATTTCACGAAATCAAATGACATAAACCAGCATAAAACTTGCACAAAATGGATTCACATCAAAATTTACATTATTTCTATTATTTATTTATTTAATTCTGAATTTTAATGAATAAAATATCGAAATAAATAGCATAAATAGTATAAAAATGTATGGGTGGGCTTAGAGGTCATGGACCAAGTTAGGAATGAGTTTCAAACTTGAAAAGATAGGCCCATTTGGAAAAAATCCAAGTTTGGTCAATATTTTCTTCATGCTTTTTTTTCAAAAATTGTCCAACTTTGACAATGCATATCTCTCTCAATTTTAACCTTATAAGGGTTTTCTTGGACTTTTTAGAAATCTTAGAATGTCCCCTAAGCAACCTATTTGGTTTCATCTCAATTGGATCTTCCATGTTCATGTAAGAAGCTTTGACCCAAAAGGTGTTTTTGTTGACTTTTCAAAATGACCTATAATGTCCAAATTTACATCTTCTTGTGAGTGCATATTTTGAACTTGGGAGCTGAAGATGAATTGTAGGGAATTATATCCTATTTAAAATGAGCTTTGGATGTGTCATTTATGATAGAGTATGAGAAAGTTATGCTTGGTCAAAGTTGAGTTGACTTTTCCTACAAAACCCTAATTTAGCAACTTTTGGGTTTTGATGAATTGTGAGAAATCCTTAAGGAATCATGATCAACCCTTGATCAAATGATGAATAATACTTCAAAATGAGGATGTTGACCAAAAATCTTGAAGTTTGACTGTACGTGGGCCACAATTGACTTTTGCCCTAGCACAATTGACTTTCAGACCTTTGAGCAATTGACTGAGTAAACTTCCTCTACAAGGCTTGAAACTTGACATGGATGATATTAAGAACATATTAGGACAATAGTGAGCATTTGGGACCCCTTGGACTCATACATCTTGATGCAAAATGAAACCCTAATTTGAGGTAGACTACCTTTAGGAGAGAGTTTGTCTGGTCAACTCTTGGACTTCCTTGGGCAATTTGAAGACCTTACTTGAAATGTATTTAGAAATATGGGAGGGCAAATTTTGGGGTACAACACTTTGACTTTGGCAGAATCGACCTTAATACCTTTGTTGCTGACGACAAAGCCTAAGAGTTTACTGGACCGTACTCCGAATGTGCACTTGTTTGGATTCAACCTTAGCTTGTACTTCCTTAGTCTCTCAAACAGCTTTTGCAAGTGATCCAAGTGCTCTTCTTCTGTTTGTGATCGGGCTATCATGTCATCTACGTAGACCTCTATTTCATTATGTATCATGTCGTGAAATAAAGCTATCATGGCGCGTTGATAGGTTGCCCCAGCATTATTCAGTCCGAAGTGCATCACCTTGTAGCAGAATGTGCTCCACTGTGTGACAAATGTAGTTTTATCCATGTCTTCAGGTGCCATTTTGATTTGGTTGTAATATGAGAATCCGTCCATGAAGGAAAACACTTTGTGCTGGGTCGTATTGTTAACTAGGATATCTATGTGGGGGAGTGGAAACTCATCTTTAGGGCTGGCCCTATTCAAATCTCTATAGTCCATGCACATCCGTAATTTGCCGTCCTTTTTAAGCATGGGAACAATGTTGGCAACCCATTGAGGATAGGAAGTGACGGCCAAGAATCCAGCATTGAATTATTTCATGACTTTGGCTTTGATCTTCTCTGACATATCAGGTCTCATACGGCAAACTTTTTGTTTTACTGGTGGACAGTCTTCTCTTGTAGGCAGACGATGTACCACGATGTCTGTATCAAGTCCTGGCATGTCTTCATATGACCAGGCAAAGATCTCAATATAATCATGCAACAACTGAATCAGACGCTTCTTAACACTGGGCTCCATATTGGCACCCACCTTGACCTCTTTTTTATCCTCTTCGGTACCCAGATTGATTGTATCCACAGGTTCCTCGTGAGGTTGAATAACTCTTTCCTCTTGTTGTAGTAGTCTGGCCAGTTCCCCTGGTACTTCACAATCTTCCTGACCTTCGTCTTCGGCTTGGTAGATTAGATCCTCAGAGTCACAAAAGGCCATAGCAGTATCGTTACCCATGGGATCCGGAATGGAGGGGTACCTGCATTTTTTAGTGTGGGTGTGTGTAAGGGTATAAACATCCTTAAAAATAAAATGTAAAAGAAAAACAATGAGTACAAAAGTTTGTATGTGAAAAACGTCCATGATTCATTGAATTTCATATGAAGATGAAATAAAAAAACCCTTACAAATGGACCATTGTGCCTCGGGCAAGACACAAGGTTTTAAATGTGCGAATTGTTTGTGAATATTACAAGTCCGACAGAAATGTAAAGATAAATTACTGAGGGATGAAATTTATGGGGACAAAGTCTCTGGCCTCCTAATTGTGAAGTCCTCTGTTGACAATAGGAAAGATCCAATCCTCCAAGCTGCAATCCTCTTCACCATCTCCTACCGCATTGACCTCTCGGTTGCTAATCTTTAAGGGTGGCCCTCCAGCACGGGCATGGAGCACATCCTTCTGAGCACTTGAAGTGAACCTAAACCAAACTTGTCAGATTTATATGGAATATCCAGAAGTTGCCCCCAGATGGTGCATCCTCCTTCCTCTACTACTACTTTGGCGTCCTTTAGAGATGACATCCGGAGCAGAGGTCTTGTGATCTTGGGAATCTGGGACACAGTCTTGGTTATTGCTACCTCTTGGGGGACTTTTCCGAAATGTTGAAAAGGAGTTTCAATGAACTCGCCGTCCAATTCCACATACCCGAAGGAATTGAGGTGGCTAATCATATATTCTTCCTCTCCGTGGACAGTGATAATCTTTCTCTGGACCAGATATTTCAACATCTGGTGCAGTGTAGAGGTGACAGCACCAACACTATGGATCCACGACCATTCTAGTAGACAGGAGTAAGAGGGGCGGATGTCCATTACATAGAAGGTTGAGTTGAAAGTTTTAGTCCCAACCTTTATGGGGATATCCACCTTCCCGTGGACCATCCTCTTTGAGCCATCAAATTCCCTTACGACTATGTTACTGGGTTTCAGCGTCAGTCCTTCGTAGTCTAGTCTATCGAGAGCTTTCTTCGGTAAAACATTCAAAGATGAGCCAGTGTCCACCAAGACATGGGCCAGAGTTATGCCTCTACATTCCACAGGGACATGCAATGCCTCGTTGTGCTTTCTTCCCCTTAGTGTCAGATCAGCATCTGAGAAGCCTAGGCCGTTGTCCACCGTCAAGCTGGCCACACAATCTTGAAATTGGTCAGCAGATATTTCTTGTGGCACATGGGCTGTCTTTAGAAACTTCACCAGGGCTTTCGCATGTGCTTCCGAACACAGCAGCAATGCCAGCATGGATATTTTGGAGGGAGTTTGCCCCAACTGTTCAATGACGTCGTAGTCGCTCCTCTTTATTATTCTCAGGATCTCTTCCATTTATTTCTTGGAGGTTTCGGGGATAGTCAGTGGTTGAGCCTTCGTCCGGACATGCTCTACTTGAATACTTTTTCCCCGAGTTTCAGCAATAGGAGTGTTGGCAGGAATGTCAGCAGGGGTTGTCTTGTCTTCGTCAATAGGAGCTCTTGCAGAAATAATCAACGATACGGAAGTAACCCTTGGAGAAGCCACGGGTCCAAAAACTGCCTTTGGGGGGGGGGGGGGGGGGATTTCTGGAGAAAGGATTCTACCGCTTCGGGTAATCTTACTGGTTCCGGAAATATTGCTAATGTCGGAGTCTTCTTCTTCAAAATTTATTTCTTCGGCGGCCATCCCATCTTGTTTGATGCCATGGTAGTAGATGTCCCCACCATAATTCTGCGGCACAATTTTGTCTGATTCATATGAGACTGGCCCAGGCATTGTGATTATAAGAGGAGCAGCTTTTAGAACAGATGTAATTCTAACGGGTCTTTTGGAGACCCTGGAAGAATTGGCGGAGATGGTTATGATTGAAACGTCTTCAACAGGAACAAGTGAAATAGGAGTACTTTCGAACATGATTTCTTTGTTGTCTATCAAGCGTTGAATTCCGATTTTCAACAAAGGGCAAACAGTTGGTGAGGATAAGCAGAGGTGGCAGTCTTCATTACAACCCGGGAATACACCGGCTTTTAACAAGTTTATCTTAATGATTGGGAGTGGAGTCAAGAGTTCATCAACTGTGGTAACAAACAAATCTTCTTCAATTGCATTGGTGTTGTGACCATGCCTAGGCATAGGATCAGAAATGACATTTGGCTTCTCGGGCGCATCAAACTCAATCTATTTTGCCTCTATAATATCTTGGATTTATTTTTTCAAGGCCCAACAGTTGTTGGTGTCGTGACCCGGACTTTCGGAATGATATGCGCAACAGGCATTTGGGTGATAATGAGGGGACGCCGTGTTGGGGTTTTTTGGAGCTTCTTTTAAAGTTTCCAAATTGGATTTCAGAAGGTGCAGTAGAACCTGGGCTAGAGTCATATTAATTCTAGTGAATTGCCGGACTGGCCTTTCCACCCTCGGTTGGTTACTTCTTGGTTGATCAGATGTAGGCTTTGGGATCATAATAGCCCCTACCATTGGTCGGCGTTCAGATCTCCCTTGATTCCTTTGTGGATATACAGCAGATACCTCCTTCTTCCCAATGAAGGGCTTCCTCATAGCTGTAGAGGCAGATGAATCCTTCTGAATCTTTCCACTTTTTATGCCAGCTTCCATCCTCTCTCCGGTCAGTATTAACTCAGTAAATCCTACATATGAGCTTCCAATCAGATGGTTGAAGAAAGGACCCGATAGAGTGCCTAAGAACATGTCCACCAATTCCTTTTCAGACAGAGGGGGTTGCACTCTCCCAACTAGATCTCTCCATTTCTGCGCGTAATCCTTGAAACCCTCATTGGAAGCCATGGTCATACTTTGAAGTTGAGTACGGGTAGGCACCAAATCAGTGTTATATTGATATTGCTTATAGAAAGTTGCGGCGAGATCTTCCCAGATGTGGACGTTGGCCCTTTTAAGTTGGTAAAACCAATCGTGTTGTGTTCCAGATAGGCTATCTTGGAAAAAATGCACCCACAAGTCTTTATCAGCGGAGTGCGGCTGGATCTTTCTCACATATGATCGGAGGTGCATCTTAGGACATGACACCCCATCATATTTTGAAAACAACGACACTTTGAAATTCGGTGGGATCACAATTCCCGACACTAGTCCCAATTCTTTAAAGTCTAGACCTGGCACCTTTTGTATTTCCATAACGCTCAAATGCTCTTCAAGATGTCTGTACTTATCATCTTCTAGAGGATACTGTTCCTCAGAGTAGTCTTCCTATTCTTCCTCTTCTTCATATTCGGACGGGACCGTTGTTTCCTTTCCTTTCCCCTCTCCTTCACCATATGTTGTTGCAAAATTCAATGTTCTTTTAGTTTGTCCTTGGAACCTTCTCCCCATGTTTAAAACCCCAGTGACCTTCTTTGTTTTCTTCTTTCTTCAGCTAACAGAGTCTTCAACTCTTCTTGCCCCTTGGCTAGGGTCATGAGTAACTGTTGAAATTGCGTGTTTTGAACTTGAAGATCTTTAACTGTCTATTCGAGATCCATCTTACTGAAATAAACATTAGAGAGATGAGGAAACTCGTTGCAAAAGACCTGTTTATGTTATGATGAATGATATGTGCATATGCAATGTTTTCAAGGATTTCAAAGATTCAAGTTCATTTTAGACAAAAAGAAAACACACATTATATTAGTAAGATAAAGTTTGAGTACATCAATGCCCCTTGGGCAAAAAAAATACAAAACTCTAAGATAAAAAAGTAGTGTGCATCCTCTTTGGTGCTATGTAGGTATTTAGAGTCTGCTCCTCATGAAGTAGCCTAGTGAGTTCCAAAACCTTCTTCTCGCTTGCGTAGAATTGGGCTTCGAAAGTATCTCACTCTCCTTTGAGCTTTATCCAATCCCTTTGTAGGTCTTCAAGAGATGTGGGCATGTCAGGGTGTAGGATAGTGTATGGAACATCTCCCTCCTTAACATGCTCAATGATCACCGGGAGAATGGAAGGATAAGACATCATAAGACTTTGAGCGCGGGTTCGTACCCACTTGAGGTAAGGCTCAAGAGGGATGTAATTCTTGTGTCCCAAAATCTTTCTATCCACCTTGTTTAGCATCCTCCATGCTCAGTTGAATCTCTGGCAAAGCGCTTGATCGTTGTTGTCGTAGTCGAATACCAAGCCTTGAATCAACATATCATGTGGGCCATCCCTTCGGGCATAACCAAACTGTCTTAGAGCTAAGAATAGGTTGTAGGTGATGCCTCCCCTAATTCCAAGTAGAGGGACATTAGGAAATTTCCTACAACGGTCAACAATGATAACACTATCTTTGGATCGAGAGCACCAATGAATATCTGAATGTTTGAGCGTCATTAACCTTTGTGACCACCTCAATCCTTGCTCATTCTTTAGGAATGATTAGGGAAGATGAGAAATAAACCATATTTCCAGGAGAGGAGTGCAACACATAAGGACACCTCTTTTCCTCATTGTGCAAGTGTGAAAAGAGTATAGGATATCCCCTAGTAATATAGGCACCAAATTGCGTGACATAAAGATTTTGACGACACTCACATCTATGAGTTGGTCAGGATTGGGAAATAAAATCATCCCATAGATAAGAAGAGCCACAATTTCCTCAAAGGTTTGCAAGTCTAAGGAATTCCAACAGCTTTGGGCTTTCTCAAACAGGAACTTTGCTAAGAAGCCTTTGACACCACTTCTAGTTTCCCAATGAGTTGTGACATCAGATGAGTGCAAGTGCAGAGCTTGAGCAATCTCTTCTGGCTTTGGGTCTCTTTATGTAACATTGAAAGGTAGTTGATTGAGAATGGGAATCCTTAAGTGTTGGGAGAATTCTTCCAAAGTAGGCACAAGCTGATAGTCGGAAAATGTGAAGCAGTGGTGCAAAGGATCAAAGAACTGGATGAGCACTTTCATCATATCCTCATATGTGTTGGAGGTGACCAAGTTGAGTAGACGACCATGTTTCTCGGTGAATGGAGAGTTCTCAGGGATCCTTGAAGCTAGCTCCTTGAGTTGTGGAGGAATTCTTACAAGGTTGACTTGGATAGTTTTCCTACGAAGTGAATCCATATCCTACAAAACAAGAACAAATATGAATCTCCAAAATCCTTGAAATGGTTAGTGATGTGTATGATGCTCATGATGCCCATGATGTTATGTACAAGTATGCATATACAAACAAGACAAACAAGTTCTTAGTTTAGGCTTGCATGGGGTTTTATAGGTAAGTACCCTCTTGAAGTTTAGTTGGCTTAAACCTGTCCTAATAATAGTAATCGGGTTCTAAGGAGCTCAATATCACCGGATTGTTTCCTTGGTCATTGTTTCAGCACAAGCCTCTTTAATGGCGACCAAAATATCCCAAGAAACCAACCCTCAATGAGTGTAGTATCGAGTATCTACCAACTTCGGACTGCACCAAAGCCGGTCATCTCACTACATCCTAAAGGCCAAGTTGGTCAAGTAAAGGATTATAGAAGTTCATTAGTGCTTCATGACATCACTCAGCGGCCCCGTATTCTCTTTGATTGACTCAAAGGCTACCGGTACCCACAAATATGTCACACTAACATAACTATTACTTAGACCATGTCGGTATACCCCACACAGTTTCCACAACGTATTGCTATTTACCTATAATGTATCCCAAATCCGGGTAGAGGATTTCAAACCCAAACAAAGAACCATAATGTAAAGCAAACAAGTCAAACAATGTAAGCAAATAAATGTGATCTAGCCCTAAGGTAACCCCACTTTTATAAATTTCCTCAGAAGAGTCGCCAGTTCTGTGATACAGTGGGAGAACTGACTTGAGGGTTTTTCATTTTATCGCAAATGTTGCGGTTAGCAAGAGTCGCCACTGACTTTTCTTTTATCCAAAAGGAAAGGTGAAAAAGTACAGTAAAGACCTTTGAGATTGTTTCTTGAGTTCGGGGGGTAGATTATGAAAAGGGAAGGTATTACACCCTTTTCATCCATGGTTTTCCATGGGCTCTTAGTTACTTGCTAGATCACTTTATTTTGTTTGAAATTGTGTTTGGTGTGGTTTTCAAAGTAATTTGTACAAGAGGCCATTATTTAGGCAATCTTTGTAATGATTCTCGTTCGTAAGAATGTATACAAAGATTTTTATATTTTTGAAAATGTTTTCAATGTTTGTAGGATGTTTGGAAATGTGTGTGTGTGTGTGTTTTTGAAAATAGCAAGGATATTTGTTTGAAATAGAGCAAGTAACTAGAAGTGATCTATCTACTCAAATGTCTTTCTTGTTCATTTTCTTTTCCTTTGATATTGTTGTCTTACCATTGATTTGGTAAGCAACCCTATCTTTGGATGTAAATGGGACGGGCGTGGGTCATCGTATAACCATGATTAGCAATATTGCAAAGTATCTTAGCATTTTTGAGGTACCAAGATCATTTTGTAAGGCAACTTTGAATAGCGTCATCGGGGGACTATGATCTTATATTTATTTGTTTTACCAAGATACTTCGCATGCGTAATATGACCACTTTTGTACAAGGCAACCAAGTGGAGAAACCCTAAGGGTGCTTGTGTGCAAGTGTGTTATTTTCATGCTTTGATTTTGTCTTGGATTTAGGGTTTTCTATTTGATTTGTTTTTATCTTGTCATTCAAACCCTAATTGCTAGCATGGTATGTAAAAACGGTAAATTGTGTAATTTAAAGGTTACTACGCTATTACAACATTTTATGGGAGGGGGGAATACAAATTATGAATGGGGATTTGTAATAATGTAAATCTAATTAAGCTATTACAACCAAATCGAATTTGCACGAATATTTGAATAAATAAGGTACACTATAAATTAAATGTGCAATGTGTGTACATGCAAGAAAAAAGATTTTATTTTTTTTTTATGTGAAAAGAAGTTTTAATCTAAGCCTAATAAATAAACCAAAATTGAACTTAAATTAATTAAGAAAGAAAAATTATTTTTTAGAAAAGATTTTGATCAACCCTAATTTTAATTTGTTAAAAGAAAATGAAGATTCTTTAACTATTATTTTTGTGTACTTTTGTATTGAAAATAATAAATAATATTTTATAAAAAATATTTAGTCTTTTTACATATCAAAAAGTAAATATTTACAAGTATAAAATAAAAAAGGAATAAAATAGTTAACCTAATTCTATTATATTTACAAGTTTATTTAAGAAAGAAATAATAAATATATAGTTTAATAAAAATATTTTTTCATGTGAAAATAAAATAAAATAAACAAAATGCAAAATTTATCATGTTTTATATTTTTCATGATTTTTATGTATTTAAGAAAATATTTAATAAAATAAAAAAAAGAAATAAAACAAATAAATAAAATGTATGGGCCAGGGGTGCTGCAAGCAAGCATAGGGTAAGCTTTAGAAAAAAAATCATAATCTCAATGGAACAAAAAGCCCAGTGCTGCAAAAACAAAAAAAATGGCCAAAAAGTGAGAAAATATGAAAAAAGGCAGGCACAAAGGCTCGAACCCATGGCCTTGGTATTCTCAGCAAGCTTCCTTGCCACTAGGGTGGCTGTACATCCGTTAGTTCAAATGAAACAAGAAAAACATAACATAAACAGCTTCCTTTGCCCTGTACTTCGTCTTCTTCCTCAAGCTGGCCAGAACTCCTGTATCTTTCTCATTTCTTCATGAAAATGAAAACTCTTTCTGCTGAGATCGTGAATGGAGTTTGAGTGATATTTATGAAGGCCTGAAGATTCCTTTAGCTTGCTTGAACCTCCCTGAGTGTGTTCCAATCTTTACCTTGCTTTGAAATTGTCTGAAACTCTCTATCCAAGTCAACCTGCAAGCTTGGAAAGGAAAAATGGCATTGAAGAAGGAGGAGTTACAGTGCAGGGATGATGGTCTGGATCACTTAGATATGAGGTAGGTAAAGTGTTTGAATGATTAAAACTTGAAACGCACGAGCCAATTTGTGGATTGCTATGCTTATGCTCAAACTGCCAGTTTTTTACAGGTTTTTTAGTGAGAGGGAGTTTTGGAGTGTTTTAGGAATTTAGCAATCGTGTTCTAAGTTTTGATGTGTTTGTGTATTAGTATAAAGTTTTTTGTCAACTCCACAACAGATTTTTCAGTTCTAGGCTTTTTGCACACTTTCTTGCTTTTGAAGCAAAGTGAAGAGACAAGTCTCCACATGCTTGTATTGGTCTGCTTGGAGTTGGTACCAATCCTAGACAAGTTGTATTTGGTTTATAGGACTTGTGTGTGCAGAGACAACAGGTCCAATGCTCAATAAATGTAAAGTTGCAAAAGCTATGCTTTTCCAAAATGGTAATGGCAACTTTGTGCCATTTATGGAATTACAACTTGGGCAAAGACTCTTGGGCTTGGATTAAGGCTTTGTAAACTGAATAAGCATTAAATTATGGAGTGAAAAACAAGTTTGGGACCTGTAAAGCATGGATTAGGCAGCATAGGTTCAGATTTGAATTTTGTTCTTCATGAAATGGCTTGAATTCAAAGTGAGAAATTTCCAATTTCATCTCTTCGATTCTCCCTACTCAAAAATTGTCTCAAGGAGTTCATGGACATTTTGGAAAGTTTGCAATGTTCTCTATAACTCATCTTTGAAATGCATTTCAATATTCCTCTTGGAACTAGGTGAAAAATTGCCATGAAGTTGGGTCCAAAACCTGCCTAAATTAGGGCAAAATTTCACTAAGTTATTTTAGTTCATGGGCATGTATTCACAAAATTATATCTTGAGATCCAAGCATCTTTAGGAAAAAATGTGTGAAGAAAAGTTGTAGATTTCATGTAGGTCTACAACTTTCATGTTGGGAACTTTCTTTGAATCACCTTGTATTATGGTGGAATATTGGCCTAAAGTTGAGAAAAAATAAGAAATTTTCTATACTTAGAAAAATTTCTAAGTTAAGAAAAATTCAAATTTCAAAACCAAATCTTCAATCTTTGATTCCTTGATGAACAAGTTTCACATTTTGACATATTTTGATGAATTGTGATCCTTGGCACTTGATTTTAACCAAAAAGTCAAAGTTTGACTTTTCAGTATACAGTTGACTTTTGATCAGTTGACTGCAAATTTCATCTGTCAATCCAATGAAATTGTAATGTTTTGAATCATGTAATTAGGTCAAGATGATGTAAATGAAACCTTGTAATAATGCTTCAAATCAATTGTTCATTTGCTAGGTTAAAAATCAGAAATTACCCTTTCTCAGTCAAAACCCTAATTTTTGACCATTTTCCCCTTTTGATGATTTGATCAAATTTCTTGAGGAATTGTGGTCCAAACGTGATCAAATGATACATATCAGTCTAGAATGTTGATGTGGATTAAAAATTATGAAGTTTGACTATAAATTGGCCATGGTTGACTTTTTCCCCAATACGGCTGAAATGTGGTTCCAGGCTTGAAACTTGTCATGAGTAATCTTAGGGGTCCATAATGATGTTTGAAAGTCATATGAAGCATTGATAGTCCAAAAATCCATGGGAAAACTCAAACCCTAATTTTGGGTCATTAGTGTAAGATGAGATGTCTTGAGTTGATCAAACCCTAATCCAGTTTTGAGTCAAAGAGATCTTGTGAGAAAATCTTGATAAATGAGAGGGCAAATTTTGGGGTACAATATATATCCTCAGAGAAATAAGGATAGGGCCGAACTCCGTCCAATGGTGAGGGCTATTATGATTCCTAAACCTGCACCTGATCAGCAAAGAAACAATAAGCCAAGAATGGAAAGACCAGTAAGATAATTCACCCAAATTAATATGACACTATCTCAGGTGTTGCAACATTTTTTAAGATCCAACCTAGTAACTTTGAAAGAAGCTCCAAAGAACCCTAACACAATCTCTCCTCACTATCATCCTAATTCCTGTTGTGCATATCACTCTAAGAGTCCCGGCCATGTCACTAATAATTGTTGGGCTCTGAAGAACAAAGTACAAGACCTCCTTGAAGCCAAAGAGATTGAATTTGATGCACCAGAAAAGCCCAATGTCATTTCTGCCCCTATGCCCAAACACAAACATAATACCAACGCCATTGAGGAAGATATGTTTGTTACTTAAGTTGATGAACTTATGACCCCACTCCTAACTATCAAAAAGAACTTATTGAATTCTAGTGTATTCCCAGGCTGTGATGAAAGCTGTCATTTCTGTTTGTCCTCACCAACCACTTGTCCTTTGTTGAAAATAGGCGTTCAGTGCCTAATAGATAACAAGGAAATGTTGTTCGAAAAGACTTCTATGCCAACTGTTTCTTATAATGATGTTTCCATCGTGACCATTTCCGACAATTCTTACAGGGTCTCCACCAAAAGACCCGTTAGAATTACATCAGTTCCAAAAGTAGCTCCTTTAATAATTACAATGCCTGGACCAATCTCGTATTCATCAGACAAAACCGTACCATGGAATTATGGAGGGAATGTCTACTACCACGGTATCAAGCAAGATTAGCCAGCTGCTGAAGATTCAAGTTCTGAGAAAGTTAACTCTGATGTCAGTAATATTTCAGGGACTAGCAAGATTACTTGAAGTGGATGGATATTCACTCCATAAATTGCTCCCCCAAAAGCAGTTTCTGGACCCGTAATCATTCCTGTTATTGTTTCTCCTCCAAAGGTTATTCCCATCCCTACAATCATTTCTACTAATACTCCAACGGACAAAGATGTTACAATCCATGCTATCACTCCTACTAACATTCTTGTTGCCGAGTTAACCAAGACTCGAGGAAAAGGTGTTCTGGTTGAGTCTGTCAAGATGAAGACACAATCAGTAGCTATCCCTGAAACCTCCCGGAAAGAGATGGAGGAAATTTTAAAGATCATAAAAAGAAGCGACTACAATGTAGTCGAGAAATTGGGGAAAACTCCATCTAAAATATCCATGTTGGCTTTACTACTATGTTCTGAGGCGCACGCAAAGGCCCTGGTAAAATTCCTGAAAACTGCTCATTTACCCCAAGAAACATCTTTCGATCAGTTCCAAGACTGCGTAGCCAGCTTGACTGTAGATAATGGTTTAGGTTTTTTAGATGCTAATTTAACGCCAAGAGGAAGGAAGCATAATGAGGCATTACATGTCTCAGTGGAATGCAGGGGCACAACTCTGGCTCATGTCTTGGTGGATACTAGCTCGTCTCTGAATGTATTGCCTAAAAAGGCTCTTGATAGGCTTGACTGCGAAGGATTGACATTAAAACCCAGCAACATAGTAGTGAGAGCCTTTGACGGCTCAAAAAGGATGGTTCATGGGGAAGTGGATATCCCCATAAAGGTTGGAACCCAAACATTTGATTCAACTTTTTATGTAATGGATATTCACCCTTCATATTCCTGCTTGCTAGGCCGACCATGGATTCACAATGCTGGAGCTGTTATTTCTACGTTGCACCAAATGCTAAAATATCCAATTCAAGGGAAGATTATCACTGTTCATGGAGAAGAAGAGTATATGAGCAACCATCTCAATTCCTTCAGATATGTGGAATTAGATGGTGAATTTATTGAAACTCCATTCCAACATTTTGAAGAAGTCCCGCATGATGTGGCAGTAACCAAGGCTGTGTCTCAAGTTCCCAAGATTACAAGGCCTCCACTTAGGATGTCATCTTTCAAGGATGCCAAGGCAGTAATAGAAGAAGGTGGGTGCACTATTTGGGGACAACTCCCAGATATCCCATACAAGTCTGACAAGTTTGGCCTGGGTTTCACTTAAGATGCCTAGAAAGCTGTACACCGCGCTCGTGCTGGAGGACCACCCTTGAAGATCAGCAACTGCAAAGTCAACACAATAGAGGATGATGAAGATGGCTGCAACCTGGAGGATTGGATCTTCCCAACTGTCAGTGGAGGGCTCAGCAATTTGGAGGCCAGAGATTTTATCCCGATAACTTTCACCCCACAGTAATTTGTCTTTACATTTGGTTGGATTTGTAATATTAAAACAATTCAGACTCTTAAAACCTTATGTCTTACCCGAGGCACAATGGTCCATTTGTAAGGGTTATTATCTCATTTCCATATGACATCAATGAATCATGGACGTTTTTGCATACAAACTTTGTGCTCATTGTTTTTCTTTTTACATTTTCATTTCTTTCAAAGATAGCTATGCTCTTACACACACTCACAATGCAGGTCTACATACATTCAGGATCCCATGGGTAACGATTCTACTATGGCTTTTTGTGACTCTGAAAATCTAATCTACCAAGCCGAAGATGAAGGTGAGGAAGATTGTGAAGTACCAGGGGAACTTGCCAGATTACTACAACAAGAAGAGAGAACCATTCAGCCCCACGAGGAACCCGTGGATACGATCAACCTAGGTACCGAAGAAGACAAAAGAGAATTCAAGGTGGGTGCCAATTTGGAACCCATTATCAAGGAGCGTTTGATTCAGCTGCTACACGAATATGTTGAAGTCTTTTCCTGGTCGTATGAAGACATGCAAGGACTTGATGTAGATATTGTGGTACATCGTCTACCTAAAAAAGAGGTCTGCCCACCAGTAAAACAAAAGGTCCGTCGCATACGGCCAGACATGTCGGAGAAAATTAAAGCTGAAGTCATGAAGTAATTTAATGCTGGATTCTTGGCTGTCACCTCTTATCTGCAATGGGTCGCCAATGTTGTTCCCGTGCCCAAAAAAGACGGCAAGGTACGAATGTGCATGCACTACAGAGATTTGAATAGGGCAAGCCCTAAGGATGATTTCCCACTTCCCCATATTGATATTCTAGTTGACAATACAACACATCACAAAGTGTTTTCC
The DNA here is from genome assembly GCA_948472305.1 of Vicia faba. Classification (NCBI taxonomy): domain Eukaryota; kingdom Viridiplantae; phylum Streptophyta; class Magnoliopsida; order Fabales; family Fabaceae; genus Vicia; species Vicia faba. Next base: position 1,241,610,318 of record OX451741.1, read on the forward strand.
TTCATGGACGGTTTCTCAGGTTACAACCAAATCAAGGTGGCGCCTGAGGACATGGAGAAGACAACCTTTGTCACACCGTGGGGGACATTCTGCTACAAGGTTATGCCATTTGGACTGAAGAATGTTGGGGAACCTATTAACGTGCCATGGTAGCTCTATTTCACGACATGATACATCACGAAATAGAGGTTGATGTGGACGACGTGATAGCTAGGTCTCAAACATAAGAAGAGCATCTTGATCATTTACAGAAGCTGTTTGAGAGGCTAAAGAAGTACAAGCTGAGGTTGAACCCAAATAAATTCACTTTTGGAGTAAGGTCTGGTAAGCTCCTAGGTTTTATCGTCAGCAATAAGGGTATTGAAGTAGATCCCGCCAAAGTGAAAGCGATACAAGAGATGCCTGCTCCTCGTACCGAGAAGGAAGTCAGAGGATTATTGGGACATTTAAACTATATTGCCAGATTTATTTCTCACTTGACAGCTACTTGTGAGCCAATCTTCAAATTACTGAAGAAAGATTAAGTAGTCAAATGGAATGATGAGTGCCAAACTGCTTTCGACAAGATTAAAGAGTACCTGCAAGAGCCTCCTGTTTTGATGCAACCAGTCGAGGGAAGACCATTGATCATGTATCTAACTGTTTTGGAAAACTCAATGGGGTGTATGATGGGGAAGCATGACGAGTCTGGCCGAAAAGAGCACGCTATTTATTACCTGAGCAAAAAGTTTACCAACGGTGAAACAAGATATTCACTGCTCGAGAAAACTTGCTACGCTCTGGCATGGGCTGCTCGCCGGATAAGACAGTATATGCTGACCCATACTACCTTATTGATATCTAAAATGGATCCAATAAAATACATCTTTGAGAAACCTGCTCTCTTTGGGAGAATAGCGAGATGGCAGATGATCCTGACAAATTATTACACACAGTATACTATCCAGAAAGCACTAAAGGGTAGCATACTAGCTGATCACCTTGCTCATCAAGCTGTGGAAGACTACCAGTCCATGAAGTTCGAATTCCCAAATGAGGTCATCATGATGGTAAACAACTGTGAAGAATTCAGGCCATATGAAGGACCTGAACAAGGATCCCGATGGACCCTGGTTTTTGATGGGGCATCTAATGCACTCGGCAACGGTATTGGTGCTGTACTCATATCTCCGGAAGGATGTTATACTCCTTTTACTGCAAGACTCTGCTTCAATTGTAAAAACAACATGGTGGAATACGAAGCGTGCATATTTGGTCTTAAAGCTGTCATAGATTTGAGGATCAAATCGTTAAATGTATTCAGAGATTTAGCTTTGGTCATCAGCCAGATCAAAGGGGAATGGGACACAAAACACCTTAACCTTATCCCTTACAAAGAACATGTTTTGACATTGCTCCCACATTTTGAGAAGATTATCTTCGAGCATTTCCCGCGAGAAGATAATCAGCCAGCAGACGCACTAGCCACAATGTCATCTATGTTTAAACTTAAATGGGATAACGAGGCTCCCCAGATCACCATTGAACGAATGGATGAACCAGCACACTGTCACGAGATTAATACTGAAGAAGTAGTGGAACAGCCTTGGTTTCACGAAGTCAAAAGGTATCTCGAGGCTCAAGAATATCCAGAATGAGCTTCAGTCGATGATAAGAAGTTCTTAAGGAGATTCTCTGCTAACTTCTCCCTTAGTAACAACATTATTTACAAACGCAACCATGACTCTATGTTACTTCGGTGCGTAGAAAAGGTTGAAGCTGAAAGGATCATGGCTGAATTACATGAAGGCACCTTTGGCACCCATTCCAGTGGGCATACGATGGCAAAGAAAATCCTACGGGCAGGCTATTACTGGTCTACCATGGAAGCAGATTTCTATCAACACTCTTGAACTTGCCACAAGTATCAGGTTTTTGCTGACAAGGTGCACGTACCTCCGGTTCCTCTGAATGTCTTCACATATCCTTGGCCCTTTGCTATGTGGGGAATTGATATGATTTGGGAAATCAAGCCAACAACCTCCAATGGACACCGCTTCATCTTAGTGGACATTGACTATTTTACAAAGTGGGTAAAGGCAGCTTCTTTCGCTTCCGTGACCAAGAATGTTGTCGCCCGGTTCATCAAGAAGAATCTCATCTGTCGTTATAGTATCCCGGAAAGGATCATTACAGACAATGGTACGAATCTGAATAATACTATGATCACTGCCCTGTGCGAGCAGTTCAAGATCCAGCATCACAATTCTTCCCCATACCGGCCGAAGATGAATGGTGATGTCGAAACCGTAAATAAGAACATTAAAAATATCATACAGAAAATAACAGTCACATACAAGGACTGGCATGCGATGTTACCATTCGCTCTCCATGGGTATCGTACCACAACACGAACATCAACCAGGGCAACACCTTATTCTCTGGTATACGGCATGGAGGCTATCTTGCCTATTGAGGTCCAGATCCCCTCTAAGAATTATGAAGGATGTGGGGCTGAATGCAGAAGATTGGATCCAGACTCGACTTGATCAACTAAACTTGATTGATGAGAAAAGACTTACTATTGTCTGTCATGGTCAAATGTATCAAAAACGAATGATCAAGGCATTCAACAAAAAGGTCAGACGCCAAGTGTATCAAGTTGGGGATCTGCTGATCAAACGTATCATACTACCGCAAGGTGATCCCAGGGAAAAATGGACTCCTACATACGAAGGACCATTTGTAATCAAAAACATATTCTCTGGTAGCACAATGATCTTGACCACCATGAATGGTGACGACCTGCCGCATCCTGCAAATGCAGACATAGTCAAAAGATACTACGCATAAGAGACCCGCTAGGTTGACACACTTAGGCAAAACAAGGGCATCCCGGCGAACCAAAAAAGGTTTGGGAGAAAATTAGGGATAAAATAAAAAAAATATGTACACCCGATAAGTTGAAAACCCGAAAGGGAGACTTAGGCAAAAAAGGGTTTCCCGGTGGACTGAAAAATCGAAAGGGCGGTTCAGGCAAAATTTGGGGAATTAAAGCGTATGACTATGTCCCGTTGGATCACCTTACGAACAACCTGCAAAATCGATGGTTCTGATCAATTCAATCAGCTTCGGACAAGGAAACAAATAGACAAGATGCTCAGAGACACGAAGGCTATAGCAGAATGGGAACCCCATGGGATTATTTCACATAGCTATCTTTTCTTTGTATCAAATTTCATTTTTTACGAAGGCATTCTCTTACTATAATGTTTGTCTCTTTGTACAAAAATACTTACTCAAAGTCAATACAAAGATATCCCTTTGAAAGTGCAAAAGCTACCTGTTTTTCTTTATTCTTATGTTTTGTTTACAAAAACGTCCAATGATTTATTTTTGAACATATGCATTTGAATTTAATTACTGTTTACAAATAAACAAAATAGAAAGATAGTTACTGATGACTTTAAGAGCTAGGGAAATCTCTCTAAGCTATTTCTATAAAACCCCGCAGTGTGCAGTTTAATCCCCAGCGGAACAAATCTTCCAAGTTATCAATCCCCAGTAGAAGTCACCAAATTTTTCTGGATTCCCCAAGCAGGATTTTCCAAGCAATACACGGCATTTCCCTTACAACAAAATTTATTTCTCTAAGTGGAAATTCATCAACACTTCAACTTCACAACATGAAGACTTACATATCCTCAACAGTATTCAGGGATTTATTTTCCCCAAATCCAACAAACAGCGCAATAGATTAGCTCACATACACATACATTGCATCCATATATCATAAAAATTGATAACACAAATGCATTATACCATGCATTTCATACAACATGACTTTTCATTTTAGCAGACATTTTACCCTTTTCAGGATAAGGTTAACAACTACCATTAACAATGTTCAACTTTTGATACAGTTCAGATACACTCCAGACACGGATGCCATCCTGATACTCATTCAGACTCAACTTTTGATACAGTTCAGATACGCTCCAGATGGATTCCATTATGATACTCATTCAGACTCAACTTTTGATACAATTCAGATACGCTCCAGACATGGATTCCATCCTGATACTCATTCAGACTCAACTTTTGATACAGTTCAGATACACTCCAGACATAGATGCCATTCTGATACTCATTTAGATCCAGCTTCTCAGATACAGTTCAGATACACTCCAGACACGGATTCCATCCTGAAGCTCATTCAACTCTCAGATAAAGTTTAGATACGCTCTAGACACGGATGCCGTTCTGACACTCATTAGATTACAGCTTACAAATACAGTTCAAAAATCATTTCTGGATGGAATCTACAAGCCCATCCCCAACAAATTTATATCATCTCTCCAAATGGCATCTCTAAACCCATTCCCCCAATCATCACATTACCGAATGCAAATTTTTGGGCACTCTAGTGTTCAATCCTTTTCCACCTTCGAGTCACGAATGTCAAAACTCGCCAATCTAACTCTTCAATTTTAAGAATATTGAAGAGGGACAGCTGTTGTACCCCAAAATTTTCCCTCTTACTTATCAAGAATTTTCTCACAAGATCTCCTTGACTGAAGACTGCACTAGGGTTTGATCAGCTCAAGACACCTCCTTAAGCACTAATGACCAAAATTAGGGTTTGAGTTTGCACAAGGATTTTTGAACTTTCAATGTCCCATATGACTTTCATGGATCATTATGGACCCCCAAGATTACTCATGTCAAGTTTCAAGCCTTGGATCACACTTTTGCTCAATCAATTAAGCAGTTGACCTAAAAATCAGTTGTATTGGGGAAAAAGTCAACCATGGCCAATTTACAGTCAAACTTCATAATTTTTTATCCATATCAACATTTTAGACTCATACGTATGATTTGATCAAGTTTGGACCATAATTCCTCAAGAAATTTGATCAAATCTCCAAAAGGGCAAAATGGTCAAAATTAGGGTTTTGACTAGGAAAGGGCAATTTCTGATTTTTGACCTAGGAAATGATAAATTGGTTTAAGGTATGATCTAAAGAGTCCAATTGCATAATTTTTACCTAATGACATGGTTCAAAACATTGCAAGTCCCTTGGATTGGCAAATGAATTTTTCAGTCAACTGATCAAAACTCAACTATACACTGAAAAGTCAAACTTTGACTTTTTGATCAAATTCAAGTACCAAAGATCATAATTCATCAAAACATGTCAAAATATTAAACTTATTCATCAATAAATCTAAAAGTCAAGATTTCATTTTGAAAAGTCAAAATTTCTAAACTTAGAAATTTTTATAAGTGTTGGAAATTTCATGTTTTTTCATAACTTTGAGCAAAATTTTCACCATGATACAAGATGATTCAAGACAAACTTCCAACATGAAAGTTATATATATCCATGAAATATACAACTTTTCTTTACACAACTCCTTCCAAAGGTGCTTTGATCTCAAGCTATAATTTTATGAACATGTGGTCATGAAGCTAAACACTTAGTGAAATTTTGCCCTAATCTGGTCAGGATTTTGACCCAACTTCATGGCACTTTTTCATATAATTCCAAGGGGAATATTCAAAATAAATTCAAATATGGGTTATAGAGAACTTTGCAATATTTCCAAAATGTCCAAGAACTCCTTGAGATCATTCTTGAGTAGGGAGAATCGAAGAGATGAAGTTAGGGTTTTGTCACTTTAATTACAAGTCATTTTAGTGATGAACAACATTCAAATTCAAACCATGTTGCATAAACACTACTTTTCAGGCCTCAAACTTGTTAGGAACTCCATAATTAATGGTTTACGCAACTGTTAGAGGCCTCACTTCAAGCATTCAATGCATGAACATGCTTTATATCCATTTTAGGAAGAAAGGTCACATTGCCATTTTGGTAAAGCAACTTTTTGTACAAAACTTGTTCTTGAGCCTTGCACTTGTTCTCTTATGATCAAACCAGTCCTATAACTTATGAGAAATGTTTCAAATACTTACAATCACCCATCCCATGCTTGTACCTCTCCCTTGAAACTTGTTTCCCTCTTTTATTCAAAATCAAGTAACCTAGCCAAAAGCTAGGAACTTGTACTTATGATTATCAAAAGCTCTCAAACACTTTTGTTTATACATACACAAGACATTTGACACAAACACACGAATACTTAAGCCTTGAAAGAACCTAGAACTCAGAATCACACTTCACACTTCCATTTTTACATAAACTGACCAAAAACTTGAAACTCATAATCTACTCGTGCGTTTCTTGGCCTTTTGGTTTCAAAAGTTTCTAAACATCATATAGAGTTGATCCCACACCATGTTTTAGAACTGTAACACCACTAAAACCATCCTCCATTTCCAAAAACCAAGCTCTGCACATTGACTTCTCCAGACCATTTCAGCCATCCATTATTCAAGCTAATAACTGCATTAGCTTCTTGGGACCTCAAGGAAGCTAACCTGATCATCACCATCACTTGAAACAAGCTCAAAATCAAAACATGATTTCCAGTTTTAAGGTAAGTTTTATCAACTTTGAACTCTTTATACAGGCATCATCAATAGTTTATTTGTGAACAAAACATGTAGATATCATTTCCTTGAAGCTAACCATGTCCATAGTTTCCATTAATTTTGCTTGAGCTTAGAGAATTTTGAAACTGAAATCTATGATATTTTTAGGGTTCAGATTAGGGATATTAAATTTCATGCTTATCTTTGATCTATAGTTTTAATGATTTACATTTCTGAAGCCGTGAGGAAATTTGCTACAAGTTTCATGTTTACAATTTTCATTTTTGATGAGAAATGAGCAAGTTACAGTTGGTCTGGCTGGAGATTGAAGATGAAGTCTTCAGGGAGCGTTTTGCCTTGTATATTTATTGTTTTTCTTATGTTAACAGATGTATAGCCACCCCAGTGGTAGAAGCGCGTGCCTGTAACCTTTGGGACCTGGGTTCGAGCCCCAGTGGTACCCTTTTGGATTTTTCATATTTTTGCTTCCTGACTTCTGTTTTTTTTTGCAGGCGCTGGGCCTCTTTGGGTCTGGCTTGTTTTTTGTTTTAGCTGGCTAACCCCCCATTTCATTTATACGCCCTTGGCCCAATTTTTTTTTTATTTTTTTATTTTATTTTATTTATTTTTCTTAATTATTTTCATAATACTAAAAAATCCTAAAAAATACAAAAATAGTAGATTTATATTTTAATTTAGTTTATTTATTTTTCTCACACAAAAAATTATTTTATTAATCATAATTTATTTATTTTTACTTATTATCTTGTAAATTTGATTAAAACTAGGTTATTAGTTATTTTCTTTTTTATACCTATAAAAATATATTATCTTAATATAAAAAATGCCAAAAATAATTTATAATGCTTTTAAGACAAAAATACCAAAAAATACTTTTTCTAAACTTATTTTCTTTTGATCAACTCTAGGGTTTTATTTAAAATCTTTTCTTAATAAAATTCAAATTTAATTAATTATTTTCTTCATTTTAATTAGGTTAAGACAAAATCCCTTTTTCTTGAAAATCAAACAAAGATCCATTTTCTTTATATTTTGTATTTTTGTACATTTATTCATTTTGTACATTGTATCCATTTAATTTCTTGTACATTAATGTCAAATTCAATTTGGTTGTAATAGATTAATTAAGTTTAAATTCTTGCAATCCCCATTCAATTTGTACACCCCTCCCGATAAATGTTGTAATAGCGTAGTAACTTTAAATTTCACAATTTATCGCTTTTATATAATATGCTAGTAATTAGGGTTTGTATGGAAAGACTAAAATCAATACTTAGAAAACCCTAATTTAAGACAAAAACAAGCATGAAAATAATACACTTGAACACAAGCACCCCTAGAGTTATTCCACTTGGTTTCCTTATACAAAATGACCATATTATGCATGTAAGATATCTTAGCAAATACAAGATCATAGTCCCTCGATGACGCTATCCAGTTGCCTTAAAAATGATCTTAGCCCCTAAAAAAAGGAATGCTAAGATACCTTGCAATATTTCTAATCATGGTTATACGATGACCCACGCCCATCCCGTTTACATCCAAAGATATGGTTGCTTACCAAATCAATGGTAAGACAACAATGTCAATGGAAAATAAAATGAACAAGAAAGACTTTCTGAGTAGGTAGAATGCTCCTAATTACTTGCTTAATTTCAAACAAACATCCTTGCTATTTTCAAAACAAACACTTACACTTTCAAACATCTTACAAACTTGAAAACATTTTCAAAAGATCAACATCTTTGTATACATTCTTACGAACGAGAATCATTATAAAGATTTCCTAAACAATGGCCTCTTTACAAAATACTTTCAAAAACCATACAAAGCATAATTTCAAACATAAAGCAAGTGATCTAGTAAGTAACTAAGAGTCCATGGAAAACCATGGATAAAAGGGTGCTAATACCTTCCCTTTTCATAATCTACCCCCTGAACTCAAGAAATAATCTCAAAGGTTGTTCCTGTGCTTTTTCACCTTTCCTTTTGGATAAAAGAAAAGTCGATGGCGACTCTTGCTAACCGCAACATTTGCAATCAAACGCAAAACACTCAAGTCAGTTCTCCCATCGTATCATACTTATCCTTAGTCGGGGGATACAGTTCATCATTGTAGTCAGATTCATCCTCGGAAACTCTCGGACTAGGGTATTCCCCCCTTGTGTCGCCCTCTTGGTTCTCCCCGTCTTTGGATGAAGAGGTCAGATCAACCGTTTGCTTCAACGGTCCCCTAAATCTTCTGCCCAAATTTAGGACACCGACAATCTTCTTCTTCTTCTTCTTTTTCTCCTTCAGAATAAGGGCCTTCAGATCTTCCCGCCCCTTAGCTAAGGCTACGAACATTTGCTGAAATTGGGCATTTTGTGCCTGTAGATCCTTGATGCTTTGTTCAGAAGACATTACTGCTAAAATAAACAGCGAAGAAGATGAGAAACCTGTTATGGTACCTGTTATGCAGTAATGTGTATGACATATGTATGCAATGTTTTCAAGGATCTCACGGGGTAAACAAGAAATGTCAGGAGTTGAAATTTTGCAGTTTTGATTGAAGAACTTAGTATCATTGAGAGTCCTTCTACAAGAGTCAAGCTCACCATATCAATTGGGTCATAGCCCCTGACTCAAGTTGTCGTGTTTTTATCTTTTGATGATATTGGCTAGAGGAAAATAAATCCCCTTTCCCCTTGCTAGACGTCTGGTTCATCATAATCTTCATCACAAGCCCTCGAGATCCTTGAAATTGTTAGTATGATATGTCATGTTATGATGTTATGATGTGTATGCTATGTATCAAGCAAGAATGCAGGGTAAGAAACCATTTTATTAGATTTATACAAACAAGGTCATGTAAGGAATACAAACAAAGCCCTGCAAGGAGTTCAAATTGTTAGGCAAAGAAAGCAAACAAGTCACACAAGTAGCCTTAGGTTTAAAGCCTGTATGAGTTTTAAGGTCATACCCTCTTGAAGCTGGATTGGTTTAACCTGTCCTATAAATAGTAAACGGGTTTTAAGGGATCTCAATGTCACTGATATTTCCCCCAAGCTTCGTTCAATAGGCGATTAACTCGCAACCAAACAAAACTCAAGAGTTAAACCTTAATGAGTGTAGCATCAAGTATCTGTCGACCTTGGGAATACACCAAAGCCGGCCATCTCGCTACAACCTGGCAATTAAAGGTTCTAAGGTCAGTTGATGCTTTATGACACCACACGGCGGCCCCGTACTCTCCCTGATTGACTCAAGGGTTACCGGTACCAACTAAAGTGCCACATCAACGTAGCTACTGCTTCAACCGTGTCATTATACCCCACACAATTCCCTCACAATTTTTTGTTACTTACCTAAAAGGTGTCCCCAGATTCGGGTGTATGATCTACATAACCCCAAGAAAACCCTTGAATATAAAGAATGCAAAGCAAAACAAGAAAGCAATTTTTAGAAATGGCCTAGATCCTAAGGCATACCCCACTTATTAAGTCCTCAACAGAGTCTCAAGTTCTGTGATACGGTGGCAGAACCGACTGTTATACTGGTTTGCGTTTTTTGTTCATAAATGTTGCGGTAAGCAAGAGTCACGACCGAATTTTATTTCATCCAACAAAGGAAAAGGAAAAAGAATAGAAAAAACCTTTTTTGAGATGTTTCTGAGTACAGGGGTTAGATTATAGAAAGGGAAGGTGTTAGCACCCTTTCTATCCGTGGTTTTCCACGGGCTCTTAGGTACTTTCTCATTTTGAAATTGCTTGTTTGTGTTTTAAAAAGTTTTTGTTTAACTTCGTGATAACCCTTGTATCTGTCGTCAAGAGTGTGACGAAGTTGTTTTTGAAAACTGTTTTGAAAGTGTTTGTGAAAAAGAGTTTTTATTATTTTGAGCAAGTACTTAAGAGTTTCTACCTACTCGAATAAGATTGTTCATTTTCTTGTTTCCTTTAGACAGCACTATCCTACTATTAGTGAGTAGGTACCTATCATTGGATGTTGAGGAACTATCGAAAGGGATGTTATGGTCATCGAAGGCAAGATGTAAAGATATCTTAGCATTCGAAGGGACTGTCTTCATATAGGCAACATCGAGGGACAAGATCATTTCTCGTAGGCAACTCGAGGGACGTTAGGGACCATGATCTTTATGATGACTTTATAATTAAGGGTCTTTGCTAAGACATCCCTACGTTCGAGGGACATGACCATTATTTTCCGAGGCAACCAAGTGAGGTATACCCATAGGGTGCATATGTGCAAGGTGTGTTATGTTTAGTTATTTTAGTCTTGTGTTAAGTTTGCTAATGTTTGATTATTCTTGTCATACAATCCTATTAGTCATACATCTAGCAGTTAATAATTGTAGTAATTTAAAAGTGCAGAAATATAAAACCTAGCTATTACAAGGCTTCGGGGAGGGGGATTATGTACATATCCAAAACTGGGGAAAAAAATAAATAAAAGCGGTAAAGGTCCTACTAATCATCTATTACATCCCAATATACAGTTACAATAATAAAAGGAAGTGCGAAAGAATAATAACGCGCAACTTTGAAAAGACGTCTAAAAATCCTAAGATATAAAAAAACTTTTTGTTGTTTTTTGTTTTAATTTATGAAAATGCTTTAAGTTAAAAAAAATTGATCTAGATCTATATTTTAAAAAAAGTTAATAACTAAAGAAACATGAAATTTAAATAAAAGAAATTAATTCTATGTTTTTTTGGTATTTTTGTTACGAAAAGGAAAATGAATTAAAATGAAATTAAACCTAAGTTCTATTAATTTTAATTTAAAAAAAATGTTAAAGTGATCAGTTAATTAATTTACCAAAATTAAAATTTAATTAAGAAAAATCCTAAATCTATTTTTATGTAATTTTTATATTTGTTTATTGATTAAAAAAATGGGATTAAAAGAAATAAATGAAATGAATAAAACAAGAAACTAAAGATGGGCCTAGTAGCAAAAGTAAATAGGGGGTGCAATCATCAGAAATCCCTAGGCCTGAATCTTCGAAAGCTTCATGCCCTAACCATGGTGTTTTCAGATTCTTGCATGGAACCTATGATTCAACCATCCATAATTGTTCTATATAAACTCAAAAAAACATTAGCATGCCATGAAATGTGATTAAAATTAGAGATTCAAAGTTTAAAATTTTACCAAACCGGTGTTGTCAAATGGGGGCGTACTAGGCGTGTGGTGGATTGCTCTTGCACCTTTTAAGATTCCTAATGACTTCAAGAGGATGGTTTGAGGCTTGATGTCAATCGAGAGAGACCGGAACCTCGAGATATGACTTGCACCAATTCTTTGATTTTTGGAGAACTTTTTGAAGAGCTTTTGGAGAGCTTTTTGAAGAGCTTTTTGAGAGCTTTTTTAGAGAGGAATTTCATGTGTTTCAAGCTTGTATGGCTCTATATTTATAGAGGAGAATGAGGAGACAATAAAGCATGGAAAGAATCTCCCTCATAATGTTGTGTTTTAAGACCATGATCAAAATTTGAAAAAATGTCATATTTGACGATTTTATGCCATTTTCACATGTGAATGAACCTGGACATATTTGAAGGGTTATTGCACGAAATCAATTGACATAAACCAGCATAAAACTTGCCTAAAATGGATTCACATCAAAATTTACATTATTTCTATTATTTATTTATTTAATTCTGAATTTTAATGAATAAAATATCAAAATAACAGCATAAATAGTAGAAAAATGTATGGGTGGGCTTACAGGTCGTGGACCATGTTAGGAATGAGTTTCAAACTTGAAAAGATAGGCCCATTTGGAAAAAAAATCCAAGTTTGGTCAATATTTGCTTCATGCATTTTTTTTCAAAAATTGGCCAACTTTGACAATGCATATCTCTCTCAATTTTAACCCTATGAGGGTGTTCTTTGACTTTTTAGAAAGCTTAGGATGTCCCATAAGCAATCGCTTCCGTTTCATCTCAATTGGATCTTCCATATTCATGTAAGAAGCTTTGACCCGAAAGGTGTTTTTGTTGACTTTTGAAAAGGACCTATAATGTCTGAGTTTATATCTTTTCATGAGTGCATTTCTTGAACTTGAGGGACGAAGATGAGTTGTAGGGAATTGGATTTTATTATAAATGATCCTTGGATGAGAAATTTCTGATAAAGTATGAGAAAGTTATGCCTGGTCAAAGTTTGGTTGACTTTTCCTATAGGAACCCTAATTTAGCAACTTTTGAGTTTTGATGAATTAGGAGCATTCCTTGAGGAATCATGATCAAACTATGATCAAATTATGGATATCACTTCAAAATGTAGGTGTTAACCAAAAATCTTGAAGTTTTACTGTATGTGGGTAATAGTTGACTTTTGACCTAGTATAGTTGATTTTTAGGCATTTGAGTAGTTGACTGAGAAAACTGCTTGTGCAAGGCATGAAACTTGGCATGGATGATCTTGAGGACATATTAGGGAAATGGAAACCACTTAGGACCCTTGGAAACTCAAACATATTTATGAGGATTGAAACCCTAGTTTGAGGCTCATTGTCTTAGGAGGAGGATTTATCTGGCCAATCCTTAGTCAACTTGAGCAATTGAGGACCTCTAGGAGTTTATCTGGTGTGAAAATTGGCGGGCAAATTTTGGGATGCAACAGTACCAATCTCAATAATACTATGATCACTCCACTATGCGCGCAATTCAAGATCCGACATCATAACTCTTCCCCTTACCAGCCGAAGATGAATGGCGTTGTAGATGACGCTAATAAAAACATCAAGAAGATCATACAAAAAATGACAGTGACCTACAAGGAAGGGCATGAGATGTTACATTTCGCTCTCCACAGTTATCATACCACGGCACACACATCAACATGGGAAACTCCTTTCTCTTTGGTATATGGCATGGAAGCTGTCCTACCAATTGAAGTCCGAATACCTTCTCTGATAATCATAAGGGATGCAGGGTTGAATGAAGATGAATGGATTCACTCTCGACTTGATCAGTTGAACTTGATTGATGAGAAGAGGCTTACAATTGTCTGCCATGTTCAGATGTACCAAAAACGTATGATCAAAGCTTTTAACAAGAAATTCAGACGTCAGGTATATCAGGTTGGTGACTTGATAATCAAACATATCATACTACCACAAGGTGATCCCAGGGGAAAGTGGACTCCTACATACAAAGACCACTCGTGATCAAAAACATATTTTCTGGTGGAGCAATGATCTTAACCACTATGGATAGTGACGACCTTCCACACCCTGTAAACACAGACATAGTTAAAAAATACTACGCATGAAAAAAGACCCGCTAGGTCGACTGGCCTAGGCAAAAATTAGGGATAAATAAAAAAAAATATGTACACCTAGCAAGCTGAAAACCTGAAAGGGTGGCTTGGGCAAAAAAGGGCATCCTGGTGGACTGAAAACCCGGAAGGGAGGTCCAGGAATAAGTTAGGGATTTAAAGCGTACGACTATGTCCCGTTGGATCACCTTACAGACAACCTTCAATATCGACTGACAAAATCAAACAATTCTAATCAATCCAATCAGCTTTGGACAAAGCAGCAAGTGGATGAGACGCTCAGAGACATGAAAGTTATAGCAGAGTGGGAACCCCATGGGACTATTTCACATAGTTGTCTTTTCTTTTTATCAATTTTCATTTTTATGATGACATTCTCTTACTAGGATGTTCTTCTCTTTGTACAAATACTTATTCAAGTTAATATAAAAATATTCTTTTGAAAGTGCAAAACTATCTGTTTCTCTTTTACTATTCTAGTTTTGTTTGCGAAAGCGTCCAATATTTTATTTTTGAACATATGCATTTGAATGTAATTACTGTTTATAAATGAACGCATAAAAGTAAAACTAAACAGAAAGACAATCACTAATGGCTTTAAGAAACAAGACAACATCTATGAGTTATGTCACAAAATCCCCGCAGGTACTCTCTCCAATAAAGCAGAAGCAAGAACATCCTGTTACAGGATCATTGTCATATCCCCAACAGGTAGCCTAATGTTGCCTTTTTCCTTCATATCCTCGATGGAGCACAACTCCCAGTTACCGCTCCAAAGATTCCCCAGTGAAGGTCGCCCAGCTTCTCAGGATTCCCCAACAGGATTTCATAGAGCTCACAATTAATACACGACATTTCTCTTTTCCAACAGAGTTTATTTCGCTAATTATGGAAACCCATCCTTCAACACTTCAACTTCAATAAATTGTGAAGACCTACACTCCTCATTCCCAGCAGGCCGAGGATTTATTTTCCCCAATACCAACAACACTGCACCAGAACAACTTACATGCGCATACAACACATCCATACATCATAAACATCGATGAAACAAATGCATATATCGCAATATCATTTGCACTATGCATTTCATGCATCATGGCATCACATACAACTAACTCTTTACCTTTTTCAGGAAAGATCAATCAACAAAAAATTACTATCAAATTTTCAATAAGACAAGGAAAAATCTATGAACAAATTAATCGTAGATCAACTCTCGAAACAAGACGGGGCGACTATCTACATGAAAATTACTTCCTTCAGACTTCAGCTAGTGCAGTTTAAATCTCAACGGTTTATCCTGATTCTTTCCCGCATACATTTTCTCTGGTTCAGATAAGTCACACTAAGATTTATTCTGATTCTTCTGTAGACCCCTGTTGGCTCAGTTTAAATCTCCCAACGGTTTATCCTGATTCTTTCCCACGGACATTTCCTCTAGTTCAGATAAGTTGCACCAAGATTTATTCTGATTTTTCTCCAGACCCCTGCTGGTTCAGTTTAAATCTCTCAATGGTTTATCCCGATTCTTTCCCAGACATTTCCCCTGGTTCAGGTAAGTTGCGCCAAGATTTATTCTTATTTTTCTCCAGACCCCTGCTGGTTCAGTTTAAATCTCTCAACGGTTTATCCTAATTCTTCCCCAGTAGACATTTCCTCTGATTCAGATAAGTTGAACCAAGATTTGTTCTGATTTTTCTCCAGACCCCTGCTGGTTCAGTTTAAATCTCAACAGTTTATCTTGATTCTTCCCGAGTAGACACTTTCTCTGGTTCAGATAAGTCTCTCCAAAGATTTATCCTAATTCTTCCCAGTTAAAGTTTATTCAAGGCTTCTGCTAGTTTCAGTTTTAAATCAACCAAAGGTTTATTCTGATTCTTACCCTAGTTGAGGTCAAGTTCAGACATAGCCTAATTTCTGTCAATGGTCACCTCCGGATGGCATATGTAAGCACATCTTCGCCGACTCTCCGTCATTTCTCCAAATGGAATCTTTAATCCCATTCCTTAAACTTCAATCACAGTATCATCAAGTGCAAATTTCTGGACACTCTAGTGTTTAATCGTCTTCTACCTTCAAGTCACGAATGACAGATTCGCCAATCTAACTCTTCAGGTTTAAGAAGATTGAACAGGGGCAGCTGTTGTACCCAAAAATGTTCCCTCTCATTTCTCAAAAGATCATCCTGGACCCTCAGGTTTGCTTCTATCAAGTTTCAAGTCTTGGATTACAATTTTCCAAGAAAGTCATTCACAAGGGGCAAAATGGTCAATTGCATACTGAAAAGTCAAAATTTGACTTTTGGATCAAAATCAAGTTCCAAGAATCGTACTTCATCAAGGCATGTTAGAGTATGAAGAAAATCAAAAGTCAAGATTATGTTGAAAAAGTCAAAATTCTAAATACTTAGAAATTTTTCTAAGTGTTTAAGAAATATGATGAATTCAAAACTTCTGGCCAGATTTTCACCATGGTGCATATTAAATCTGGAAGAACTTCTAACACAAGAGTTGTAGATCTCAATGAGATCTAAAACATTGTAGAACATAACTTCTTATAGAAATGCTGGGATTTCAGGTTATACATTTTCAAAGACACGTCCCTGAAACGTAAACACTTAGTAAATTCTGAGCATTTTCAAATCAGAATTTGGTTACAATTTCTGGGCCAATTTTCACATAGGTTCAGTCATAATTTGCAAGAGTAATTCAAAGAGGTATTATAACGTGTGTTATAAGCTTCCTGGAAAGTCTGAGAACTCCCTCAGAACATGCTGGAGAAAAGAGATTCAAAGATCAGAAGTGGGATGTTTGTTCTAAGTTGCGCTGTTGCTGAACTTCTGACCCAGAATTAAGCTATGATGCATAATCTCAAATTGCAGGAATTATGGTTTGATAAATCTCATCATCATTTAATGCTCACAACGACATTTGAGTTTTTATCCGAAGGATTTTCCAACGTGTGGCATAGAAGTATATTGATGTCGTTGAAAAAGAAAACTTTTGTACAAGAGTATGTTGGGCCCATGCTTTGCTTTTGCTTCTAAGGGTACTTTTCCTTAATTCATGCTTACAAATCCAACTTAGGCACGGCTAAAAGCTGCTAACATCCATACTTGTTTAACTTGCTTCAAGAACAAGTCAACGCCCTAGCATGATGGTTGTACTCTCGACTTATCCAAGCTACAAAATTCTTGCCTATAAATTGAACTTCATTTGCAACTGTGAAGAGTTCAAAAAATTTAAGAGAAAAAGCTTTGAAACCTTGCTAAAAATTCCAGGAATCTGAAACTGTAAACACAAATACAAAACCTGCTAGCTTTTGATTCTTGCATTCAAACTCCAATTTTCCCTTAAGTGTTTCTTAACCAAATCATCCATACAACTTCTGATATACATTTAGAAGCTGTCCTAACTTATGTTTTTAGACTATAACACGTTCTTCATCAGTCTCTACCTCAAAAAGTTAAAGCTTTGCTTCTAGGCCATTCCAGAATTTTCCAGCCATTCATAGCCCAAGTTAAAGATTGTTCCAACTTGCTGAGCACGTGAGGAGGCTGATTAGAACATTACAAGCAGTCAGAACATTTTCCAACAGCAAGGTAAGTTTCTGCTGACTCTCATCATATTACTTAGACATTGTTAAGACTTGCATGTTAAAAAAAAAATACAATGTAGACATCCGGATTCTGATGCTGTACATATTCTGAGGTTTCATGTATTTTCTGCCTAAGTAGGGAGAGTATCAATTCAAAACTTCTTAAGGAAAATAGGATTAGTAGATACATGTTTGTTTCTGATTTACAGTCTTGATATTTTTTATGCTTCTGAGACCATTATGGAAACCTTCCATAATTGCTATGTTTGTGTTTTCTGTTCTGTTGAGAAATGACTAAGTTGTAGATGTTCTAATTAGCATTGGGAAAGAGATGAAGCTCATCATCAAAACTTACTTTATGTTATATGTTTATGCTTTTGCTTCTAATATCGGATGTACATCCACCCCAATGGTAGAAAGCGTGCGCATAAGACATTAATACCAAGGGTCCTGGGTTCTAGCCCCCAGAAGCATCTTTTTTAGGTTCATTTTTGACATTTTTAACCATTTATCTGTCAGAAAATATTCCTAGATCATAACTTCTAGATATCCTCACCCAACAACAATGTCACCTTACTCTCTTAAACAACAAAGAACTTCTGACCCGCAACTGATATTAGAACTTCTAAGTTCCCCAGCTACACTAACGCTTCTAAACTCCTTCAGCAATCAGAACTTCTAGGCTTTTCTTTATTCCTAGCAATCTCATAACTTCGGTATACCCGGACCCATAACGCATGACCTTTCCCATTTCCGCTAACATGTTATTTCTGTTTTTGCAGTGCATCAAAGTTAGAGTTTCTGCCTTTTATATTTGTCCCTTTCAGCCACGCGTTGATTCTGACCCTTTCTCCTCTTATTATTTTATTTTATCTTTAATAATCAAAACACCAAAAATATGTTTATAATCACATACTTTGTTTTATCTCTTTTAAGACCAAAATATCAAAAACATTTTCTTAAGCAAACCTATTTTTTTTTCTTAACAAAAACAAAACAAGTCCATTTTACATTTCTTGTACATTATTTCAATATGGTTGTAATAGATAACTAGGACTTTAATTTCTTGCAATCCCCATTGTAAATTTGTACACCCCATCCCCTTAATGATGTAATAGCGTAGGACTTTACTTTTCCGCACTTTTATTGCTTTCATATATTATTAGTAATTAGGGTGTGTATGGCAAGACATGAAATCAACAAATATATAACCCTAATCAAGACTAAATTCATGTAAATCAAACACACTTGCACACTTGCACCCTTAGGGTAATCCCATTTTGTTTCCTATCGGAAAATAGTCATGTCCCTCGAATATGGATGTTTTAGAAAAGACCCTCGATAAAAGATCGTAGTCCGTCGATGACCCTCAATGTTTCCTTCGGTAAACGATCTAGTTCCTAAACGACATTGCTAAAATGTCCCATAAGTTGTCTTCTATGACTATATAAACGTCCCTCGCTCGTCCCTTCACATCCAATAATGGGATTTCTTACCAATACAATGGTGAGCTAACAAACATCTAAAGTAGGAGGAAAATAATATTTAAGACCCTTTGAGTAGGTAGGTTACTCCTAGTTTCTCGCTTGCTCACAACAAAAAACATTTTACACCTACAACTTCACTTTAAAACATTTTTCGAAAGACAAAACACTTTATATGCATTCTTATATATACCAGGACCATTACAAAGACATTCCTTTTCAAAATACTTTCAAAAACCCACATCACAAACACACTTTCAAACAAAAAGTAAGTGATCTAGCAAGCAACTAAGAGCCCGTAGATAACTACGGATGAAAAGGGTGCTAATACCTTCCTTTTCATAACCTACCCCCCGAACTCAAGAAAACAATCTTGAAGGTCTTTCTTGTTCTTTTCACCCTTTCCTTATTGGATAAAAGAAAAGTCGGTGGTGACTCTTGCTATCTGCAACAATTGCGATAAAACGCAAATATCCCAAGTCAGGTCTTCCACCGTATCACAATAAGCAATTACGAGCAACCTACCTACTCTAGAAGTCTTTGTTCTTTTCCTCCTCCTTTAGATGGTTCTACTTTACCATTGCTTGGTAGAGAGCCACATTATTGGATGTAAGGGATGGGCGTGAGTAATCGTACAGTCATAGAAGGCAACTTGTAAGATGTTTTAGCAATTGTCGTAAGGAACTAAGATCATTTACCGAAGGCAACGTCGAAGGGTCATCGAGAGACTATGATATTTTAATCGAGGGTCTTTGCTAAAATCATCTCACGTTCGATGGACATGACTGTTTTAATCTGAGGCAACACATGTGGGTATCCTAGAGGTGAAAGTGTGCAAGGTGTTTGCTTTCAAATATTTATTTTTGAATTAGGGTTTTACTAATGTTGATTTTAAATCTTGCCACACAAACCCTAATTACTAGCAATAATATGGAAAGCGATAAATTACATAATTTAAATGTCCTACGCTATTATAATACTTTGGGAATGGTGGGGTACAAATTTACAAATGGGGTTGACAAGTAAAATAAACCCTAATTACTATTAAAAAGCTTTGATAGTTACATAAATTATAATGCGAAATAGTAAAATGTTCAAAGAAATGTAAAGTATAGAAAAGAGAGAAGAAAATTGTTTTTATGGTTTTTGATAGGAGAGGTTTTCTAATTAAACTAATTACTTATAAGAGAAGTTAATTAATTTATTTAACAAAACCTAAAGTCTAATTTAATTAAAATAAATAAAAAATAAATAAAAACCTAAGTCTAATTATTTTTAATACTAAAAGTGATATTAATTAGTTAGGAAATTATTTTTAGTGTTTTATTTATAAAGTAAATAAAGGTTTTTTAGTCTAATTATTTAAGAAAAATATATTTTTTGTATTTAAAATAAATAAAGAAAATAAAAAATAAAAAAAATAAAGAAAGAAATAAATGTTGGGCCTGTAGCGGTAGAAATGTTTAAGACTAAGTCATTGTATTGACTAGACTTATACAGATCAAGATAAAAGTCGCCACTGCGCTTTATTGTTTCCAAAGGAATGGGAAAAAAGTGAGTAACCTAAAAAGAGGAGGAAAGATTCTAGGTAAGGGTGTTGGTTATGCAAAGGGAAGATATTAACACCCTAAACATCTATGGTACTCCGTAGGAACCTTTTTGTAAAATCTGCATATTTTGGCTATAAAATATTGTATGTAAAATAGATGGTGGAGGTGAGAAAACAAACATATTTTTTTAATGATTTTTGCACCCTCCGCAGTTGTGAACCTTTAGTGCCTACGTACCACCTTTTATGCAATAGGGGATCAGGCTACACGTAGTTCACCTTTTAAAAATTTTAAAACACAAGTGTGTTCATTAATTTTATGAGATAACACATCATCGTCATTGTCCATGTGTAAAACATACTTACTACCCACAATTATGAGAAAAGGAGAATTTTTATCATCTCAAAGTGGAGGATATGGCTTGGATTTTTAAAATCAACAATGTCTCACTCAACACCCAAGTGGAAAGTATCTCACTTCACTGCATATTATAGAAGTATAGTTGTTTGCATCACTACAAGGATTGACAAGAGTCTAATCTTTTGAGAAAGGTTTTAAAATAAAAAGCCAAAGTGGCCAAATAGTTTAAAATGAGATTGATCGACTTTTAGTCTTCTCACAAAAAAACGTCAAAGTATTATTAAGTTAATTGATGATTGTTTATGAAAAGGTTTTGAAAATGAATGGACCTAAGTCCAAGTTTATTATGAAAGTGGTTCAAGTTTAAAAACAAGAAGAGTTTTCAAAAGGAGGAAGAAGATTTTTTGAAATTAAAGAAGATGGGAGGAGAAGAAGAGACTATCCTAAAGCATAAAGTAAAAAGCTAAGGATGAGAACCATCTAACCAACAAGAATCCAATACTTGACATTATGAGTCAAGATAGAATTCCCATTCCTTGGATTGGAACCAAGCAAGCAAAGAAACTAGACCTCTTGAGAGAACTAAACTTCAGGTGTACTAAGTCTTCACAAAAATTGGGTAGAGTAACGGCTGTATACGGGTAAATTCCAGATTAAAAACAAAGTATGTAATCACAATAACCTGCACACGAAACAAACAAACAACCCAATGTCTTGAGGTAAACCTCAAGAGCTCCAGACAAAATATCCGTTAAGATCACAGGGTCTCCAACATAGGCCAAGGTTTCTAATCCTAAGTCCAAGAAGTCCAATACTCCATAATGCCAAGGATAGTAACCAAATAGTCCAAGTATCATTAAAGCCATTTTATGGTTCATGTTGACTATTAGGTGTCTTGAAAAAGAAAAGAAAGGCTCAAGTGAGCAAAGTAAAGATAACAAGGATATAAATGCTCAAGTGAGCAAAATACAAATAACATGAAATGTAATGCTTAAAGTAAATGGTACATAAAGCATAAAAAATAAAAGCATAAAGTAAAATCAATAGTATAATTAGTGTTTAGTTGGATGACCATATTGAAACTTGCATTTGTAACTCATTAGAGGATTGGTAGAACCAAAGCCTCCACACAACAAGTTGCGTTTTCTTTTTGTCAAGTATAGCATCCATTTGGAATCCTCACAAGTACCATTTAATGATCAACGATGTTTAAGTGATCTGTGTTGAACAAAAGTGTTGTAGATCCATTAGAGGATTGGTAGAACCAAAGCCTCCACACAATAAACCTCAAAGTTATTGGACCAAAGGGATTTGTGATATGGTGGGAGAATTGACTTGATTGTTTTGCGTTTTATCGTAAATGTTGCGGTTAACAAGAGTCGCCACCGACTTTTCTTTTATCCAAAAGGAAAGGTAAAAAAGCACAGGAAAGACCTTTGAGATTATTTCTTGAGTTCGAGGGGTAGATTATGAAAAGGGAAGGTATTTGCACCCTTTTCATCCATGGTTTTCCATGGGCTCTTAGCTACTTGCTAGATCACTTGCTTTTGTTTGAAATTGTACTTTGTGTGGTTTTTTGAAAGTATTTAGTAAAAGAGGCCATTGTTTAGGCAATCTTTGTAATGATTCTCGTTTGTAAGAATGTATACAAAGATGTTTGTCTTTTTGAAAATGTTTTCAATGTTTGTAAGATGTTTGAAAGTGTGTAGGTGTTTTGAAAATTGCAAGGATATTTATTTTGAAATGGAGCAAGTGACTAAAAGTAATCTACCTACTCAAATGTCATTCTTGTTCATTTTCCTTTTCTTTGACATTGTTGTCTTACCATTGATTTGGTAATCAACCCTATCTTTGGATATAAACGGGACGGGCGTGGGTCATCGTATAACCATGATTAGCAATATTGCAAAGTATCTTAGCATTTTTTGAGGGACTAAGATCATTTTGTAAGGCAACTTTGAATAGCGTCATCGAGGGACTATGATCTTGTATTTGTTTTTTTTTTTGCTAAGATACTTCACATGTGTAATATGGCCATTTTATAAGGCAACCAAGTGGAGAACCCTAGGGATGCTTGTGTGCAAGTGTATTGTTTTCATGCTTGTTTATTTGTCTTGAATTATGGTTTTCTAAGTGGTTTATTTTATCTTGCCATACAAATCCTAATTACTAGCATTTGTATATAAAAGCGATAAATTGTGAAATTTAAAGATTACTACGCTATTACAACACTTTGTGGGAGGGGGGTATACAATTTATGAATGGGGATTGCAATAATATAAATCTAATTAATCTATTACAACTAAATTGAATTTGTACAAATATTAGAATAAATAATGTACAAGATAATTTAAATATTCAAAGATGTATGAATGCAAAGAAGATTTTGTTTGGTTTTTTTATATGGAAAAGTTTTAACCTAAACCTAATAAATAAATTAAGATTAAACTCAAATTAATTAGGAAAGGAAATTATTTTTTAGAGAAGTAAGTATTTTTTCTGTTTTTTGTCTTGAAAATAATATATATATATATATATATATATATATATATATATATATATATATATATATATATATATATATATATATATATATATATATATATATATATATATATATATATATATATATATATATATATATATATATATATATATATATATATATATATATATATATATATATATATATATATATATATATATATATATATATATATATATATATATATATATATATATATATATATATATATATATATATATATATAATTTAATTTACCAGTTTATTAAAAAAATATATGATATGTAACTAAAATAAAATATTTTCTATGAGAAAAATAAATAAAATGAACCAAAATATAAATTTAGCATTTTTATATTTTTTATGATTTTTTTATATTAAGGAAAATATATTTAATAAAATAGAAATGAAAATAAAATAAATAATAAAAATATATGGGCCAGGGGTGTTGCAAGCAAACAGGGGTAGGAGGTTAGAAAAAAAAAAACAAAGCCCATAAGTTTAGAAGCCCACACTGCCAAACAAACAAAAAAAAACTGGAAAAATGTGAAGAATTGCAAAAGACAGCGCCAAGGCTCGAACTCATGACCT
The DNA here is from genome assembly GCA_948472305.1 of Vicia faba. Lineage (NCBI taxonomy): Eukaryota > Viridiplantae > Streptophyta > Magnoliopsida > Fabales > Fabaceae > Vicia > Vicia faba. Next base: position 1,241,634,212 of record OX451741.1, read on the forward strand.
ATGGTATTTACACGCGCTGCCTTACCACTGGGGTAGCTGCACATCCGTTAGTTTAAATGAAAACACAAATACATAACACAAAACATTGCCTTGCCCTGTACTTCATCTTCAACCTCTAGCCAGCCGGACCCCCTGTAACTTTTTCATTTCTCAACAAAAATAGAAAGTGATAACATGAACATTATAGCATTTTACCTCACGATTCTAACCATGTGCATCACTAAAACTATAAGTCCAAGATCAGAGAGAATTTTGTTGGCCCTAATTCTTAACCTAATTTTTTCAAAAACTTCAAATTTAAAATTCTCTAAACTCAAGCCAAATAAATGCAAGCTATGGATATGTACAGCTTCGTAGCAATGATGTCTACATTCTATATTCACAAAATGGAAAGCTAACTATGCCTGTATTAAGAGTTAGAAAAACAGAAAACTCACCTTGAAAATGGAAATCGTGTTTTGAAAATGAGCTTGCTTTAGGATGCTGTGATGATCAGGTTAGCTTCCTTGAACCTATAGGAAGCTAATGCAATGCTTAGCTTGTCTTGAGGGTGGATGGAATGGTCTGGAAAAGTCCACCTGTGTTGCTCTGTTTTTGAACTTCAACAATGGGGAAGATGGAGTTACAACGATGTTTCAGGGTGTGGGATGGTTTACTTGTAAGGTAAGGAAGCCAGGGAAAGAAAAAGGCCTGAAAACGCACGAGTGAAATGGAAGATTCAGTTCACAAGTCAGAAATGGCAAGTTTGGAGGCTTGGTATGGAATTTTTGATTCTAGGATGTTTCAAGGGTTGGGCATCCGTGGTTTTAGTTGCAAAATGATGGCTTTATATAGAGCAAAAGGTTGGAGGACTTGTGCTTGCTCAGAAGTACAAGATCACATGTCTTGCTACATTTCTTGTTTTTGAAGCAAGTATGAGAAGTGACTTCTTAAGGCATGATTCTGATCTTGTAGGGTGGCTTGAAGCTTTAAACATGTTTTGTTCAGGTTTATAGACTTAGTTTATGTAGAAAGAACAAGTCTAAGGCTCAAGAAATGGAAAAATGCGAAAAGCATGCTTTTCCAAAATGGAAATGTTGCCTTTCTTCCGAAAATGTTTTGTCCAGTCTAACTCTTTAAGTTTCACATTTTGACATGTTTTGATGAATTTTGATCCTTGGCACTTGAATTTGACCAAAAAGTCAAAGTTTGACTTTTCAGTATACAATTGACTTTTGATCAGTTGACTGAAAAATTCATCTGTCAATCCAATGAATTTGTAATATTTTGAACCATGTAATTAGGTCAAGATGATGCAATGAACTCTTAAAATCATGCTTCAAACCAATTGACCATTTGCTAGATCAAAAATAAAAAATTGCCCCTTCTCAGTCAAAACCCTAATTTTGACCATTTTGCCCTTTTGATAATTTGATAAAATTTATTGGGGAATTATGGTCCAAACTTGATCAAATGATACATATGAGTCTAAGATGTTGATGTGGATCATAAATTATGAAGTTTGACTGAAAATTGGCCATGGTTGACTTTTTCCCCAATACAGCTGATTTTCAGGTCAACTGTCCAATTGTCTGGTCAAAGTGTGATTCAAGGCTTGAAACTTGACATGAGTAATCTTGGGGGTCCCTAATAATCCTTGAAAGTAATATTAAGCATTGATAGTCCAAAAATCCTTGTGCAAACTCAAACCCTAATTTTGGTCATCAGTGCATGAGGAGGTGTCTTGAGCTGATCAAACCCTAGTGCAGTCTTAATTCAAGGAGATCTTGTGAGTAAATTCTTGATAAGTGAGAAGGAAAATTTTGGGGTACAATAGATGACCCTGTTCAATCTTCTTAAATCTAAAGAGATAGACTGGCGAGTTTTACCATTCGTGGAAGATGATTGGACACTAGAGTGCCCATAAATTTGCACTCGATGATGGGATGATAGAAGGAATGGGATTACATATGCCATTTGGAGAGGTGATAGAAAGCTGTGGGAGATAGGCTGTAAAGATGCCATTCGAGAGTGATTGTTGAATTGTAACTTGTAAGCTGAAATAACGAGTACCAGAATGGCGTCTGTGCCTGGAGCGTATCCATACTGTATCTGGAAGAGGCTTTGATTAATTATTAGAATGGCATCCGTGTCCGGAGCGTATCTGAATTATAGCTGAGAGTTGATTTTGAATGAGTATCAGAATGGCATCCGTGTCTGGAGCGTATCTGAACTATATCAAAAGTTGAATCTGAATGAGTATCAGGATGACATCCGTGTCTGGAGCGTATCTGAACTGTATCAAAAATTGAATCTGAATGAGTATTAGGATGACATCCGTGTCTGGTGCGTATCTGAACTGTATCAAAAGTTGAATCTGAATGAGTATCAGGATGGCATCCGTGTTTGGAGTGTATTTGAACTATATCTGAATGTTGAGTATGGATGAGTATTAGGATGGCATCCATGTCTGGAGCGTATCTGAACTGTATCAGAATGTTGAGTCTGAATGAGTATCAGGATGGCATCCGTGTCTGGAGCATATCTAAACTTTATCAGTTTTTGAATATTGTTAATGATAACTGTTAATCTAATCCTGAAAAGGGTAAAAATGTTAGCTTAAAACATAATGCTTATGTTGTATGAAATGCATAGTATAATGCATTCGTGTTATCAATGTTTATGATATATGGATGCAATGTATGCGTATATGAGCTAGTTTGCTGCACTGTTGTTGGATTGGGGAAAATAAATCCTTGATTGTTGTTGAGGATATGTAAGTCTTCATGTCTTGAAGTTGGAATGTTGATGAATTTCTCTTTGAGAAATAAACTCTGTTGTAAGGAAAACACCGTGTACTGCTTGTAGAATCCTGTTGGGGAATCTTGAGAAATTCGACGACTTCTACTGTGGATTAACAATTTGAAATTTTGTTCCGCTGGGGATTTAAACAACGTACTGCATGGGATTACTTATGGATTAGCCTAGAGACATTTCTCTATCCTTTCAACCTATCAGTAATTGCCACTTTTTATTTCGTTTATTTGTAAACAATAATTATGTTCAAACGCATATGCTCAACAATGAATCATTGACGTTTTTGTAAACAAAACAAACGTAAAGAAAAGACAAATAGTTTTTGCACTTTCAAAGGAATATTTTGTATTGACTTTGAGTAAGTATTTTTTGTACAAGGAGACAAACATTTTAGTAAGAGAATGCTGTCGTAAAAAAATGAAAATTTTGATACAAAGAAAAATATAGCTATGTGTACAAAAATCCCATGGGGTTTCCATTCTGCTATAGCCTTCGTATCTCCGAGCATCTTGTCTATTTGTTGGCTTGTACGAAGCTGATTAAATTGATTAGAAACTCTGAGTTTGTTAGTGGAAGCTAAAGTTCGTCTGTAAAGTGATCCAACGGAACATAGTCATACGCTTTAATTCCCTAACATTTGCCTGGACCGCCCTTTCGGGTTTTCAGTCCACCGGGAAACCCTTTTTTTGCCCAAGTTTCCCTTTCGGGTTTTCAACTTTCCGGGTGTACATATTTTTTTTGTTTTATCCCTAATTTTTGCCTGAACCGTTTTGGTTCGTCGGGATGCCCTTGTTTTTCCTAGGTATGTCAATCTAGCGGGTCTCTTATGCGTAGTATCTTTTGACTATGTTTGCATTCGCAGGGTGTGGTAGGTCGTCACCATCCATGGTGGTCAAGATCATTGCCCCACCAGAGAATATGTTTTTGACTACAAATGGTCCTTCATAGGTAGGAGTCCATTTTCCCTTGGGATCACCTTGTGGCAAGATGATGCGTTTGATCACTAGATCCCCAACTTGATACACTTGGCGTCTAACTTTCTTGTTGAAAGCCTTGATCATCCGTTTTTGATACGTTTGACCATGGAAAACAACAGTAAGTCTCTTTTCATCATTCAAATTCAGTAGATCAAGTCGATATGGATCCAATCGTCTTCGTTCAATCCTGCATCCTTCATAATCCTTAGAGAGGGGATCCGCACGTCGATAGGCAAGACAACTTCCATGCTGTAAACCAAAGAATAGGGTGTTGCCCCGGTTGATGTGCAAGCTGTGGTACGATACCCGTGGAGAGCGAATGGTAGCATCTCATGCCAGTATTTGTATGTGACTGTCATTTTCTGTATGATCTTTTTAATGTTCTTATTCGCAGCTTCGACAGCATCCTTCATCTTTGGCCGATAGGGAGAAGAATTGTGATGTTGAATCTTGAATTGCTCGCACAAGGCGGTGATCATAGTGTTGTTGAGATTTGTACCGTTGTCAACGATGATCCTTTCGGGGATACCGTACTGGCAAATGAAATTTTTCTTGATGAAACGGGAAATAACGTTCTTGGTGACGGAAGCGAAGGAAGCTGCCTCCACCCACTTTGTAAAATAGTCAATGGCCACTAGGATGAATCGGTGTCCATTGGAGGTTGTCGGCTTGATTTCCCCAATCATATCTATTCCCCACATAGAGAAGGGCCAAGGAGCCGTCAAGACATTCAGAGGAACCGGAGGTACATGCACCTTATCAGCATAAATTTGACACTTATGGCAGGTTCGAGAGTGTTGATAGCAATCTGCTTCCATGGTAGACCAGTAATAGCCTGCCCGTAGGATTTTCTTTGCCATCGTATGCCCACTAGAATGGGTTCCAAAAGTGCCTTCATGTAATTCAGCCATGATCCTTTCAGCTTCAACCTTATCTACGCACCGAAGTAACATAGAGTCATGATGGCGTTTGTACAGGATGCCATTACTAAGGAAGAACTTAGCAGAAAATATCCTTAAGAACTTCTTATCATTGATTGAATCCCCTTCTGGATATTCTTGAGCCTCAAGATACCTCTTGACTTCGTGAAACCAAGGCTGGTCCACTACTTCTTCATTATTAATCTCGTGACAGTGTGCTGGTTCATCCATTCGTTCGATGGTGATCTGGGGAGCCTCGTTATCCCAATTAAGTTTAAACATAGATGACATTATGGCTAGAGCATCTGCTAGCTGATTTTATTCTCGCGGGAAATGCTCGAAGGTAATGTTCTCAAAGTGTGGTAGCAATGTCAAAACATGTTCTTTGTAAGGGATAAGGTTAGGGTGTTTGGTGTCCCATTCCCCTTTGATCTGACTGAGGACCAAAGATGAATCTCCAAATACATCCAAGGATTTAATCCCCAAGTCTATGACAGCTTTGAGACCAAAGATGCATGCTTCGTATTCCTCCATGTTGTTTGTACAATTGAAGCAAAGTATGGTAGTAAAGGGAGTATGACACCCTTCTGGAGATATGAGTACAACACCGATACCATTGTTGAGTGCATTGGATGCTACATCGAAGAACATGGTCCATCAGGATCCTTGTTCAGGTCCGTCATATGGCTTGAATTCTTCACATTTGTCTAATGTCATGATGTCTTCATCCGAAAAATCGAACTTCATGGACTGGTAGTCTTCTACGGCTTAGTGAGTAAGGTTATCGGCTAATACACTGCCCTTTATAGCTTTCTGGGTAGTATACTGTATGTCATATTCTGTCAGGATCATCTGCCATCTCGCTATTCTCCCAGAAAGAGCGGGCTTCTCGAAGATGTATTTTATCGGATCCATCTTAGATATCAACAAGGTAGTATGAGTCAGCATATAATGTCTTAGCCGGCGAGCAGCCCATGCCAGAGCGCAACAAGTTTTATCGAGCAGTGAATATCTAGTTTCACAGTCGGTAAACTTTTTGCTCAAGTAGTAAATAACGTGCTCTTTTCGGCCAGACTCGTCATGCTGCCCCAATACACACCCCGTAGAGTTTTCTAAAACAGTCAGATACATGATCAACGGTCTTCCCTCGACTGGTGGCATAAACATAGAAGGCTCTTGTAAGTATTCTTTAGTTTTGTCAAAAGCAACTTGGCACTCATCATTCCATTTGACTACTTGATCTTTCTTCAAGAGCTTAAAGATTGTCTCACAAGTAGCTGTCAGGTGAGAAATGAATCTAGCAATATAGGTCAAATGTCCCAAGAATCCTCTGACTTTCTTCTCAGTACGAGGAGCAGACATCTCTTGTATTGCTTTAACTTTGGCAGGATCGACCTCAATACCTTTTTTACTGACGACAAAGCCTAGGAGTTTACCAGACCGTATCCCAAATGTACACTTGTTTGGATTCAACCTCAGCTTGTACTTCTTCAGTCTCTCAAACAGTTTTTGTAAGTGGTCAAGATGCTCTTCTTCCGTTTGCGATCTGGCTATCATATCGTCTATGTAGACCTCTATCTCATGATGTATCATGTCATGAAATAAAGCTACCATGGCACGCTGATAGGTTGCCCCAGCATTTTTCAGTCCGAATGGCATCACCTTGTAACAGAATGCGCCCCACTGTGTGACAAAGGTTGTTTTCTCCATGTCCTCAGGCGCCATTTTTATTTGATTGTAACCTGAAAATCCATCCATGAAAGAAAACACTCTGTGTTGTGTCGTATTGTCAACTAGGATATCAATGTGGAGGAGTGGAAAGTCATCCTTAGGGCTTGCCCTATTCAAATATCGGTAGTCCACACACATTCGCACCTTGCCGTCCTTTTTGGGCACGGGAACAACATTGGCAACCCATTGGGGGTAAGAGTCGACATCTAAGAATCCAGCGTTAAATTGCTTCATGACCTCTGCTTTAATCTTTTCTGACATATCAGGCCTCATTCGACGTACCTTTTGCTTTACTGGCGGACAAGCTTCTCTTGTAGGAAGACGATGTACCACAATATCTTCATCAAGTCCTGGCATGTCTTCATATGACCAGGCAAAGACTTCGACATAATCATGCAACAGTTGAATCAGACGCTTCTTGATACTGGGTTCCAGATTGGCACCCACCTTGATCTCTTTTTTATCTTCTTCGGTACCTAGGTTGATCGTATCCACGGGTTCCTCATGAGGCCGAATGGTTCTCTCTTCTTGCTGTAGGATTCTGGCAAGTTCCCCTGGTACTTCACAATCTTCCTCACCTTCATTCGGCTTGGTAGATCAGATTCTCAGAGTCACAAAAGACCATAGCAGTATCATTACCCATGGGATCCAGAATGGATGTATACCTGCATTGTGAGTGTGGGTGTGTGTAAGGCTATAACTATCTTTGAAAGAAAATAAAATGTAAAAGAAAAACAATGAGCACAAAAGTTTGTATGCGGAAACGTCCATGATTCATTGATGTCATATGAAGATGAAATAATAAACCTTATAAATGGACAATTGTACCTCGGGTATGACACAAGGTTTTAAGAGTGCGAATTGTTTTTGAATATTACAGATCCAACAAAATGTAAAGATAAATTACTGTGGGATAAAAGTGATTGGGATGAAGTCTCTAGCCTCCCAATTGCTGAGTCCTCCATTGACAGTCGGAAAGATCCAATCCTCCAGGTTGCAATCATCTTCACCATCTTCTACCGTGTTGACCTCACGGTTGCTAATCTTCAAGGGTGGCCCTCCAGCACGGGCACGGCGTACAACCTTTTGAGCACTTGAAGTGAAACCTAAGCCAAACATGTCAGACTTATACGGGATATCTGGAAGTTTTCCCCAGATAGTGCATCCCCCTTCTTCTACCACTGCTTTGGCATACTTTAGCGACGACATTTGGAGTGGAGGCTTTGTAATCTTGGGAACAGCCTTGGTCACTGCCACCTCTTGGGGGACCTCTTCAAAGTGTTGAAATGGAGTTTCAATGAATTCGCCATCCAATTCCACATATCTAAAGGAATTGAGATGGATGATCATGTATTCTTCCTCTCCATGGATGGTGATAATCTTCCCTTGAACCGGGTACTTCAGCATCTGGTGCAGTGTAGAGGTAACAGCTCCAGCATTATGGATCCATGGTCGGCCTAGTAGGCATGAATATGAAGGGAGGATGTCCATCACATAAAAAGTTGAATTGAAGGTTTAGGTTCCAACCTTAATGGGAATGTCCACCTCCCCATGTACCATCCTCTTCGAGCCGTCAAAAGCCCTTACCAATATGTTGTTTGGCTTCAAAGTCAACCCCTCACAGTCAAGTATGTCAAGAGCTTTTTTAGGTAATACAATCAAAGATGAGCCAGTATCCACCAAAACATGCGCCAGAGTGGTGCCCCTACATTCCACTGAGACATGCAATGCCTCATTACGCTTTCTTCCCCTCGGTGTTAGATCAGCATCCGAGAAACCTAGGCCATTATCCACTGTCAAGATGGCCACGCAGTCTTGGAATTGATCAGCAGACGCCTCTTGAGGTACATGGGTTGTTTTTAAGAACTTCACCAAGGCTTTCGCATGTGCCTCAGAACACAGTAGTAATGCCAGCATGGATATTTTGGAGGGAGTTTTCCCTAATTGTTCAACTACATCGTAGTCGCTCCTATTTATAATTTTTAGGATCTCCTCCATTTCTTTCTTGGAAGCCTCAGGGATAGTCTGTGATTGAGCCTTCGTTTGGACAAGCTCCACTTGAATACTTTTTCTCCGAGTCTCAGCAGCAGGAGTGTTGATAGGAATGATAACAGGAGTTATGACGGCTTCGTCAATAGGAGCACTTGCAGAGATGATTATGGGTACAGAAGTAAGCTTTGGAGAAACAACGGGTATAATCACGGGTCTAGAAACTGCTTTTGGGGGAGCAATTTATGGAGAAAAGATCCTACCACTTCGGGTAATTTTACTAGTTCTGGAAATATTGCTGATGTCAGAATCTTCTTCTTAGGAGTTTATCTCTTTGGTGGCCGGCCAGTCTTGTTTGATGCCATGGTAGTAAATGTCCCCTCTGTAATTCCATGGCACGGTTTTGTCTGATTCATATGGGACTGGCCCAGAAATTGTGATTATTAGAGGAGTTGCTTTCAGAACTGATGTAATTCTAACGGGTCTTTTGGTGGAGACCCTGGAAGAATTGGCGGAAATGGTAATGATTGAAACATCTTCAACAGGAATAAGTGAAACAGGAGTTTTTTCAAACAAAATCTCTTTGTTATCTATCAGGCATTGAATGCCTGCCTTCAACAAAGGGCAATCAGTTGGTGAGGACAATCAGAGATGGCAACTTCATTACAGCCCGGGAACACACTGGCTTTCAACAAGTTTATCTTAATGGTCGGAAGTGGAGTCACAAGTTCATCAACTGTGGTAACAAACAAATCTTCTTCAATAGCATTGGTATTGTGACCATGTCTGGGCATAGGAGCAGAAATGACATTCGGCTTCTCGGGTGCATCAAACTCAATTTCTTTTGCTTCAATGAGGTCTTGTATTTTGTTCTTCAAGGCCCAACAGTTATTAGTATCGTGACCAGGACTTTCAGAGTGATATGCGCAATCGGCATTGGGATGATAATGAGGGGATGTTGTATTGGGGGTTTTTCGGAGCTTCTTTCAAGGTTACCAAATTGGATCTCAGAAGATCCGGGAAATACTTGAGATAGATTCATGTTAATTCTGGTGAATTACGTGACTGGCCTTTCCACCCTTGGTTGATTACTTTTTTGTTGATCAGATGTAGGCTTGGGAATCATGACAACCCCCACCATTGGTCGGTGTCCGGCCCTATCTTGGTTCCTTTGCGGATATACAGCAGCTACCTAATTCTTCCTGATGAAAGGCTTCCTTATAGTTGTAGAAGAAGATGAATCATTCTGAATCTTTCCACTTTTTATGCCAGCTTCCACCCTCTCTCTGGTTAATATTAGTTCAGTAAAGCCTGCAGATGAACTTCCGATTAAATGGTTGAAGAAGGGGCTAGATAAGGTGCTTAAGAACATGTCTACCAATTCCCTTTCAGACAGAGGGGGTTGAACTCTTCCATCCAAATCTCTCCATTTTTGTGTGTAATCCTTGAAACCTTCATTGGAAACCATGGCCATACTCTGGAGTTGAGTAGGGGTAGGCACAAAATCAGAATTGTATTGATATTGCTTGTAGAAAGCTGCGACAAGATCTTCCCAATTGTGGACGTTGGATCTTTCTAGTTGGTAAAACCAGTCGAGTTGTGTTCCAGATAGACTGTCTTGGAAAAGTGCACCCATAAGTCTTTATCAGCGGTGTGGGGTTGGATTTTTCTCACATATGACCGGAGATGCATTTTAGGGCATGACACTCCATCATATTTTGCAAACATAGGCACTTTGAATTTCGGAAGAATCATAATCCCCGACACAAGTCCCAATTCCTCAAAGTCTAAGCCCGACACCATTTTGTATTTCCATCGCGCTCAAACGCTCTTTGAGATGTCTGTACTTGTCATCAGCTGGAGGATACTGTTCCTCAGATTAGTCTTCCTCTTCTTCCTCCTCTTCTTCTGATTCTGACGGGACAACTGTTTCTTTGCCTTTCCCTTCTCCTTCACAGGATGTTGTTGCAAAATTCAAAGTCCTTCTTGTCTACCCCTGAAATCTTCTTCCCATGTTTAAGACTCCAGTTACCTTCTTTGTTTTCTTCTTCCTCTCTTCATCCAACAGAGTCTTCAATTCTTCTTGCCCCTTGGCTAGGGTCATGAACAACAGTTGGAACTGCGTATTCTGAGCTTGGAGATCTTTCACTGTTTTCTCGAGATCCATCTTACTGAAATAAATAGTAGATAGATGAGGAGACTTGTTGCAAAAGACTTGTTTATGTTATGATGAATGATATGTGCATATGCAATGTTTTCAAGGATTTCAAATATTCAAATTTGTTTTAGACAAAAAGGAAACACATGTTATATTAATAAGATAAAGTTTGAATACATCAATGCCCTTTGGAAAAAAATACAAAACTCTAAGATAAAAAAGTAGTGTGCATCCTCTTTGGTGTAATGTAGGCATTCAGAGTCTGCTCCTCATGAAGTATCCTAGTGAGTTCCAAAACCTTCTTCTCACTTGCGTAGAATTGGGCTTCGAAAGTATCTCGCTCTCCTTTGAGTTGTATCCAATCCCTTTGTAGGTCTTCAAGAGATGTGGGCATGTCAGGATGTAGGATAGTGTATGGAACATCTCCCTCCTTGACAGGCTCAATGATTACCGGGAGAATAGAGGGGTAAGGCATCATAAGACTCTGAGCACGAGTTCGTACCCATTTGAGGTAAGGCTCAAGAGGAATGGAATTCTTGTGCCCCAGATTCTTTCTATCCACCTTGTTTAGCATCCTCCAAGCTCGGATAAATCTCGGGAGAAGACCTTGATCGTCGTTGTCGTAGTCGAATATGAAACCTTGAATCAACATCTCGTGCGGGCCATCCCTTCGGGCATAACCAAACTGTCTTAAGGATAAACATGGGTTGTAGGTGATGCCTCCCCTAATGGAAAGTAGAGGGACATTAGGAAATTCTCCACAAAGGTCAACAATGATAGCATTCTCTTTGGAACGGGAGCACTAATGGATGTCTGAATGTTTGAGCGTCATTAACCTTTGTGAGCACCTTGAACCTTGCTCATTCTTTAAGAATGATTAGGGAATATGATAAATAAACCATCTTGCCAGGAGAGGGGTGCAACACATAAGGACACTTCTTTTCCTCATTGTGCAAGTGTGAAAAGAGTGTAGGATATCTTCTAGCAATGTAGGCACCGGGTTGCGTGACATGAAGATTTTGACGGTGTTCATATCTATGAGTTGGTTAGGATTTGGAAACAAAACCATCCCATAGATGAGAAGAGCCACAATTTCCTCAATGGCTTGCAAGTCTAAGGAATTCCAACAGCTTTGGGCTTTCTCAAACAGGAACTTTGCTAAGAAGCCTTTGACACCACTCCTAGTTTCCCAATGAGTTGTGACATAAAATGAGTGCAAGTGTAGAGCTTGAACAATCTCTTCTGGATTTGTATCTCTTTCCGTACCGTTGAAACGTAGTTGATTGAGAATGGGAATCCTCAAGAGTTAGGAGAATTCTTCCAAAGTAGGCACAAGTTGATAGTCGGGGAATGTGAAGCAATCGTGCAAAGTATTAAAGAACTGAAAGAGCACCTTCATCATATCCTCATCTGTGTTGGAGGTGACCAAGTTGAGTAGACGATCATGTCTCTCGGTGAATGGAGAATTTTCAGGAATCCTTGAAAATAGCTCCTTAAGTTGTGGAGGAATTCTGACAAGGTTGACTTGAATAGTTTTCCTGCGAAGTGAATCCATTTTCTACAAAACAAGAACAAAGATGAATCCCAAAATACTTGAAATGGTTAGTGGATGTATATGATGTTCATGATGTCCGTGATGTTATGTACAAGTATGCATATACAAGCAAAGCAAACAAGTCCTTAGTTTAGGCTTGCATGGAGTTTTATAGGTAAGTACCCTCTTGAAGTTTAGTTGGCTTAAACTTGTCCTAGTAATAGTAACTGGGTTCTAAGGAGCTCAATATCACTGGATTGTTTCCTTGGTCATTGTTTCAGCTCAAGCCTCTTTAATGGCGACCGAATTATTCCAAGAAACCAAACCTCAATAAGTGTAGTATCGAGTATCTACCAACTTTGGACTGCACCAAAGCCGGTCATCTCACTACATCCTAAAGGCCAAGTTGGTCAAGTAAAGGTTCTAAAAGTTCATTAGTGCTTTATGACATCACTCAACGGCCCCGTATTCTCTTTGATTAACTCAAAGGCTACCGGTACCCACAAATATGTCGCACTAATGTAGCTATTGCTTAGACCACGTTGGTATACCCCGCACAGTTTCCATAACGTATTGCTACTTACATATAATGTATCCCAAATCCGGGTAGAGGATTCAAACCCAAGCAAAGAACCATAATGTAAAGCATACAAGTCAAACAAATAAAGTAAGTAAATGTGATCTAACCCTAAGGTAACCCCACTTTTAGAATTTTCCCCAGCAGAGTCGTCAGTTCTGTGATACGGTGGGAGAACTGACTTGATTGTTTTGCGTTTTATCGCAAATGTTGCGGTTAGCAAGAGTCGCCACCTACTTTTCCTTTATCCTAAAGGAAAGGTAAAAAAGCACAGGAAAGACCTTTGAGATGATTTCTTGAGTTCGGGGGGTAGATTATGAAAAGGGAAGGTATTAGCACCCTTTTCATCCATTGTTTTCCATGAGCTCTTAGCTACTTTCTAGATCACTTGCTTTTGTTTGAAATTATGCTTTGTGTGGTTTTTTGAAAGTATTTTGTAAAAGAGGCCATTGTTTAGGAAATCTTTGTAATGATTCTCGTTCGTAAGAAGGTATACAAAGATGTTTGTCTTTTTGAAAATGTTTTCAATGTTTGTAAGATGTTTAAAAGTGTGTAGGTGTTTTGAAAATTTCAAGGATATTTGTTTTGAAATGGAGCAAGTGACTAAAAGTAATCTACCTACTCAAATGTCTTTCTTGTTCATTTTCCTTTTCTTTGACATTGTTGTCTTACCATTGATTTGGTAAGCAACCCTATCTTTGGATGTAAACGGGACGGGCGTGGGTCATCGTATAACCATGATTAGCAATGTTGCAAAGTATCTTAGCATTTTTTTAGGGACTAAGATCATTTTGTAAGGAAACTTTGAATAGCGTCATCGAGGGACTATGATCTTGTATTTGTTTGTTTTTTGCTAAGATACTTCACATGCGTAATATGGCCATTTTATAAGGCAACCTAGTGGAGAAACCTAGGTATGCTTGTGTGCAAGTTTATTGTTTTCATGCTTGTTTATTTGTCTTGAATTAGGATTTTCTAAGTGGTTGATTTTATCTTTCCATACAAATCCTAATTACTAGCATTTGTGTATAAAAGTGATAAATTACGAAATTTAAAGATTACTACGCTATTACAACACTTTGTGGGAGGGGGTATACAATTTATGAATGGGGATTGCAATAATATAAACCTAATTAATCTATTACAACCAAATTGAATTTGTACATATATTGGAATAAATAATGTACAAGATAATTTAAATATGCAACGATGTATGAATGCAAAGAAGATTTTGTTTGGTTTATTTATATGGAAAAGTTTTAACCTAAACCTAATAAATAAATTAAGATTAAACTCAAATTAATTAGGAAAGGAAATTATTTTTTATAGAAGGTTTTTAATAAACCCTAATTCTAATTCATCAAAAGGAAATAAATTTCTTTAAGAAAAGTAAGTGTTTTTTTATGTTTTTTGTCTTGAAAAATAATATGTGGAATTTATGAGGTCTTTTTGTATTAAAATAATATGTTTAATATATATATATATATATATATATATATATATATATATATATATATATATATATATATATATATATATATATATATATATATATATATATATATATATATATATATATATATATATATATATATATATATATTATAACTAGTTATAATTTAATTTACAAGTTTATTAAAAAAATATATGATATGTAACTAAAATAAAATATTTTCTATGAGAAAAATAAATAAAATGAACCAAAATATAAATTTAGCATTTTTATATTTTTTGTATGATTTTTTTATATTAAGGAAATATATTTAATAAAATAGAAATGAAAATAAAATAAATAATAAAAATATACGGGCCAGGGGTGCTGCAAACAAACAGGGGTAGGAGGTTAGAAAAAAAACAAAGCCCATAAGTTCAGAAGCCCACGCTGCCAAACAAACAAAAAAAAACTAGAAAATGTGAAAAATTGCAAAAGGCAGCGCCAAGGCTCGAACCCATGACCTATGGATATGTACAGCTTCATAGCAATGATGTCTACATTCTATATTCATAAAATGGAAATCTAACTATGCCTGTATTAAGAGTTATAAAAACCGAAAACTCACCTTGCAAATGGAAATCGTGTTTGAAAAATGAGCTTGCTTTAGGATGCTGTGATGATCAGGTTAGCTTCCTTGAACCTCTAGGAAGCTAATGCAATGCCTAGCTTGTCTTGAGGGTGGATGGAATGGTCTGGAGAAGTCCACCTGTGTTGCTCTGTATTTGAACTTCAACAATGGGGAAGATGGAGTTACAGTGATGTTTCAGGGTGTGGGATGATTTACTTGTAAGGTAAGGAAGCTTGGGAAAGCAAAAGGCCAGAAAACGCACGACTGAAATGGAAGATTCAGTTCACAAGTCAAAAATGGCAAGTTTGGAGGCTTGGTATGCACCTTCTAATTCTAGGGTGTTTCAAGGCTTGGGCATCCGTGGTTTTAGTTGCAAAATGATGGCTTTATATAGAGCAAAAGGTTGGAGGACTTGTGCTTGCTCAGAAGTACAAGATCACATGTCTTGCTACATTTCTTGTTTTTGAAGCATGTGTGAGAAGTGACTTCTTAAGGAATGATTATGATCTTGTAGAGTGACTTTAAGCTTTAAACATGTTTTGTTCAGGTTTAGAGACTTAGTTTGTGCAGAAAGAACAAGTCCAAGGCTCAAGAAATGGAAAAATGCAAAATGCATGCTTTTCCAAAATGGCAATGTTGCCTTTCTTCCAAAAATGGTTATATTCTTGTATAATGCATTGAATGCTTGGATTTAGGGCATGAAACCCTATGAAATCCATTAATGGTGGAGTGACAAACGAGTTTGAGGCCTGAAAAGTGAAGATTGTACAGCCAATCTGCAAATTTGAAAACTTGTTCTTCATGAAAATGACCTATAATCAAAGGGATAAAACCCTAACTTCATCTCTTCGATTATCGCTACTCAAGAATGATCTCAATGATTTCTTCGACATTTTGGAAAGCTTATAATGTGCTTTACAACCCATCTTTGAAATGATTTTAAAAATTCCTCATGAAACTAGGTGAAAAGTTGGCATGAAGTTAGGTCAAAAACCTGCCTAACTAGGGAAAAATTTCACTAAGTTATTTTAGTTCATGAGCATGTATTCACAAAATTATATCTTGAGATCCAAGAATATTTAGGAGAAATTGTGTGAATAAAAGTTGTAGATTTCATGGAGGTCTACAACTTTCATGTTGGGAACTTCATTTGAATCATTTTGTATCATGGTGAAAATTTGGCCTAAAGTTGAGAAAAAATAAGAAATTTTCTATACTTAGAAAAATTTCAAAGTTAAGAAATTTCAAATTTCAAAACAAGATCTTCAATCATTGATTTCTTGATGAACAAGTTTCACATTTTGACATTTTTTGATGAATTGTGATCTTTGGCACTTGAATTTGACCAAAAAGTCAAAGTTTGACTTTTCAGTATACAATTGAGTTTTGATCAGTTGACTGAAAAATTCATCTGTCAATCCAATGAATTTGTAATATTTTGAACCATGTAATTAGGTCAAGATGATGCAATTGATCTTTTGAAATCATGCTTCAAACCAATTGACCATTTTCTAGGTCAAAAATCAGAAATTGCCGCTTCTTAGTCAAAACCCTAATTTTGACCATTTTGCCCTTTTGATGATTTGATCAAATTTATTGGGGAATTATGGTCCAAACTTGATAAAATAATACATATGAGTCTAAGATGTTGATGTGGATAAAAAATATGAAGTTTGACTGAAAATTGGCCATGGTTGACTTTTTCCCCAATACAGCTGATTTTCAGGTCAACTATCCAATTGACTGGTCAAAAGTGTGATTCAAGGCTTGAAACTTGACATGAGTAATCTTGGGGGTCCCTAATGATCCTTGAAAGTAATATGAAGCATTGATATTTCAAAAATCCTTGTGAAAACTCAAACCCTAATTTTGGTCACCAGTGCATGAGGAGGTGTCTTGAGCTGATCAAACCCTAGTGCAGTCTTAAGTCAAGGAGATCTTGTGAGTAAATTCTTGATAAGTGAGAGGGAAAATTTTGGGGTACAACAAGATCAAATTAACATACTTGGGCTTGCAAACATAGGTTTGGGCCACGAATGATCATTTATTCGAATAGAGACAAAATTTAGTGTTATGTTAAGCAATCGTAAGTGGACCTATATAGAAGTCGCACCTATTTTGAGGCCGGTCAATAACAATCTATGCACCATTTGATTTGAGACATGATATAAAGATCATGCTCCAATAACACTTAGTGCAATAAGAAAGGGACATGATGAAGAGGGGTGGGAAAGAATATACAAACCACATTTGAATTAAATTTTAATCAAACTATTATTAAAATCTTTCATCCATTTTTATGGAGTTAAACTCAACATCATGGATCCAATGATGTTAACAAAGTTCATGATCAAGATTCAACCCAAATTCAACCAGAAAATAATATTGCATTTAATATATACATTAAAAAAAGGTTTTAAAATATGTTTTAAAATAGAAATAAAAGAGAAAAATATCAACTATATTCAAATTAATCAAGATATAAAAAGTAAGGCCATAGAAAAATCAGAAAAGGACTCAAATATTTTTATAAAATTTTTGGTAATTTTTTAAAGTCAGAAACTATTTTTAAAAATTAAATGAAATGAGTAAAATAAACCAAAAATGATTAAAAAAATAACAAAGTCAGAAATAAAAATAAACCAGGTCACCAATATTTGTCACAATATCATTGGATCATTCCATATTTTTTTTCAGAATTTAAAAATGCATAAAATTATTTTTAAACATTTAAAACAAATCAAATAAAGTGAAAATTTATAAAAAATATCAAAACACAAAATAAAATTGTGAAAAAAATAAAAATCAGAAAGAGAAAAATCAAAAATATTTTTCATAATTTTTTCAGATTTTTTGGACTAAAAATGATTTTTCTATGATTTTATGAAGTTTAAAACAATTAAATATAAAAATCAGAAAATAAAATAAATACCAAAAAGATGTGGACCAATGGATGAGAGTCAAAATGCGTTAGTAATCAAATCCAAGGAATCTGGCGCACTGTGCATATCATGATCATTAGTGAATAAAACACTGGATCACTTATTAAATCAGAAATTCAAAAAAAAAAGTGACGCGCCATCATTGTTTGGAAGATGACACATTGGTCATATTCAACCTCCAACCAACGTAAATTGTAGGTCTCTCAAACTGTAAAATCAGAAGCTCAAACCTATGCCATTCGCTTCGTCTCTTCAAGATGAAGAAAACCACACCTTCGCGACAAATTTATATAAATTGTAGCTCAAGCAATTTGGAAGGAAAGTTTTGAAAAGGGATTTGAAATTTCATGGTCAAAACATGTTTCCAGATAAAAGCAAGTGTTGCGACTAGAACCAGGGCAATGAGAACATCAGAATGATATCAAAGTTTTGAAGAATTGATGGAGAACTATTGAAGTTGAGGTGCAGAGCTCTGAAACTGGATTTCTATGAAGCTATATAGGGCATGATTCTTGAAGGTAATTGTATGGTTAGCTTCAGGGAAGATCGAGGAAGGTGAATTGATAGAAAAATTGGATTGAAAAAGGCTTGAACACTGATTTCGAAGTTACAGAAAATTGAATTATGGATCAAGTTTGGCAGGGTGATTCTGGCTATCCAAGCTTAAGGAAATGAATGGGGGATGACCCTCTATTCATAGGAGAATGAATGAGATCCTTAAGCGTGTGAAATGATGAAGTTTAGAGGGAAATCATGAGGGGTCTGCAGCATGAACAAAGTGTGACTTGTTTAGCATCAAAACTCAGCCAAATCGTGTGTTTCATGATGCTAAACACCTTTGAAAAGTTACTAAACATGATTAGAAGCAAAACGCGTGGAAAATTTGTGATTAGAAGCCAAAACAAAGATTTCAAAATCTGACTTGTGATGAAACTTCAGTTTCAAGTTACCAATTTCAAAATAATGGCATTTTCAGCCCAAGGGGTCTTAGGACATGATTCTTGATGCTTTAGAAAGATGAGGTTACAAGATTTGCAATGGAAAAAGAATGGAATCAAATGGATGCTTGAACTGAAAGTTGCATTGAGTCAAAGTTGGAGAAAAAAGGTTGACTTTCCATACTTAGAAATATTTCAATTTTTTTTCAAAAGTGACCTATAATGTTTTGCGTCCAAACATGGCCTTCCACTTGGAATTTTCTCTTGCTCAAAAAATATGGCATGAAATAGACTACTTGAATTACATTTTGAACTGTGAACCATTTAAAATCTCCAAAAATTGAGAGAGTTATGAATTGTTGAAGTTGGAAAAAAAATCATGTAATGACCTATAATCTTTTGTATCCTTAGGGCATCTTCCATTCTTTTTATCACTTTTCACATAAATGAAGTAATAAAGTTCACATCCTCAAGATCATTATGGAAATATGGTGGGCTAAAGGTGATAAAAATTGACCAACTTATGATCATTGGAAGTTACACATGAGAAATTTGGGGTTCATCTAGAGGACTTGTAACATTTCTTCATCATCAAGTTTCTCCCACATGAAAACTCCTTGAAACTTTTGAAGTGATTTGTTAATAACCCTTTGAAGAGAAGGATGTCTTTGGAATCACTCAAAAATACCAAAAGATGAGCAAGATATACTTCTCTGAAGTTCAAAACCATAGCTCTTAAATCAAGAAAATGCTTTGAGGAACTTTGGCAATTTTGAACAACCTTCTTGTACCAAAACTCTTGCTTTGTAAATAGAAGTTGTTGAGGATGATAATGAGAACTCATAGCCAACAAAACCATTTCCATATCTTGAGAATTGAGAGAAATATGCACTTGTGACCAATGGGAACAAGACCTTGTCTAACCATGACAACTTCTTCAATCTATTTTGAATCAATTTTGATAGCTTTGAAATGTAGTGAACCAAGATAAAAATTGCCATGCCGTTTCTTCCAAAACAACTTCAATGGTGAGGTTTCGACTTCTCAAACTTTATTGACTAGGGCATGGAAATAAAATCATGAACCCAATGGAGCAACTTGCTAAACCCCATTGCCTTTACCTACATTATTAACAAGTAAGACAAACCAAAATTGCATTTTATTAATTCAAAATAAAATTAAGACAAAATATTCATGATCACAAAAGAAAACAAGTCAAGGTGCTTGGTGATTCCTCAAAGAACAAAGCTAAAGATATGGAGGAGAACCAAAAGCCCTAATGTGATCTTGTTGTGATTGAATCAACATGGTATGATGAAGGGATCTTAGAGGCAAAAATTGGGGTACAACAGGGCTTGTGATGTTGGAAAGTAAATAAGGGGTGGAAAAATATTTTTTGGTTTAGGCCCAAATATAGTTTTTTTTTGTTTAAGATGGAGGTTCAAGGTCAGAAATGCCACAAAAATGGAGTTTTGGTGCAAGTTATGAATTGAGGGAGTTTGGGAGAGTTTCAAAGCTTATGAATTCATGTCCTAAGTTGAAATTACATGCCTCTATTTATAGGGAAAGGTTTGAGGGCTTGAAGTGATCAGAAAACAAAGATCACATGTTATGGTTTTTTGACTTGTTTTTGAAGCAATCTTGATAAACATTGTTCCAATGCATAATACAAGGCTATCTAAAGTTGTTAAGAACTTTAAAAATGTTTCTTATGGCCTTTTTGTTTAGTGTGTGTAGAGGGAGCAAGTTAGAGGCTCAAGACAAGTTTACTTTGTGATTAAAGCAACTTTTAAAGAATAGCAATGGTGCCTTTGTGCCATAAATGGAAAAATCATGTGGACAATGGCTTAATCACTTGAATAATACCTTAATCAATTGTGTAAAAAATTAATTATGGAGTGGTTTACAAGTTAGAAGCCTGCAAAGCAAGATTATGCAGCATAAGTTTGAGATTTGGTGAAGTGTTCATCATGAAAATGACTTGTAATTCAAGAATGGATGCCCAACTTCTTCTCTTAGATTCTCTTAGTTAAAGCATGATATATTCAATTTATTTGAAATTTTGGAAAGCCTGAAACATTGTATTCAAAATTCATGTTGAACACTTTGGCTAAATCATCTTGGAGCTCAGTGGAAATTGACCAAGAAGTTAGGTAAAAAAAACTGCCTAACTTGCCAAAATTTTCGCTATGTGTTTTTATGAAAAATGTCATGACTTCATGGGCTTATATCTTCAAATCTAAGTATTTTTTGGACATAAACTCTCTTATACAAAGTTGTAGAGTTCATCAATATCTACAACTTCCATGTTAAAAGTTTTCCTTGAATCATTTGCATCTTGGTGAAAAATTGTCATGAAATAATGAATTTATCAAGTATAAAAACAATTAGAAATTTTCTAAGTCTTAGAAATCTTGACTTATTTATTGACTTTTTGAATTTCTTGATTCTTGATAATCAATTTTGATATTTTTGAATGTCTTGATGAATCTTAATTTTTGAAATTCAATGTTGATCAAAAAGTCAAAGTTTGACCTTTTGGGTATCATTTGATTTTTCATCAGTTGATCAAACTTCAACTATCAATCCATTGATCTTGAGAAATGATTTGAGCCATGAAATTAGGTCAACATGTTGTGTTTGAGTCCTTGAGATTATTCTTCAAACCATTAGGTTATATACTAGGTCAAAAATCATTGATCAGTCATTCTCAATCAAAACCCTAATTTTGACAACTTTGCCCCTTTGATGATTTGAGGGATTTTCTTGAGAAATTGTGATCAACACTTGATAAATTGATGGATATGACTTTAAAATGTTGATGTTGGCAAAAAATTATGAAGTTTGACTGTGTATTGACCATAGTTGACTTTTTAGCCAATACAATTGATTTTTAGTCATCTGAGCAATTGACTGAGCAAATTTGTGAAGAAAGACTTGAAACTTGGTATGAGCAATCTTGGAGAACTATAATGAACCATGAAATTCATTTGAGGCATCAAAAGTCCAATTGTATTTTAGAAAATCAAAACCCTAATTTATGGGCTCAGTGCTTAGAATGTGAACTTGTTTGATCAAATTCTAGAAATTTCTTGAGCATTTGAGATATTTTATGAGAAACATCTTGATAATAGAGAGGGAAAATTTTTGGGTACAACATCTTCCCCTGTTCAATCTTCTTAAACCTGAAGAGTTAGATTGGCTTATCCGCCATTCGTGACTTGAAGGTGGTAGATGATTGAACACTTAAGTGCCCAGAAATTTGCACTTGTTTATGCATGAAGTAAAACTTTTTGTTGATTATACCAGAAATGGGCTTAAAGATTCCATTTGGAAAGATGATGGAGAGTTGTCAAAGATGGACTTAAAGATGCCATCCAAAGTAACTGTTGATAGAAATATCAGAATGAGTCTACACTTGACTGTATCTTAGGAGTATCAGAATAAATCTTGGGTCAATTTAATCTGAGTCAGAAAAGGATTTGCTGAGAGAAGTATCAGAATAAATCTTTGGCCAATTTAATATGAACTAGAAAACTTTCTACTGAGAGAAGTATCAGAATAAATATTTTGGTTGATTTAATCTGAGCTAGCAGATGTTTGAAAATCTTTAACTAAGAGAAGTATTAGAATAAATATTTGGTCAATCTAATCTGAGCCTGAAAAAGGTCTACTGAGGGAAGTATCAGACCAAATCTTTGGTCGATTTAATATGAGCAAGCAGAGGTCTTTAAATCTTTAACTAAGAGAAGTATCAGAATAAATCTTTGGTCGATTTAATTTGAGCCAGAAAAAGGTCTACTGAGAGAAGTATCGGAATAAATCTTTGGTCGATTTAATATGAGCCAGCAGATGCTTGAAAATATTTAATTGAGAGAAGTATCAGAATAAATCTTTGGTCGATTTATTCTGAGACAGAAAAAGGTATACTGAGAGAAGTATCAGAATAAATCTTTGGTCGATTTAATCTAATCCAACATATATTTGAAGATCTTTAACTGAGAGAAGTATCAGAATAATTCTTTGGTCGATTTACTCTGAGCTAGAAAAAGATCTACTAAGAGAAGTATCAGAATAAATCTTTGGTCAATTTAATATGAGCTAGAAGATGTTTGAATGGAGTGTCCATCATGTAGATACTTGCCCTGTCTTGTTTCAGGGAATGACCTATAATCTATTTTGACATTTGTTGATGATATTCATATGTTGACTGATATTTCCTGAAAAGGTAAAGAGTTAGTTGTATGCAATGCCATGATGTATGAAATAAATTGTGTAATGATGTTCTCAAAATAAATGAGATCATGCTATATGCATTTAGTATGCATATTCTATGATGTATGAATGTGTAATGTTGTTGAAGTGTATCTTCATCTGGGAAAAAAAAACCCTGACTATTGCCGGGGATGAAGAGTATGTGTATCTTCGATATTGTCTAGAATTCTTCCACTGGGAATTCCTGGTTACTTGTTTGAGGATAATCTGCAGGGGATATATTGATTTCTGTTTGGGGAGTAGAGTTTAAGAACATTGGTCGTCCATTGCTCAACTGGGGAATTTATTTCTTATATACCATGACTGGGGATAAAAGAGATGGATAACCTTCTGATTCATTTGGGGAGGATAAATCTTATATACCCTGACTGGGGATAAAAGAGATGGATAACCTTCTGATTCGTCTGGGGAGGATAAAGTTAACTGGTACTGGTCGGATTCCAGGTTTTTTATAACTTTCTGGGGATAGTGATGATTTCACTAGGGGAGAAGAAATTTGTCAGTGATTAGCTGGGGAATTTGTAGGTTGTCGGGGAAATAAACCTTGTTGGGGAAATAAACCCTTGTTTATGGAGAAGTGATCTATTGAGGAAACTAACTCTCTTGGGGAAATTGAATTTGCTAAAGATAATAAACTCTGCAGGTTCTCCTTCTTCGGTTTTGGAGGAACAAAACTCAATTGGGGAAGAGAATTTCCATGAATTATACTGATTGGGACTCCGTGGGGAGATTTAATGAGGACGATGTTATACTACTTTATTTGTTGGAGTGATTTCCCGGGGATAACCTCATAGAAGTGGCTCTGGCGACCTCACTGTGGATAATCTTATAAAAAGGACTCCGTGGGGATTTACAGATGGCTTGAGCGTCATCCCATCCTTTAGAGTTTTGAATAAATGCTTATTCTTGTTATTAGTTATTTGTTAATAGTTAATCATTTTGATTTGCACATGCTCATTCTATTTTAGTCATTGGACGTTTTTGCAAGCAAAACAGAAAAACAAAAAGTTTGAATTTTAAAGTATATTTGTATTGATAATTTACCTATAAACAAGCGATTTTGTACAAAGAGACGGATATCCTAGTAAGAGAAAGTCATCGTAAAATGAAAGAGTACAAAGTGAAAATAAGTGTATATATCCATGTGGAAAATGATCTCATTGGGCTCCAACTCTGCTATTGTTCCAATGTCTTTGAACATCTCGTCCTTTGCCATCGGAAGAAGTTGATTGCACTGATCTTTTACCTTTTGAACTTTTGATCTTTGTAATAAAAATAGCCTGTAAGTGATCCAACGAGACATAGTCGTACGCTTTTAATCCCTAATTTTTTCCTGGACCGCCTTTTGAGGTTTTCAGCCCGTCAAGATACCCTTTTTTGCCCAAGCCGCCCTTTCAGGTTTTCGACTTTCCGGGTGTATGATCTTTTGTATATATCCCTTATTTTTGCCCGAACCCTTTTGGGTCTCTAGGATGCCCTTATTTTTCCTAGGTATGTCAACCTAGTGGGTCATTCTTATGCGTAGTATTTATTGACCATGTCCGCATTCACAGGGTGCAGGAAATCTTCGCCATCCATAGTGGATAGCATCATAGCACCACTCGAGAATACTTTTTTAATCACAAATGGCCATTCATAAGTGGGAGTCCATTTTCCCCTGGGATCTCCTTGTGGTAGGTAGAATGATGCTTTTTGTTACCAAGTCACCAGCCTGGTATACCCGATGCTTGATCTTTTTGTTGAAAGCTTTGATCATGCACTTCTGGTACATATGACCATGACAGCCAGCAGCCAGCCTCTTCTCGTCAATCAAATCTAGCTGATCTAACCTTGTCTGAATCCATTCGTCTTCGTCTATGTCTACTTCTTTCATAATCCTTAGAGAAGGAATATGAACTTTGACAGACAGGACAACTTCCATGCCATAGTCCAAAGAGAAAGGGGTTTCCCCAGTTGAGGTTCACGCCGAAGTACGATAGCCATGAAGAGAAAACAGTAACATCTTATGCCAGTCTGTATAGGTTACCACAATCTTTTGTACAATCTTCTTTATATTCTTGTTGGTAGCTTCCACAACATCGTTCATCTTAGGTATGTATGAAGAAGAGTTGTGATGCTTGTTCTTGAACTGTGTGTAGAGTTTAGTGATCATGGAATTGTTAAGGTTGGTTCCATTGTTAGTGATAACTCTCTCAGGGATACCATAACAGAAGATGAGGTTATGTTTGATGACGGGCTATGACGTTCTTGGTAACTAAGGCAAATGAAGCTGCTTCAACCCACTTGGTAAAGTAGTCGATGGCGACAAGAATGAAACAGTGTCCATTAGAGGAAGTAGATTTGATTTCTCTAATCATATATAATCCCCACTGTAGCGGTAGAAATGTGCAAGACTAAGCCATTGGATTGACTAGACTTTATACAAATCAAAATAAAAATCGCCACCGCGCTTTATTGTTTCCAAAGGAATAGGAAAAGAGCGAATAACCCAAAAAGAGGGGGAAAGATTCAAGGTAAGGGGTTTGGTTATACAAAGGGAAGGTATTAGCACCCTAAACATCTACGGTACTCTGTAGAAACCTCTTTGTAAAATCTTCATATTTTGGTCATGAAAATGTGTTATGTATAAAATGGATAGTGGAGGTGAGAAAAGAAATATTTTTATGATTTTTGCACCCGCCGCGGTTGCGAACCTTTAGTGCATACATACCACCTTTCATGAAATAGGGGATCAGGGTACACGTAGTTCCTCTAGAAAAGACTTGTATGTTGGTTGATTTTAAACAAGGAGACAAGTCGTCATTGTTAGGAGAGAAATCTCGATTAACGCCTACAAGGTGTAAGAAAGATGGACCCTACATCAACAAGAGTGAGGGTTTGAGAACGCCTCTAGTACTCAAGTGGAAAAGTCGACACCTTTATAACCATATGGATAGGAGAATGTTGCTAGACTATCAATGAATCATGTCTCATCTTGAAAAAAGTTTTGAAGGTAAAAGGTGCTCGAGCGCACAAAAGAGTTTGAATGAGTTGAAGTGTATTTGTTAATTTTGAAAAGATGTCGAAGTATGATTAAATGTATTGAAGTTTGTTTTAAAGAAAATAAGTTTTAAAAGAGAAGGAACTAGACAAAGTCGAGGTTTATTATGAAAGCGGTTCGATGTTAAAAACAAAGAAGATTTTGAAAAAAAGATGAGAAGATTTTGAAAATTAAAGAAGATGGGAGGAGATGAAGGGACTATCCTAAAGCATAAGGTAAAAGCTAAGGAAGAGAACCGTCTAACTAACAAGAAGCCGATACTTGACATCATGAGCCAATGTAGAATTCTAATTCTTTGGAGTGAAACCAAGCAAGAAAAGATACTAGACCTCTTGAGAAGACCAAACTTCAAGTGTATTAAGTCTTCGGAAAAATTGGGCAGAGTAACGGCTGTATACTGGTGAATTCCAGATTACAAGCAAAGTATGTAATCACAATAACCTGCACACAAAACAAACAAACAACCCAATGTCTTGAGGTAAACCTCAAGAACTCCATACAAAATATCAAATAAAGTCACAAAGTCTCCAAGATAGGCCAAGGTCTCTAATCCTAAGTCCAAGAAGTCCATCACTCCATAATGCAAAGGATAGTAACCATGTAGTCCAAGTATCATTAATGATTTTTAAGGTTCATGTTGATTATTAGGTGTCTTTAAAAAGAAAGAAAAGCTCAAGTGAGCAAAATAAAAATGACATAAAAGTAAATTCTCAAGTGAGCAAAGATGAAAATAACATGAAATGTAAAATGCTAAAAGTAAATGGTACATAAAGCATGAAAATAAAAGCGTAAAGTAAAGTTAATTGTTAGTAATTAGTGGTTAGTTGGATGACCATCTTGAAACTTGCATTTGGAACTCATTAGAGGATTGGTAGAACCAAAGCCTCCACACAATAAGTTGCATTTTCTTTTTGTCAAGTATATCATCCATTTTGGAATTCTCACAATGCAACATGTAATGATCAACGATGTTTAAGTGATCCGCATTGACCAAAGGTGTTGTAGATCCATTAGAGGATTGGTAGAACCAAAGCCTCCACACAATGAATCTCAAGGTTATTGGATCAAAGAGATAAAATTAACATACTTGGGCTTGCAATCATAAGTTTGGGCCACAAATGATCATTGATTCGAATCGGGACAAAATTTAGCGCTATGTTAAGCAATCGTAAGTGGACTTATGTAGAAGTCGCACCTATTTTGAGGCTGGTCAATAGCAATCTATGTACTTCATGTTTGGATAAATGATATATAGATCACCATCCCTTAACATGTAGCACAATTAAAAAGGAAAGGGATAAGAAGAAGAGGGAGGGTAATGATAAGTTAATTTGGATTACCATTTCAAGATCCTTTCATCTTTAAATTCAACCACTCCTCTAGATGGATTAAAGCACTAAACATATCATTAATCCAAAACACCAAAAATGAATTAAATAATTCACTCTTAGGTAGATTTGAATTGATGAACATTTATCCAACTTCATCTACATCACAAAGTCCATTGAGTTTAAAGACAAACTAGACATTTAAAATTGCAATCCAAACCAACAATCAAAAGGAGTGAGTAGAAAAATCAT
Organism: Vicia faba; assembly: GCA_948472305.1. Classification (NCBI taxonomy): domain Eukaryota; kingdom Viridiplantae; phylum Streptophyta; class Magnoliopsida; order Fabales; family Fabaceae; genus Vicia; species Vicia faba. The sequence continues at coordinate 1,241,661,732 of OX451741.1, forward strand.
TTTGGATCAAAGCTGCCCCAAAACAAGGCAAAAAAGTGCATTCTGTCCCTGTGCAGTCAATTGTAGTAACTGTGAAATCGATTGCACACAGTGTTATTTTCAAAAATAATTGTGTGAAACGCTTCTGTGCAATCGATTGCACAGTTACTGCAATCGATTGCACACTGTTACAGTAGCAAAAACAGCATTTTAAAAGGCCAATTTCTTGTTCAAACTTTCCATCAAACACCTTATGATCATGGATCCAATTGATCACGAAAATTCCATCAAATTATGAGAAAATAACACCATTGGAATCACAAAATAATGCTCAAAGAATCAAACCCAAAGATCAACAAGAGATCACATTGTGAAAGATGAATTATCCAACTTACCAAAGGTAGATCTAGAGAATTATCAAAACAACTTCAAGAATTTGCTTCAATTCAACCACAAGAATCAATTGACCAAGCTTGGATATAGAAAATTGATGAAAAAAAAGTGTTTGGATGAAGGTTTAGCTCAAAGATTGGTAAACTTCAATGCAAAGCTTACTAACCTTTTGAAAATGGAACTTTGAGTGAATTTTGTAGATGGAGAGAATTGAGAGATTTTTTAGCAAGGTGGATTTGGCTATCAAAAGCTTGAAATTTGAATAAAATGAGGGCTCTATTTATAGAGTTTTAGGATTGGGATTAGTGGTAATTTGGTAATTGATTCTTGGAGCCAAAATTTGAATTAATGATAATTCTTTCAAATATTAGAGCCAAAATTTGAATTAATGATAATTCTTTTTTAAAAATGAAAGATTGGCACTAAAATTTGAATTAATGATACATATTTCAAAAATGAAGGAAAATTGGAGCCAATATTTGACAAGTTTAAAATGATGATTTTTTTCAAATTTTCACGCTGTGCAATCGATTGCACTACAGTGCAAATCGATTGCACAGTGTTTTTTTTCAAAAATGGCGCAAAATGCACTATGTGCAATCGATTGCACTCTAAGAGAAATCGATTGCATCAGTGAAAAAAATGAAAATTTTTAATTCTTTGTCTTTGCAAATAGAGATTTTAGGGAAATAAATACCGGAAAACCTTATTTGCCATATGCTTCGACTCGGTACCTACAAAACACAAATATACAAAGACAAAGACAAATATTTTTTGTATTTTGATTAGAAGTTAGTCAACAACACAAGAGCAAACTTACAGATAGGATGCAAATGTGATGAACGAAGCTATTTATTAATGATTGTGACTGAATGACAAAATATGGTATGAAAGTGCGACTGAAAAAGTTAGGGGCAAAATTTAGGGTACACCAGCTGCCCCTATTTAATTATCTATCTGCCAGTTAGGTGGAAAGTAATTAAATACAAACATACCTAAATTTTGTCCCTGATGCGATGAGATGTAGCATATGTTATGAATGGATGCATGGACTCTTTTTTGACATATCTTTTTTTAATGATGTATGAGATGAGAAAGACTCTATAGGAATGTGGAAAGACTAGAAACTGGAAACTTATGGTAGTTTAGATGAAATGACGTGGAAAGACACACCGGGGAGCAACAAGATACATCTGGATTTCTGTCAGGGAGACAAAGAGTAACCAGCGATACTTGGAAAAAAAGAGATAAAACTCGAGAAGGCAAGCAGCGACATCCAAGAATGGCATTGAATGAGGCGAACAACTCTCTAGAAAAGGCAATCAGAAACATCTAGAAGAACATTAGATGTAGGATGAGACCAAATCTGAAGCTACATCATAGTCGTCCAAGAAAGACGCTGGACGAAAAAGAAACACGACATCTAATACTGGCTTTGAATGAAGGGAAAACTCAACGTCTAATAATGGCTTTAGACGAGAGAAACGATCACAATATCCAATACTGGCTTTGGATGGAAACAAAAGATCCTGACATTCAATACTGGCTTTGAATGAAAGAAAAGCTCAACGTCTAATACTGGCTTTAGACGAGAGAAAAGATCACAGTATCCAATACTGGCTTTGGATGGAAACAAAAGATCCTGACATTCAATACTGGCTTTGAATGAAAGAAAAGCTCAACGTCTAATACTGGCTTTAGACGAGAGAAAAGATCACAACATCCAATACTGGCTTTGAATGAGTGAAAGGGATCTTAACATTCAATACTGGCTTTGAATGAAGAAAAAGGTAACAACATCCAATACTGGCTTTGGATGAAAAAAGAGAAACAACTCAAACTGATGTTTGCTTTGGTAGGTGCCAAGTAAGTTGGACTTTGATCTCAAGGTGACATGTCAACTGCAATAAGACCTTGGAAAATGAAAATGAGGATGAAACACTCTTATTATGCATTATGTATGAATTTTGTTATGCATGATATGTAAATGATCTATGCAGGTAATGTCGATGTTACGACAACGGAGTTTGACTCTTTTGTGAAGGTAAGATTGGAAGTTTAATTCCTCAACATGGAGAACTCTGCCAAATTTAATTGGAAAGAAAATATCCTGAACCCATATTTGTCACACTTGTAAATTGTATTGAACTGATGATCTTATAAGGAAGGACATGGAGAGATGCTTGGGGATTTGTCCCAGATTAGCTGACTGTTGAAGATAAACTGATCATGGCTTCAGTCGAAAGTTGCTGGAAATAAGCTGATCACGACTTCAGCTCCGAAATGACTATTGGAGATAAACTGATCATGGCTTCAGCTTCTGAAATGTTTGTTGGGAAGAAACTGATCATGGCTTCAGTTCATGAGATAATTGTTGTAAATAAATGCCCCTGTATGAGTCTTGAAAATGATTTCCTGGCTGGCCAATTCTGAGAAAACTCACACTGAGCAACAAATCTTGAACTGATTCACAACTGGATCTAGAAGATACTTGCCCCTGATAGGGTCACTGACTAAGTTTCTCAGCTGTTTGAAATTCCTTGACAAGAAAAGCTTGTTTGCAAGCAAAATTTTTATTCAAACATGGTAATTTTAATGTAAAGTTCATGCAAAAGTTTTGAATCCAAAATCATTTTTTGAAATGATGTTATTGGTGTATAGAAAATGCATCACTGATTAAAACACAGTGGTTTATACTTTTAAAGTGGAAGAGAAAGTAAAGGTATGATACTAAAAACAAATGATTTGCAAAATATCATAGGAGTCAGTTTACGCAACCTTGCTGTAGTATGATTTCAAAAGAAACCTGGCTTCAATTAGGTCTTTTAAGGGTTGTAACGTAGTCAGGTTCACGGTTTAAGAAATAAAGGATAAAGGCTCAAAGTTTATTTGTACCCAACCCAGTCTTCATGATGTTCTTCAGTCCTACATTCAGTTAATTCAGAATATGCATTCAGGTTCCAATACATTTTGGAGTTGCACTGATGGTAGCGATGACGACGGCTCGGAAACTAAAGGATTCTTGAGAATGACAGTCATTTCTTCTTACATCTTTTTGTTGTTTTGAGGACTTTTGTCAACTCTGGTGGAGAATTTTGAGGATTTGAAGACCTCTTCTGATTGAATTTATTATTCTCATCTTTTGCCTGAACTATTTCATTTGAGATTACAGTCAGCAGGATTCCCCAGTTTTTTCCTGAACTGCTTCATTTGGAATTACAGTCAGCGGGATGCCCCAGTTTTTTGCCTAAGTCTCCTTCAGAGGTTTTGACTTAGCAGGACATTTTCTTTTGATTTTTCTTTTCATTTTATTTTTCTTTTTGGAAATACAATGACTTCCTTGCTCAATGATTACGGGGAACCATCTTCGTTATTTTTTGTTTGAGAGCATCTTTGACACTTCTTGTTGTGTGCAAAGGAAAGCTTGATCGCGACCTTTATTGAAAGGTGTCTTGCATGATTTCTCTTGTAATTGAATGCACAACCAAATTAAATGAGAACTACCCATCCCCGGGTTAAGATTGCGGGTTTTTATGTATAGAAAGAAACTCCAACTTTTAGTCCAAAAGGGGTGAATGAGGGATTAACTTCCTTATTTCTCCAGTGTTTGGGAGTTGAAACAATGCCTGTACATCCTCAGCAAAGTTTTATTCGAAAGCATACCAGCAACAATTATGGGTATTTCGTTTTCATCATCCTCCCTCAAATCTTTGCATAAACAAAAGCTTGATAAAGGGAGTAAACAAGAGAAATATATTTGAAAGCAGTAAATGAAAATGATTTGAATCAAAACATTGCAATGCTCATTTCATTAAACTTAACATGAAAGTATAAACAATATTTGAAAGCAACAATTTTAACATAACCAAGGGAAAATGAAAACAGAAAGAAACATGGCCTAGTGACTAATCAGTAACAAGGATGAGTTGTCCCGTCTGAAACACTGGCTTTAGGAAGTGACTTGAGGGTACCTCAACTCAGTCCTCAGCCACTTTGTTTTGGAAAAGGATTGTTGATGACATTAGGACCTGCCTCTTTGAAAGTGAGCATATTGGTTTTCACCAATTCTTGCACTCTATTTTTCAATGCATAACAGCTTTCTAAATCATGACCGGCAGCTCCCTGATGAAACTCACAGTGAAGGTCAGATCTGAACCCGGCTGGAGGAGGATTTCGAGGAACCAGAGGCCTAGTTGTAATCAAGCCCTTCTTCACTAATGCAGGATATAATTCAGTGTATGTCATAGGGATGGGATCAAACTGAGCCCTATTCCGATTCTGATTCTGCGCAATATTCTGTCGTTGAGGGACATGAACTGGTTGAGCATTGACCGCAGGAGTAACATCCACTACTTGTGGTTGATCAGTGTATTGAGGCCTACGGCGAGGTCCTCTTCTCTCAGTCGAGACAGCATTGGCTTCTACCTCTTTCTTCTTTTGAAAGTTCCCAAGGTATTTCTTTGCACCATTAGAAGATTCAGCAGCTTTAGACACTTTACCATTCTTGATTCCTTCTTCCAATTTCTGGCCAATAGTCACCAGGTCTGTGAAGCTGGAAGACACACTACCAATCATCTTCTCCCAAAAGAAAGGGGATAAAGTGTCCATGAAAAAACCAGTTAACTCTTTCTCTGCCAGAGGCGGTTCAACTTGAGATGCAAGTTCTCTCCATCGTTGTGCATACTCCTTGAAAGATTCTTTCTCATTCTAAGACATATTTTGTAGTTGGCGATGATCAGGTGCCATGTCAAGGTTGTATTTGTATTGCTTTATGAAAGCATCAACAAGATCTTGGAAGCATTGGATACGACCTTTCTCAAGTCCCATATACCATTTCAATGAAGCTCCACTCAGACTATCTTGGAAACAATGGATAAGCAACTTGTCATTCTTGGTGTAAGCAGACATCTTTCAAAAGTACATCACCAAATGACTTCTTGGACAAGTGTGCCCCCGGTATTTCTCAAACTCAGGAGTCTTGAACTTTGCAGGCATAACCAGATCAGAAACTAGGCACATGTTGTTAGCATCAACACTGAAGAACTCATTTCCTTCCATAGCTCTGAGTCTCTTCTCTAAAGTCTGATACTGTTCTTTGAACTCTTCAAACTCACCAAAGTCTCCTTGACTCACACTTCGAGGACTGGCAGCATTGTACTCAAAGAGAGGGTTCCCAAAAGCAGCTTGTGCAGCAGGTTAACAAGAAGCAGTATGAACAATTGGCTGAGGTTCAGTGAAAATTGGAGCCTGAAAGACTGGTCGGGAAGACTGGCCAACCATTGGAGTAATTGCAATAGGCGGAGAGTAATTATGAGGTAACCAAACTCTGGCCATGCAGTAGATGTATGCTGGATAGGTTGAGTGTGAACAACAGTAGTTGGGATTTCAGATATCATAGTCCTTTGAGGTGGCTCTCCTCTGGAAATCAGGACTTGCATCATCTCAGTAAGTTTGGCCATTCCTGACTTCAACTCGTCAATTTCCATTCTGACTTCCATGTTGTGTTGTTCTTGGTTTTCCATTCTCAATCTGACAGCAACTCTAGTCCCATAGTTGTGTTGAGGAATCAGCTTGATGGTAGACGACTAACTGGAAGAAAGAAGCAACTGGGAATAAGATCTTGAACAACCTGGATGTATGTAGAATGATGCAGAGGATGCAAATGATATGCAATGTTATGCAATGCACTGCACAGTAACAGGATCACACGGTTCAGAGTCACGAGCCTGTAGTCAACGGTACAAACCCATAAGGTATGGACTAACGGTTATCACCTGCCGAACAAGGTTCTAAGAGGTTCCCAGAGTCTACATACTTCCTTCGGATATTACCAATGTCCCGATTAACTCGATAATTAGTAATATTCTCAGGAAAAACTCGTCCGAGCGTAGTATCGCGTGACAACTATTTCCGGATTACTCCGTCATAGCTTCCACACTACACCTAAAAGGCCATGATGGGTTAGGTAATCTACGGTCCTCAGCTTCAGTAGGCTCCCAAGTCGAAAGTAATACGTCTTCCTGATTACTCGGTAAACGACACTACAATCAAAGGGGCCTCCATTGAGTGGGGGATCTCATGCCTCCTTTTTTGGGATTACTCCCTCAAAGTTAACATGACTATACCGCCCATCCTATCTTAAGTTTGCCCAAAGTCCGGGTAGAAGACTTATAAGAAATCCCCAAGCACCCTGTAAACCAGGAAAATCCAGACAAACATATATACGAAATATAACACATAAACACAATAACACATATACAGATATAAACAAAGATAGGCTCAACCCACTTAGGGATGGACCAGCAAGAGGTTAATCTGTTCCCCAATGAAGTCGCCATTTTTCTGTAGCGGTAGAAATGTGCAAGACTAAGCCATTGGATTGACTAGACTTTATACAAATCAAAATAAAAATCGCCACCGCGCTTTATTATTTCCAAAGGAATAGGAAAAGAGCGAATAACCCAAAAAGAGGGGGAAAGATTCAAGGTAAGGGGGTTGGTTATGCAAAGGGAAGGTATTAGCACCCTAAACATCTACGGTACTCCGCAGGAACCTCTTTGTAAAATCTGCATATTTTGGTTATTAAAATGTATTATGTATAAAATGGATAGTGGAGGTGAGAAAAGAAATATTTTTATGATTTTTGCACCCTCCGCGGTAGCGAACCTTTAGTGCCTACGTACCACCTTTCGTGCAATAGGGGATCAGGGTACACGTAGTTCCTCTAGAAAATAATTGTATGTTGGTTGATTTTAAACAAGGATACAAGTCGTCATTGTTAGGAGAGAAATCTCGACTAACGCCTACAAGGTGTAAGAAAGATGGACCCTGCGTCAACAAGAGTGAGGGTTTAAGAAAGCCTCTAGTACTCAAGTGGAAAAGTCGACACCTTTATAACCATAGGGATAGGAGAATGTTGCTCGACTATCAATGAATCATGTCTCATCTTGAAAAAAGTTTTGAAGGTAAAAGGTGCTCGAGCGCACAAAAGAGTTTGAATGACTTGAAGTGTATTTGTTAATTTTGAAAAGATGTCGAAGTATGATTAAATGTATTGAAGTTTGTTTTAAAGAAAAGAAGTTTTAAAAGAGAAGGAACTCGACAAAGTCGAGGTTTATTATGAAAGCCGTTTGATGTTAAAAACAAAGAAGATTTTGAAAAAAAGATGAGAAGATTTTGAAAATTAAAGAAGATGGGAGGAGATGAAGGGACTATCCTAAAGCATAAGGTAAAAGCTAAGGAAGAGAATCGTCTAACCAACAAGAAGCCGATACTTGACATTATGAGCCAATGTAGAATTCTCATTCTTTGGAGTGACACCAAGCAAGAAAAGATACTAGACCTCTTGAGAAGACCAAACTTCAAGTGTATTAAGTCTTCGAAAAAATTGGGCAGAGTAATGGCTGTATACTGGTGAATTCTAGATTACAAGCAAAGTATGTAATCACAATAACCTGCACACAAAACAAACAAACAACCCAATGTCTTAAGGTAAACCTCAAGAACTCCAGACAAAATATCAAATAAAGTCACAAGGTCTCCAAGATAGGCCAAGGTCTCTAATACTAAGTCCAAGAAGTCCATCACTCCATAATGCAAAGGATAGTAACCATGTAGTCAAAGTATCATTAATGATTTTTAAGGTTCATGTTGATTATTAGGTGTCTTTAAAAAGAAATAAAAGCTCAAGTGAGCAAAATAAAAATGACATAAAAGTAAATGCTCAAGTGAGCAAAGATGAAAATAGCATGAAATGTAAAATGCTAAAAGTAAATGGTACATAAAGCATGAAAATAAAAGTGTAAAGTAAAGTTAATTGTTAGTAATTAGTGGTTAGTTGGATGACCATCTTGAAACTTGCATTTGGAACTCATTAGAGGATTGGTAGAACCAAAGCCTCCATACAACAAGTTGCATTTGCTTTTTGTCAAGTATATCATCCATTCTGGAATTCTCACAAGGCAACATGTAATGATCAATGATGTTTAAGTGATCCGCGTTGACCAAAGGTGTTGTAGATCCATTAGAGGATTGGTAGAACCAAAGCCTCCACACAATGAATCTCAAGGTTATTGGATCAAAGAGATCAAATTAACATACTTGAGCTTGCAATCATAAGTTTGGGCCACGAATGATCATTTATTCGAATCGGAACCAAATTTAGCGCTATGTTAAGCAATCGTAAGTGGACTTATGTAGAAGTCGCACCTATTTTGAGGTCGGTCAATAGTAATCTATGTACTTCATGTTTGGATAAATGATATATAGATCACCATTCCTTAACATGTAGCACAATTAAAAAATAAAGGGATAAGATGAAGAGGGAGGGGAATGATAAGCTAATTTGGATTACCATTTCAAGATCCTTTCATCATTAAATTCAACCACTCCTCTAGATGGATTAAAGCACTAAACATATCATTAATCCAAAGCACCAAAAATGAATTAAATAATTCACTCTCAAGTAGATTTGAATTGATGAAAATTTATCCAACTTCATCTACATCACAAAGTCCATTGAGTTTAAAGACAAATTAGACATTTAAAATTGCAATCCAAACCAACAATCAAAAGGAGTGAGTAGAAAAATCATTTTGGATCAAAGCTGCCCCAAAACAAGGCAAAAAAGTGCATTCTGTCCCTGTGCAGTCAATTGCAGTAGCTGTGCAATCGATTGCACACAGTGTTATTTTCAAAAAAAATTGTGTGAAACGCTTCTGTGCAATCGATTGCACAGTTACTGCAATTGATTGCACACTGTTACAGTAGCAAAAACAACATTTTAAAAGGCCAATTTCTTGTTCAAACTTTCCCTCAAACACCTTATGATCATGGATACAATTGAGCATGAAAATTCCATCAAATTATGAGAAAATAACACCATTGGAATCACAAAATAATGCTCAAAGAATCAAACCCAAAGATCAACAAGAGATCACATTGTGAAAGATGAATTATCCAACTTACCAAAGGTAGATCTAGAGAATTATCAAAACAACTTCAAGAATTTGCTTCAATTCAACCACAAGAATCAATTGACCAAGCTTGGATGTAGAGAATTGATGAAGAAAAAGTGTTTGGATGAAGGTTTAGCTCAAAGATTAGTAAACTTCAATGCAAAGCTTACTAACCTTTTGAAAATGGAGCTTTGAGTGAATTTGGTAGATGGAGAGAATTGAGAGATTTTTTAGGAAGGTGGATTTGGCTATCAAAAGCTTGAAATTTGAATGAAATGAGGGCTCTATTTATAGAGTTTTAGGATTGGGATTAGTGGTAATTTGGTAATTGATTCTTGGAGCCAAAATTTGAATTAATATAATTCTTTCAAATATTAGAGCCAAAATTTGAATTAATGATAATTCTTTTTTAAAAATGAAAGATTGGCACTAAAATTTGAATTAATGATACATATTTCAAAAATGAAGGAAAATTGGAGCCAAAATTTGACAAGTTTAAAATGCTGATTTTTTTCAAATTTTCACGTTGTGCAATCGATTGCACTACAATGCAAATCGATTGCACAGTGTTTTGTTTTCAAAAATGGCGCAAAATGCACTATGTGCAATCGATTGCACTCTAAGAGCAATCGATTGCATCAGTGAAAAAAATGAAAATTTTTAATTCTTTTTCGTTGCAAATAGAGATTTTAGGGAAATAATACCGGAAAACCTTATTTGCCATATGCTTCGACTCGGTACCTACAAAACACAAATATGCAAAGACAAAGACAAATATTTTTGTATTTGGATTAGAAGTTAGTCAACAACACAAGAGCAAACTTACAGATAGGATGCAAATGTGATGAATGAAGCTATTTATTAATGATTGTGACTGAATGACAAAATATGGTATGAAAGTGCGACTGAAAAAGTTAGGGGCAAAATTTAGGGTACAACACCCACATTGCAAATGTCCAAGGAGAAGTCATGACATTCAGAGGAATTGGAGGCACGTGAACCTTGTCAGCATGAATTTGGAACTTGTGGCAAGTCCTCGAGTGGTGATGACAATCAGTTTCCATGGTCGACCAAGAGTAACCAACTCTCAAAATATTTTTGGCCATAGTATGTCCGCTAGAATGAGTACCAAAGATACCTTCATGCATATCCTCCATGATATTCTCTGCTTTCTTCTTGTCCACACAACGAAGCATAATTGAATCATGGTTGCGCTTGTATAAGATCCCATTGCTCATGAAGAATTTGGTTGAGAACCTCTGCAAGAATTTCTTGTCGTTGGATGATGCCCCTTTAGGATACTCTTGAGCTTTGCGATATCTTTTCACCTCATGAAACCAATGCTTATCCTCTACACCATCAGAGTCAATCTCATAACAATGATCTAGTTCATCAAATCTTTCAACAATGATTCGGGGAGCTTCGTTGTCCCGTCTTACCTTAAACGTATAAGACATGGTAGCTAAAGCATCTGTCAACTGATTTCCTTCCCTCAGAATGTATTCAAAGGCAACCTCTTCAAAGTACAGGATCAAGGTTAGCACAAGCTCTTTGTAAGGAATACTATTTGGATGTTTCGTATCCCACTCTCCTTTAACTTGACTGATGACCAAAGCTGAGTCTCCATATACACTTAAGAATTTGATTCTTAGGTCAATAGTAGATTTAAGATCCAAGATTCACACCTCGTACTCAGCCATGTTGTTGGTGCAATCGAAGCAAAGTCTAGCAGTAAAAGGGGTATGGAAACCTTCGGGAGAAATGATCACAACACCAATTCCGTTACCAAGAGCGTTGGAAGCTCCATCAAAAACTATAGTCCATCGAGATCCTTGTTCAGGTCCTTCATACAGTCCAAGCTTTTCATAGTCTGTTATCAGCATGATATTCTCGTTCGGGAATTCAAAGTTCATAGATTGGTAATCATCCATAGCTTGGTGTGCCAAATGATCTGCCAGTACACTTCCTTTTATTGCTTTTTCTGTAGTATACTATATATCATATTCAGGTAAGATCATTTTCCATCAGGCTATCCTTTAGGAGAGAGCTGGCTTCTCAAAGATGTACTTGATGGGATCCATCTTAGAGATCAATATAGTGGTATGAGTCAACATATACTGTCTTAGTCGGCAAGAAACCCATGCTAAAGCGTAACAAGTTTTCTCAAGCAGTGAATATCTTATTTCACAGTCGGTAAAATTTTTGCTAAGGTAGTATATTGCATGCTCTTTTCGACTAAACTCGTCATGCCGCCCCAACACACACCCCATCGAATTCTCTAACACAGTTAAGTACATGATTAGAGGCCTTCCTTTAACTGGTGGCATCAGAATTGGTGGTTCTTGCAAGTATTCCTTGATCTTGTCAAAAGCTATTTGGCAGTTATCATTCCATCTTACCACTTGATCTTTCTTCAGTAGCTTGAATAGTGGTTTACCAGTAGCATTCAGGTGAGAGATGAATCAGGAAATGTAATTGAGTCGTCATAGAAAACCTCTAACCTCCTTCTTAGTACGAGGAGCTGGAATTTCTTGGATGGCTTTGACCTTTGCGGGATCAACTTCAATACCTTTTCCACTAACGACAAAGCCTAGGAGTTTACCAAACCTTACCCCGAATATGCATTTGTTGGGATTCAACCTCAACTTATATTTATTTAACCTCTCAAGCAGCTTGTACAGATGATCAAGGTTGTAAGTGCCCTGGCTGGAGAGTTGGCTTCATTTGTAAAACAAATAAGAAAACTAGTTTACCCAGATTCACTCTGTTGTTTTAATATGTGGTGTTGAAGAAGTTCAACATCTGGACCAACATGTTATGTAAGATGTCACAACATCAGCATATGACATCGCGCCTGAAATTAAGTACTGATTAAGTAACTATGTTATATGTTGAATGTTTGTAACAGCTGTGACTTGTAACCTAACTATTCTAAGTGATCTAAATTATGAAAGAGGTTTTTTGTTGTGTTGAAGAAGTTCAACATCTAGGAAAACATGTTAGATGTAATGTCATGACATCTGACTTGACATCACGTCAACAGAATTGATAATTCAGTTACAGTTCTGGTACTTAAATACTCTGAGAATATATGTGGCGTTTCTTATGGAGAATCTGAAGATCAATCAAGAATCAATCAGAATATTTGAAGAAAATACTGTTTCTAAATATGGAGATATTTTAGGAACTAGAAGATTGAAGACCTTGATTATAGGAGAAGTTTGCTGCTGAGTTGTAACAGCAAGGAGAAAAGCTTGCTGAGATTTTTGAAGGCCCAAATCCAGTTGGGTAATAGGTTATAAATAGCAGATTGTAACCTAGGGTTTGGGTAGCTCATATAATGTAACATTGGGGGTGTTTTGTTAGGTAAACCTGTCGGTCTGTGGCAAGGTTACCATGTATGTAACTCGAAACCTGTAGGTAAGAGTTTGAGTGTTCTTGGATGAAGCTGTGAAGCAAGTCTAAGTATTTTTGCATTACTTCATATTCATTGTAATGTAGGAAACCAAGTGGGAGGGCACTGCTTCTTGAGTAGGAGTAAGACTTCTGTTGCTGTGGCAATAGGAATGGAAACTGGTAGGTTTCTATCTAGGAGTTCCTAGGTATAGGTTGCACTGGGTAGATGATTAAGTGAAGGATGGGAACTTGTGTAGTTTAGTCCTGAATTAATATTGCTGATAGTGGATCTTCTTCCTGGCTTGGTATGCCCCCAGAGTAGGTGTGTTTCACCGAACTGGGTCAACAACTGATTTGTGTTTTTACCTTCAACACTTTATAATTCTATCTGTTATATATCAAGGTAAAACTGTAATGCTGTAACAGATGATGTCTCAGAACATGTTAAGACATCATGCTGATATCTGTGCAGAAGAAACAGAACTGTGAAGGATGTTCGCTCTCTGCTGATCATGTGAAACAGATGAACAGAACTAGGTACATCGTTGTTCTATCCTCTGCACCATCAAAGTATATCTGGCACAGCTTGGTTAAACTGTGTTTCTGTTTCTCTTCAGTACTGAATCACGAAAAATTGGGTATCTACCTTGCAGTGTATTTATTATGTCATATCAGATGTCGAGACATTGAGTATAACATCTGAATTCTGGCATACACCAGAATTTCAATTGGTATCAGAGCAGGCATCCTGTTCTGTTTCTGGATGAGATCCATGGGTGATACTTTCTGGTATCTGCAAGGTCAATTTTAGTACTGAAGATTGTAACCTGGAATGGTTTGCTATTTCCATGAATGGTCCCTTGAAGTGGGAGGATGGACTATTCTTGACAGGAATTGTGTGTACCTGTCTTTGGTGATTGGCATTTGGCCTGGTTGTGTGGTAGCTGCTCTAGGTTTGATTTATTTTCAAACCTAGGATGTGTGTACGCCTGAAGTTGTGTGTAGTAGTCATGCTAGGTTTGAACCATAGTCAAACTTGGTCTATTTTTGAAGGCTAGTCTGGTGGAGTGTGTGTGCAAAGATTGGGTTGTATTATGTTCTTCCGCTGTGTAATACCTGGCAAAACTCAAGCTCTGATGTGTTTCCCCTCTTGTGGATTGAAGGCTATTGTATTCAAGAATTCAACATAAACTATTGAAGATGTCACAGATACTTGAGTCCTCTCAAGTCCACTCATGAAGACGTTCTTCGTTCAGGATGGTAAGAATCACATAATCACGGATTAGTGTTATATGAAGACCTTGAAGAATTTCAAGGAGGGCCTTGTTCCAAGGTGATGGAACTGATGTTCTATGTGATGGTGGAACAAGGATGTAGCTACTAGTTGAAGAGCATATGTTTTGGGTGTCAAACAAAGGGATACCTTTGTTTGGAACCTACTCCTGACCTGGAAGAGGAGACATCTGTGTGTGCAAAGTTGACAATGGTAAAGTCAACTATGTCTGTGTACTCCCGAAGGTTACTTTAGGAGTCAGAACTCTAGAAGTAAAGCTGGTTGAGATATGACATTGATCAGGGCTGAGCAGTTGTTCCCTGGAGTACTATGGTGTGAAGAAAGACAAGCTCATTGGTTAATAAAAGCCAATGATGGTAAAACATTATTGCTTCTTCATAGAAGTAGATTGGGATCATGAGTCTTGTCATTTAAACATCGTGATTAGAGGTGGAAGATCTTTCAAGAATATGAAGACTCAGAGTTTGGTTAAGGTATAGCTCTTGGAGTTACGTAAATCTGGTAGGGATTTCATATGTCATGTCGAGACATTTGTGCACAATGCATGGATATTTTGTGTGGAGCTTCCATGACTGATAGTTTGAGGGGGAGAGTTGGTTAACCTCCTCACATTAGTTCAGCCTGGTGTTTAGCTGGCTGTTGACCTATGTCACATGGGTTCTGGGTGTTATGTGACATATTTGCAAGGAAGGACTCATCTCTCTCATTCCTAAGAATGAATCTGATCTGGTAGGAGTCTCAAATCGGTTGAAGTAAGTAGAGTTTGTTCAGAGAAAATTCTATTTACTTGAGTCAAGGGTGGCAACCTAGATATCTCAACTTTTTGGTCTCTCAAAGAAAGAGCTTGCAAGAAGAAGATATTAACACACGAAGAGTATGTCAAAGTATTCAAATGGTGAAAGTGTCTTACTAGATAATGGGAAGGATTTATGATCAATTGCTATTTGTGACAAGTACAAGTATTTAATTGATTATCCTTGGAGTTCAAGACAACTGATGTTCTTAAAGATGTGGGAACATTCCTTCTTCTAGACCCTGTGAAGAACCACAGGAAGAGTGATACCTTAGAGCTATCTCCTTGGTGACAGCAAAATCATTTGATCCTTGAAAAGGTTTCCTGGAAACATGTTCAGACTTAAAGCCACAAGAATAAGAAGACATCATAATCTTGATGATGGTCACTTGGATCAGTCTGGAGCTGAATTCAACAACTAGATGTTATAACATAATGCTGTGACATTTGGTTCAACATCAGATTATTGGTTGGTAAAGTGGCACATCAACTTAAGATAGGATGATCTACAAAGTTGAAGATTAGATCCTTCAAAAAGATCGTCTCTTTGCAGCTCTTTGGAGTTGGTACATGTTCCTGTCTCAGTGTATCTAAGCCTTTTGTGATAACTTGTAGCTTGAAGTTCAAATTTCAATTGAAGATCAGAATATCTTTGGGAGAAGTCTGATAAACATGGAGAAGTCAAAAGGTGGCATTTGATTTTTTTTGAGGATTCATGAAGGAGATAATCAAACAGTGGCATTTGGTCTATCTCAGCAGTGGACTCTGAGAATCAAGATAATCAACATATGACAGCTGATTATTATCGAGAAAGTTTGATTCACAGTATGAATGCGTTCAATCAATATTGTTGAATAGAGGGTGCGCTCTTGAAGACATGAAGATGCGTCTTATGTTTTCCATTCATCAAGGGGTCTTATTTACTTTGAATCAGAAGCTGCCTTGAAGGTCCAACTGAGTATTGAATGTGTCCTACTTGTTTCCATGAGGAGAAGTGATTGTCCCTAACAGGGGGAGTATTGGTTTGTACAAAAGGTCTTCGTCAAACTCGTAGGATATAAAGTGTGGCACCTTATTAACTATTGGAATGATGTGTTCAAAACTGAAAAAGACTATGTCTGACCGAATGTCATCACTTTGGTAATGACATTGTTCCTAATTTCCTCTAAAACTACAGACAGGAGGAAAATTGGATGAAGTGTGGATTATTATTAATAAATCCATGTGTGTACAGCTGTATGACTCAGAGGGAGTAACCATCCTCTTTGTAAAAATGGAATGGTTTCAAATTAGCTGAATGTATGACGACATAGGATTTGAGCATGTTTTCATCTGCTAAGAAAACAGGGCGGTTGTGTCTCATTATGGAGCTGTTTAGTGAGCTGGAATGTTTAGATGATAACTTGTCATCTAATAAAGGTATTATATAACTGAGGCAGAGTACTTAAAAGGAGTAGTCGGTTCTAAAAGACAAATGTCTGACAATGGTCAAAGGGTCAAACCCAAGGGTAGGTACCTGCATTAAAACCAATCCTAGGGTACTGAAACTGTCAGAGTAAAGTACCAAGATCGTTACTATCTATGCCAAAATTGCATTATTTATGAAGACTCTCTCTATTCTTTCTCTTCATCAGAGGGGTTCAGCAATATGAAGTTTGTTAGCATCGGGGAAAATTGTGCATGGGTATGGATCTGTATGGACAGTCTTTGTCAAATTCTGGCCAAAAAGGGGGAGAAAGATAGGGACCCAGTCTCAGGCGAGACTCAGGTGAAAGCAACACACGGCAATGTCCAACGAGACTCAGGTGAAAGCAACATGATCCCTAAGTAAGTGACCTTGTTTGTGTCTTGTGTTCTGAGTTAAGAGGATAGTTGTGACTTGTGATCTGAGTTACATGATCACAAGTAATAAGTATCAAGATTATCAACAGTAATCTTGAGAAAAGAAATCCTCTTGGGGCATCGATGGTTTGGAGTTGCTCACAGTTGAGGGATAGAGGTTTGTTGTTTGCTCAAAGGACATCAGCCTCTACAAAGAAGATGTTGGACAAGATGTTGTAACATCTCAACTGTGTTGTGGCCTGGTCCCAAAATACAACTTGCACTTATTTGTTTTAGCCAAAATTTGCCAAAGGGGGAGATTGTAAGTGCCCTGGCTGGAGAGTTGGCTTCATTTGTAAAACAAATAAGAAAGCAAGTTTACCCAGATTCCCTCTGTTGTTTTAATATGTGGTGTTGAAGAAGTTCAACATCTGGACCAACATGTTATGTAAGATGTCACAACATCAGCATATGACATCGCGCCTGAAATTAAGTACTGATTAAGTAACTATGTTATATGTTGAATGTTTGTAACAGCTGTGACTTGTAACCTAACTATTCTAAGGGATCTAAATTATGAAAGAGGTTATTTGTTGTGTTGAAGAAGTTCAACATCTAGGAAAACATGTTAGATGTAATGTCATGACATCTGACTTGACATCACGTCAACAGAATTGATAATTCAGTTACAGTTCTGGTACTTAAATACTCTGAGAATATATGTGGCGTTTCTTATGGAGAATCTGAAGATCAATCAAGAATCAATCAGAATATTTGAAGAAAATATTGTTTCTAAATATGGAGATATTTTAGGAACTAGAAGATTGAAGACCTTGATTATAGGAGAAGTTTGCTGCTGAGTTGTAACAGCAAGGAGAAAAAGCTTGCTGAGATTTTTGAAGGCCCAAATCCAGTTGGGTAATAGGTTATAAATAGCAGATTGTAACCTAGGGTTTGGGTAGCTCATATAATGTAACATTGGGGGTGTTTTGTTAGGTAAACCTGTCGGTCTGTGGCAAGGTTACCATGTATGTAACTCGAAACCTGTAGGTAAGAGTTTGAGTGTTCTTGGATGAAGCTGTGAAGCAAGTCTAAGTATTTTTGCATTACTTCATATTCATTGTAATGTAGGAAACCAAGTGGGAGGGCACTGCTTCTTGAGTAGGAGTAAGACTTTTGTTGCTGTGGCAATAGGAATGGAAACTGGTAGGTTTCTATCTAGGAGTTCCTAGGTATAGGTTGCACTGGGTAGATGATTAAGTGAAGGATGGGAACTTGTGTAGTTTAGTCCTGAATTAATATTGCTGATAGTGGATCTTCTTCCTGGCTTGGTATGCCCCCAGAGTAGGTGTGTTTCACCGAACTGGGTCAACAACTAATTTGTGTTTTTACCTTCAACACTTTATAATTCTGTCTGTTATATATCAAGGTAAAATTGTAATGCTGTAACAGATGATGTCTCAGAACATGTTAAGACATCATGCTGATATCTGTGCAGAAGAAACAGAACTGTGAAGGATGTTCGCTCTCTGCTGATCATGTGAAACAGATGAACAGAACTAGGTACATCGTTGTTCTATCCTCTGCACCATCAAAGTATATCTGGCACAGCTTGGTTAAACTGTGTTTCTGTTTCTCTTCAGTACTGAATCACGAAAAATTGGGTATCTACCTTGCAGTGTATTTATTATGTCATATCAGATGTCGAGACATTGAGTATAACATCTGAATTCTGGCATACACCAGAATTTCAAAGGTGCTCTTTTTTAATTTTTGATCTTGATATCATGTCATCCACATAGACTTCTATTTCATGATGAACCATGTCATGAAATAAAGCCACCATATCCCGTTGATAAGTTGTGTCTGTGTTCTTCAGCCCAAATGGCATGACCTTATAACAGAAGATGCCCCATTGTGTAACAAAAGTAGTCTTCACCATGTCCTCAGGCGCTATTTTGATTTGGTTCTAACTTGAGAAGCCATCCATGAAGGAAAACACCTTGTGTTAAGCAGTGTTGTCAACTAAGACATCAATATGCGGTAGTGGGAACTCGTCTTTTGGTCTCTCCCTATTTAAATCCCTGTAGTCTACATACATACAGACCTTACCATCTTTATTTGGCATTGGAACAACATTTTCAACCAATTGGGGATACAACGTCACTGCCAAGAAACCTGCATTGAACTGTTTCATTTCCTCAGCCTTTATCTTCTCAAACATATCAGGGTGCATGCAACGACCCTAGTGTTTGATCGGAGAATAACCATCTTTTGTCGGTAGACGATGAAACACAATATCAGTATTGAGCCCCAACATGTCTTCATATGACCAAGCAAATACCTCAACATAGTCATGCAACATTTGAACCAATCTGCTCTTGACACTGCCTTCCAGGTTGGCGCCAATCTTGACTTCTTTCTTATCTGTCTCAGTACCCAAGTTTATCACTTCGACCGGTTCTTCGTGCGGTTGGATAGCCTTTTCCTCTTGTATTAGAAGTTTGGAGAGTTCCCCAGGTATCTCACAATATTCTTCACCTTCGTCTTCGGCTTGATAGATTGGATTTTCGAAGTCATAGATGGCAATAGCAGAATTGTTGTCAATGAGATCCGGAGTGGCTGTGGATCTGCAAATGTGTGTGTGTGCATGTAAGGTCACACGACTATTTGAAAATGTAGTAAAGTAAATGAAAGATAAGGAGCGCAAGATTTGAATGCAAAATCGTCTAATGTTTTCATAAAATGAGCATATGATATATGAAATGACAAACCCTTAACAAATGGACCATTGTGCCCCGGGAAAACATGGTTTAAAGTCATTGTTTTGAAGGAAATTATACAGACAAAGTTCTTAAAGGAATAAAAATAGGAAATAGCAATTACTCCTGGTTGAAGGAGATTTAGATGAAGTCTTTGGCCTTCAAGTTGTTGAGTCTGCCGTCAGCAGTTGGAATATCCATTCATCCAAGTCGACATCACTATCAGCATTCTCCAGAGCATTGACTTGATTGTTGCTAATGCGGAGAAGTGGTACACCAGCACGAGCATGTCAAACCTCTTTTTAAGCCTTTGAAGTAAAACCCAACACAAATTTGTCAGATTTGTAGGGAATTTGAATAAGTTATCCCCAGATAGTGCAACCTCCACCTTCTACAACAACCCTAGCATCCTTCAGAAAGTGCCATTCTTGGTGTACCTTTAGAGATTTCAGGAGTAGCAGGAGTAGCAACATCAACCATTGGAGGGATTACCTCAAATGCTTGACAAGGGGTTTCAATGAATTCCCCTTCCATTTCAACGTATTTGAAAGAATTCAAATGACTGACCATATATTCTTCCTCTTCACAAACTATTACAACCTTCCCTTTCACTGGGTACTTCAGCATTTGATGTAATATAGAGGTAACCGCACCTGCCCCATGAATCCACGGGCGTTCAAGCAAGAATAAATAGGACGGGCGAATATCCATTACATAGAAATTTTAATTGAAGACTTGAGATACCACTTTGATCGGTAGATCAACCTCTATGTGGAACGTTCTTTTCGAACCATCGAAGGCTCTTACCATGATATCGATGGGTTTCAGTACCAGCCCATCACAATCCAATCTATCCAAAGCACCTTTAGGTAAAACATTAAGGGAGGACCCAATATCTACTACCACATAAACCTTAAACCCTAACCTTTTCATTCAATAGAGATGTGGAGAGCCTTGTTGTGATTCTTCCCCGCCGGAGTGAAATCTTCTAAGTCTTTATTGGCAACAATTTTGGTAAAACACTGACTTGATGAGAGGCTTTAGTTTTATCAATCCTCTAATGAGTTTCAAATGCAAGTTCCAAGATGGTCATTCAACTAATCTCTAATTTCTAACAATTGACTTTATTTTATGCCTTTACTTTATGCTTTTTACTTTAAGCACATTTATTTTAGCATTTACATTTCATGTTATTTTCATCTTTGCTCACTTGAGCATTTACTTTTATGTTATTTTTATTTTTCTCCCTTGAACTTTTCATTTCTTTTTGAAGATACTTAATAATCAACTTGAACCATAAAAAAATTTAATGTTACTTGGACTACTTGGTCACTATCCTTGGCATCATGGAGTGATGGGCTTCTTTGGACTTAGGATTGGAGACTTTGTCCTACCTTGAGACCTTGTTATTTCTATTGTTATTTTGTCCGGAGTTCTTGGGGTTTACCCCTAGACATTGGGTTGTTTGTTTTCTTTTCATGCAGGTTATTTTAATTACATGTTTTGTCTGTGATCGGGATTTCATCTGTATACAACTGTTACTCTGCCCAATTTATGTGAAGACTTAATGAAATTGAAGTTTGGTTTTCTTGAGAGGTTTATTATCTTTTCTTGTTTGGTTTCAATCCAGAGGATGGGAATTCTACATTGAATCATTGTGTCAAGTGTTGGCTTCTTGTTGGTTAGACGGTTCTTTTTCCTAGCTTTTACCTCATTCTTTAGGAAGTGCCTTCATCTCCTCCCATCTTTTTTAATTTCAAAAAGCTTCTCCCTCCTTTTGAAAACTATTCTTGTTTTAAAACTTGAGCAACTTTCACAATAAACTTGGACTTAGATCCATGCATTTTCAAAAATACTTTCTCAATTAAACTTTAAACAACTTAATTATACTTTGACATTTTTGTGAGAAGACTAAAAGTCAATCAATCTCATTCAAACCGTTTTGCCACTTTGGGCTTTTTACTTTAAAATTTTCTCAAAATATTAGACTCTTGTCAATCCTTTTAATGATGCGAGCTACTATACTTATACGATATATAGTGAAGTGAGATATTTTCCACTTGGGTGTTGAGCGAGGCTTTTTTTATTTTAAAATCCAGGCAATATCCTCCACTTTAAGATGACACAAATTCTTCTTTCTCATAATTGTGGGTAATAAGTATGTTCTTCCACTCGGATAAGATGATGATGTCTCATCTCTTAAAATTAACCAACACACTTGTTTTAAAACTTTTAAAAGGTGAATTACAGGTACCCTGATCCCCTATTACACGAAAGGTGGTAAGTAGGCACTAAAGATTGACAACCGCGGCGAGTGAAAAAACTGTAAAAAATACTTCTTTTCTCATCTCCATAATCTATTTTTAAATAACATTTATAGCCAAAATACACAAATTTTTGAAGAGGTTCCTATGGAGTACCGTAGATGTTTAGGGTTCTAATACATTCCCTTTGCATAAACAACCCCCGAACTTAGATTATCTCCCCCTTTTTTGGGTTATTCACTCTTTTACCATTCCTTTGGAAACAATAAAGCACGGTGGCGATTTTTATTTGAACTATGCGAGTTAAGTCAATCTAATGGCTTAGTCTCAACATTTATACCGCTACAGAAAAACTGGCGACTTCACTGGGGAAATATTGACCTATTGCTGGTCCATCCCTAAGTGGGTTAAGCCTATCTTTGTTTATTTTTGTATGTTCTATTGTTATTTATATGTTATATGTTGTATATGTGTTTGTCGGGATTTTCCTGGTTTTCAGGGTGCTTGGTGATTTCTCATAAGTCCTCTACCTAAACTTGGGCATAATTAAGATAGGACGGGTAATATAGTCATGTTAACTTTGAGGGAGTAATCCCAAAAAAGGAGGCATGCGATCCCCCACTCAGTGGAGGCCCCTTTGATTATAGTGTCCTTTACCAAGTAATCGGGAAGACATGTTGCTTTTGATCTGGGAGCCTGCTGAAATTGAGGATTGTAGAACCTTTAACCCATCTTGGCCTTTTAGGTGTAGTGTGGAAGCTATGATGGAGTAATCCGGAAATGGTTGTCACACAATACTACATTCAGACGAGTTTTTCTTGAGAATATTACTAATTACCGACTCAATTGGGACTTTGGTAATATCCGAAGGAAGGATGTAGACTTTGGGAACCTTTTAGAACCTTGTTCGGCAGGTGATAAACTATTAGACCATACCTTATGGATAGTACCTTTGACTCCATGCTCGTGACATCAAACCTATGAACCCCCATGTTTGTGATCTTGTGTGTGATTGTTGCGTCATACATTCATGCACCCATGAGCATCTTTTAAAAAAATTGGGTTAAAGGTACTTAAAGTTGACTCTTTGCAAGTACAGTTTCAAGAATTTAGATGTTTTGATGAGTCTAATTCTTGAGATTGAGTGTTCTACAGATTTTAGAAAGAAGTATGTGAAATTCTGGTATCAGATATGTAATGTTAAAGGAGATGTCACGACACAAATATATGAGGACAATGCAACAATATTAAAAGCAGTAAAAACACAAGGGATTGTTAACCCAGTTCAGTGTACAACAACACCTACTCTGGAGGATACCAATCCAAGGACAAGTCTACTAAATAGTATCAATTCATAGACCTTCAGTAAACAACCAGTTTACCATCTAATCACTTAATCACTACCCGTGCTATACTTCTAACTAAGACACACCTAGGTATAAGGCCCTCTTCAATTCCCTTCAATCACTAATAGTGAAAAACCAACATAATTATTAAGTTTGAAAAACCTCAATCATTAAATACTTAAAAGCTTATGAATGATCCACAATTTACAACTCAAATTACAACTCAAGTATTGAAATAGTACTAGAGTGTATTATAATTAAAAGATTCAGACTTCTAAAACACACAAAGTATATTTTTCTTTAATTGTTGAAGTTCTACGAATAAGGATGCAAGTCCTTATAAAGGCACAACAACTTCTTTATGGCCTTGGGCTGGAAAACTAATATTGCAATATATTGAATCCCTTGAATATCTCCATGAAAGTAGGCCAAGATATAATACATAAAGATGAGACAAATCGAAAAATATTCCTCCATATTTTTCGCAAGTTATAAACCACAAAACCCGAATAAGGCGCATGCAATACGGTGGGAGAATTGACTTGGTTGTTTTTGCATTTTATCGCAATTATTGCGGATAGCAAGAGTCGTCATCGACTTTTCTTTTATCCAATAAGGAAATGGTGAAAAGAATAGAAAAGTCCTTTGAGTTATTTTCTTGAGTTAGGGGTGTAGGTTATGAAAAGGGAATACTTTTCTTTTTGCATTACAACTTGAAAGATTCTAATGAACAAAAATCTCTCAATCCTAGCCATGTTTTGGCAAGGGAGTAGTGATCACGTGGGGAGTCTTGGGTACTTTAAACTGAATCTCTCCAGCGTCGATCATGTCTTGGATCTTATTTTTCAAGCTCCAACAATCATCTGTAGCATGCCCCGGGCTGTCAGAGTGATAAGCGCAGCGGGCGCTGGGGTTGTACTTCGGTGACGTTGTATTTTGGTTCTTCGGAGCTTCTTTTAGAGTTACCAGCTTGGTCTCCAGCAATTGTGGCAATATCTGGGACAAGGTCATGCTGAGTCGAGTGAACTGCCTTCTCTCGCTCTTTTGTTGGTTGTGATGTTGAATTTTTGACACTGGAGCCATTCGAGGAGCTCTCCCCTTACCTCCTTGTCTCAAAGGTGGTTGAACGATGACTGGATTTTTACCCTTAGACTTTTGCCCCAGTTGGTTACCTCGAAGCAGTTGGTTGACGAGAAACCAGAGCTCATCTTGTCTTTGAGCTAACCCTTGAATGGCAGTCACCTGCCCCAGCATCTGGACCTTCCATGCATCCACCTCAGCTTGTAGGTGTTTCAGCCTTTCATCCTCAGCACTGTTCCTGGCAAAGGTCTCCATGATAAGTGTCCTTAGCTCTTCTTGCCCCTTGGATAGATTCAGGAGGATTTCCCCGAACCGAGTCTCTTGAGCAAGAAGGTCCTGGTTATCTGGTTGGAAGGCCATTGCTGAAATAAACAGCGAGAAAGGTAAGTGACCTGCAACAAAGATACCTGTTATGTAATGATGTGTATGACATGCATGCAATGTTTTCAAGGACCTCGCGGGGTAAACAAGAAAATTTTTAGCATCGGAATTGGTAGCTTTGATTGAAGGAAACCCATGTTGTTGAGGATTCTTCTTTAAGGGTCAAAGGCTCACCATATCCAGTGGGTCATAGCCCCTGACTACCTTGGCTAGAGGAAAATAAATCCTATTTGCCCCTTGCTGGGATAGTTGATTCACCATGACCTGCATCACAAGCCCTTGAGATCCTTGAAATGGATTAGTTTTTTATGCAGGATGTATGCAATGGTATGATGTCATGCTATGCATGGGGTAATGTAGGTAAACCCTGTTACGAGTCCCAATTAAGGACTGCAAGCCAAAACCTGCAAGAAACTCGGTAAAACCTGTCATGAGTCCCAATTAAGGACTAAATCAAACCTTGCAAGAAACTCGGTAAACCTCTCATGAGTCCCAATTAAGGACTAAAACAAACCCTGCAAGAAACTCGGTAAACCTTGTTATGAGTCCTTGTTAAGGACTAAAACAAAAACCTGCAAGAAACTTAGTAAGCCTTGTTATGAGTCCTAGTTAAGGACTATGAACAAAACCTGCAGGAAATTCAGTAAACCCTGTTATGAGTCCTAGTTAAGGACTATAAACAAAACCTGCAAGAAGTTCAGATGTCAGATAACAAGCAGGCAAGTAATCAAGTACGAAGGCACACAAGTCACACAAGAGAAACCCTTAGAGTTTAGTCCAGCATGGGGTCTAGGTATTACCCTCTTGAAGTTGGTGGGCTCAACCTGTCCTATTAGAAGTAACCGGGTTCTAAGGGTCCCAATATCACTGGATTGCTTTCATTGTTCATCGTTTCGATTTAGCCACTGAACTGGCGACCGAAATATTCCAAGAAAGCAACCCTCAATTGAGTGTAGTATCGAGTATCAACCAACCTCGGACTGCACCAAAGTCAGTTATCTCACTACCCTAAAGAGGCCAAGATAGTTCAATTAAGGTTCCTAAGGTCTGTTGATGCTTCATGACACCACGCGGAGGCCCCGTACTCTCCTTGACTGAACTCAAGGGTTACCGGTACACACCAAAGTGTCACATCAACGTAGCAGACTAATTCAACCATGTCGGTATACCCCGCACAGTTCCCTCACAGCCTTGTTGCTACTTTCTAAGAAGGTATCCCCCAGATCCGGGTTAGGATCTATAGAACTCCCGAGACAGTCCCACAATTTAAAGCAAGCAAAGCAATACAATTGAAAACACAGTTATGAACTAACCCTAAGGTACACCTCACTTTAAGTTTGGTCCCCAGCAGAGTCGCCAGTTCTGTGATCGGTGGATCTGGAACTGACTGTTTAAAGCTGGTTCGCGAAATGTCGCGGAAGCAAGAGTCGCCACCGTCTTTTATTTTCTCCAAATGGAAAGGACAAAAGCACAGAAAAATTCCTTAAAGAGATTGCTCTCGGTTCGGGAGGTAGGTTATAGAAAGGGAAGGTGTTAGCACCCTTTCTATCCATGGTTATCCATGGGCTCTTAGATATTTGCTCATTGTGTTTTCAAAAATGGTTTGTTTACTTTTCAACTGTGGGTTTTAAAAAGATTCTTTGAAAATTTCAGTTCGACTCTTGTATCGGTCCTCAAGAGTGTTTGAAATATTGCTTTCGAAAGCTTTTTGAAAAGGTGTCGGTGTGAAAAGTATTTTGATTTGTTTTTGAAGTTAGAGCAAGTATCTACGAGAACCTACCTACCCTAAGGAATTCGTCTGTGTAAATGTCCTTTAAAGTAGTGCCATCCCACCATTGAGAGGTAGGTAGCACCACCGTTGGAGGTGTTCGGGTCAATTCGAGGGTTCGGGGCATGGTGATCACCAGAGCAATGGGAAGACACCTTAGAAGCTACCCTCATGCCAAGTTCCCGGATCATGAGGACTTACTAAGACATCCTCTACTCGACGATCACCTTTCGAAGGGCAAGGCAACAATGAGGCGTACCCTAGGGGTGGTGTGTGCGATTTGTGTGTCGTTTTCAGATATGTTATCTTGTCATGTTACTGGTGATCTACGCTTTGTTTTTATTTTTGTCCATTCATTCTTCCATGCTTTGATTAACAGTTAAAGATTGCGAGAAGATAAAAGTTCTAAAGCTATTACAAAAGGCGCGGGTCCACATCACCAAAATTTCTTGAACCCGATTTGGCAGAAAAATAAAGAAAGTAAAGAAAAAGTAAAGTGCGAGGAATTAATTACACGGCTTCGGGAGATATACAGAAATATCATACGAAAAAGAAATAGATATGCGAATTAAATAAGAATTAAAAACGAGGGCGTTGGACCCTTTTTGCAAAATTAAATTAAATGATGAAATTAATTAATTAAAAAGAAAAGAAATTGTTTTTGGTATTTTTGGTTTTATGATTTTAATGGAAAAGAATTAATTAAAATAACATGCTAACCCTAATTCTAATTGTTTTTAGTTTTTTAAGAAAAGATTAAGTTTTAACGTAATATTTAACCCTAATTAATTTACATGCAATTTAATTACAAAAATAAATATTTAATATTTTAATTATTATGGAAGAAAAATAAAAAGGAATAAAAAATTAATTAAACCCTAATTCTACCAATTTTAGGTTTTTTATTGTGAAAACATTATAGTTAAACCTAATTTAATAACTAAAATCAATTAATGTAATTTATTCACAAAAATACTAAAATAAAAATATTTATTATTTTTTATCTTTTCTGATTTTTTTATGGTGTTTTTTATATATTATTTGTGAAAATATTAAGTTAAAGAATTAAATCAAGAAAACTAATTAAAACAAAAGATAGAAAAATAAAAAAGGGATTTTAAGAGTGCAAACCATGGGGTTCTGCCCCTAATTTGGGAGGTAAACCTTTGGCAATTTGAGCCCAATGCTTCAGGCCTGGTGGACTTTCCCCACTAGCGTGCATCAGCGTTGACCCACATACACCATGCTCTTCAGATCCTAGCTCTTGATTGAATCCAGTGGGACGCGTGGACGTTTGATTTTGAAGGCGTACGGTGTGCTTTGGTATTGAATCTGCATAGGAATATTAGTTGAAAAACAATATGGAAAGAGTGAGGACCTGGGGCTCGAACCCAGGTCATTAACGTTACCAACCAAGCGCTTCACCACTGCTCCACTCAATGCGCGTTTATTATATAATAACTAACAAAAAATATAAAAGAAACAAGCGTTAGTGGGGCGCTTTTCGCGCGAAATTTGAACTGGCCAATCAACTGGTGCCACAAGATCATCTTCCTCGTTGTTTTATTTTTCCTGAAACATAAAAGCATAGGCCACGGTTTTCACACCGTTCTAAAAGGCATCATTAGATAAAATAGCGAATAGCCATTGGATGCTCATAAATTGAGCGCGAGGGTGGCTTTGTGATCGTCTGAGTATGCTGAATTGAGTGGCCTAAGTCTTATGCTCCAATTTTTCCTTATTCAAAAACCCCCAATTCGGAGCTTCATGAACCCTAATATGCTCACATGGTGGAATCGTGCACAATGCTCAAAAACACAATTAATTTACATGGTTAGCATTAGAATCTTATAATGAACACAAATCATGTATTAAAAATTGACAAATGCGCATGAATTGAGATGCAAGAGTTTCAAATATTTTCGGTACAGGGTGAGGTCGTGTTACCAATTTAGGGCGTTAGAGTGAATGACTTTGATTGGAAATCCTTCCTTGAAGCTTCAGGAAGGTGATGGGATAAAAATCTTGCCTTGAATCGTCCTAGAACTAGGTTTTCAGAATTGGAATTTTTGCCAAAAAAATGAGTTTTGTCAATGGAGTTTCTGCGCAGTTTTTTAGGTTGTGTGCACTAGGGTTGCATTCTGTACTTATGTATGAATGATTTAGGGTTGAAAAACTTGATCAAAATCCATGAATTAATGAATATGATATTTGATTTTTAACCATGATTTTCAAATCTTTTTCACATGCTTTTTGATACAAATCACATCCAATTCCATTGGTTCTTTCCATATTTGGCTAGGCACGAAATCTTGAGGATATAATATGCATAAAAAGATTGAAAAACTTAGGTTAAGTATTTTTCATGTATTTAATTGATTTAAATGAATTATTATTAATAAAAATTCAAATAAATAAATAAAAAATTAAGAAAAACTTGCCTTTGGGCCAAATGGTCGTGCACATGCCTTGGATGATGAATTGTGGAATAAAAATAGGCCCATTAGCAATTTTAGGTCATTTGAATCAATGTTGACTTTTCAAAATATCCAAAAATATCCCAACTTCCACAAGGCATAACTTTCTCAATTTTTAAGCTTTGCTCATGTTCTTGGACATTTTGGAAAGGTCTTTGAGTCCTCTCACCAATGCCTTTGGTCCCATGTCATTTTGATTTACCAATATCAAGTTATGGCCTTTGACTTAAAGTCCCTTTTTGTTGACTTTTGAAAATGACCTATAATGTTGAAATTGATAACTTTTTGTGAGAGCATTTCTTGGACTTGGAGTATGAAGATGAATTGTAGGAAATGTCTTTCTCTTCAAAATGTGCTTTGGATGGAATTTTTTTGATAATCCATGTGAAAGTTATGCCCTGGTCAATTTACAGTTGACTTTTTCAACCGTCCAAATAAGGAAACTTTTGCATCTTGATGATTTTTGAGCCAAGCTTTGAGAATCATGATCAAGCATTGATCAAATGATGTTTGTGGCTTCAAAATGAGATGTTGACCAAAAATTCGAACTTTTGACTGTCAAATGACCATTTTGCCCCTACAGTTGACTGTAATGCAATTAGGGTTTTTGACTGTGCAATTTTGAGCTGTAGGTCTTGAAACTTGATATGAGGATGCTTGACCATGTTTATAAGCATATGGGACTTGATTGGGCCCTTTGAAACTTCATTTTCTTGATCAGAACTAAAACCCTAATCTTGACTGTTTAGGAGACCCTTGAACTGTGCCACCCTTGGGGAGATTTTGAAGCTTGATTTTGCAATTCTTGAAGAATATGGGAGGGCAAATTTTGGGGTACAACAGTTGCCCCTGTTCAATCTTCTTAGACCTGAGGATGCAGATTGGCTGACGTGCCTTTCGTAATCCGAAGGTGGAAGATGATTGAACACTAGAGTGCCTAGAAATTTGCGCTCACATAGTAGCAGTGTGATGGAAATGGGCTTATAGATGCCATTTAGATATTGATGAATAGGATGATGGGCTTATAGATGCCATCTGGATGTTCATCGCGTAAGAGATTCCTTAGCGAGAACCTGCGTACCTGCAAAAGAAAAAAAAATACCTGACATGTTGCAGGATCTGGTTTTCGGATGCTTTGTATAGATGTGTCCTGACTGGCTACAGGAGCTGGATCTGGAGTTTCAAAAGATGATGAATGAACCAGGGATGGTTACTACCTCAACAGGAACGGTGAGAGAACCTTGGATAACTTCAGCTTCAACAGCAATCATTGAGAGAATCTTGGTGGGAATTACCATCTCCGCAGGATTGGGGAGAGAACCATAGGAAATTATAATCTCAAAAGCGGACGTTTGAGGAAAACCTGGAATGGAATTATCGTCTCCGCAGCATTGGGGAGAGAACCATAGGAAATTATAATCTCAAAAGCGGACGTTTGAGAAAAACCTGGAATGAAATTATCGTCTCCGCATGATCGGGGAGAGAACCATAGGAAATTATAATCTCAAAAGCGGACGTTTGAGAAAAACCTGGAATGGAATTATCTTCTCCGTAGGATCAGGGAGAGAACCATAGGAAATTATAATCTCAAAAGCGGACGTTTGAGAAAAACCTGGAATGGAATTATCATCTCCGCAGCATTGGGGAGAGAACCATAGGAAATTATAATCTCAAAAGCGGACGTTTGAGAAAAACCTGGGATGGAATCATCGTCTCTGCAGCATTGGGGAGAGAACCATAGGAAATTATAATCTCAAAAGCGGACGTTTGAGAAAAACCTGGGATGGAATTATCGTCTCCGCAACATTGGGGAGAGAACCATAGGAAATTATAATCTCAAAAGCGGACGTTTGAGAAAAACCTGGAATGGAATTATCATCTCTGCAGGATTGGGGAGAGAACCATAGGAAATTATAATCTCAAAAGCGGACGTTTGAGAAAAACCTGGAATGGAATTATCGTCTCCGCAACATTGGGGAGAGAACCATAGGAAATTATAATCTCAAAAGCGGACGTTTGAGAAAAACCTGGGATGGAATCATCGTCTCCGCAGCATTGGGGAGAGAACCATAGGAAATTATAATCTCAAAAGCGGACGTTTGAGAAAAACCTGGGATGGAATTATCGTCTCCGCAACATTGGGGAGAGAACCATAGGAAATTATAATCTCAAAAGCGGACGTTTGAGAAAAACCTGGAATGGAATTATCATCTCCGCAGGATTGGGGAGAGAACCATAGGAAATTATAATCTCAAAAGCGGACGTTTGAGAAAAACCTGGAATGGAATTATCGTCTCCGCAGCATTGGGGAGAGAACCATAGGAAATTATAATCTCAAAAGCGGACGTTTGAGAAAAACCTTTGATAACTTCTACTGAATCTTCATCAGAAAAATCTGTTTGGGGTCGATTTAGCTGGACTAGAGAAGGCCTTGGACTGGATAAGAAATCTTTGGAGTCGATTAACTGAACCGGTCTAGGTCTTAGAGTCTTGAAATATGATTGAGAATTTAGCTGAATCTTTCCTGAAAGGTAAAGGTCAGTCATATGCAATGCATGATATGGATCAAGCAATGATGTTCTCAACATAAATGAGATTTGTAAGATATGATGCGTCTATGCATGCTATAATGGTGTATGTGATGTTTATGTATGTTTTCGTCTAGGAAAGTAAATCCTTGACGGGTGCCGGGAAGTCACTCCTGGGCTGATGTTGAAGAACAAGCTTTTACTTCCGCTGGGGATGATAGTTGCAAGAATACCGGTAGGAGAAGATAACTCCGCTGGGGAATAAACTTGGCGAATGGATTACTCTGCGGGGAGAAAAGTACTCTAGTAATCTTGCTGGGAAGCAATACTCTGTGGGGAGAGATACTTTGTTGAGTCGTTGATAATAACTTGCTGAGGATACCCTTGTTGTATTGGAAGTGTTAATAGACTTCGCTGGGGATAAGAAGACTCCGTCGAGGACGCTCTTTCCGCGGCTTTTGGCTGAGGATAACCCAGTTATATCCTGGTAGGGAAATAACTCTTTGAATAAAGCCGGACGACGCGTTCGTGTTCTGCGAGGGATAAGCTTCCAGAATCTACTGGGGATAAGCTTACTGCTTGAGGAGATGAATTCCAACTTTCTTGGGGGAAACTGGGTTAGACTCTCTTGGGGCAGTTTTGAGCTGTGTCGGGAAGATGACTCCACTGAATGCTGGTATACCGCCGGGGAACAATCCATAGGCCAAGACTTCCGGGGATGCTTGTTAAGAACATCCGTACATTGCTGCTGGAGGAATGTTGAGATTTGCTGGAGGATGCCCAACTTCTTTAAGGTTGATTGTATAGCTTTGCTTGGGGAGAGTGCACTGACTGGCTGGCTCACTCTCTGGGGAATTAAGGTATACTGGTTATGTTCTTCCACGGAACCTACCTTGATACCTTGGAGGACAGAAACAATCAGATTGCTTAGACCACCCGTTATTGCCCCTGTTTCTATGGGGGAGGCACCTGTGGGATGCTGATAATTGTTGAGGGTCAAACCTTCTTCAGGTAGGCAGGTGACAAGATGACAGGATATAGTCGTACGCTTTGATCCCTAACTTTTGCCTGGACTGCCCTTCCGGGTTTTCAGTCCACCGGGATACCCATTTTTGCCCAAGCCGCCTTTCCAGGTTTTTGACTTGCCGGGTGTACAGATTTTTTATTTCATCCCTTCATTTTGCCCGAACCCTTTTGGTTCGCCGGGAAGCCCTTATTTTTGCCTAGGTACGTCGACCTAGCGGGTCTTTGATTTTGCGTAGTATCTTTTCGACTATGTCCACGCTCTCAGAAAGTAGGGAGTTGCCCCTGTTAGAAGTGTTTTGTCATGCCACCAGAAGGTATTTGATCAGGCAAGATTCGTTGTCGGAGTGCCCCAAGTGACTCAGGCAGAGATTTACCCCAGGCTATTAGGCTTTTTGAGAGATTCCCTAAATCTTGATTGGACCGTCCCAGATAATGGACCATGGTCATGTCTGCCCCTTGATTGGAAGTACTTCTGTTCACTAGGTATTCATCGTGCGAATTTCCCTGCTGTTCAAACAAAAAGTCATATGCAAACAAAGTTATGTTAAAAATGCAAAGCCTATGTCTGTCTTGAAGATTTTGAAAATGCATTATTTTTCATAAAACAAGTGAATGTTTGTAAAACGTGATGTCAACTCCGTATTTACCGTAGGCCTTAAGGAGTCAGGATACCTTTCGTAACAGTATGCTTTCGAACTAACCCATGCTTCAGCTAGGACTTTTAAGGGTTATAACGTGGCCTGGTTCACAGTTTAAGAAACAAAGGATAAAGGCTCAAATTATTTGTACCCACCCACTCTTCGTGATGTTCTCCAAACCTAAACTCAGTTGATCATACGTTAGACCTTATTTGAGTTTTTGTCCTGATGTTCCAATGATGGTTCAGATATTGATGATTTATTCTGAATAGGCAGTCATTTTTGTTTTTGTTGAGGATTTGTAAGACCTCTTTCTTTTCTTGATTTTGTTATCCCTGTTTTTTTTTTGCCTGACTGCTTATTTTTGAATTTACAGTCAGCGGGATGCCCCAGTTTCGTAAGTCCCCTTTGTAGGTTTAGACTTTTTGGGCTTTTTATGAACCTTTTTTTGATAATGACTGCCTGTCTTTACGATTGTTTGGAACCATCACTGTCTTTTGTTTTTGGAAAGACTCATTTGGTGCCATTCATTGTGCACTTGGATCAACTGAGAGACTACCCTGCCCCAGGTTATGATGAAGGGTTTCAATTTTCGAAAATAAAAACTCCTACTTCTTTGGCTCAGAGGGGTTGACGAGGGATTATCTTCCTTATAACTCCAGTGTTTTTGGATTTGAAACAATGCCTGTACCTCATCAGCGGGGTCTGTTCAAAAGCATATTGTAGATTGTGGTATCGTTTTCGTCATCCTCCCTCAAGAGGCTTAGCATTATTAGATCAAAAGTTGACATCAGAAAAAATATGAAGATAATTGCATTTAGTGAATACGAATATATTGCTTCAAAACAGACATATGCGATGCATTAATTAAATAACAACGTTTGATATGAATGGAATGCTTGAACAAAAAGAAAATTACAACTTGAAAGATTCTAATGAACAAAAATCTCTCAATCCTAGCCATGTTTTGGCAAGGGAGTAGTGATCACGTGGGGAGTTTTGGGTACTTTAAACTGAATCTCTCCAGCGTCGATCATGTCTTGGATCTTATTTTTCAAGCTCCAACAATCATCTGTAGCATGCCCCGGGCTGTCAGAGTGATAAGCGCAGCGGGCGTTGGGGTTGTACTTCGGTGACGTTGTATTTAGGTTCTTCGGAGCTTCTTTTAGAGTTACCAGCTTGGTCTCCAGCAATTGTGGCAATATCTGGGACAAGGTCATGCTGAGTCGAGTGAACTGCCTTCTCTCGCTCTTTTGTTGGTTGTGATGTTGAATTTGTGACACTGGAGCCATTCGAGGAGCTCTCCCCTTACCTCCTTGTCTCAAAGGTGGTTGAACGATGACTGGCTTTTTACCCTTAGACTTTTGCCCCAGTTGGTTACCTCGAAGCAGTTGGTTGACGAGAAACCAGAGCTCATCTTGTCTTTGAGCTAACCCTTGAATGGCAGTCACCTGCCCCAGCATCTGGACCTTCCATGCATCCACCTCAGCTTGTAGGTGTTTCAGCCTTTCATCCTCAGCACTGTTCCTGGCAAAGGTCTCCATGATAAGTGTCCTTAGCTCTTCTTGCCCCTTGGATAGATTCAGGAGGATTTCCCCGAACCGAGTCTCTTGAGAAAGAAGGTCCTGGTTATCTGGTTGGAAGGCCATTGCTGAAATAAACAGCGAGAAAGGTAAGTGACCTGCAACAAAGATACCTGTTATGTAATGATGTGTATGACATGCATGCAATGTTTTCAAGGACCTCGCGGGGTAAACAAGAAAATTGTTAGCATCGGAATTGGTAGCTTTGATTGAAGAAAACCCATGTTGTTGAGGATTCTTCTTTAAGGGTCAAAGGCTCACCATATCCAGTGGGTCATAGCCCCTGACTACCTTGGCTAGAGGAAAATAAATCCTCTTTGCCCCTTGCTGGGATAGTTGATTCACCATGACCTGCATCACAAGCCCTTGAGATCCTTGAAATGGATTAGTTTTTTATGCAGGATGTATGCAATGGTATGATGTCATGCTATGCATGGGGTAATGTAGGTAAACCCTGTTACGAGTCCCAATTAAGGACTGCAAGCCAAAACCTGCAAGAAACTCGGTAAAACCTGTCATGAGTCCCAATTAAGGACTAAAACAAACCTTGCAAGAAACTCGGTAAACCTCTCATGAGTCCCAATTAAGGACTAAAACAAACCCTGCAAGAAACTCGGTAAACCTTGTTATGAGTCCTAGTTAAGGACTAAAACAAAAACCTGCAAGAAACTTAGTAAGCCTTGTTATGAGTCCTAGTTAAGGACTATGAACAAAACCTGCAGGAAATTCAGTAAACCCTGTTATGAGTCCTAGTTAAGGACTATAAACAAAACCTGCAAGAAGTTCAGATGTTAGATAACAAGCAGGCAAGTAATCAAGTACGAAGGCACACAAGTCACACAAGAGAAACCCTTAGAGTTTAGTCCAGCATGGGGTCTAGGTATTACCCTCTTGAAGTTGGTGGGCTCAACCTGTCCTATTAGAAGTAACCGGGTTCTAAGGGTCCCAATATCACTGGATTGCTTTCATTGTTCATCGTTTCGATTTAGCCACTGAACTGGCGACCGAAATATTCCAGGAAAGCAACCCTCAATTGAGTGTAGTATCGAGTATCAACCAACTTCGGACTGCATGAAAGTCAGTTATCTCACTACCCTAAAGAGGCCAAGATAGTTCAATTAAGGTTCCTAAGGTCTGTTGATGCTTCATGACACCACGCGGAGGCCCCGTACTCTCCTTGACTGAACTCAAGGGTTACCGGTACACACCAAAGTGTCACATCAACGTAGCAGACTGTTTCAACCATGTCGGTATACCCCACACAGTTCCCTCACAGCCTTGTTGCTACTTTCTAAGAAGGTATCCCCCAGATCCGGGTTAGGATCTATAGAACTCCCGAGACAGTCCCACAATTTAAAGCAAGCAAAGCAATACAATTGAAAACACAGTTATGAACTAACCCTAAGGTACACCTCACTTTAAGTTTGGTCCCCAGCAGAGTCGCCAGTTCTGTGATCGGTGGATCTGGAACTGACTGTTTAAAGCTGGTTCGCGAAATGTCGCGGAAGCAAGAGTCGCCACCGTCTTTTATTTTCTCCAAATGGAAAGGACAAAAGCACAGAAAAATTCCTTAAAGAGATTGCTCTCGGTTCGGGAGGTAGGTTATAGAAAGGGAAGGTGTTAGCACCCTTTCTATCCATGGTTATCCATGGGCTCGTAGATATTTTCTCATTGTGTTTTCAAAAATGGTTTGTTTACTTTTCAACTGTGGGTTTTAAAAAGATTCTTTGAAAATTTCAGTTCGACTCTTGTATCGGTCCTCAAGAGTGTTTGAAAAATTGCTTTTGAAAGCTTTTTGAAAAGGTGTCGGTGTGAAAAGTATTTTGATTTGTTTTTGAAGTTAGAGCAAGTATCTACGAGAACCTACCTACCCTAAGGAATTCGTCTGTGTAAATGTCCTTTAAAGTAGTGCCATCCCACCATTGAGAGGTAGGTAGCACCACCGTTGGAGGTGTTCGGGTCAATTCGAGGGTTCGGGGCATGGTGATCACCAGAGCAATGGGAAGACACCTTAGAAGCTACCCTCATGCCAGGTTCCCGGATCATGAGGACTTACTAAGACATCCTCTAC
The DNA here is from genome assembly GCA_948472305.1 of Vicia faba. Lineage (NCBI taxonomy): Eukaryota > Viridiplantae > Streptophyta > Magnoliopsida > Fabales > Fabaceae > Vicia > Vicia faba. The sequence goes on from OX451741.1 coordinate 1,241,698,289, forward strand.
TCGACGATCACCTTTCGAAGGGCAAGGCAACAGTGAGGCGTACCCTAGGGGTGGTGTGTGCGATTTGTGTGTCGTTTTCAGATATGTTATCTTGTCATGTTACTGGTGATCTACGCTTTGTTTTTATTTTTGTCCATTCATTCTTCCATGCTTTGATTAACAGTTAAAGATTGCGAGAAGATAAAAGTTCTAAAGCTATTACAAAAGGCGCGGGTCCACATCGCCAAAATTTCTTGAACCCGATTTGGCAGAAAAATAAAGAAAGTAAAGAAAAAGTAAAGTGCGAGGAATTAATTACACGGCTTCGGGAGATATACAGAAATATCATACGAAAAAGAAATAGATATGCGAATTAAATAAGAATTAAAAACGAGGGCGTTGGACCCTTTTTGCAAAATTAAATTAAATGATGAAATTAATTAATTAAAAAGAAAAAAATTATTTTTGGTATTTTTGGTTTTATGATTTTAATGGAAAAGAATTAATTAAAATAACATGCTAACCCTAATTCTAATTGTTTTTAGTTTTTTAAGAAAAGATTAAGTTTTAACCTAATATTTAACCCTAATTAATTTACATGCAATTTAATTACAAAAATAAATATTTAATATTTTAATTATTATGGAAGAAAAATAAAAAGGAATAAAAAATTAATTAAACCCTAATTCTACCAATTTTAGGTTTTTTATTGTGAAAACATTATAGTTAAACCTAATTTAATAACTAAAATCAATTAATGTAATTTATTCACAAAAATACTAAAATAAAAATATTTATTATTTTTTATCTTTTCTGATTTTTTTATGGTGTTTTTTATATATTATTTGTGAAAATATTAAGTTAAAGAATTAAATCAAGAAAACTAATTAAAACAAAAGATAGAAAAATAAAAAAGGGATTTTAAGAGTGCAAACCATGGGGTTCTGCCCCTAATTTGGGAGGTAAACCTTTGGCAATTTGAGCCCAATGCTTCAGGCCTGGTGGACTTTCCCCACTAGCGTGCATCAGCGTTGACCCACATACACCATGCTCTTCAGATCCTAGCTCTTGATTGAATCCAGTGGGACGCGTGGACGTTTGATTTTGAAGGCGTACGGTGTGCTTTGGTATTGAATCTGCATAGGAATATTAGTTGAAAAACAATATGGAAAGAGTGAGGACCTGGGGCTCGAACCCAGGTCATTAACGTTACCAACCAAGCGCTTCACCACTGCTCCACTCAATGCGCGTTTATTATATAATAACTAACAAAAAATATAAAAGAAACAAGCGTTAGTGGGGCGCTTTTCGCGCGAAATTTGAACTGGCCAATCAACTGGTGCCACAGGATCATCTTCCTCGTTGTTTTATTTTTCCTGAAACATAAAAGCATAGGCCACGGTTTTCACACCGTTCTAAAAGGCATCATTAGATAAAATAGCGAATAGCCATTGGATGCTCATAAATTGAGCGCGAGGGTGGCTTTGTGATCGTCTGAGTATGCTGAATTGAGTGGCCTAAGTCTTATGCTCCAATTTTTCCTTATTCAAAAACCCCCAATTCGGAGCCTCATGAACCCTAATATGCTCACATGGTGGAATCGTGCACAATGCTCAAAAACACAATTAATTTACATGGTTAGCATTAGAATCTTATAATGAACACAAATCATGTATTAAAAATTGCCAAATGCGCATGAATTGAGATGCAAGAGTTTCAAATATTTTCGGTACAGGGTGAGGTCGTGTTACCAATTTAGGGCGTTAGAGTGAATGATTTTGATTGGAAATCCTTCCTTAAAGCTTCAGGAAGGTGATGGGATAAAAATCTTGCCTTGAATCGTCCTAGAACTAGGTTTTCAGAATTGGAATTTTTGCCAAAAAAATGAGTTTTGTCAATGGAGTTTCTGCGCAGTTTTTTAGGTTGTGTGCACTAGGGTTGCATTCTGTACTTATGTATGAATGATTTAGGGTTGAAAAACTTGATCAAAATCCATGAATTAATGAATATGATATTTGATTTTTAACCATGATTTTCAAATCTTTTTCACATGCTTTTTGATACAAATCACATCCAATTCCATTGGTTCTTTCCATATTTGGCTAGGCACGAAATCTTGAGGATATAATATGCATAAAAAGATTGAAAAACTTAGGTTAAGTATTTTTCATGTATTTAATTGATTAAAATGAATTATTATTAATAAAAATTCAAATAAATAAATAAAAAATGAAGAAAAACTTCCCTTTGGGCCAAATGGTCGTGCACATGCCTTGGATGATGAATTGTGGAAGAAAAATAGGCCCATTAGCAATTTTAGGTCATTTGAATCAATGTTGACTTTTCAAAATATCCAAAAATTTCCCAACTTCCACAAGGCATAACTTGCTCAATTTTTAAGCTTTGCTCATGTTCTTGGACATTTTGGAAAGGTATTTGAGTCCTCTCACCAATGCCTTTGGTCCCATGTCATTTTGATTTACCAATTCCAAGTTTTGGCCTTTGACTTAAAGTCCCTTTTTGTTGACCTTTGAAAATGACCTATAATGTTGAAATTGATAACTTTTTGTGAGAGAATTTATTGGACTTGGAGTATGAAGATGAATTGTAGGAAATGTCTTTCTCTTCAAAATGAGCTTTGGATGGAATTTTTATGATAATCCATGTGAAAGTTATGCCCTGGTCAATTTACAGTTGACTTTTTCAACTGTCCAAATAAGGAAACTTTTGCATCTTGATGATTTTTGAGCCAAGCTTTGAGAATCATGATCAAGCATTGATCAAATGATGTTTGTGGCTTCAAAATGATATGTTGACCAAAAATTTGAACTTTTGACTGTCAAATGACCATTTTGCCCCTACAGTTGACTGTAATGCAATTAGGGTTTTTGACTGTGCAATTTTGAGCTGTAGGTCTTGAAACTTGATATGAGGATGCTTGACCATGTTTATAAGCATATGGGACTTGATTGGGCCCTTTGAAACTTCATTTTCTTGATCAGAACTAAAACCCTAATCTTGACTATTTAGGAGACCCTTGAACTGTGCCACCCTTGGGGAGATTTTGAAGCTTGATTTTGCAATTCTTGAAGAATATGGGAGGGCAAATTTTGGGGTACAACACTCGGTAAACGACACTACAATCAAAGGGGCCTCCACTGAGTGGGGGATCTCATGCCTCCTTTTTTGGGATTACTCCCTCAAAGTTAACATGACTATACCGCCCGTCCTATCTTAAGTTTGCCCAAAGTCCGGGTAGAAGACTTATAAGAAATCCCCAAGCACCCTGTAAACCAGGAAAATCCAGACAAACATATATAGGAAATATAACACATAAACACAATAACACATATACAGATATAAACAAAGATAGGCTCAACCCACTTAGGGATGGACCAGCAAGAGGTTAATCTGTTCCCCAATGAAGTCGCCATTTTTCTGTAGCGGTAGAAATGTGCAAGACTAAGCCATTGGATTGACTAGACTTTATACAAATCAAAATAAAAATCGCCACCGCGCTTTATTATTTCCAAAGGAATAGGAAAAGAGCGAATAACCCAAAAAGAGGGGGAAAGATTCAAGGTAAGGGGGTTGGTTATGCAAAGGGAAGGTATTAGCACCCTAAACATCTACGGTACTCCGCAGGAACCTCTTTGTAAAATCTGCATATTTTGGTTATGAAAATGTATTATGTATAAAATGGATAGTGGAGGTGAGAAAAGAAATATTTTTATGATTTTTGCACCCTCCGCGGTTGCGAACCGTTAGTGCCTACGTACCACCTTTCATGCAATATGGGATCAGGGTACACGTAGTTCCTCTAGAAAATAATTGTATGTTGGTTGATTTTAAACAAGGAGACAAGTCGTTTTTGTTAGGAGAGAAATCTCGACTAACGCCTACAAGGTGTAAGAAAGATGGACCCTGCGTCAACAAGAGTGAGGGTTTAAGAACGCCTCTAGTACTCAAGTGGAAAAGTCGACACCTTTATAACCATAGGGATAGGAGAATGTTGCTCGACTATCAATGAATCATGTCTCATCTTGAAAAAAGTTTTGAAGGTAAAAGGTGCTCGAGCGCACAAAAGAGTTTGAATGAGTTGAAGTGTATTTGTTAATTTTGAAAAGATGTCGAAGTATGATTAAATGTATTGAAGTTTGTTTTAAAGAAAAGAAGTTTTAAAAGGGAAGGAACTCGACAAAGTCGAGGTTTATTATGAAAGCCGTTTGATGTTAAAAACAAAGAAGATTTTGAAAAAAAAGATGAGAAGATTTTGAAAATTAAAGAAGATGGGAGGAGATGAAGGGACTATCCTAAAACATAAGGTAAAAGCTAAGGAAGAGAATCGTCTAACCAACAAGAAGCCGATACTTGACATTATGAGCCAATGTAGAATTCTCATTCTTTGGAGTGACACCAAGCAAGAAAAGATACTAGACCTCTTGAGAAGACCAAACTTCAAGTGTATTAAGTCTTCGAAAAAATTGGGCAGAGTAATGGCTGTATACTGGTGAATTCTAGATTACAAGCAAAGTATGTAATCACAATAACCTGCACACAAAACAAACAAACAACCCAATGTCTTAAGGTAAACCTCAAGAACTCCAGACAAAATATCAAATAAAGTCACAAGGTCTCCAAGATAGGCCAAGGTCTCTAATACTAAGTCCAAGAAGTCCATCACTCCATAATGCAAAGGATAGTAACCATGTAGTCCAAGTATCATTAATGATTTTTAAGGTTCATGTTGATTATTAGGTGTCTTTAAAAAGAAAGAAAAGCTCAAGTGAGCAAAATAAAAATGACATAAAAGTAAATGCTCAAGTGAGCAAAGATGAAAATAGCATGAAATGTAAAATGCTAAAAGTAAATGGTACATAAAGCATGAAAATAAAAGTGTAAAGTAAAGTTAATTGTTAGTAATTAGTGGTTAGTTGGATGACCATCTTGAAACTTGCATTTGGAACTCATTAGAGGATTGGTAGAACCAAAGCCTCCATACAACAAGTTGCATTTGCTTTTTGTCAAGTATATCATCCATTTTGGAATTCTCACAAGGCAACATGTAATGATCAATGATGTTTAAGTGATCCGCGTTGACCAAAGGTGTTGTAGATCCATTAGAGGATTGGTAGAACCAAAGCCTCCACACAATTAATCTCAAGGTTATTGGATCAAAGAGATCAAATTAACATACTTGAGCTTGCAATCATAAGTTTGGGCCACGAATGATCATTTATTCAAATCGGAACAAAATTTAGCGCTATGTTAAGCAATCGTAAGTGGACTTATGTAGAAGTCACACCTATTTTGAGGTCGGTCAATAGCAATCTATGTACTTCATGTTTGGATAAATGATATATAGATCACCATTCCTTAACATGTAGCACAATTAAAAAATAAAGGGATAAGATGAAGAGGGAGGGGAATGATAAGCTAATTTGGATTACCATTTCAAGATCCTTTCATCATTAAATTCAACCACTCCTCTAGATGGATTAAAGCACTAAACATATCATTAATCCAAAGCACCAAAAATGAATTAAATAATTTACTCTTAAGTAGATTTGAATTGATGAAAATTTATCCAACTTCATCTACATCACAAAGTCCATTGAGTTTAAAGACAAATTAGACATTTAAAATTGCAATCCAAACCAACAATCAAAAGGAGTGAGTAGAAAAATCATTTTGGATCAAAGCTGCCCCAAAACAAGGCAAAAAAGTGCATTCTGTCCCTGTGCAGTCAATTGCAGTAGCTGTGCAATCGATTGCACACAGTGTTATTTTCAAAAAAAATTGTGTGAAACGCTTCTGTGCAATCGATTGCACAGTTACTGCAATTGATTGCACACTGTTACAGTAGCAGAAACAGCATTTTAAAAGGCCAATTTCTTGTTCAAACTTTCCCTCAAACACCTTATGATCATGGATCCAATTGAGCATGAAAATTCCATCAAATTATGAGAAAATAACACCATTGGAATCACAAAATAATGCTCAAAGAATCAAACCCAAAGATCAACAAGAGATCACATTGTGAAAGATGAATTATCTAACTTACCAAAGGTAGATCTAGAGAATTATCAAAACAACTTCAAGAATTTGCTTCAATTCAACCACAAGAATCAATTGACCAAGCTTGGATGTAGAGAATTGATGAAGAAAAAGTGTTTGGATGAAGGTTTAGCTCAAAGATTAGTAAACTTCAATGCAAAGCTTACTAACCTTTTGAAAATGGAGCTTTGAGTGAATTTGGTAGATGGAGAGAATTGAGAGATTTTTTAGGAAGGTGGATTTGGCTATCAAAAGCTTGAAATTTGAATGAAATGAGGGCTCTATTTATAGAGTTTTAGGATTGGGATTAGTGGTAATTTGGTAATTGATTCTTGGAGCCAAAATTTGAATTAATATAATTCTTTCAAATATTAGAGCCAAAATTTGAATTAATGATAATTCTTTTTTAAAAATGAAAGATTGGCACTAAAATTTGAATTAATGATACATATTTCAAAAATGAAGGAAAATTGGAGCCAAAATTTGACAAGTTTAAAATGCTGATTTTTTTCAAATTTTCACGTTGTGCAATCGATTGCACTACAATGCAAATCGATTGCACAGTGTTTTTTTTTCAAAAATGGCGCAAAATGCATTATGTGCAATCGATTGCACTCTAAGAGCAATCGATTGCATCAGTGAAAAAAATGAAAATTTTTAATTCTTTTTCTTTGCAAATAGAGATTTTAGGGAAATAATACCGGAAAACCTTATTTCCCATATGCTTCGACTCGGTACCTACAAAACACAAATATGCAAAGACAAAGACAAATATTTTTGTATTTGGATTAGAAGTTAGTCAACAACACAAGAGCAAACTTACAGATAGGATGCAAATGTGATGAATGAAGCTATTTATTAATGATTGTGATTGAATGACAAAATATGGTATGAAAGTGCGACTGAAAAAGTTAGGGGCAAAATTTAGGGTACAACACCCACATTGCAAATGTCCAAGAAGAAGTCATGACATTCAGAGGAATTGGAGGCACGTGAACCTTGTCAGCATGAATTTGGAACTTGTGGCAAGTCCTCGAGTGGTGATGACAATCAGTTTCCATGGTCGACCAAGAGTAACCAACTCTCAAAATATTTTTGGCCATAGTATGTCCGCTAGAATGAGTACCAAAGATACCTTCATGCATATCCTCCATGATATTCTCTGCTTTCTTCTTGTCCATACAACGAAGCATAATTGAATCATGGTTGCGCTTGTATAAGATCCCATTGCTCATGAAGAATTTGGCTGAGAACCTCTGCAAGAATTTCTTATCGTTGGATGATGCCCCTTTAGGATACTCTTGAGCTTTGCGATATCTTTTCACCTCATGAAACCAATGCTTATCCTCTACACCATCAGAGTCAATCTCATAACAATGTGCTAGTTCATCAAATCTTTCAACAATGATTCGGGGAGCTTCGTTGTCCCATCTTACCTTAAACATATAAGACATGGTAGCTAAAGCATCTGTCAACTGATTTCCTTCCCTCAGAATGTATTCAAAGGCAACCTCTTCAAAGTACAGGATCAAGGTTAGCACAAGCTCTTTGTAAGGAATACTATTTGGATGTTTCGTATCCCACTCTCCTTTAACTTGACTGATGACCAAAGCTGAGTCTCCATATACACTTAAGAATTTGATTCTTAGGTCAATAGTAGCTTTAAGATCCAAGATTCACACCTCGTACTCAGCCATGTTGTTGGTGCAATCGAAGCAAAGTCTAGCAGTAAAAGGGGTATGGAAACCTTCAGGAGAAATGATCACAACACCAATTCCGTTACCAAGAGCATTGGAAGCTCCATCAAAAACCATAGTCCATCGAGATCCTTGTTCAGGTCCTTCATACAGTCCAAGCTTTTCATAGTCTGTTATCAGCATGATATTCTCGTTCGAGAATTCAAAGTTCATAGATTGGTAATCATCCATAGCTTGGTGTGCCAAATGATCTGCCAGTACACTTCCTTTTATTGCTTTTTCTGTAGTATACTATATATCATATTCAGGTAAGATCATTTTCCATCAGGCTATCCTTTAGGAGAGAGCTGGCTTCTCAAAGATGTACTTGATGGGATCCATCTTAGAGATCAATATAGTGGTATGAGTCAACATATACTGTCTTAGTCAGCGAGAAACCCATGCTAAAGCGTAACAAGTTTTCTCAAGCAGTGAATATCTTATTTCACAGTCGGTAAATTTTTTGCTAAGGTAGTATATTGCATGCTCTTTTCGACTAAACTCGTCATGCCGCCCCAACACACACCCCATCGAATTCTCTAACACAGTTAAGTACATGATTAGAGGCCTTCCTTTAACTGGTGGCATCAGAATTGGTGGTTCTTGCAAGTATTCCTTGATCTTGTCAAAAGCTATTTGGCAGTTATCATTCCATCTTACCACTTGATCTTTCTTCAACAGCTTGAATAGTGGTTTACCAGTAGCATTCAGGTGAGAGATGAATCAGGAAATGTAATTGAGTCGTCATAGAAAACCTCTAACCTCCTTCTCAGTACGAGGAGCTGGAATTTCTTGGATGGCTTTGACCTTTGCGGGATCAACTTCAATACCTTTTCCACTGACGACAAAGCCTAGGAGTTTACCAAACCTTACCTCGAAGATGCATTTGTTGGGATTCAACCTCAACTTGTATTTCTTTAACCTCTCAAGCAGCTTGTGCAGATGATCAAGGTGCTCTTTTTTAATTTTTGATCTTGATATCATGTCATCCACATAGACTTCTATTTCATGATGAACCATGTCCTGAAATAAAGCCACCATAGCCCGTTGATAAGTTGTGTCTGTGTTCTTCAGCCCAAATGGCATGACCTTATAACAGAAGATGCCCCATTGTGTAACAAAAGTAGTCTTCACCATGTCCTCAGGCGCTATTTTGATTTGGTTCTAACTTGAGAAGCCATCCATGAAGGAAAACACCTTGTGTTAAGCAGTGTTGTCAACTAAGACATCAATATGCGGTAGTGGGAACTCGTCTTTTGGTCTCTCCCTATTTAAATCCCTGCAGTCTACATACATACAGACCTTACCATCTTTATTTGGCATTGGAACAACATTTTCAACCAATTGGGGATACAACGTCACTGCCAAGAAACCCGCATTGAACTGTTTCATTTCCTCAACCTTTATCTTCTCAAACATATCAGGGTGCATGCAACGACCCTAGTGTTTGATCGGAGAATAACCATCTTTCGTTGGTAGACGATGAAACACAATATCAGTATTGAGCCCCAACATGTCTTCATATGACCAAGAAAATACCTCAACATAGTCATGCAACATTTGAACCAATCTTCTCTTGACACTGCCTTCCAGGTTGGCACCAATCTTGACTTCTTTCTTATCTGTCTCAGTACCCAAGTTTATCACTTCGACCGGTTCTTCGTGCGGTTGGATAGCCTTTTCCTCTTGTATTAGAAGTTTGGAGAGTTCCCCAGGTATCTCACAATCTTCTTCACCTTCGTCTTCGGCTTGATAGATTGGATTTTCGAAGTCATAGATGGCAATAGCAGAATTGTTGTCAATGAGATCCGAAGTGGCTGTGGATCTGCAAATGTGTGTGTGTGCATGTAAGGTCACACGGCTATTTAAAAATGTAGTAAAGTAAATGAAAGATAAGGAGCGCAAGATTTGAATGCAAAATCGTCTAATGTTTTCATAAAATGAGCATATGATATATGAAATGACAAACCCTTAACAAATGGACCATTGTGCCCCGGGAAAACATGGTTTAAAGTCATTGTTTTGAAGGAAATTATACAGACAAAGTTCTTAAAGGAATAAAAATAAGAAATAGCAATTACTCCTGGTTGAAGGAGATTTAGATGAAGTCTTTGGCCTTCAAGTTGTTGAGTCTGCCGTCAGCAGTTGGAATATCCATTCATCCAAGTCGACATCACTATCAGCATTCTCCAGAGCATTGACTTGATTGTTGCTAATGCGGAGAAGTGGTACACCAGCACGAGCATGTCAAACCTCTTTTTAAGCCTTTGAAGTAAAACCCAACACAAATTTGTCAGATTTGTAGGGAATTTGAATAAGTTATCCCCAGATAGTGCAACCTCCACCTTCTACAACAACCCTAGCATCCTTCAGAAAGGGCCATTCTTGGTGTACCTTTAGAGATTTCAGGAGTAGCAGGAGTAGCAACATCAACCATTGGAGGGATTACCTCAAATGCTTGACAAGGGGTTTCAATGAATTCCCCTTCCATTTCAACGTATTTGAAAGAATTCAAATGATTGACCATATATTCTTCCTCTTCACAAACTATTACAACCTTCCCTTTCACTGGGTACTTCAGCATTTGATGTAATATAGAGGTAACCGCACCTGCCCCATGAATCCACGGGCGTTCAAGCAAGAATAAATAGGACGGGCAGATATCCATTATATAGAAAGTTTAATTGAATACTTGAGATACCACCTTGATCGGTAGATCAACCTCTATGTGGAACGTTCTTTTCGAACCATCGAAGGCTCTTACCATGATATCGATGGGTTTCAGTACCAGCCCATCACAATCCAATCTATCCAAAGCACCTTTAGGTAAAACATTAAGGGAGGACCCAATATCTACTACCACATAAACCTTAAACCCTAACCTTTTCATTCAATAGAGATGTGGAGAGCCTTGTTGTGATTCTTCCCCGCCGGAGTGAAATCTTCTAAGTCTTTATTGGCAACAATTTTGGTAAAACACTGACTTGATGAGAGGCTTTAGTTTTATCAATCCTCTAATGAGTTTCAAATGCAAGTTCCAAGATGGTCATTCAACTAATCTCTAATTTCTAACAATTGACTTTATTTTATGCCTTTACTTTATGCTTTTTACTTTAAGCACATTTATTTTAGCATTTACAATTCATGTTATTTTCATCTTTGCTCACTTGAGCATTTACTTTTATGTTATTTTTATTTTTCTCCCTTGAACTTTTCATTTCTTTTTGAAGATACTTAATAATCAACTTGAACCATAAAAAAATTTAATGTTACTTGGACTACTTGGTCACTATCCTTGGCATCATGGAGTGATGGGCTTCTTTGGACTTAGGATTGGAGACTTTAACCTACCTTGAGACCTTAAGATTTCTATTGTTATTTTGTCCAGAGTTCTTGGGGTTTACCCCTAGACATTGGGTTGTTTGTTTTCTTTGCATGCAGGTTATTTTAATTACATGTTTTGTCTGTGATCGGGATTTCATCTGTATACAACTGTTACTCTGCCCAATTTATGTGAAGACTCAATGAAATTGAAGTTTGGTTTTCTTGAGAGGTTTATTATCTTTTCTTGTTTGGTTTCAATCCAGAGGATGGGAATTCTACATTGACTCATTGTGTCAAGTGTTGGCTTCTTGTTGGTTAGACGGTTCTTTTTCCTAGCTTTTACCTCATGCTTTAGGAAGTGCCTTCATCTCCTCCCATCTTTTTTAATTTCAAAAAGCTTCTCCCTCCTTTTGAAAACTATTCTTGTTTTAAAACTTGAGCAACTTTCACAATAAACTTGGACTTAGATCCATGCATTTTCAAAAATACTTTCTCAATTAAACTTTAAACAACTTAATTATACTTTGACATTTTTGTGAGAAGACTAAAAGTCAATCAATCTCATTCAAACCGTTTTGCCACTTTGGGCTTTTTACTTTAAAATTTTCTCAAAATATTAGACTCTTGTCAATCCTTTTAATGATGCGAGCTACTAAACTTATACGATATATAGTGAAGTGAGATATTTTCCACTTGGGTGTTGAGCGAGGCTTTTTTTTATTTTAAAATCCAGGCCATATCCTCCACTTTGAGATGACACAAATTCTTCTTTCTCATAATTGTGGGTAATAAGTATGTTCTTCCACTCGGATAAGATGATGATGTCTCATCTCTTAAAATTAACCAACACACTTGTTTTAAAACTTTTAAAAGGTGAATTACAGGTACCCTGATCCCCTATTACACGAAAGGTGGTAAGTAGGCACTAAAGATTGACAACCGCGGCGAGTGAAAAAACTGTAAAAAATACTTCTTTTCTCATCTCCATAATCTATTTTTATACAACATTTATAGCCAAAATACACAAAATTTTGAAGAGGTTCCTATGGAGTACTGTAGATGTTTAGGGTTCTAATACCTTCCCTTTGCATAAACAACCCCCGAACTTAGATTATCTCCCCCTTTTTTGGGTTATTCACTCTTTTACCATTCCTTTGGAAACAATAAAGCACGGTGGCGATTTTTATTTGAACTATGCGAGTTAAGTCAATCTAATGGCTTAGTCTCAACATTTATACCGCTACAGAAAAACTGGCGACTTCACTGGGGAAATATTGACCTATTGCTGGTCCATCCCTAAGTGGGTTAAGCCTATCTTTGTTTATTTTTGTATGTTCTATTGTTATTTATATGTTATATGTTGTATATGTGTTTGTCTGGGTTTTCCTGGTTTTCAGGGTGCTTGGTGATTTCTCATAAGTCCTCTACCTGAACTTGGGCATAATTAAGATAGGACGGGCAATATAGTCATGTTAACTTTGAGGGAGTAATCCCAAAAAAGGAGGCATGCGATCCCCCACTCAGTGGAGGCCCCTTTGATTGTAGTGTCCTTTACCAAGTAATCGGGAAGGCATGTTGCTTTTGATCTGGGAGCCTGCTGAAATTGAGGATTGTAGAACCTTTAACCCATCTTGGCCTTTTAGGTGTAGTGTGGAAGCTATGATGGAGTAATCCGGAAATGGTTGTCACGCAATACTACATTCAGACGAGTTTTTCTTGAGAATATTACTAATTACCGACTCAATCGGGACTTTGGTAATATCCGAAGGAAGGATGTAGACTTTGGGAACATTTTAGAACCTTGTTCGGCAGGTGATAAACTATTAGACCATACCTTATGGATAGTACCTTTGACTCCATGCTCGTGACATCAAACCTATGAACCCCCATTTTTGTGATCTTGTGTGTGATTGTTGCGTCATACATTCATGCACCCATGAGCATCTTTTAAAAAAATTGGGTTAAAGGTACTTAAAGTTGACTCTTTGCAAGTACAGTTTTAAGAATTTAGATGTTTTGATGAGTCTAATTCTTGAGATTGAGAGTTCTACAGATTTTAGAAAGAAGTATGTGAAATTCTGGTATCAGATATGTAATGTTAAAGGAGATGTCACGACACAAATATATGAGGACAATGCAACAATATTAAAAGCAGTAAAAACACAAGGGATTGTTAACACAGTTCAGTGTACAACAACACCTACTCTGGAGGATACCAATCCAAGTACAAGTCTACTAAATAGTATCAATTCACAGACCTTCAGTAAACAACCAGTTTACAATCAAATCACTTAATCACTACTCGTGCTATACTTCTAACTAAGACACACCTAGGTATAAGGCCCTCTTCAATTCCCTTCAATCACTAATAGTGAAAAACCAACATAATTATTAAGTTTGAAAAACCTCAATCATTAAATACTTAAAAGCTTATGAATGATCCACAATTTACAACTCAAATTACAACTCAAGTATTGAAAGAGTACTAGAGTGTATTATAATTAAAAGATTCAGACTTCTAAAACACACAAAGTATATTTTTCTTTAATTGTTAAAGTTCTACGAATAAGGATGCAAGTCCTTATAAAGGCACAACAACTTCTTTATGGCCTTGGGCTGGAAAACTAATATTGCAATATATTGAATCCCCTGAATATCTCCATGAAAGTAGGCCAAGATATAATACATAAAGATGAGACAAATCGAAAAATATTCCTCCATATTTTTCGCAAGTTATAAACCACAAAACCCGAATAAGGCGCATGCAATACGGTGGGAGAATTGACTTGGGTGTTTTTGCATTTTATCGCAATTATTGCGGATAGCAAGAGTCGCCATAGACTTTTCTTTTATCCAATAAGGAAATGGTGAAAAGAATAGAAAAGTCCTTTGAGATATTTTCTTGAGTTAGGGGTGTAGGTTATGAAAAGGGAAGGCGTTAACACCCTTTTCATCTGTAGTTATCTACGGGCTCTTAATTGCTTACTAAATCACTTTTGAAGTTGTTTTGTTTGAAATGTGTTGTGATGGGTTTTGAAAGTATTTTTGAAAAACGCCTTCGTTTAGGAAAACTTTTTAATGACTCTCGTCTCTATAAAAATTCATACAAAATGTTGGACTTTTGAAAATATTTCATGTTTTTGAAAGTGTTTGCTATGTTTGAAAAGATGTTTGTTTTGAAGATAGATTGTTAGCAAGCAACTAAGAACGTTCTACCTACTCAAAAGTCTTTTGTTCATTTCTCTCTTCCTTTGACATTTCTATCTTACCATTGATTGGTAAGAAGCCATATCTTTGGATGTAAAGGGATGGGCGCGTGTCAATTGTACAGTCATAGAAGACAATGTTGTGAGATACCTTAGCATTTTTCTTAGGGGACTAAGATCATTTGTAAGGAAACATTCGAAGCTTCATTGAGGAACTATGATCTTGTATTTTGATTGTTTTTGCTAAGGTGTCTTACATGCATAACATGACCATTTTCTCAAGGAAACAAGTGGAGTTAACCCTAGAGGTGCAAGTGTGCAAGAGTTTATTTTCCATGCTTGATTTATCTTGAATTAGGGTTTTCTAAGTATTGATTTTATCTTTCCATACAAACCCTAATTAACTAGCATTTATATTTGAAAGCGATAAATTGTGAAAAGTAAATATCCTACGCTATTACATCATTTGGGGATGGGGGGTACAAATTTACAAATGAGAATTGCAAGAAATTAAATCCTAATCATCTATTACAATCATATTGAATGGATAAGAATGTACAAGAAATGATTAAATGTACAAGTAAGTAAATGGAAGAGAAAATGAATTTTGTTTTGGATTTTATTTAAGAGAATAGTTTTAACCTAATTAACTAAAAGAGAATAATTAATTAAAATAAGTAAAAATTAAAACTAAGTTAATTTAAAAAAAGAGATATTTTCAGGGTTTTTTTGTGAAAAGAGTTTTAATACTAGTATAAAAATTAATTGAAAAAAAAGTCCTAAGTTCTAAATTAATTTTTATTAAAATAACCCTAAGTCTAATTAAAAAACGAAAACTAAATTTGTTTAAGAAAATATTTATTGTCTTCAGTTTGGAAAGTAATGAAAATAAACATATATTGCTAGCTACATAATAAAAAAATATATTTTTTTGGTTTTTTTATTAATAAAAATAATAATAAAATTAATATTAATAAAAGTAAAAATAAATAATGAGAAAATAAAATAAAAATATAAAAATGAAGTTTGGGGTGTGAAAATCAGATTGGGGTGTTAGTTAGAAAAAAGGTTTTCGTTTGGTCCATTAGCAGTTTTTTTGTAAACAGCAAAATAAAATATTAAAAAAAAAACAACATTGGGCCTGCATTAAACCAAGCAAAATGGGGGGGGGGGGGGGTATGTGCATGCGTGAGGTGTTTGGGATTGAGATGAAGATTTAAGCCCAATAGCACAAATATCTGGAAAAAAAACTGAATAATAAAATAAGTAAGAGGAAAAACGGTCACAGGAGGTTTCAAACCCCTGTCTCTACGCTTGAACTACCACACCTTTACAACTACACCAGCTGCTTCATCTGTTATTATAGCTATGATATGGTGGCAGTACTGACTGTTATACTGGTTTTGTGTTTGTGTTCTCAAATGTTGCGGTAAGCAAGAGTCGCCACCGACTTTTCTTTTATCCAACAAATGAAAGGGTGAAAAGAACAGAAGAAATTTTTTTTTGAGAATTTTATGAGTAAGGGAGGTAGATTATGGAAAGGGAAGGTGTTAACACCCTTTCCATCCGTAGTTTTCTATGGGCTCTTAGATGCTTAGCTCATTTTTTGAATTACCTTGTGCTTTTGTGTGTTTCTGAAAAGTATTTTCGAAAGTGCCTTAGTGCGACGTTTCGCTTTATGATAACTCTTGTGTCAGTCCTCAAGAGTGTTGACAAAGCGAATGTTTTTGAAAGTGTTTTGAAATGTTTTTGTGTAAGTGTAAAATATTTTTTTTTAGCATAGCATCTAAGAACTATCTACTTATACTTGAAAAGTTTGTTCTTTTCCTCTTTTCCTTTAGACATTGCTATCCTACTATTAGTGTGTAGGTAGCCCTATCGTTGGATGTATGAGGGACATTCGAAGGGACAATTTATAGTCACAAAGGCAACTTGGAAAGAAGTTTTAGTAACTATCCTAAAGTTCTAAGATCGTATTTTTTTTACCGAGGCAACGTCGAGCGGGTCATCGAGGGACTTATGATCTTTTGAACTGGAGGGTAGCCACTAAAATTTCTCACATTTCGAGAGTTGTTACTATTTCCGAAGGCAACCAAAGTAGGGGTACCCTAGAGGTGCGTATGTGCAATTGTGTTTGTATTCAATTATTTTTGTCTTTTGTTAGGTTTTCTAGCGTTTGATTATTAATCTTATCATACAATCCTAGTAGTCATACATCTAACAGTTAATTTATGTACAGAAATTTAAAGTGCGGGAATTGTAAATCCTACGCTATTATATGCCTTTGAGGATTAGTTACATGTCCAAGAATAAGGGGAATAAAGTAGTAAATAAAGTCCAAATTATTTTATTACAACCCATGAGCAATTATAATAATAAAAAAATGCGAGAATAAATAAATGCGCGCGGATTGAGAATAACGTCTAAAAATCCTAAGGTAAGAGGAAACCTTTTTGTTTTGTTATTAATTATAAAAAAAAAAAACTTAAGTCTATTTAATTTTAATTTCAAGAAAAGGTTAAAATAATTAATTAATTTGTTTACAAAATTAATTTGATTAATAAAGCACTAACCTAATAATTTTTGTGATTTTTTTAATTTAAAGTTGATTCAAATGATAAATTCACTAAGAAATAACAAAAACAAAAATACAAAGGGGGGCATCCTTCGATCCAGGGAGAAAAATGGGAGGCTTCGATCCAGAGAAGGTGTCTTTCGATCCAGGGGGAAATGGGAGGCTTCAATCCAGAGAAGGAAATGTCTCCTTCGATCCATGAGGGCAAATTGCTTTTCGATCCATATCTGCAAGACAAGCATTAGAACAATAAAGATGCAGGACCTGAGTGTTGAACCCAGGTCCTTCGATCCTGTGTGCGCTGGTCTGCTCAGGCTTGATCTACAGTACAAGCGTTAGAAAAATAAACAAATACAAACATGGGTGTCAAACCAAGGTTCTTCTCCTGCACATACACCTGCAAGTTTGATCAAATGTTGGATCGAAACAGATCCAAATACCCTACCCTACGTATGATCATTTCCTTAACCTAAATATGGGGTTAAAACTAGCACAAGATCTTTGTAGCACCTAGTTTGAAACCTGGCTGCTTTGAAGCCTTAAAATGGCACCATGTACTTCCACACTTATATTTGTATGAATGATCAATAAGAACATAAACATGCATATAAAAACAATTAAAATAGTAATCGAAAGGCTGTGACCCATAATTTTACCAAGGATTAGTGGGCTTGATGTGTCACTTTTGGCTGGGGCTAGGGACACTTCCTACAGACTTTAGGGAGTGAATAGAGCGTTGTTGAATACTCATTCGATTGGGATCACTTATGAGGATTTTGATAGATTTGGGGTGGTTTATGGGGTAGCGTGTCTCCTATGTTGTGTGTATCTCATTCTTGTGTGTATGTCTTCGTTGGCTTGTGGAAGTGGCTTGTATTCATAGGAGATAGGGGTGCATGGAAATGGCAAGAGACAACCACTACCCAAGTTTTAAAGACCATGAGACCAAAATCAGACACATTAAAGCACTTCCATTTTTGAAACATTCATGCCTCTTTGAGCCTTAGGATGAACCTGGACACCTTTGACTTTTGAATGCCTTCAGGTAATTCCCTTCGATTTGCCTTAAATTACTTCCTTCGAATGGACCTTTTGTTACTTCCTTCGAATGGACCTTCTGAATGCTTCTTCTAATAGACCTTTGTACATCCTTCGAATGGCTCTTTTGTGTATCCTTCAAATGGACCTTCTGAATGCTTCTTCGAATGGACCTCTATACATCCTTTGAATGGCCCTTTTGTGTATCTTTCGAATAGCACGCATGTATGCCTCGTGCATTATTCGAATGGGTCACCATTGTGTGCTCATAATGTGGCAATCATGTGCTGAAAGGTTCAGAGATATAGTTGAAGAAAGCAGTTTCGAAGGGAACCATTGCCCAATCTAAACTAGCACAAAGGAAGCCAATGCCTTGTGGATGTTAGCATGAGGAGGTCATTGCTCTATGAATCGAAGGCCAGTTGAAAGGATCTTGGCCTGGTGCATTGAAAGCAAGCACAAAGGAAGCCTTTACCCTTGTGAAACGAAACAAACTTGTAGGGGTTTCTTGCCTTACGCAGTCGAAGCCTTGTGAACTTAACTTGATAGAAGGAAGCCCATCACCCAATCGAAGACTTTATGAACTTATCTTGATCGAAGGAGGCCCAGCGCCCAATCGAAGACTTGCGGACCAAAGCCTGGTCGAATTATTTTAGATGCCTAATTGAAGCTCCTTTTCCAGATGCCAATCGAAAAAACAAATTGCTCAGGCACCAATAGAAAACACCCTGTCTCAAAGCCAATCAAAGACACCTTCTTTATCTTCAAAAAAATTATTTTTCTTTAATCAAGTGTTTGTGACCACCCATATAAGAGAAAACCTTAGAAAACATGAGAGGGAAAATTTTGGGGTACAACAGTTGCCCCTGTTTAATCTTCTTAGACCTGAGGATTTAGATTGGCTTGCCTGCCTTTCGCGATCTGAAGGTGGAAGAGGATGGAACACTAGAGTGCCCAAAAATTTGAACTCGCATGGAGTAATACTGATGGTTGATGATGGAGGGAATGGGCTTACAAATGCCATTTGGAGAAGATGATAGAGATTCGTCGGAGATAGGCTTAAAGATGCCATCCAAAGTAGATGTTGACTTCCTAAGAAGTCTTTTTATGTGGATTCCTATTCCTGTTGTCTGAGGAGGACTGCGCTGCAGAATGTGGGTTTCTGTTGTTCTCCTGCTTGAGGAAACTTTGTGGGGAATAGAGTCTAGGAACTTCAGTTGTACAAGGATTTTTTGAAGAGTTATCTCTAGAGAGATTGGAGTTTGTTGTTTTCTGGTTGAAATCCAGGCTTCACAGTAACTTGTTGTGGATAAGGGAATTAACTGTTACCTGAAAATGTATTAGAAGGATCTTGTGTAGAGATGTTCTAAGATGAGTCTGTGCTAGTCTGCATCCGGAGATATATGAGAAGAAGACCGTGTAAGATAAATTTAAGATGAGTCCATGTTAGACTGCATCTGGATGATGAGAAGGAACTCGTGCAAGAAAACTTCAGGATAAGCCCGTGTTAGACTGCATCTGGATGATGAGAAGGAACCCGTGTAAGATAACTTCGTCTGGTTATGTATATAGTTTTCCTATCTGGTTTCAGGTGTTAATCTACAAATCAGCTGTTCGCAGATAGTTTTCCTGGCTTGTTACAGGTATTAATTTGGAACTTGAAATTGTCGGTCGCTGAGATAGTTGTCCTGGATGGTTTCAGGTATTAATCTCTGACCTGAGAAAGAAAGATAGTTTTCCTGGATTGTTACAGGTATTAATCTTCAATCTCCTCATGTAGATAGTTTTCCTGGCTAGTTACAGGTATTAATCTACAATCGGTCGTCCACAGATAGTTGTCCTGGCTTGTTACAAGTGTTAATCTGAAACTTGTTTTTGTTGGTCGTCGAGATAGTTTTCCCGGCTAGTTACAATTATTAATATCTGACCTGAGAAAGAAAGATAGTTTTCCTAGCTTGTTACAGGTATTAATCTTCGATCTCCTCATGTAGATAGCTTTTCTGGCTTGTTATAGGTATTAACCTACAGTCGGTCGTCCACAGATAGTTCTCCTGGCTTGTTACAGGTATTAATCTGGAACTTGTTTTATTGGTCACATAGATAGTTCTCCCGTCTGGTTTCAGGTATTAATCTTTGACCTGTTGTATAAGTTGACAGTGTTCGCCTGTCTGCGAATTCAACCTGAAAAGGTAAAGTCAGTTTCATGCGATGTCATGATGTATGAATTGCATGATACTCTCAAAATAAATGAGATTGTGATATATGCATTTGTGCTGCATATGCTATGATGTTTGTAGAAATGATGTATGAATGCAATGTATGAACGTGTCAGTTGTTCCATTCCGGTATTGTTGAATTATGGAAAATAAATCACTGACTGTTGTTGGGGGTGAAGAATGTAGGTCTTCAGATATGTTAAAGTTAAAACGCTGAGAGATGAACTTTCGTTGTTAGAGAAATAGCTCTGTTGGGGGAGGTAAATTTCGTTCACTGCTTGGGATTTTGTTAAATCCTGCTGGGGAATGCTGAGAATATTTGGGACTTCACTGGTAAATTTTTAGATGTTGGAGCAGTAATTTGGAGATTCTGGCTCCGTTGGGAATATGAGAACACCTGACACAATTAGGCTGCATATTGAGAATATGGCAGTGACCTTGTAGTAGGATGTCTCTGCCTCTATACCTGTTGGAGAAGGTATCTGCTGTGGAAAACATATGCGGGGATTTTATGGATGGCCCTTAGATATTTTCCCGTTTCTTAAAGTCATTAGCAACTATCTTTCTGTTTTTCTTATGCGCATATTTGTAAGAAGTAATCACATTCAAATGCATATGTTTAAAAATACTCACTGGACGTCTTGCAAACAAAACAGAAAAATAAAAATAGATGTTTTGCACTTTCAAAGAGATAGATTTGTATTAATTTGAATAAGTGTTTTTGTACAAGGAGACAGACATCCTAGTAAGAGAATGCTGCCGTAAGAATGGAAGCTATACAAAAATAGTATACAAAGAAAAAGAGCTATGTGAAACAATCCCATTGGGTTCCCATTCTGCTATTGCCTTTATGTCTTTGAGCGTCTCATCTCTTTCGCTGCTTGTCTGAAGCTGACTAGATTTCTTAGTGCCACATGAGCTCGATAGTAGATACTGAATATTGGCTATAAGATGATCCAACAGGACATAGTTGTACGCTTTAAATCCCTAACTTTTGCCTGGACCCCCCTTTCGGGTTTTCAGTCCACCAAGATACCCTTTTTTGCCCAAGCCGCCTTTTCAGGTTTTCGATTTGTCGGGTGTACATATTTTTTCATGTATATCACTAATTTTTGCCCGAACCATTTTGGTTCACCGGGATGCCCTTATTTTTCCTAGGCCAGTCGACCTAGCAGGTCTTTGTTTATGTGTAATATCTTTTAACTATGTCCGTGTTTACCAGGTGTGGAAGGTCGTCACCGTCCATAGTAGTTAAGATCATGGCTCCACCAGAAAATATATTCTTAATCACAAATAGCCCTTCATATGTGGGAGTCCATTTGCCGCTAAGATCACCTTGCGGCAATATGATGCGCTTGATTACCATATCACCAACTTGATATACCTGACGTCTGACCTTCTTGTTAAAAGCTTTAATCATACATTTTTGGTACATCTGACTATGACAGACAGTCGCGAGCCTCTTCTCGTCAATCAGGTTTAACTGGTTATGTCGAGTCTGAATCCATTCATCTTCGTTCAAACTTGCATCCTTCATGATTCTTTCGGGAATACCGTATCGATAGATAAGGTTATGTTTGATGAATCGGTCCACAATGTTCTTGGCAACCGAACCAAATGAAGTTGCCTCAACCCACTTCGTGAGGTAATCAATGGCAACCATGATGAAGCGGTTCCCGTTAGAGGTTGTAGGTATGATCTCTCAAATCATGTTAATGCCCCACATTACGAATGGCCAAAGAGAAGTCGGGGTGTTTAGAGGAACCAGAGGCACATGCACCTTATCAGCATAGATCTGACATTTGTGACAAGTCTGTGAATGCTGATAAAAGTATGCTTCCATAGTGGACCAGTAGTATCCTGCCCGTAGGATCTTTTTGGCCATCGTGTGCCCACTAGAATGGGTGCCAAAGGTACCTTCATTTAAATCATCCATAATCTTCTCTTCTTCACTCTTGTCTACACAATGAAGCAAGGTAGAGTCTTGATTTGGCTTGTAAAGGATCCCGTTACTGAGAAAGAAGTTAGCAGAGAATCTTCTTAGGAACTTCTTATCGTTGACTGAAGCTCCCTCAGGGTAATCTTAGAGTTCGAGATATCTTTTGACTTCATGGAACCAAGGTTTGTCAACTACTTCTTTGGTACCAATCTCGTGATAGTATGTTGGTTCATCCATTCTCTCAATAGTGATATGAGGAGCCTCGTTATCCCACTTGACCTTGAACATGGATGACATAATAGCTAGCGTGTCCGCTAGTTGACTTTCCTCTCGTGGAAAATGCTCAAAGGTAATGTCTTCAAAGTATGGAATCAATGTCAACACATGTTCTTTGTACGGGATGAGATTAGAATGCTTCGTGTCCTATTCTCCTTTGATCTGACTGATTACTAAGGTCGTGTCTCCAAATACACCCAAGCATTTGATCCTCAAGTTGATGGAAGCTCTGAGACCCATGATACATGCTTCATACTCAGCCATATTATTGGTGCAGTTGAAACATAATCTGTGTGATACGGGTGGAGAACTGACTTGAGGTTTTGCGTTTGTATTCGCACTTGTTCAGTTTAGTAAGAGTCTCCACCGACTTTTTATTTTATCCAAAAGGAAAGGTTAAAAAGCACAGGAAAAACCTTTTGAGATGTTTCGTGGGTTCGGGGGGTAGATTATGAAAAGGTAAGGTATTAGCACCCTCTTCATCCATGGTTATCCATGGGCTCTTAGTTACTTGGTTTTAGATCACTTGCCTTTGATTTTCAAATTGCTTGAAATTGTGGTGTGTGTGTGTGTTTTGAAAATGTTTTTGAAGAAGATGCCTTGTCTTAGGCAACCAATGTAATGACTCGTGTTTGAGTGTTTTACAAAGGTGTGTATATTTTCGAAAAGATGTTTCAAATGTTTTTGAAAGTTTGTTTTGAAAGTGTTTGTGGAGTGTGTTTTTGAAAGTAGGCAAGTGTGTTTTGCAAGTTTGATCAAGTAACTAAGAGTTATCTACCCCTATTGTACTCAAAGGTTGTTCTTGTGTTTTAACCCTTTTTTAACAATTTTGTTCCACCATTGTATTTGGTGGACAATCTTGCGTTTAGGATGTTTAACGGGACATGCGCGGGTCATCGTATGGACCATGAATGCAATGGTGCCAAGTGTCTTTGGCAATTTGCTTGAAGGGACTATGATCATTTTTGATTAGGCGACTTTCGAAAGCGTCATCGAGGGACTATGATCATTTGAATTGTTTTGCCAAAGAAACTCGACGTGCAAGCATGGCCCATTTTGGAAGGCAACATGTGGGATTACCCTAGGGGTGCAAGTGTGATTGTGTATTGATTTCATGCATTTGTCTTGTATGAGGTTATCTAGCATTTGATTTTATATACATACAAACCCTAGGTCTAACCATGGTATATTTGAAAGCGATAAATTGCGGGAATTTAAAGTCTACGCTATTACAAATAAGTATCCGGGAGTGGGGGTACAAGTATTTACAAATGGGGATGAGACTTTAAGGAGAGTAGTGTCCAATAATTACAACCAAATCGAATTGCGCAAATGTAAAATATAATGTATAGCAATGTATAAGAATAGCAAATGTATATGTGTAAAGCAAAGTAAATGTATCGACGTATTTGTGTATTGTAACTGTGTAAGTGTATGAATGTGATTTATTTACAAGTTTGAGAAATGTTAACTTAATGAGAAAATTAAGTATTTGATTTAATTATTATTGTATTCTTGTATTTTTTGTTAGGTATATACAAACAAAATATCTTAAGAAAAGAAAAGTATTACGTATTGATGTACAAGAATAAAATATTTTAAGAAAAGAAAATATTCAAATTCTATATATTAATGTCTTTAAAGAAAAGTATTTCTTATGTATTTACAAATTAATGTATTTTACTTAATCTTTTTATGTACAAAGTTTTAATTAAAAGAAAAAGAAATAAAGGAAAGCTTATTTTCTTATGTAAACTAAAAAGTTTTAATAAACTAAAAATGTTTAAACCTAGATAAAAAAAAGTCTAATTTTTACTTTAAATGTGATAAACAAAATTTAGTAAGATTAATGTATTATTTATATTTTAGCTAAAATACTATATAAAAAAAAAGAGTTAGGTTATAAAATAAACGAAAATTTAAAAAAGATTAAGAAGGGTTTGTTAATAGAAAAAGAAAAGAGGTTATGTGGGCCTGAAAGGGTTTTGGCCCAAACTGGAAAAAAAAACAAGTGAATCAGAAGGCAAGTGGAAATGGGGGGTACGTTTGAAAAAAAAAAAGGCAAATGGGCTTAGGTATTTTTGTGGGGCAAGGCCCAGGTTTGTCTTAACAACGTTTTAGGGTTGTTTTTGTTTTGTTCATTAGAGACTTAGGGTTTGTGAGACAGAGGCGCCGTTTTGGTTTCATCTTCATCTTCTCCGGCCAAGCTAATGAATACAACTCAGCCTTCGCCCATGGCCACCAGCGCCACCGTCCCTCCTTTTCCCTCAGTGAACCGCTCAGGCGATGCTTACGAGGTAGAGATTTTTGTCCCTATGTTTTAAGGTTTATATCAATTCCCTTTGCATGTTTTAGTTTCATTTTGAATTCTGATTTTAAGCTTTGTTATTGTTTGTGTTCTGATTGAGGAGAGAAGAAAAGATGCTACCTTCTTTGGAGGAGGATGGTGGACGCGGAGGCGCTCAGGCGGCCAAGGCAGAGGCTCGGTGATGATGGAAGCTAGCTTGGAACCTTTTATTCCTGGTTTGTATCTTTTACCTTCTTTAGGGTTTTATGATGAACTTGAAAACCTCAGTTTGATAGTTGCCTCTCTTCTTCTCCAGTTGCCTTGCTTTTGTTTATTCTGAGTTGTCTCTGAACACTTTGTATGCTTCTGAGGTGTTTGATTACTGATATGTTAGCTTGCTCGCCTTTTCCTCTTCTTCTGTTTGCCCTATTTCTGTATGCTTGATTGATGTCTTGATGCCTTGATGCCTTGCCCTGTGATGAGGCTTCCTCTGAGGGCCTCTTTGCCTCGTATGCTTGCTTGATATGTTTGGTTGACTTGGATGATGAATATGGTTGCTTGCTGATGTTGGTTATACTGATGCTTCTTTGTCCTCTTCTTCTTGTTGCCTTCTGCTGCTGTATGCTTGGATATACTGTATTATTGGCCCAATGATGAAACCTTTCTGAGGGCGTGTGTTGGTTTGGAATCTGATTTTGGAAAGGGCTCCATGTTTAGGCTTTTGACAGTTTGTATTGTTTAAGGGTTTTTGGCTTTTAGGCTAGGAGCTTTTTTAATGTTTTGTGGGCTTTTGTGAGGTTTTGAGGCATTTGGAATGGAACTGAGTTTTAGGCTTTGAGCTTCTGTTTTCAACAGGCTTTAGACTTGATGCAGATATGGTTTGATGGCTCTTGTCTTGATTGCTTGATGTTCTGAGTTGTTTGCTTTGAAAGGGCTTTAGTGCAGGATGGTACAGGGTTGGATGAAGTTTGAGCTTCAGGCCTTGGCTTGCTTCAGGCTTTTGGCTTTTTGTGAGGCTTGGATATTGGTCATGGCAGGTTTGATGTTTATTGATGGTTATGTATTTTCTGCCTCCCTGCTCTACTGTGTTATTATAGTCTTGTTTTTATATCTTTGTTTCTTCAAGCCTAAAGCCTGTAAGCCACTTCCTTTCCTCTTCTCTCTCTCCTGATTTTAAGCATATTATATTGCTTAGATGTACTATGTTCTGAAAAGGCAACTGCTGGGAAATGATGAAGTTTTACATTGCTTGCACTTGTTGCTTTGCCTCTGCATACTTTATCTCTTCTTCCAGATTTTATGCTTCTTTGTGACAGCATTCTGTACTTTGATATCTTGATATCTTGTGGACAACTTTGGTAGCCTTTTGTATTTTGACAGCTCTTGTACCTTTTTGCAGCTTGTGGATAGTTTCAAATTGTAACTTTCAGTTTGCCTTTTGATTATGCAGTATGTTGACAAATTTGAATTTGTGCAATTAAAACTTTTGTGCATTTAAATACTTTTTGCAAGCATTTTTCATCCCTCTCTGTGAACCAGGAGAAATCTCGTGATTTGCAAAGAGGGCGAACTGATTCTGGCCAGTTTCCTTTAATGATGAATCTTTAAATTACTGTCTGTCTTTTTAATTTATATGCTTTGACTTTTCTTTCTTTTCTTTGTTTTTGCAGATAAAATCAAATGAGCAGAGGGAGCATTTGGATAGAAGATGAAGACTTAGAAATTAGGATGAAATTTATTTCAATTTTAATCATTGTAACCATTATTATTAAATACTTTGTAAATAAATATTGTATTTAAATAAAAATTGTAATAAATAATTAAAGATGAATAAAAATCCATTTTTGACCAGTTAATTCTTTTTCAAATGTTTATCTAATTGTTTATAATTCTTAAATTATAATAAAATGGAAATAAATTCCAATTATTCTAACTTAAAATAAATAATCAATTGATAAACACTGTGGTCTTATCATCAATCAATAATAAACCTGGCGCCTCAAATATCCAAATGCACAGTTAATCAAACCAATATCCAGATATTTACCTTTTTACTGATCAAATTAAACACTGTAAATTCTCAATTTAAGTACCTCAACTTTCATCTCATCTCCAATCAAATGCCTTAGCATTTACTGATTAAACAAAACACTGCAAGTTCTTGATTCCAATGCCTCAATCCAAATCTCAGAGTAAACTGAAAAGAACTGTAAAATTAATTCTTTCTGCGTGCACAAACCCTAGTTCTTGATTAAATGTCAAAGAAACTTCTGCCTGATCAAAACCTGAGCCAAAATCAACCAAACCCTAAGCAAACTGCTTGAACTATTCCAGAGCCATGAAAACCCTAATTTTGTCTGACTGACGAGAAAAGTCTGTTTGACCGATTCTTGAACCAGTCTAAAAAATCAGGAAACGCCCGAGGCTGTGATTTCTTGTGGAAAAATACAAGGGCAAATTTTGGGGTACAACAGTTGCCCCTGTTCAATCTTCTTGAACCTGAAGAGTTAGATTGGCAAGTTTGCCTTTCGCGACTTGAAGGTAAAAGGAGATTGGACACTAGAGTGCCCAAAAATTTGCACTCGGTGATGTGATGGTAGAGGGAATGGGCTTACAGATGCCATTTGGTGATGGGCTTAGAGATGCCATCTGGAGATGTGACAGAATATTATCGGGGGATGGGCTTAGAGATGCCATCTGGAAATGGGCTTAAAGATTCCATTTGGAAATGTTACAGAACCTTGTCGGGGATGGGCTTATAGATGCCATCTGGAAATGGGCTGGTAGGAGGATGGGCTTATAGATGCCATCTGGAAATGGGCTTAAAGATGCCATTTGGAAGTGTTGATCGCATGTCCTTGGTAAGTGGACGAGTATCAGAAAGGTATCCATGTTTTGGAATGTCTCTGAACTGGGGGTCTGAATAAGCAATAGATTGACATCCGTATCTGGAAGCATCCGCAAACTGTTTTCAAAAGTTGCATCTGAACAAGCGATAGATTAACATTCGTGTTTGGAGAATCCGTAAACTGTTTTCAGAAGTCTTGAAAATGAATAAGCAATAGAGCAGCATCCGTGGTTGGGAAGCATCCGTAAACTGTTTTCAAAAGTTGCATCTGAACAAGCGATAGATTAACATCCGTTTTTGGAGAACCCGTGAACTGTTCTCAGAAGTCTTGAAGTTGACTAAGCAATAGAGCAACATCCGTTGTTGGGAAGCGTCCGTAAACTGTTTTCAAAGGTTGAGAAGAATCTGAACAAGTGATAGGTTAACATCCGTTACTGGAGAACCCGTGAACTATTTTCAGAAGTCTTAAAGTTGAATAAGCAATAGAGCAACATCCGTTGTTGGGAAGCGTCCATAAACTGTTTTCAAAAGTTGAGAAGAATCTGAATAAGTGATAGGTTAACATCCGTTACTGGAGAACCCGTGAACTGTTTTCAGAAGTCTTGAAGATGGAGAAGGAACCGATGTAGGGTTTCCTGATGATGAGTCCGTGTAAAACTGCATCTGAATGAATCTTGAATAAGTATCATAATGTCGCCGTGTTTGGGTCACATCTGAACTATTTCTGGGTGAAGCTGGAATAAGTATCAAAATGTCGCCGTGTCTGGATCACATCTGAACTATCTCTGGAAAGAATCTCGGAAGATGATAATCTTTGTCTGTCGACTGATCTTACCTGAAAAGGTAAAGAGTTAGTCGTATGCAATGTCATGATGCATGATGCAATGTATGTTACATCAATGTTGATGATATGAATGTGATGGATGCGCAGGTAAGCTGATGAGCTGTCTTGCTGAGGATAGATGAATCCTGGATGGCCGGAGACAAAAGAATCTTGACTGCTGCCGGGGAAAATAATTCCTTGACTGCTGCTGGGGAGGGCAAGAATCTTTGATCATAAGAAGTCCTGGGACCACTGTCGGGGAATCCGGAGCTTGGGTTGTATGCCAATCTACTATGGAATTCCTGTCTTGAGGAGATCTTCACTGGAGAATATTCGAATATTCTGCGAGGAACTGAAAATGAGAGTCTTCACTCTGCTTGGGGATTGATAGTTGGAAATTTTAGCTCCGCTGGGGATATTGAAATTCGATTCTGAGGGGAATTAGATTCTGTAAGGCTCTCTGGTTGGGGATTACAAGAATCTTTTGAGTTTGAGAAGGAACCGGTGTAGGGTTGCTTCATGATGAGTCCGTATAAAACTACATCTTGGATTTGAGATCTGTATGAGTAGCAGAATGACTTCCGTGTCTGGAGTGTATCTGAAACTGTAACTAGGATCTGAATGAGTGACAGAATGGCTACCGTGTTTGGAGCGTATCTGAAACTGTATCTTGGAGTTGAGATCTGTATGAGTAGCAGAATGACTTCTGTGTCTGGAGTGTATCTGAAACTGTAACTAGGATCTGAATGAGTGACAAAATGGCTACCGTGTTTGGAGCGTATCTGAAACTGTATCTTCCGGCAGGTGATGAAGGAATTGTTGAACACTTTTGACATTCGAATGCCCCAAGTGGTGATGTAGATAATTTCCTGGCTTGTTACAGGTGTTAATCCACAATCAGTCGTCCACAGATGTTTTCCTGGCTTGTTACAGATGTTGATCTGGAACTTAAGAAAGGTGACAGAATGGCAACCGTGTCTGGAGCACATCTGGACCGTATCTTCCAACAGGTGATGAAGGAATTGTTGAACACTTTTGACATTCGAATGCCCCAAGTGGTGATGTAGATAATTTCCTGGCTTGTTACATGTGTTAATCCATAATCAGTCGTCCACAGATGTTTTCCTGGCTTGTTACAGGTGTTGATCTGGAACTTAAGAAAGGTGACAGAATGGCAACCGTGTCTGGAGCACATCTGTACCGTATCTTCCAACAGGTGATGAAGGAATTGTTGAACACTTTTGACATTCGAATGCCCCAAGTGGTGATGTAGATAATTTCCTGGCTTGTTACAGGTGTTAATCCACAATCAGTCGTCCACAGATGTTTTCCTGGGTTGTTACAGGTGTTGATCTGGAACTTAAGAAAGGTGACAGAATGGCAACCGTGTCTGGAGCACATCTGGACCGTATCTTCCGACAGGTGATGAAGGAATTGTTGAACACTTTTGACATTCGAATGCCCCAAGTGGTGATGTAGATAATTTCCTGGCTTGTTACAGGTGTTAATCCACAATCAGTCGTCCACAGATATTTTCCTGGCTTGTTACAGGTGTTGATCTGGAACTTAAGAAAGGTGACAGAATGGCAACCGTGTCTGGAGCACATCTGGACCGTATCTTCCAACAGGTGATGAAGGAATTTGTTGAACACTTTTGACATTCAGATTCCCCAAGTGGTGATGTAGGAGTCTTGAATCAGATTACTCTGCAAATTGAGAGATTTCTTGAAATCTTGACTGGACTGCCCCAGGTTAACTGAACTTTGAAAGATCTGTTGCAACCTTGACTGGACTTCCCCAGGTTAATTGAATGGTGACATGTCATGCCCCTTGTTGATAGGAGATTGTAATGGAAGTGTCATCCTTTTGAAGTGATTTTACTCACTGAGAGAGTTTTCGTTCCTCCGAACATTTGCTGTATGAATTTCTTCGCTGTCAAACAAATAGCCAAATGCAAACAGTGATATTCAAGCAATGCAAAGTTTATGTTTGTCTCGAAGTTTTAAGAAAATGCGTTTTTAGCAGAAAACTTTTCATAAGACAAATCAACACAAGATTTAGAGTAAAGCCTTAAGGAGTCAGGATACCTTTTTGTAACAGTATGCTTTCGAACTAACCCATGCTTCAATTAGGACTTTTGAAGGGTTGTAACGTGGCTTGGTTCACGGCTTAAGAAACAAAGGATAAAGGCTCAAAGTGTATTTGTACCCACCCGCTCTTCGTGATGTTCTTCAACCCTAAGCTCAGTTAATTGTGCGTTGCACTCTATTCGAGTTTGGAACGACCTTTGGGTGATGGTTCACCAGTTGAATTTTGGGAGACAGCCATCATCTCCTTTTTTCTTTTGCAACATTTTTCATGTTGTTGAGGATTTGTAATGACCTCTCTATTTTGATTTTGATTTGTTATCCCTAAATTTTGCCTGACTGTCTCTGTTTTTGATATCACAGTCAGCGGGATGCCCCAGCTTTCTTAAGCCTCCTTTACAGGTTTTGGCTTGGTGGGCTTTTCTCTTTTGAGAGATTGACTGCCTATGTGATAGGGAACCACCCTTGTCTTTTGATTCCAAAGGAATTCTTTCTTTTATTTTTTTGATTTTTTGATGTCGTTCGTTGTATTACGAATTGAGAGTTTGCCTCTTCAATGCGCATTTTCTTTTGAATTAACTAAGATACTACCCTGCCCCAGGTTTATATCAAAGGTTTTGATTGTTTAGAACAGAAAACTCCTACTTATTTGGCTCGAAGGGGTTGACTAGGGATTATCTTCCTTATAACTCCAGTGTTTGGGAATTGAAAGAAATGCATGTACATCATTAGCAAAGTCTGTTCAAAAGCATACTGTATGAGATTATGGTATTGTTTCGTCATCCTCCCTCTAAAGGCTTGCAGCTTTTTATCAAGAGTTAAATATCATAAAGAAAGCATAAGAGTAGTGAAAACGAATGGATGAATTCAAGACAAACATATGTAATGCATTAATGAAACAGAGTTTAACATCAACAGTTAATTGTTTGAATAACAAAAGAGATTACAACTTTGAAAATTCAAAATGAAGCAAAAGTCTCTCAGTTTGAGCTTTGTCACATCAGGTGGAGAACTCCTTAACGGAAGATTTTCATCTCGCCGTCTGGCATGAACCTCAGAACTCCAATGTCGATCAGATCTTGAATCTTGTTCTTCAAGGCCCAACAGTCGTCGGTGTCGTGCCCCGGGCTGTAAGAGTGGTACACACAAAATGCATCGGGATGATAGTTAGGAGCGGAGGTATTGGGCTTCTGAATAGGATCCCTCAAAGCAGTCAGATTGACCTCCAAAAAATGCTCCAGAATCAGAGATGACGGTATGTCAGTCTCCGTGAACTGTCTTCCCGACATTTCTTGTTTACGCCGATTACCCCGTTGACACTGGCGAGGTTGTTGATGGGCTTGTGACCCTGAATCAAGCAGAGGAGCCTTC
This sequence comes from Vicia faba, assembly GCA_948472305.1. Classification (NCBI taxonomy): domain Eukaryota; kingdom Viridiplantae; phylum Streptophyta; class Magnoliopsida; order Fabales; family Fabaceae; genus Vicia; species Vicia faba. The sequence continues at coordinate 1,241,730,051 of OX451741.1, forward strand.
CCCTTGTCTTCTTGGCTGGATGGGGGTTGAGTGGTGACTTACTCTTCAACCTCAGATGTTTGCCCCAGTTGGTTGTTTTGAAGCAGTTGGAGGACGAGAACTTTGAGTTCCTCTTGTCTTTGAGACAGGTCTTGGATGAGAGCCATCTGGCCCACTAGATGCCCCATCACTTGGATCCTCAATGTTGCCAAATCAAACTGCAGTGCTTCCAACTGATCTCTCCTGGCATTATTTGAATTCTCCAAGCCCTTTGTGAGGAGAGCTTTCATTTCTTCTTGCCCCAGAGACAGGTTCAAGAACATTTCCTGCAGCTGAGCAGTCTGGTCCTGGATATCCTTGACAGTCCTCTCTAGAGCCATCTCTTACTGAAATAAACAGTATGAGAGTAAGGAAGCCTGAAACAGGAAAGATCCTCAAGATGCAATGCATGATATGTGGATGCATGCTTTCAAGGATCTCTTGGGGTAAACACAAGAGAACGTTAGAGGTTGAACTTCGATCTTTGATTGGAGATCTTTGCCCCGGTGGACGTCTTTCCACTAGAATCAAGCTCACCATGTCAAGTGGATCATAGCTCCTGATTCAAGTTGTTGCACTTGATCTTTGATTGGAGAACTTTGTATCGGTGGATGTCTTTCCATGAGAATCAAGCTCACCATGTCAACTGGGTCATAGCCCCTGATTCAAGTTGTTGCACTTGATCTTTGATGGCATTTGTTTAGAGGAGAAACCTCTTGCCCTTTGGTAGACGTCTGGTTCAACGTAACCCTGCATCAAAAGAACCCTCGAGATTCTTGAAATGGTTATTGAAAATGCTACGGTATGATGTTATGATGTTATGTACATGCATACAAAAGCAAGTGAGTGTATATACATGTAATCATATTCACACAAAGCAAACAAGTCCTTAGGTTTAGGCTTGCATGGGGTTGCAGGTAAGTACCCTCTTGAAGTTAGTTGGCTCATCCTGTCCTAAAATAGAAACCGGGTTCTAAGGAGCTCAATATCATTGGATTGTTTTCTGTGTTCATTGTTTTGGTTTAGCCACTTAACTGGCGACCAAAATATTCCAAGAAAACAACCCTCAATGAGTGTAGCATCGAGTATCTACCAACTTCGGACTACACCAAAGTCGGTCATCTCACTACCCCTAAAAAGGCTAGGATGGTCAATTAAGGTTCTAAGAGTTCGTTAGTGCTTCACGACATCACTCAGCGGCCCCGTACTCTCCTTGACTGAACTCAAGGGTTACCGGTACTCACAAATATGTCACACTAACATAGCTTACTGCTTCAACCATGTCGGTATACCCCGCACAGTTCCCTCACAGTTTTTTTGCTATTTACCTTAGAAGGTGCCCCAAATCCGGGTGTAGGATTTACAACAAACCCAAACAAGGACCAAAAAAAGTAAAGCAATCAAGGCAATCAAGGCAAGAATGTAAAGGTGATCTAAACCCTAAGGTAACCCCACTTTTAGATTTCTCCCCAGCAGAGTCGCCAGTTCTGTGATACGGTGGGAGAACTGACTTGAGGTTTTGCGTTTGTATTCGCACTTGTTCGGTTTAGCAAGAGTCGCCACCGACTTTTTATTTTATCCTAAAGGAAAGGTTAAAAAGCACAGGAAAAACCTTTTGAGATGTTTCGTGGGTTCGCGGGGTAGATTATGAAAAGGGAAGGTATTAGCACCCTCTTCATCCATGGTTATCCATGGGCTCTTAGTTACTTGGTTTTAGATCACTTGCCTTTGATTTTCAAATTGCTTGAAATTGTGGTGTGTGTGTGTGTGTTTTGAAAATGTTTTTGAAGAAGATGCCTTGTCTTAGGCAACCAATGTAATGACTCGTGTTTGAGTGTTTTACAAAGGTGTGTATCTTTTCGAAAATATGTTTCAAATGTTTTTGAAAGTTTGTTTTGAAAGTGTTTGTGGAGTGTGTTTTTGAAAGTAGGCAAGTGTGTTTTGCAAGTTTGATCAAGTAACTAAGAGTTATCTACCCCTATTGTACTCAAAGGTTGTTCTTGTGTTTTAACCCTTTTTTAACAATTTTGTTCCACCATTGTATTTGGTGGACAATCTTGCGTTTAGGATGTTTAACGGGACAGGCGCGGGTCATCGTATGGACCATGAATGCAATGGTGCCAAGTGTCTTTGGCAATTTGCTTGAAGGGACTATGATCATTTTTGATTAGGTGACTTTCGAAAGCGTCATCGAGGGACTATGATCATTTGAATTGTTTTGCCAAAGAAACTCGACGTGCAAGCATGGCCCATTTTGGAAGGCAACATGTGGGATTACCCTAGGGGTGCAAGTGTGATTGTGTATTGATTTCATGCATTTGTCTTGTATGAGGTTATCTAGCGTTTGATTTTATGTACATACAAACCCTAGGTCTAACCATGGTATATTTGAAAGCGATAAATTGCGGGAATTTAAAGTCTACTCTATTACAAATAAGTATCCGGGAGTTGGGGTACAAGTATTTACAAATGGGGATGAGACTTTAAGGAGAGTAGTGTCCAATAATTACAACCAAATCGAATTGCGCAAATGTAAAATATAATGTATAACAATGTATAAGAATAGCAAATGTATATGTGTAAAGCAAAGTAAATGTATCGACGTATTTGTGTATTGTAACTGTGTAAGTGTATGAATGTGATTTATTTACAAGTTTGAGAAATGTTAACTTAATGAGAAAATTAAGTATTTGATTTAATTATTATTGTATTCTTGTATTTTTTGTTAGGTATATACAAACAAAATATCTTAAGAAAAGAAAAGTATTACGTATTGATGTAGAAGAATAAAATATTTTAAGAAAAGAAAATATTCAAATTCTATATATTAATGTCTTTAAAGAAAAGTATTTCTTATGTATTTACAAATTAATGTATTTTACTTAATCTTTTTATGTACAAAGTTTTAATTAAAAGAAAAAGAAATAAAGGAAAGCTTATTTTCTTATGTAAACTAAAAAGCTTTAATAAACTAAAAATGTTTAAACCTAGATAAAAAAAAAGTATAATTTTTACTTTAAATGTGATAAACAAAATTTAGTAAGATTAATGTATTATTTATATTTTAGCTAAAATATTATATAAAAAAAAGAGTTAGGTTATAAAATAAACGAAAATTTAGAAAAGATTAAGAAGGGTTTGTTAATAGAAAAAGAAAAGAGGTTATGTGGGCCTGAAAGGGTTTTGGCCCAAACTGGAAAAAAAAACAAGTGAATCAGAAGGCAAGTGGAAATGGGGGGTACGTTTGGAAAAAAAAAAGGCAAATGGGCTTAGGTATTTTTGTGGGACAAGGCCCAGGTTTGTCTTAACAATGTTTTAGGGTTGTTTTTGTTTTGTTCATTAGAGACTTAGGGTTTGTGAGACAGAGGCGCCGTTTTGGTTTCATCTTCATCTTCTCCGGCCAAGCTATTGAGTACAGCTCAGCCTTCGCCCATGGCCACCGGCGCCACCGTCCCTCCCTTTCCTTCAGTGAACCGCTCAGGCGATGCTTACGAGGTAGCGATTTCTGTCCCTATGTTTTAAGGTTTATATCAATTCCCTTTGCATGTTTTAGTTTCGTTTTGAATTCTGATTTTAAGCTTTGTTATTGTTTGTGTTCTGATTGAGGAGAGAAGAAAAGATGCTACCTTCTTTGGAGGAGGATGGTGTACGCGGAGGCGCTTAGGCGGCCAAGGCGGAGGCTCGGTGATGATGGAAGCTAGCTTGGAACCTTTGCTTCCTGGTTTGTATCTTTTACCTTCTTTAGGGTTTTATGATGAACTTGAAAACCTCAGTTTGATAGTTGCCTCTCTTCTTCTCCAGTTTCCTTGCTTTTGTTTATTCTGAGTTGTCTCTGAACACTTTGTATGCTTCTGAGGTGTTTGATTACTGATATGCTAGCTTGCTCGCCTTTTCCTCTTCTTCTGTTTGCCCTATTTCTGTATGCTTGATTGATGTCTTGATGCCTTGATGCCTTGCCCCGTGATGAGGCTTCCTCTGAGGGCCTCTTTGCCTCGTATGCTTGCTTAATATGTTTGGTTGCCTTGGATGATGAATATGGTTGCTTGCTGATGTTGGTTATACTGATGCTTCTTTGTCCTCTTCTTCTAGTTGCCTTCTGCTGCTGTATGCTTGGATATACTATATTATTGGCCCAATGATGAAACCTTTCTGAGGGCGTGTGTTGGTTTGGAATCTGATTTTGGAAAGGGCTCCATGTTTAGGCTTTTGACAGTTTGTATTGTTTAAGGGTTTTTGGCTTTTAGGCTAGGAGCTTTTTTAATGTTTTGTGGGCTTTTGTGAGGTTTTGAGGCATTTGGAATGGAACTGAGTTTTAGGCTTTGAGCTTATGTTTTCAACAGGCTTTAGGCTTGATGCAGATATGGTTTGATGGCTCTTGTCTTGATTGCTTGATGTTCTGAGTTGTTTGCTTTGAAAGGGCTTTAGTGCAGGTTTGGTTTAAGGTCTTGACAGTTTAGGCAGGTTTAGGCCTTCAAGCTTTTGGGTTAGATACAGGTTTTATGCAATATGGTACAGGGTTGGATAAAGTTTGAGCTTCAGGCCTTGGCTTGCTTCAGGCTTTTGGCTTTTTGTGAGGCTTGGATATTGGTCATGGCAGGTTTGATGTTTATTGATGGTTATGTATTTTCTGCCTCCCTCCTCTACTGTGTTATTACAGTCTTGTTTTTATATCTTTGTTTCTTCAAGCCTAAAGCCTGTAAGCCCCTTCTTTTCCTCTTCTCTCTCTCCTGGTTTTAAGCATATTATATTGCTTAGATGTACTATGTTCTGAAAAGGCAACTGCTAGGAAATGATGAAGTTTTACATTACTTGCACTTGTTGCTTTGCCTCTGCATACTTTATCTCTTCTTCCAGATTTTATGCTTCTTTGTGACAGCATTATGTACTTTGATATCTTGATATCTTGTGGACAGCTTTGGTAGCCTTTTGTATTTTGACAGCTCTTGTACCTTTTTGGCAGCTTGTGGATAGTTTCAAATTGTAACTTTCAGTTTGCCTTTTGATTATGCAGTATGTTGACAAATTTGAATTTGTGCAATTAAAACTTTTGTGCATTTCAATACTTTTTGCAAGCATTTTTCATCCCTCTCTGTGAACCGGGAGAAATCTCGTGATTTGCAGAGAGGGCGAACTGATTCCGGCCAGTTGCCTTTAATGATGAATCTTGAAATTATTGTCTGTCTTTTTAATTTATCTGCTTTGACTTTTCTTTCTTTTCTTTGTTTTTGCAGATAAAATCAAATGAGCAGAGGGAGCATTTGGATAGAAGATGAAGACTTAGAAATTAGGATAAAATTTATTTCAATTTTAATCATTGTAACCATTATTATTAAATACTTTGTAAATAAATACTGTATTTAAATAACAATTGTAATAAATAATTAAAGATGAATAAAAATCCATTTTTGACCAGTTAATTCTTTTTCAAATGTTTATCTAATTGTTTATAATTCTTAAATTATAATAAAATGGAAATAAATTCCAATTATTCTAACTTAAAATAAATAATCAATTGATAAACACTGTGGTCTTATCATCAATCAATAATAAACCCGGCGCCTCAAATATCCAAATGCACAGTTAATCAAACCAATATCCAGATATTTACCTTTTTACTGATCAAATTAAACACTGTAAATTCTCAATTTAAGTACCTCAGCTTTCATCTCATCTCCAATCAAATGCCTTAGCCTTTACTGATTAAACAAAACACTGCAAGTTCTTGATTTCAATGCCTCAATCCAAATCTCAGAGTAAACTAAAAAGAATTGTAAAATTAATTCTTTCTGCACGCACAAACCTTAGTTCTTGATTAAATGTCAAAGAAACGTCTGCCTGATCAAAACCTGAGCCAAAATCAACCAAACCCTAAGCAAACTGCTTGAACTGTTCCAGAGCCATGAAAACCCTAATTTTGTCTGACTGACGAGAAAAGTTTGTTTGACTGATTCTTGAACCAGTCTGAAAAATCAGGAAACGCCCGAGGCTGTGATGTCTTGTGGAAAAATACAAGGGCAAATTTTGGGGTACAACAATCTGGTAGTGAAAGGAGTATGACAGCCTTCAGGAGATATGATCACAACGCTGATGCCATTGCCAAGAGTGTTAGAAGCTGCGTCAAAAACCATAATCCATTGGGATCCTTTTTCAGGTCCTTCATCAGGTTCAGGTTCTTCACAATCAGTTACTAACATGATGTTCTCGTCCGGGAACTCAAAATTCATGGATTGGTAGTCTTCCACAGCCTGACGAGCCAAGTGATCAGCTAGTACACTCCCCTTAATTGCTTTATGGGTTGTGTATTGAAAGTCGTATTCAGTCAGGATCATTCACCATCTTGCTATTCTTCTGGAGAGAGCGGGATTCTCGAAGATGTACTTGATAGGATTTATTTTAGATATCAACAAGGTAGTGTGAGTCAACATATACTGTCTTAGTCGGCAAGCAGCCCATGCCAAAGCGCAACAAGTTTTCTCGAGCAGTGAGTATCTTGTTTCAAAGTCGGTAAACTTTTTGCTAAGGTAGTATATTGCATGCTCTTTTCGACCAGACTCGTCATGCTGCCCCAACACACACCCATTGAGTTCCCTAACACTATTAAGTACATGATCATAGGTCTTCCTTCGATTGGAGGCATTAAAATTGGAGGCTCTTAAAGATATTCCTTGATTTTGTCAAAGGCGTTCTGACAATCTTCATTCCACTTCACTACTTGATCTTTCTTCATTAATTTGAAGATAGGCTCACAAGTAGCGGTCATATGTGAAATGAATCTGGAAATGTAATTCAGACGTCAGAAGAATCCCCTGACTTCCTTCTCAGTGCGAGGAGTTGGCATTTCTTGCATAGCTTTGACCTTTATAGGGTTAAATTCAATGCCTTTATTGCTGAGAATGAAGCCTAAGAGCTTACCAGATCTTACTCCAAAGGTGCATTTATTCGGGTTCAGCCTTAGGTTGTACTTCTTCAACCTTACAAAAAGCTTATGTAGGTGATCAAGGTGTTCCTCTTCAGTCTGAGACTTGGCTATCATATCATCAACGTAGACCTCTATCTCATGATGGATCATATCATGAAACAAAGCAACCATGGCACACTGATAGGTTTCCCCAGTGTTCTTTATCCCAAATGGCATAACTTTGTAACAGAAAGTCCCCCACCGTGTGACAAAGGTCGTTTTCTACATATCTTCAGGTGCCATTTTGATCTGATTGTATTCAGAGAAGCCATCCATGAAGGAGAATACCTTATGTTGTGCGGTGTTGTCAACCAGAACATCGATATGGGGAAGCAGGAAGTAATCCTTGGGGCTTGCCCTATTCAGGTCTCTCTAATCCACACACATACGTACCTTACCGTCCTTCTTAGGTACTGGAACAACATTGGCAACCCATTGTGGATAAGAGGTGACGGCTAAGGAACCAGCATTAAACTGTTTCATAACTTCAGCCTTGATCTTTTCTCACATCTCAAGCCGCATACGACGAACCTTCTGTTTCACTGGAGGGCAATCCTCTTTAGTAGGTAGGCGATGAACCACGATATCGGTGTCAGGTCCCGACATGTCTTCATGTGACCAGGCAAAAACCTCAACATAGTCAGGTAGCATCTGAATTAACCTCTCCTTGACACTACGCTCCAGATTGGCACCTATCTTGACTTCTTTCTTGTCCTCTTCAGTACCCAAGTTAAATGTCTCAACTGGCTCTTCATGAGGCTGTATTTCCCTTTCTTCCTGTTGTAATAGTCTGGAAAGCTCTCCTGGTACTTTACAATCTTCCTTACCTTTTTCCTCGGCTTAGTAGATCGGACTTTCAAAGTCATAATGAGCAATAGCAGAATCGTCATCAATGGGATCCAGAGTGGATGTGGATCTGTAGATTGATATGTGGGTGTGAGTAAGAGCATAGCTACATTTTTTTTATAAAGTAAAGAGCAGAAAAGAAAAACAAAGAGCGCAAAATTTGTATGTGAAACGTCCAATGTTTTATTGATGACATATGAAAATGAAGTAATGAACCTCATAAAGAGACCATTGTGCCTCGGATAAGACACAAGGCTTTAAAGTTTCAATTGTTCAAATATTTCATTTCCTCGAAAACAAAAAAGACAAATTACTCTTGAATAAAAGAAATGGGCACAAAATCTCTAGCCTCCTAATTGTTGAGTCCATCATTGATGGTTGGGAAGATCCACTTTTCTAGGTCATAATCATTATCATTGTCTTCTAGAGCAATGACTCCATGTTTGTTGATCCGCAAAGGTGGTCCCCTGGTGCGAGCACGACGAATAACTCACTGGGCTCCTGAAGTAAAACCCAAACCAAATTTGTCAGATTTGTGGGGAATATCCGGAAGTTTGCCCCAAGTTGTACACCCACCTTCTTCGACTACTTCCTTGGAATCCTTCAGAGAAGCCATCTTCAGCGGAGGTCTAGTAGTTCTTGGAACACCGACAGTGGTCTTGGTCGCAACAACAGTCTATGGAACTTCCTCAAAGTTCTGACAGGGGGTCTCAATGAACTCGCCGTCCATTCTAACGTACCTTAAAGATTTCAGGTAGCTCACCATGTACTCCTCCTCCCCATGGACTGTGATAATTTTCTCATTGGCTGGGTATTTCAGCATCTGATGTAAGGTGGAAGTCACAGCACCAACCCCATGGATCCAAGGTCGACCCAATAAATAGGAGTAAGACGGGCGGATATCCATCACATAGAAAGTGGAATTAAAATTATGAGTACCCATTTTGATAGGGATGTCCACCTCCCCATGCACCATCCTTTTAGGACCGTCGAAGGCTCTCACCACAATGTTACTGGGATTTAGCATGAGTCCTTCATAATCTAACATGTCCATAGCATTCTTGGGTAAGACATTCATTAAAGAGCTTGTATCCACCAGAACATGGGCTAATGTGGTGGCCCTGCACTCAATGGAGACATGCAGAGCATCATTGTGTTTCCTTCCCTTGGGAGTTAAATCTGCATCAAAGAATCCTAGGCCATTATCAACTCTCAAACTAGCCACACAATTCTCGAATTGATCAACAGAGGTCTCTTAAGGCACGTGGGCAGACTTCAAGAATTTTACTAAAGCCTTGGCATGGGCTTCAGAGCACAACAATAGGGCCAACATTGATATTTTTGAAGGTGTCTGCCCCAATTTCTCCATGACATTATAACCATTCTTCTTGATTATCTTTAAATTCTCTTCCATTTCTTTTTTAGAGGCCTCGGGAATGACTTCTGGGTGCGCCTTCATCCGGACAGGCTCAACCAATACCTCTTTGCCCTGAGTCTCGATCGACTCGGTAGCAGGGATAACAGCAGGACTAACAATAGGAGTAGCAATGGGAATACTGACAGGAGCAGCAACAGTAATAATCACAAGAGTAGTAATGGGAGTATTAGCAGGAGCAGCAGTAGGAATGATCACAGGAGTAGCAACAATCTTTAGAGAGAACTCGAGAGAGAAAACTCTTTCGCTTCTTGTTATTTTACTGGTCCCAACGATATTGTCGATGTCAAGATCAGTACCTTTAGGAATTTTTCTTTGATAGCCAACAGGTCTTGCTTGACGCCATGGTAATAGATGTCAGCCCCATAATTCCAGGGAACAACTTTATCTGAGGAATATGGTATTGGCCCCGTCATGGTGATGATTAGGGAGCAAACTTTGGAACATATGTAATCCTGATGGTTCTTTTGGTGGAGACCCTAGGAGGATTGTCAGAAATGGTGATTATTGAAACATCTTCACATGAACTTCTGGCAAGAGGAACTTTCTCGAACATGATTTCTTTGTTAACCACCAGGCGCTGGACGCCCATCTTCAACAACAAACAGCCATCTGGTAGAGACATGCATGAGTGGTAACCTTCACCACAGCCCGGAAATAAACCGGCTCGCAATAGATTCTCTTTGACAGTCAAAAGATGAGTAGTTAATTCATCCACGGAAGAAACAAAATGGTCATAATCAATATCATTGACACCTTGGCCATGTTTGGGCATTGGCGTTGTTATTACATTAGGTGTCTCGGGAAGGTCAAACTCAATCTCCTTCGCCTTAATGAGATCTTGTACCTTATTATTTAAAGCCCGACAATCATCCGTATCATGCCTCGACGTTTCAGAGTGGTAGGCATATCGAGAATTTGGATTGTAGCAGGGAGAGGCAGTATTAGGATTCTTCGGGGCCTCCTTCAGAGTTACCAAATTGGACTTCAGCAAATGTGGCAAAACCTAGGATAGGTTCATGTTGATCCGAGTAAAGTGTCTTATAGGCGCATCTGGTTTGCGCTGATTGTTCGGTTGTTGATTTGAGGCAGGATTGGAAATCATAACAGCCCCTACGTCAGAAGACGCTCAATTTTGTTGTGATTTCTTTGGCCATAAGCAGCACTGACCTCCTTCCTTCCAGTGAAAGGTTTCTTTGAAGTGCTATAGGATGCATCTCTCTGTATTTTACCACTTTTGATGCCAGCTTCTACCCGTTCACCAGGAAGTATCAATTCAGTAAACCTAGCATAAGAACTTCCTATCAGATGGTTAAAGAACGACTTGGATAACGTGCCCAAGAACATGTCCACCAGCTCCCTATCAGATAAAGGAGGTTGGACTCTTCCTGCAAGGTCTCTCCACTTTTGGGAATAATCTTTAAAACCCTCGTTGGAAACCATAGACATACTTTGCAACTGTGTACGAGTCAGGGTGAGGTCGGTGTTATATTGGGACTGCTTGTAGAAAGCAGCAGCCAGATCTTCCCAATTACGAACGTTGGTTCTCTCTAGTTGATAGAACCATTCCAGCTGAGTCCCTGACAAAATCTCTTGGAAGAAATGTACCCACAAATTCCTATCAGTAGTGTGGGGTTGAATCTTCCTGACATACGACCTTAAATGCAACTTGAAACAGGAGACGCCGTCGTACTTAGCAAATGTAGGGACCTTGAATTTTTGCGGGATGACCACCCCTGAAATCAATCCTAGCTCCTCAAAATCTAGCCCAGGTATCCTCTGGATCTCTATAGCATTGAGCCGATCCTCTAGTTGTTTGTATTTATCATCAGCAGGAGGATACTGCTCCTCAGAATAGTCGGGTTCATCTTCCTCAGACCCTGGATTGTTGTTTTCTTCCACTGGCTTCTCTTCTTGATTATCCCCTTCATTTGACGGGGTCGTGAAATCTATAGCCCGCTTAAACGGTCCTCTGATCCTTCTTCCCAAATTCACTACACCAGCTGGTTTCTTTGGCTTCTTAGTCTTCTCTCTGACGATCAGAGCCTTCAGATCTTCTTGCTATTGGGCCAGAGCCAGGAACATCTGCTGAAACTGAGCGTTCAGAGCTTGGAGGTCCTTCACTATTTGTTCGAGAGCCATTTCTTTCGATGAAATAAACAGCAAAAAGAATAAGAAACCTATCTTGCAATACCTACTTATGAAATGAAATGCATGATAATGTTTATGCAATGTTTTAAAGGACTTTTAAGATCTTAAATTTTCTTAGTCAAAGAGAAGAACAAACATTAATTGCATTCATAAGTTTAAATAATTACAACGATGCCCCTTGGGCTTAAAATGGAAGAGACAAAAGTGAAAATAAACTCCTAAATCTAACAGGACTCAATCCTCCCATGAGCGCATCCTCTTTGGTGCAATGTAGGCATTCAAACTTTGTTCTTCATGCAATTGTCTTGTAAGCTCCAAAACCCTTTTCTCACTTGCATAAAACCGGGCTTCAAAGGTATCTCGTTCCTCCTTAAGTTAAACCCAAGACTTTTGCAATTCCTCAAGAATAGTTGGCATGTCAGGATGGAGAACAATATGATGTACATCTGTATCTGCGATGGGTTCCATGACGATGGGTAGAATGGCGGGGTAAGGTATCATGAGATTTTGAGCGCGAGCTCGCACCCACTTAATATAAGGCTGCAAAGGTATGGATTTGTTATTCCCCAACGTCTTGCTATCCACTTTTTTTAACATGCCCCAAGCTCGGATGAACCTCTGACGGTACCCTTGAACATCATCCTCGTAGTTGAACGTAATGCCTTGAACCAATACATCATGAAGACCATCCCTCCTAGCATACCCAAACTGTCGTAATGCCAAACAAGGGTTATACGTGATTCCTCCTCTAATTCCTAGGAGGGGGACATTGGGGAATTCCCCACAGCGATTAATGATGGCAACATCTTCCACAGATCGAGGACACTAGTGAATATCTGAATGCGTGAGAGACATCAGTCTGCTAGACCATCTTAAGCCTTGTTTGTTCTTCACAATAGACCGGGGTAGGTGAAAAGTAAACCACCTAGCCAACAGAGTAGTACAACACATAAGGGTCCCTCTTCTCTTTACAGTGCGAGTGTGAAAAGAGTGCAGAATGTCTCAAAGCAAAGTAGGCACCAGATTATGAGACAAGAAGATTTTGACCGTATTCACGTATATGAGTTGGTCCAGATTAGGAAACAGTACCATACCATATATGAGAAGGGCCAATACCTCCCAAAGGCTTGTAAGTCCAAAGTATCCCAAAAATAATGAGCTTTCTCTAGCAAGAACTTGGCTAGAAACCCTTTGATACCGCTTCTTGTTTCCCAATTTGCCATAATGTCGGACCGTTGTAGATGCAAGGCTTGAGTAATTTCTTCAGGATTTGAGTCTCTTTCCATACTGTTGAAGGGTAACTGATTGAGGATAGGCACACCCAATAACTGAGAAAACTCTTCCATGGTAGGCACCAACTGGTAGTCGGGAAATGTAAAGCAGTGATGTAACGGATCAAAGAACTGGAAGAGAACTTTCACCATATCTTCATTAGAGCTTGAGGTGACCAAATTGAGAAGTCAACCATGTCTTTTAGTGAACGGGGAATTCTCAGGAACTCTTGATGCCAATTCCTTGAGTTGAGGAGGTACCCTTACAAGGCTGACTTGGATAGTATTTCTGTGAATGGGATCCATGTCCTATAAAACAGACACAAAGATAAGTCTTAAAAGTCCTTGAAATGGTTAGTGTGATATGCCATGTTATGATGTTATGTATAAATAGATATATAGAAGCACACACACAGATCCTTAGTTTTAGGCTTGCATGGATTCCATAGGTAAGTACCCTCTTGAAGTATAGTTGGTTCAACCTGTCCTATCAATAGTAATCGAGTTCATGGAAATCTCAATATCACTGATCGTTCTCCACCGAGCATTGTTTCAGTGCAAGCCTCTTTATTGGCGACCTAAATATCCCAGAAGTCAGATATCAATGAGTGTAGTATCGAGTATCAATCAACTTCGGACTGCACCAAAGCCGACTATCTCACTACTTCCTAATGGCCAAGTTGTTCAATTAAAGGTTATAAGGTCAGTTGGTGCTTAATGACACCACACATCGGCCCCATATTCTCCTTGACTACTCAAGGGCTACCGATACCAACAAATGTGTCACACTAACATATATATTATTTCAACTGTGTCGGTATACCCCACACAATCCCCACGATCTATTGCTACTTACCTAAAAGGTGCCTCAGATCCGGGTGTAGGATCTTTAGAAGTGAACCCAATAAAAAACCCTTAAAGTTAAAGAAATCAAAGCATACAAGGAAAGCAAATTAAATCTGACCTAAGCTTTAAGGTAACCCCACTTTATAAGTATATCTCTGGCAGAGTCGCCAGTTCTGTGATATAGTGGCAGAACTGACTGTTATACTGGTTTTGCGTTTGTGTTTGCAAATGTTGCGGTAAGAAAGAGTCGCCACCGAATTTTCTTTTATCCAACAAAGGAAAGGGTGAAAAGAACAAAAAAATACCTTTTCGAGAATTTTCTGAGTAAGGGGGTAGATTATGGAAAGGGAAGGTGTTAGCACCCTTTCCATTCGTAGTTTTCTACGGGCTCTTAGATGCTTAGCTACTTTTTTGAATTACCTTTTGCTTTTGTGTGTTTTTGAAAATTATTTTAGAAAGTGCCTTAATGCGAATATTCTCTTTATGATAACTCTTGTATCAGTCCTCAAGAGTGTTGACGAAGCGAGTGTTTTTGAAAGTGTTTTGAAATGTTTTTGTGTAAGTGTAAAATATTTGTTTTGAGCATAGCATCTAAGAACTATCTACTTATACTCGAAAAGTTTGTTCTTTTCCTTTAGACAGTGCTATCCTACTATTAGTGAGTAGGTAGCCCTATCGTTGGATGTGTAACACGCCGTTTATATTTAAATGTTATTTCATTAATTATTTTCCAAAACTATTAAATTATATCTATTTTGAGAAATATATTCAATTGATATCGATTAAAATATTAATTGGGTAATATGAAATAAAAATATTTATTATGTCGAAATATTATTTTGAATAATATTAATTTGGTGTGTAGTAATATTTGACTTTGTTTGATTAATTGGCATGATTAGGTTTATATAGAATAAATATTATTTAGTGTAATATTGTTTAATAGGGTTATATATTATAATTTGAATTAAATAATTGTTGGGGCCAAATTATAATTTTAGAAAGATAGAGGGAGGAAAGTTAGTAGTAGAAGGATAGTTTTATAAAATAGAAAAGGAGAGTTAGTAAGAGTAGTTGGAAAGAAGAGAAAGAGAAAGAAAAGAGGAGAGAAAGAGGAGAAGAGAAGAAAGGAAGCTAGGTTTGGAGTTGCAACATCTTCATCATCTTGTTTCAAGAAAACCCACACCAAGGTAAGGGGTTTGATTCTCCATCTCATATTGTTAGGTTTTGATAGATATATTTTGGATTTGGGGGTAAAATTGATAGTTGATTTATAGGGTTTTGTTGGTTGATTGTTGGAATGGTTTAGAAAAGTTGGATTAGGAGTATGGTTTGTGAGTGTATTAGGTGCTAGCTTGTAGAAATTAAGAGTATTGAATGGGAAAGAAAACCATGGTGGTAGAATGAGAAAAACTCAAAAGAATGAAGTTTTCACGCAGGTCCATCCACACGGGCTGTGTTGATGCACACGGGTGCCCGTGTTGATGCTCTGACTTTGGCAATTTTTGCACGTTCTGGTGGCTTTTCCACACGGGCCGTGTTGATGCATACGGGGGCCCGTGTTGATGCTTCTGTAGCCTTCAAAATTCCGATTTTTCGCACTTCCTTTGGAACCCGATTGTGTTCCGATTTTGGTAGATTCGTCGACGGAGCAAGTTTCCCCGAATTCAAAGAAAATTGACGTGCTAGCATAATTCGACGTGTATATTAACGTAGTGAAGTTCGTTTTGCGAAATTTCGACTTTTTAAGAATCGACCCGATTTTAGTACGAATGAAATAAGTTGAGTTTAATCCCGAATTTAACCGTTCGAGTTACATTCCGGTGACTCGATCGCGATGAGAAACATTGAGAGTAATGTTGGTTCATTGATGATGACTTTATGTTGAAATTTACTTTCCGATTTGGAATTGTTGATAGTTGATGGTTTATGTTTTGGTTGAGTAAGTAACTTGTTTGTATACATTTTACTTGACGTTGTGATTGTTAAATTATATGTATGCATGCATGTACAATAGTTGATGTTCCATTGGCTGGATTTGATGGTATGTGTATGTTAAGATTATTGTGAATCTTAATTGCATGCATTGGTTATATTGTACATTGCATGGCATGGTTGGTCTTGAAACAGAGACGGTGAAACTGTGGGTTCACATGATTTTATAGACGGTGACCCTATTGTGGGAAAAGACGTAGTGACCTTGATCCGGAAGGGAAATATAGGTGGTGGAACATTGGGTCCACAATATCTAGACGGTGACCCTATTGTGGGAAAAGACGTAGTGACCTTGATCCGGAAGGGAAATATAGGTGGTGGAACATTGGGTCCACAATATCTAGACGGTGACCCTATTGTGGGAAAAGACGTAGTGACCTTGATCCGGAAGGGAAACATAAGTGGTGGAACCTTGGGTCCACGAGTCGGTACCGCATTCGCATACGTTGAGTCGTGTTGTGAGTCACATGTATAATTGTGCATGATATGTATGTGTGTTGATGTGTTTGATTATGTGCCAATATTGTTGTTGTTTGAATTATGGTTATGTGCCAAGGATGTGAGTATTCGGATAATCGGTTTACATGGTTAATGTGTTGGAAATGGATTCCTTGAGTAAGGATACTACAGGTGATAAAATGAACATGATCATTATGTATTGCTTTATTTATTGCCATTTCATTTACTTAAAATTACATGTTATATGATTATTGGAATTCTTACCCTTTTGTTGGCCAATGCTTTTGATGGCATTGTGCAGGTACCGAGGACGGTAGCGCGAGGCGCTAGCTAACGGATGCATTGGATTGCAATCTGTTTTATTTTGATTAGAGTCGAGTCGATGCTCTGGTAGTAACACATGGGGGGGAATTTATTTAGTGTCGAACTCGATTATTTGGTATTTGGATTATGATGTATATAATCCTTATTCGTGTATATGATGTTTTGTATATGTGAGACTTGATAACATATGATTATGTGAATTATGATGGCTTGATGCCTTGAATTATGTTTTGATTCCTCCATAAATGGGGATGATGTGAAATTATGAAACTCCGTTGCGTTTGCACGAGAGAATGAAGTAAATATTTATTGTATGTTTGTTTCGTGTTGGAATGCTTATACTTTCAAACATACCCTGTCCGTTTTTCTTTAAAAACTTTGGAATGTGATGTGTGTTGTGGCATCCCTTCCGTGCAATTTTATTTCTCTGATTTTAATCTTTACCTTTAATTGGGTTATTTAAGAAGGGGTGTTACAATAGTGGTATCAGAGCAGGTCGGTCTATCGACCAGGTTGTTTATGTGTTTAATCCCTTTTGGTACGCGACATGTGTGTTAAACACTGTCGGTACTTGATTGTTTCTTTTTCGTTGTCTGGAGAGGTACGTGTGAAATAAGTGGGGGAGAAGTTTCTTCTCTGAAGTTTTGTGTAAGAGGTTGGTTCAGTATACCGCCGATTGTAAGATGTAAGTATTGTCGAGCAGTTGATGCTTCAAGCATGGTTATGTTTAAGTAGCTTGAGGGGTAAGATTGAAGATGCTGTTGTGGTTTGGTAACGATGGTTAATGCCACCTCATGATTGTTGACTATCTATTGACAAATTGAGGAACTGATCACCCTTAATCTCTTGTTGATAGTAGTCGAGATCGCGTTGGATGGGATGTACTTATTGTGCCAGCTTTACAATGTGTGAAATTAGTTGAGTCGGCAAGAAGAGAAGCATTATGGTTTGCGTAAAGAGAGATTTAGATCTCGGCGAGAGCAAGATAAAGGCATGTGACCTATTGGATGTAATTTTTTTTATGAAGTGTTCCGTGATGAAGTAAGTGGAACGGTGTGAAAGTGCAAGGTGAAGTCTTAATGGGTTTTGTTACTAGAACTAGTTCGAATTCGAGGATGCCTATAAGAGGTCTGCTTCTAGATTGAAAAAGTTGAAGAGTCAACTTGAGGATTTGTTTGAGAAGAAGTTTATCCGTCCGAGTGTTTCGCCGTGGGGTGCTCCGGTGTTGTTGGTTAAGAAGAAAGAAGGTTCAATGAGATTATGTGTTGATTACAGACAGCTGAATAAAGTTACAATCAAGAATCAGTATCCTTTACCGAGGATCGATGATTTGATGGATCAACTAGTTGGAGCTTGTGTATTTAATAAGATTGATCTGAGATCTGGATATCATCAGATTCGTGTGAAGTCAGAAGATATTCAGAAAACTGCATTTAGAACGAGGTATGGACATTACGAGTATTCTGTTATGCCGTTTGGAGTTACTAATGCACCTGGTGTTTTCATGGAGTATATGAACAGGATATTTCATCCGTATCTTGATAAGTTTGTGGTGGTGTTCATCGATGACATTCTGATTTATTCCAAGAATGAAGCAGAGCATGCCGAACACTTGGGAATTGTTTTGTCAATTCTGAAGGAAAATCATTTGTTTGCTAAACTTTCGAAGTGTGAATTCTGGTTAGAACAAGTGAGTTTCCTTGGTCACGTGATATCTCGTGGAGGTATTGCTGTGGATCCTTCGAAGATAGAAGCCGGGTCAGAATGGGAATCTCCAAAGTCAGTTTTTGAGATTCGAAGCTTTCTTGGTTTAGCGGGTTATTACCGTAAGTTCATTGAAGGCTTTTCCAAGCTAGCTTTACCGTTGACACAATTGACTAGGAAGAGTCAAGCATTCGTGTGGACTCCACAGTGTGAAGATAGTTTCCAAAAGTTGAAGAGAAGGTTGACATCTGTGCCAGTTTTGATTTTGCCTAAACCATCTGAACTGTTTACGGTCTATTGCGATGCTTCTTTGATGGGTTTAGGAGGTGTGTTAATTCAAAATGGGCAGGTTGTGGCGTATGCTTCGAGGCAACTCAAGGTGCATGAGAGGAATTATCCAACTCATGACTTGGAGTTGGCAGCGGTGGTTTTTGTGTTAAAGATTTGGAGGCATTATTTGTTTGGGTCGAGATTCGACGTCTTTAGCGATCATAAGAGTTTGAAATATCTGTTTGATCAAAAAGAGTTGAATATGAGGCAAAGAAGGTGGCTAGAGTTTCTTAAAGATTATGACTTTAGTTTGAATTACCATCCTGGTAAGGCAAACGTGGTTGCAGATGCTTTGAGCAGAAAGTCTTTACACATGTCTATGTTGATGGTTAAAGGATGGGAATTGTTGGAGCAATTTCGAGATTTGAGTTTGGTGTGTGAAGAGACTTATTTTGGCGTGAAGCTTGGTATGATGAAGCTTACTAGTGGTGTCTTGGAAGAGATTAGAGATGGGCAAAAGTCAGATTCGGTTTTGGTTGACAAGTTTACTTTGGTGAATCAAGGTCAAGGTGGAGAGTTCAGAATTGATAAGAATGGAATTTTGAGATGTCATGATAGAGTTTGCGTTCCCGATTTGGGGGATGTGAAAAAGAGGATTCTAGAGGAAGGACACCGAAGCGGATTGAGTATTCATCCGGGTGCTACGAAAATGTACCAAGACTTAAGAAAGTTGTTTTGGTGGCCAAGCATGAAAAAGGAAATTGCTGAGTTTGTATATTCTTGTTTGGTTTGCCAAAAGTCTAAGATTGAGCACCAGAAGCCTTTGGGTTTGTTACAACCGTTGTCTATTCCCGAGTGGAAGTGGGATAGTATCTCGATAGATTTTGTTTCTGGTTTGCCGAGAACTCCGAGTAACCATGAGGCTATTTGGGTCATAGTGGATAGATTGACTAAATCTGCACACTTTATTCCGATTAGGATGGATTACACTATGGAGAAGCTTGCTAAGTTGTATGTGGAACGGATTGTTTGTTTACATGGTATTCCTACATGCATTGTTTCCGATAGAGATCCGCGTTTCACTTCGAGATTTTGGGAAGGTTTACAAAGAGCCTTGGATACTAAGCTGAGATTGAGTTCCGCTTATCATCCCCAGACGGATGGTCAAACGGAGAGAACAATTCAGTCACTTGAGGATTTGTTGCGTGCTTGTGTTTTGGATCAAGGAGGTTCATGGGAGAGCCATTTGCCTTGGATTGAGTTTACTTATAATAATAGTTTTCATTCTAGCATTGGCATGGCTCCTTTTGAGGCATTGTATGGAAAACAGTGTAGGACACCTTTGTGTTGGTACGAGACGGGAGAAAGTGCTATAGTTGGTCTGGAATTGGTTCAAGAGGCTACGGATAAGATCAAATTGATAAGAGAGAAGATGTAAGTGTCTCAGAATCGCCAAAAGAGTTAC
This sequence comes from Vicia faba, assembly GCA_948472305.1. Taxonomy (NCBI): domain Eukaryota; kingdom Viridiplantae; phylum Streptophyta; class Magnoliopsida; order Fabales; family Fabaceae; genus Vicia; species Vicia faba. The sequence goes on from OX451741.1 coordinate 1,241,749,793, forward strand.
TATGACAAGAGGAGGAAACCTCTTGAGTTCAAGAAGGATGAACATGTGTTTTTGAAGGTGAATCCAACTACGGGTGTTGGAAGGGCGCTTAAATCGTGGAAGTTAACACCTCGGTTTATTGGTCCTTATCAGATTTCCGAGCGGATTGGAAGTATGGCTTATCGGATTGCATTGCCGCCATCACTTTCAAATTTGCATGATGTGTTTCACGTTTCGCAATTACGAAAGTATATTGCGGATCCATCTCATGTTATTCAAGCGGATGATTTGGAAGTAAGAGACAATTTGACGGTTGAGGTTTTACCTGTGAGGATTGAAGATAGAAAGGTGAAACAACTAAGAGGAAAGAAATTGTTTTGGTTAAGGTTGTTTGGGGTGGAGCGGCCAAAGGAAACATAACGTGGGATCTTGAAAGTCGGATGCGGGATTCCTATCCCGAGTTGTTCGTTTAGAGGTAATTTTCGAGGCCGAAAATCTTTTAAGTGGGGGAGAGTTGTAACACGCCGTTTATATTTAAATGTTATTTCATTAATTATTTTCCAAAACTATTAAATTATATCTATTTTGAGAAATATATTCAATTGATATCGATTAAAATATTAATTGGGTAATATGAAATAAAAATATTTATTATGTCGAAATATTATTTTGAATAATATTAATTTGGTGTGTAGTAATATTTGACTTTGTTTGATTAATTGGCATGATTAGGTTTATATAGAATAAATATTATTTAGTGTAATATTGTTTAATAGGGTTATATATTATAATTTGAATTAAATAATTGTTGGGGCCAAGTTATAATTTTAGAAAGATAGAGGGAGGAAAGTTAGTAGTAGAATGATAGTTTTATAAAATAGAAAAGGAGAGTTAGTAAGAGTAGTTGGAAAGAAGAGAAAGAAGAAAGAAAAGAGGAGAGAAAGAGGAGAAGAGAAGAAAGGAAGCTAGGTTTGGAGTTGCAACATCTTCATCATCTTGTTTCAAGAAAACCCACACCAAGGTAAGGGGTTTGATTCTCCATCTCATATTGTTAGGTTTTGATAGATATATTTTGGATTTGGGGGTAAAATTGATAGTTGATTTATAGGGTTTTGTTGGTTGATTGTTGGAATGGTTTAGAAAAGTTGGATTAGGAGTATGGTTTGTGAGTGTATTAGGTGCTAGCTTGTAGAAATTAAGAGTATTGAATGGGAAAGAAAACCATGGTGGTAGAATGAGAAAAACTCAAAAGAATGAAGTTTTCACGCAGGTCCATCCACATGGGCCGTGTTGATGCACACGGGTGCCCGTGTTGATGCTCTGACTTTGGCAATTTTTGCACGTTCTGGTGGCTTTTCCACACGGGCCGTGTTGATGCACACGGGGGCCCGTGTTGATGCTTTTGTAGACTTCAAAATTCCGATTTTTCGCACTTCCTTTGGAACCCGATTGTGTTCCGATTTCGGTAGATTCGTCGACGGAGCAAGTTGCCCCGAATTCAAAGAAAATTGACGTGCTAGCATAATTCGACGTGTAGATTAACGTAGTGAAGTTCGTTTTGTGAAATTTCGACTTTTTAAGAATCGACCCGATTTTAGTACGAATGAAATAAGTTGAGTTTAATCCCGAATTTAACCGTTCGAGTTACATTCCGGTGACTCGATCGCGATGAGAAACATTGAGAGTAATGCCGGTTCATTGATGATGACTTTATGTTGAAATATACTTTCCGATTTGGAATTGTTGATAGTTGATGGTTTATGTTTTGGTTGAGTAAGTAACTTGTTTGTATACATTTTACTTGACGTTGTGATTGTTAAATTATATGTATGCATGCATGTACAATAGTTGATATTCCATTGGCTGGATTTGATGGTATGTGTATGTTAAGATTATTGTGAATCTTAATTGCATGCATTGGTTATATTGTACATTGCATGGCATGGTTGGTCTTGAAACAGAGACGGTGAAACTGTGGGTTCACATGATTTTATAGACGGTGACCCTATTGTGGGAAAAGACGTAGTGACCTTGATCTGGAAGGGAAATATAGGTGGTGGAACATTGGGTCCACAATATCTAGACGGTGACCCTATTGTGGGAAAAGACGTAGTGACCTTGATCCGGAAGGGAAATATAGGTGGTGGAACATTGGGTCCACAATATCTAGACGGTGACCCTATTGTGGGAAAAGACGTAGTGACCTTGATCCGGAAGGGAAACATAGGTGGTGGAACCTTGGGTCCACGAGTCGGTACCGCATTCGCATACGTTGAGTCGTGTTGTGAGTCACATGTATAATTGTGCATGATATGTATGTGTGTTGATGTGTTTGATTATGTGCCAATATTGTTGTTGTTTGAATTATGGTTATGTGCCAAGGATGTGAGTATTCGGATAATCGGTTTACATGGTTAATGTGTTGGAAATGGATTCCTTGAGTAAGGATACTACAGGTGATTAAATGAACATGATCATTATGTATTGCTTTATTTATTGCCATTTCATTTACTTAAAATTACATGTTATATGATTATTGGAATTCTTACCCTTTTGTTGGCCAATGCTTTTGATGGCATTGTGCAGGTACCGAGGACCGTAGCGCGAGGCGCTAGCTAACAGATGCATTGGATTGCAATCTGTTTTATTTTGATTAGAGTCGAGTCGATGCTCTGGTAGTAACAGATGGTGGGGGAATTTATTTAGTGTCGAACTCAATTATTTGGTATTTGGATTATGATGTATATAATCCTTATTCGTGTATATGATGTTTTGTATATGTGAGACTTGATAACATATGCTTATGTGAATTATGATGGCTTGATGCCTTGAATTATGTTTTGATTCCTCCATAAATGGGGATGATGTGAAATTATGAAACTCCGTTGCGTTTGCATGAGAGAATGAAGTAAATATTTATTGTATGTTTGTTTCGTGTTGGAATGCTTATACTTTCAAACATACCCTGTCCGTTTTTATTTAAAAACTTTGGAATATGATGTGTGTTGTGGCATCCCTTCCGTGCAATTTTATTTCTCTGATTTTAATCTTTACCTTTAATTGGGTTATTTAAGAAGGGGTGTTACAGGATGTATGAGGAACATTCAAAGGGACGATTTATAGTCACAAAGGCAACTTGGAAAGAAGTTTTAGTAACTACCCTAAACTTCTAAGATCATATTTTTACCGAGGCAACGTCGAGCGGGTCATTAAGGGACTTATGATCTTTTGAACCGGAGGGTAGTCACTATATCACGTTTCGAGAGTTGTGACTATTTCCGAAGGGAACCAAAGTAGGGGTACCCTAGAGGTGCGTATGTGCAACTGTGTTTGTATTCAATTATTTTTGTCTTTTGTTAGGTTTGCTAGCGTTCGATTATTAATCTTATTATACAATCCTATTAGTCATACATCTAACAGTTAATATATGTACAGGGATTTAAAGTGCGGGAATTTCAAATTCTATGCTATTACAGGGCTTTGGGGATTAATTACATGTCCAAGAATAAGGGGAATAAAGCAGAAAATAAAGTCCTAATTATTCTATTACAACCCATGAGCAGTTACAATAATAAAAAATGCGAGAATAAATAAATGCGTGCGGAAAACTTTTTATTTTGTTTTTAATTATAAAAAAAAAACTTAAGTCTATTTAATTTTAATTTCAAGAAAAGGTTAAAATAGTTAATTAATTTGTTTACAAAATTAATTTGATGAATAAAGCACTAACCTAGTGTTTTTTGTGATTTTTTGATTTAAAGTTGATTTAAATGATAAAGTCACTAAGAAATAAAAAAAAAACAAAAATACAAAGGGGGGGGGGGGGGGGGAATCCTTCGATCCAGGGAGAAAAATGGGAGGCTTCGATCAAGAGAAGGTTTCTTTCGATCCATGGGAAAAATGGGAGCCTTTGGTCCAGAGAAGGAAATGTCTCCTTCGATCCAAGAGGGAAAACTGCTTTTTGATCCATATCTGCAAGATAAGCATTATAACAATAAAGATGCAGGATATGGGTGTCGAACCCAGATCCTTCGATCCTGTGCGCGCTGGTCTGCTCAGGCTTGATCTGCAGTACAAGAGTTAGAAAAATAAACAAATACAAACCTGGGTGTCGAACCCAGGTTCTTCTCCTGCACATACACCTGCAAGTTTGATCAAATGCTGGATCAAAACAGATACAAAGACCCTACCCTACGTATGATCTTTTCCTAAACCCAAATCTGGGGTTAAAACTAGCACAAGATCTTTGTACCACCTAGTTTGAAACATGGCTGCTTTGAAGCCTTAAAATGGCACCCTGTACTTCCACACTTATATTTGTATGAATGATCAATAAGAACACAAACATGCAGACTTTTACCAAGGACTAGTGGGCTTGATTCGTGGATTTTGGCTAGTGCTTAGGAACACTTCCTGCAGACTTTAGGGAGGGAATAGAGCATTGCTGAAGACTCCTTCGATTGGGATCACTTATGAGGATTTTGATAGATTTGGGGTGGTTTGTGGGGTAGCGTGTCTCCAATGTGTGTTTGTATCTCGTTCTTGTGTGTATATCCTCGTTGGCTTTTGGAAGTGGCTTGTATTTATAGGAGATAGGGGTGCATGGAAATGGCAAGAGACAGCCATTACCCAAGTTTTGAAGGCCATGAGACCAAAATCAGACACATTAAAGCACTTCCATTTATGAAACATTCAAGCCTCTTTGAGCCTTAGGATGAACCTGGACACCTTTGACTTTTGAATGCCTTCAGGCCATGCCCTTCGATTGGCCTTAAGTTGCCTCCTTCGAATGGACCTTTTGTTACTTCCTTCGAATGGACCTTCTGAATGCTTCTTCTAATGGACCTTTGTACATCCTTCGAATGGCCCTTTTGTGTATCCTTTGAATGGACCTTCTGAATGCTTCTTCAAATGGACCTCTGTACATCATTTGGATGGCCCTTTTGTGTATCTTTCGAATAGCACGCATGTATGCCTCGTGCATTCTTCGAATGGGTCACTAATGTGTGCTTATAATGTGGCAATCATGTGCTGAAATGTTTAGAGATATAGTTGACGCGAGCAGTTTCGAAGGGAACCATTACCCAGTAGAAAATAGCACAAAGAAATACAATGCCTTGTGGATGTTAGCATGAGGAGGTCATTGCTCTGTGAATCGAAGGCTAGTTGAAAGGGTCTTGGCCTGGTGCATTGAAAGCAAGTACAAAGGAAGCCTTTTCCCTTGTGAATCGAAACAAACTTGTAAGGGGTTCTTGCCTTACACAGTCGAATCCTTGTGAACTTAACTTGATTGAAGGAGGCCCAGCGCTGACTTTGTCAACTTATCTTGATCTAAGGAGGCCCAGCGCCCAATCGAAGACTTACAGACCAACGCCTGATCGAAGGGTTTTAAATGCCTAATCGAAACTCCTTGTCCAAATGCCAATCGAAGAAAAAAAATTGCTCAAGCGCCAATCGAAAACACCCTGTCTCAAAGCCAATTGAAGAGACCTTGTTTATCTTCAAAAAAATTATTTTTCTTTAATTAAGTGTTTGTGACCACCCATATAAGATAAAACCTTGGAAAACATGAGAGGGTAAATTTTGGGGTACAACAATAACAATTCCAATAATATATAAAAAAAGGTTATATTAAGTGGGCTAAAAAAATAATAAGGTGGGCCTGGGCTAAACCGGGTCGACCCAGAACCCACCTCTTATCTCTTGATTCACAAAGGGTTTGTGAAACCCTAAAACAGGAGAGGGAGAGAAAGAAAGAGGAAGCGCCTCTTCTTCTCTATGTTATGGAGCTCCTTCCATTCTCCTTCATCTCTCTTGTCTTCATAACGCTACTGACTTCTCTCTACCTCTTTCTTCTCATGTTCCATTTTTTAACATTTCTTTTTTTTTTTGAGTTTGTAACCGATTTTGTTGTGATTTTACAGTGAATGAAAATGAGGAAAATGGAAAGGAGGAGAGGAGGATGTCACGATTAGAACTTTTACCATTTTATTCTAAGTGAGATCTTTCTATTTCCTTCTTGCTCTTTCTTTTCTATTGCAAAATTTCTGAGGGGTTTGGCTTTGCGAAAATGATGATGAGAAAATTTATGTTGGGGTTTTTTTGTTGTTTCGATTCTGTTTTGTGTATGTATATATGTTGCTTTTCGAACATAATTTGAAAAGGGTTTTTAGTGGGTTGCTGCGATTTGTTTGTTCTGTATCTCTGTATATTTTTCTTTTGCTGGGAAAAGATTCTTTCCCTTTGAAAAGTATTGCTTCGGATTTTTATATTGTAGTTGGCCTTGCTTAATTTTCTGTAATAAAATTGATTTTGACTTGAGGGACTTTGCCTTGTCACTTTGATTTCTGACTTTGCTTGCTTGTGGTTGTACTTGTTTGACTTTGTACTGACTTTGTACAGACTTTGTACTTGCTGTATTTGCTTTTGTTGGACTTAATATCTTTTCTCTGATATATCAATGCTGATTTCGCTTGCTGACTTTTGGCTCTTGGTTGCTTGTGATGGACGCTTGCTTTTGGTACTTGTTGTACTGGTTTGCTTGTTGGATGTTATACTTTTTCTGAGTTCTCAACATATTGATTTTTGCAGTGACTTGGGAATATTATTTTCTTTGACATGAAACAACATGAAAGTTGTTACTCCTTGCGTGAAATATGATGATAATCTTATTTTTTTATTGATCTTTTATTTACATTTTTGTGAACAAAAACATATTTTTTATGATTTGCAACAAATAAGTCCCTAGGCCAATGATAAAACAAACATTATATGAGGCTTTTGATTTTCTGTTGGGCTTGAATTCTGTTGGGCTGATGTGAAATTTTGTTTTGCATTTTTCCTCTATTGTGAACCAAAATAGTTTGTGATTTGCAATAGCATATTAGCCCATGATAAAATAAAAAATGTTTGAGGCTTTAGCACATGAAACATCCCTCTTTTTTTTTCTTTCTGATTCCATAAACCACCCTAATGATGAGTTGTAATATGCTGCAATCTTCTGCTTATTTCCATGTTTATGTTTTCTAACAAATTTTGCTCTTGGTTTCATGTACAAGACGAGAATGGCAAGATGAAGGAGGAAGTTTGAAGATGCTTGAAGATGAAGATATCTCTTTATTTTGTAATAGAAATAGGAAAAATAGGAAAAAATTTATAGTTTATGCCTTTGAAAATTGTAATTGAATTTTATAATGATTTTGAAATTGTTTTGAGTTTGTAAATAGATTTGGATTTTTCGAATAATGAACATTTGAAATTTGAATAAATGTGAAAGAATTTGAAAGAATAATGTGATATAAGTTATAATGTTGAAATAATAAAAATGTAATATGTTTAAAATAAATAACTGGATGTGTTGAAAATTAATAATGACGTAATTTGTAATGTTGAAGGAAGAATAGATGTAAATAGAAAATGTAATGTTTTTGAAAGGTAAATATGATGCAATTTGAAAGAAAAAAAGAGAGTGTGGTGTTTTGAAAAACAAATTTGAAAGAAGAGTCCAAGAAATCTTATCTTGTGAATGAGAGACTTGGTATCCTTGCATTGCTCATGATAAACAAACTTGGAATCTAAGCCATACAGAATTGAATAAGGCTCGCATTTCTCAGAACAAAACAAAGTTGTCAGACCGTGCAATTAAATTCCAATTGAAGCTTCCTCAGTGAGTGCTAAATGAACATCAGAGTTTGAATCAACACGGCCCTAATTCATCTCGCCAGGAATCAAAAACCCTTAATTTGAGGTGAACTCAAATACAGGCCTTAATATTGTGCAACCACTAAAACACGGATATTGATCTCAATAGATGCCACGTCTTTAAGAGTAAAAACCCTAGCTCAACACTAAAGGACATGAGACACTTTGAGAACTTGTAAATTTGAACCTTTGAGGAATTAATTGACATGGTTGGAGGTTTGAGAAACCTGGAACAGTTGAAAAACGATAGCAAAAAATTTTAAAGGAAAGGGAGGGCAAATTTTGGGGTACAACAGTTGCCCCTGTTCAATCTTCTTAAACCTGAAAAGTGAGAATGGCTTGTCTTCGTTCGTAGTTTGAAGGTGGAAGATGATTAAACAATATATTTTGAATGGAGATTGTTATTATGAAAAGGTCTTCAGCTTTGTTGGTTAAACTCTTCATGGTTGGAATATTTTCAAATAGGAACTCGTGACTATCTATCAGGCGTTGAACACCTTCTTTCAACCATTTGAATCCATTTATTTGTTCAGCACAACAATCACAGTCTTTTAAATAGCCAGGGAACACCCTAACTCTCATCAAATTTCCCTTCACAGTAGTCAATGGAGTAGTCAAATCCTCAACGGAGGAAACAAAAGTAGTGTCATCAATCGCATTGACACCTTTGCCATGGTTCGACATTGGTGCATTTATCACATTTAGAGTTGTAGGTTGATCAAACTCAATAGTTTTATTGTCTATTAGGTCTTGAATCTTATTCTTCAGAGCCCAACATTGATCAGTTTCATGCCCAGGGCTGTTGGAATGATACACGCACTTGGAATTTGGATTGTACTTCGGCGATGTAATATTTGGATTTGATGGCGGATTACGCAATGTCACTAAGTTGTCCTTCAATAGATGTTGCAAGGCTTGGGACAGTGACATTCTAATTCTTGTGAACTGTCTTCGAGGAACTTCAAATTGTTGATGGTTGGATGATTATCTTTGAGCAGATTGAGGGTTGGAGATCAAAATAGCATTAACAGATGGACGGTGATCCTTATTGGTATGGGCCCTTGACCCATAAGCAACATTGGCTTCTTTCTTTCTAATAAAGGGTTTATTTATAGTGCTTTACGTGGAAGCAGATGCCATGGGAATTTTCCACTCTTGATTCCACTCTCGACCCTTTCACCAGTCAGAATTAATTCGATGAAACCAGAAGATGAGCTACCAATTAGAAAGTTGAAATAGGGTCCCATTAGTGTTCCTATGAACATGTCCACCAGCTCCCTATTAGTTAGTGGTGGTTGAACTCTTCCAGCAAGATCCCTCCATTTTTGTGCGTACTCTTTAAACCCTTCATTATTACCCATTGTCATTCCTTGAAGTTAAACTCTTGTCGGTGGTAAATCAGTGTTGTACTGATATTGATGATAAAAAGCAGTGGTCAGATCTTCCCATGTTTGAATGCAGGAATCCTCCAATTGGTAAAACCATTCTAACTGAGTCCCAACCGGACTCTTTTGGAAGAAATGGACCCAGAACTTCTTGTCAATAGTATGTGGTTGTATCTTGCGGACATAGGACCTCAAATGAAGTTTTGGGCATGAAACTCCGTCATACATAGAAAATACTGGTATTTAGAACTTATGGGGAATGATGACCCCAGGTACTAAGCTCAAATCACCAAAATCTAAACCAAGTACGGCTTGAATTTCAACAGTTTTCACTATATCCTCTAATTGCTTATATTTATCCTCGATCGGTGGATACTGTTCATCAAAGTAGTCTTCATCCTCGGAGGCTTGATCATTTGTACCCCTAAAACTGGTGTTCCTTGCCTCTTCATTCTGGTTCTCGTCTTCCTCGGATGACTCTTCAATTATCTACACCTAACGGACCAGGCCTTTAAACCTTTTCCCCATGCTGATGAAGGACTTCTTCTTAGTCTTGTTTTTGGCTGCCAGCAGTGTCATCAGTTCTTGTTGTCCCTTGGCCATGGTTAACAAGGTCTCTTGGAACTAGGAATTTTGTGCTTGCAAATCTTTCACGGTCTGCTCGATATCCATCGTACTAAAATAAATAGTAGAAAGATAAGGAAACCTGTGTCTGAAAACATGCTTATGTTATGATGCATGAAATGCATACGAAAATGATTTCAAGGACTTTTAAGATTTAAGTTTGTTTAGACAAAGAGAGAACAAACATTAACTGCATTAATAAGTTCAAACGGTTACAAGATTCCTTTTGGGCTTACAATGGGAGAAACAAAGATAATAAAAAAATAAACTCCTAAAACAAAAAGGACTTAGGCTTCCCATGAGCGCATCCTCTTCGGTGCAATGTAGGCATTCAAATTCCGCTCTTCATGAAGTTGTCTTGTGAGCTCCAAAAGCTTCTTCTCGCTTGCGCGGGACTGGGTTACAGAGGTGTCTCGCTCCCTTTTGATTTGAATCTACGATCTTTGCAACTCCTCGATAGTAGTTGGCATGCCCGGATGAAGAACGGTGTAAGGAACATCTCCCTTGGTAATAGGCTCCATGATGATAGGTAGGATGGATTTATAAGGCATCATAAGGTTTTGAGCGCGAGCTCACACCCACTTGAGATATGGCTCCAAATAAATGGAGTTCTTATGCCCCAACGTCTTGCTATCAACTTTGTTCACCATGCCTCAAGCTCGTATGAATCTCTGACAATAACCTTGGACATCGTTCTCGTAGTCAAATGCAATTCCTTGGACAAGTACATCATGAGGACCATCCCTTCTAGCATATCCAAACTGTCGCAATGCCAAACAAGGGTTATAGGTGATTCCTCCCCTAATTCCAAGTTGAGGGACATTAGGGAATTCCCCACAACGGTCAATAATAGTAATATCCTCCAAGGATCTAGAACACCAATGAATATTAGAATGCGTGAGTGACATCAATCTATTAGACCATCTCATGCCTTGCTCATTCTTCACAATAGATCAAGGTAGGTGTGAAATAAACCACCTAGCCAACAGAAGAGTGCAACACATAAGAAATCCTCTTCTCTTCATGGTGCGAGAGTAAAGAGAATGCAAGATATACCCAAGTAAAGTAGGTACCAGATTGCGAGATAGAAATTTTTTGACTGCGTTCACATCTATGAGTTGGTTAGGAGTGGGAAACAGTACCATCCCATAGATGAGAAGATCCAAAACTTCTTCAAAGGCTTGTAAAACCAGAGCATCCCTAAAATCTCAAGCCTTCTCCAAAAAATACTTGGCTAGAAACCCTTTGACACCACTTCTTGTTTCCCAATTGGACACAACGTCAGATCGTTGCAAATATAGGGCTCGATCAATCTCCTCAGGTCTTGGGTCTCTTTCCATACCGTTGAAGGGTAGTTGATCAAGAATAGGTATTCCCAAGATTTGAGAAAATTCTTCCATAGTGGACACAAGTTGATAATCAGGAAATGTAAAGAAATGGTGGTTAGGGTCAAAGAATTGGAATAAAATATGTACCATATCCTCTTTAAAGTTTGTTGTAACCAAGTTAACCAGATGACTGCATTTTTTGGTGAATGGAGTATCATTTGGGACCCTTGATGCCAATTATTTAAGTTATGGTGGTACCCTCACAAGGTTTATTCGGATGGTGTTTCTTTGTGCGGAAGCCATGTCCTACAAAACTGAACAAAGATAAATCCCAAAGTCCTAGAAATAGTTAGTGCAAATGAAATGGTATGATGTCATGATGTTATATGCAAATAATCATATACAACCAAAGCAAACAAGTCCTTAGGTTTAGGCTTGCATGGAGTTCATAGGTAAGTACCCTTTTGATGTTTAGTTGGTTCAACCTGTCCTAGAAAGTAACCGGGTTCTAGGGATCTCAATATCATTGATCATTCTCCATTGGACATTGTTTCAACGCAAGCCTCTTTATTGGCGACCGAAATATACCAAGAGTCAGATCTCAATGAGTGTAGTATCGAGTATTAACCAACTTTTGACTGCACCAAAGCCGACTACCTCACTACTTCCTAATGACCAAGTTGTTCAATTAAAGGTTCTAAGGTTCGTTAGTGCTTTGTGACACCATACAGCGGCCGCGTATTCTCCTTAATTCGCCATAAGGGATATTGATACCCACAAATGTGTCACACTAACATAGCTATTGTCTCAACAATATCGGTGTACGCCATACAGTCTCCACAATTTTTTCTATTTACCTAATGATGTTCCCAGATCCGAGTAGAGGATCAAAACAAGCCCAAACAAAGACCCAAAATGTACAACAAACAAATCAAACAATAAAAGAAATTAAATATGATCTAGCTCTAAGGTAACCCCACTTTTAATATATTCCCCAGCAGAGTCTCCAGTTCTGTAATACGGTGGGAGAACTGACTTGGGTGTTTTTGTGTTTTATCGCAATTGTTGCGGATAGCAAGAGTCGCCACCGACTTTTCTTTTGTCCAATAAGGAAAGGGTGAAAAGAACATGAAATACCTTTGAGATATTTTCTTGAGTTCGGGGGGTAGGTTATGAAAAGGGAAGGTGTTAGCACCCTTTTCATTCGTAGTTATCTACTGGCTCTTAGTTGGTTGCTAGATCACTTCTGAAGTTGTTTTGTTTTAAATGTGTTGTGATGGATTTTTAAAGTATTTTTGAAAAGCGCCTTCGTTTAGGAAAACTTTGTAATGATTCTCGTCTCTATAAGAATGCATACAAAATGTTGGACTTTTGAAAATATTTCATGTTTTTGAAAGTGTTTGGTGTGTTTGAAAAGATGTTTGTTTTGAAAATGGATTGTGAGCAAGCAACTAAGAACGTTCTACCTACTCAAAAGTCTTTTGTTCATTTCTCTCTTCCTTTGACATTGCTATCTTACCCTTGATTGGTAAGAAGCTCTATCTTTGGATGTAAAGGGATGGGTACGGGTCAATTGTATAGTCATAGAAGGAAATATTATAAGATACCTTAGCATTTTTCTTAGGGGACTAAGATCATTTGTAAGGCAACATTCGAAGCATCATCGAAGGACTATGATCTTGTATTTTTATTGTTTTTGCTAAGGTGTCTCACATGCACAACATGACCATTTTATCAAGGTAAAAAGTGGAGTTAACCACAGAGGTGCAAGTGTGCAAGTGTTTATTTTTCATGCTTGATTTATCTTGAATTAGAGTTTTCTAAGTATTGATTTTATCTTTCCATACAAACCCTAATTAACTAGTATTTATATTTGAAAACGGTAAATTGAGGAAAGTAAATATCCTATGCTATTACATCATTTGGGGATGGGTTACAAATTTATAAATGGAGATTGCAAGAAATTAAATACTAATTATCTATTACAACCATATTGAATGGATAAGAATGTACAAGAAATTACTAAATGTACTAGAAAGTAAATGGAAGAGAAAATAAATTTTGTTTTGGATTTTATTTAAGAGAATGATTTTAACCTAATTAACTAAAAGAAAATAATTAATTAAAATAAGTAAAAATTAAAACTAAGTTAATTTTAAAAAAGAGATATTTTTAGGGTTTTTTTTTTGTGAAAAGAGTTTTAATACTAGTATAAAAAGTAATTGAAAAAAAATTCCTAAGTTCTAAATTAATTTTTATTAAAATAACCCTAAGTCTAATTAAAAAAAGAAAACTAAATTTGTTTAAGAAAATATTTATTGTCTTCAGTTTAGAAAGTAATGAAAATAAATATATATTGCTAGCTACATAATAAATAAATATCTTTTTGGTTTTTTATTAATAAAAATAATAATAAAATTAATATTAATAATAGTAAAAATAAATAATAAGAAAATAATATAAAAATATGAAAATGAAGTTTGGGGTGTGAAAATCAGATTGGGGTGTTTGTTAGAAAAAGGTTTTCGTTTGGCCCATTAGCAGTTTTTTTGTAAACTACAAAATAAAATAAATTAAAAAAAACAACATTGGACCTGCGATGAACCAAGCAAAATGGGGTGGGGGGTATGTGCATGTGTGAGGTGTTTGGGATTGGGATGAAGATTTAAGCCCAATAGCACAAAGATGTGGAAAAAAACTGAATAATAAAATAAGTAAGACGAAAAACGGTCCCAGGGGGTTTCGAACCCCCGTCTCTACGCTTGCACTACCACACCTTTACCACTACACCAACTGCTTCATCTGTTATTATAGAAATTCCAATAATATATAAAAAAGGATAGATTAAGTGGGATAAAAAAATAATAAGGTGGGCCTGGGACGAACCGAGTCGACCCAGGACCCACCTCTTATCTCTTGATTCACAAAGGGTTTGTGAAACCCTAAAACATAAGAGGGAGAGAAAGAAAGAGGCGGCACCTCTTCTTCTCTATGTTACGGAACTCCTTCAATTCTCCTTCATCTCTCTTGTCTTCATAACGCTACTAACTCCTCTATATCTCTTTCTTCTCATGTTCCATTTTTAACCTTTCTTTGTTCTGAGTTTCTAACCGATTTTGTTGTGATTTTGCAGAAAATAAAAATGAGGAAAATGGAAAGTTGGGGAGGAGGATGTCGCGATTCGAACTTTTACCAGTTGATTCTGAGTGAGATCTTTCTGTTTCCTTCTTGCTCTTTCTTTTCTTTTACAAAATTTATGAGGGGTTTGGCTTTGCGAAAATGATGACGAGCAAAATTATGTTGGGGTTTTTTGCTGTTTTGATTTTGTTTTGTGTATGTATATATGTTTCTTTTCGAACATAATTTGAAAAGGGTTTTTTGTGGGTTGCTCCGATTTGTTTGTTCTGTATCTCTGTATATTTTTCTTTTGCTGGGAAAAGATGATCTCCCTTTGAACAGTATTGCTGCGGATTTTCATATTGTGGTTGGCCTTGCTCAGTTTTCTGTAATAAAATTGATTTTGACTTGAGGGACTTTGCCTTGTCACTTTGATTTCTGAATTTGCTTGCTTGAGGTTGTACTTGTTTGACTCTGTACAGACTTTGTACTTGCTGTATTTGATTTTGTTGGACTTAATATCTTTTCTCTGATATATCAATGTTGATTTTGCTTGCTGACTTTTGGCTCTTGGTTGCTTGTGATTGATGCTGTCTTTTGGTACTTGTTGTACTAGTTTTCTTGTTGAATGTTGTACTTTTCTAAGTTCTCAACATATTGCTTTTTGCAATGACTTGGGAATATGATTTTCTTTGACATGAAACAACATGAAAGTTGTTACTCCTTGCGTGAAATATGATGATAATCTGGTATTTTTATTGATCTTTTCTTTACCTTTTTGTGAAACAAAACCTATTTTTTGTGAATTTAAACAAATAAGTCCCTAGGCCAATGATAAAACAAACATTGTATGAGGCTTTTGATTTTTTGTTGGGCTGAAGTGAAATTTTGTTTTGCATTTTTTCCTCTATTTTGAACCAAAATAGTTTGTGATTTGTAATAGTATATTGGCCCATGATAAATTCGAAAATGTTTGAGGCTTTAGCACATGAAACATCCCTCTTTTTTTTCTGATTCCATAAACCACCCTAATGATGAAGTTGAAATATGTTGCAATCTTCTGCTTATTTCCATGTTTATGTTTGCTAACAAATTTTGCTCTTGGTTTCATGTACAAGACGAGAATGGCAAGATCAAGGAGGAAGTTTGAGGATGCTTGAAGATGAAGACATCTCTTTATTTTGTAATAGAAATGGAAAAAATAGGGAAAAAATTTATAGTTTATGCCTTTGAAAATTGTAATTAAATTTTATAATGATTTTGAAATTGTTTTGGATTTGTAAATAGATTTGGAGTTTTTGAATAAAGAAGATTTGAAATTTTGGAAATTTGAATAAATGTGAAAGAATTTGAAAGAATAATGTGATATAAGTTATAATGTTGAAAGATAAAAAATGTAATATGTTTAAAAAGAAATAATGGGATGTGTTGAAAAATAATAATGACGTAATTTGTAATGTTGAAGGAAGAATAGATGTAAATAGAAAATGTATTGTTTTTGAAAGGTAAATATGATGCAATTTGAAAGAAAAATAGAGAGTGTGGTGTTTTGAAAAACAAATGTGAAAGAAGAGTCCAAGGAATCTTATCTTGTGAATGAGAGACTTGGTATCCTTGCATTTCCCATGACAAACAAACTTGGAATCTAAGCCATAGAGACTTGAATAAGGCTCACATTTCTCATAACAAAATAAATTTGTCAGACCGTGCAATTAAATTCCAATGGAAGCTTCCCAAGTGAGTGCTAAATGAACATCAGAGTTTGAATCAACACGACCCTAATTCGCCTCGTCACAAATCAAAAACCCTTAATTCGAGGTGAACTCAAATACAGGCTTTAATATTGTGCAACCACTAAAACACGAATCTTGATCTCAACAGACGTCGCGTCTTTAAGAGTTAAAACCCTAGCTCAATACTAAAGGACATGAGACACTTTGAGCACTTGTAAATTTGAACCTTTGAGGAATTAATTGACGTGGTTAGAGGTTTGAGAAACTTTGAACAGTTGAAAAACCCTAGCAGAAAATTTTAAAGGAAATGGAAGGAAAATTTTGGGGTACAACAGCGCGCTTAAAAACAAGAAACAGAAAATCTGAAAACACGTTCAGATTAGCAGGCAGATGTTAAGACATCTACTTTGACATCATTCAAAAATAGTTGAGATGATTTACTTCAAATGTCAAGACATTAAGTAAGACATTACCAAGGTAGTGTTTTACCAAAATTGCTGCCAACCAACACTTACAAACTTCCCCTTTGGAAAATTTTGGCTAAAACATTATTTGAGTACATTATCAGAGCAGCAGCAAAAAAAACTTAGTTAGCAGTTAGTAGAAACTTAGTTAGCAGTTATCAGAGGAAGATGTCAAGACATTGTCTGGGACATGAAGCTCCTCGTCAAACAATGAAGCTCCCCCTCAAACTTACCAGTCAGTCTGTCAGTTTCTCTCCCTATTTTTAGACATAATATGCCAAATAAACATGCATTCAAGAGAGTAGTAGAAAAAGAAGTATAGAACAGAATATCCAAGTGTCAAGCACATACATGTGCCAAAAACAACATAAGTATCAAAACACAAAAGAGAAAAAAAAGGCACCAACACAGAGTCTAACTGTCTTCAGGACCAGTAGACTTGGCAGCTTCAGAACTTCCTTCATTATCAAAACACAAAAGAGAAAAAAAAAAGGCACCAACACAGAGTCTAACTGTCTTCAGGACCAGTAGACTTGGCAGCTTCAGAACTTCCTTCATTATCAAAATCCCCTTCTTCAGTACCCACACTATCATCAAGACTGTTATCCTTCTGCAGCTCATTGATCAGCTTTTCAAATTTTAGCTTTCTTGCTGAGCTAACTCTAATTACCTCATCAAGTTCTTTGCAGACTTCCATTAATTCAGTAATCATACATCCTTGCTTGAGGTATTGTTTTCAGAGGATGCAGATGTCAAAACAATGTCTAGGACATGTTTTCCTGAAAACACCTTGAAGTGAAGGGACATGGCAGACTCCCTTTTGAAAACTGCATCAGTGCCACACAAAATTCCAGGATGTTGATTTAGAATAACTCCATAAATGCGAGATGGAAAGGTAATAGGCATCTTGATAGCACAGGTTCCTGCGTGCTTTACAGTCTGTTCAAAAATGTTAGCACCATAATCAAACAATTTCTTATTTCCAACATCATAGATAGATTTTCCTAAACCAACTATCATGGTTGAGGTATGATTGGTAGGGACCCAGTTAGCAGCTCCAATTCTATACAGGATAGCATATTTCACACTTAACTTACTAACGGGGAGCTTATTCTTCATGGGACAATCACTCACTTGGTTTGTAGTGATGGTTTTGCACACCTAATTATCAGTCACTTCCAACTCAGAGTAATCATCTTCATACCTACCCAGATATCTATTGATCATAGCAGGGGAAATTCAACACATCTACCTCTAACAAACACCTTCCTATATTCCTTACTTCTATGATCAGCACAAACTATAGGAATATTAACAATAAATTCCTTAACAAGAGTCTCATAACATTTTGCAAACCTGGTAACAGTCTTCATCAAACCAGCAAAAGAAATTAGCTCCATAATCTCTTTGCACTCTAGTGCTTCTGCTCCCAACTCTCTTTCAAGAGCAATCCTTCTTTGGAAAACATATTTCCATTTTTAAGCATTGCCAACAGAATGGAAGGAAATGTTATCAAGAGGAGCATCAGGCACCCTGATAGAAAGCTTCTTGCTTGTAGACTTATCGTGATATGGTGGGAGAACTGACTTGAGGTTTTTCGTTTGTGTTTGCAAATGTTTCAGTTTAGCAAGAGTCGCCACCGACTTTTTATTTTATCCTAAGGAAAGGTCAAAAAGCACAGGAAAGACCTTTGAGATGTTTTCTTGGGTTCGGGGAGTAGATTATGAAAAGGGAAGGTGCAAGCACCCTTTTCATCCATGGTTATCCATGGGCTCTTAGTTACTTGTTTAGATCACTTGCTTTGCTTTTCCAATTGTTTGAAATGGTGCTTTGTGTATGGTTTTGAAAGATGTTTTGAAAAGAGGTCATCGTTGTGGCAACCTTTGTAATGATTCTTGTTTGAATGTATACAAAGGTGTTTTATCTTTTGAAGATTTCAATGTTTGAAAGTTTGATTTGAGAAATGTTTTGAAATTGTGTTGTGAAGTGTGTTTGAAAATAGCAAGGATGTTTTTTGCAAGCTTTTGATCAAGTAATTAAGAGCTATCTACTCTATTTTACTCAAAGATCTTTCCTAAAGTTTTTAACCCTTTTGACAGTGTTATTTCACCATTGTATTTGGTGAACAACCTTGTGTTAGGATGTTAAACGGGACAGGCGCGGGTCATCGTATAGACCATGATAGCAATTGTGTCAAGTGTTTTTTTGGAAAATTTTTCAGGGACTTGATCATTTTTGTTTAGGCAACCAAGATAGCGTCATCGAGGGACTATGATCTTTTGTTTTGTTTTTGTTTTTCCAGAGAACCCAACATGCATAACATGGCCCATTTTTGAAGACAACAAGTGGATTGTAACCCTAGGGGTGCAAGTGTGCATTGTATTTGATTTTCATGCATTTTTATCTTTGATTAGGTCAAGCTACTTGTTGATTTTGATTTTTGCATACAAACCCTAATTCTCTAATCATGGCATAATTGAAAGCGTAAAGTGCGAGAATTAAAATTATAAGCTATTACAACATGATTATAGGGATGGGGGTACAATCTTTGAATGGGGGGTATTTGACAAGAAATATAAACCCTAGTTTACTATTACATCCAAATTCAATTTAATTGCATGAATAATAAATGGATAATATTTAAATAAACAAAAAAAAAGACAAATATATCAAATAATATGAAATATGCAAAAAAGGGGTTTTTGTTCATTGATGTATGTAAAATATTTAATGTAAAAAATAAAGGAATAAATAAAAGATTTATTTTATTGGTTTAAGGGGTAAAACCCTAATTTCTTTAAGAAAATAAATATATTATATTATTTATACACAATAAAATATATTAATATATACAAAAATAAAATATACTTAAAAAAGGTATTTTTTAGTATAAATAATAATAAAGTAAAAATGTAATATTTTGTATTTTTTATTCTAGAGTATTTAATGAAATAAAAAGTATATATTTATATATTTATATTAATCATATTAAATATGACAAATTAAAATAAAATATGTACAAAAATAAATTACATTTATAATAATATTTTCAGTGTGAATAAAAATAAGAAATAAAATAAAAGTATAAATTATAAATATTTTTTCAAGTCTCAATAAATAATATAAAAGTATTTAAATGTTTTTTATGTTAGAAAAATTAAAATAAAATGCCAAATAAATGTGAAAAAATTATGAAAAAATTATTGAGCCTTTTTTTATATTTGGAAATAAATAAACAAAATCAGAAATGAAAACAAAAATGCAAAAATATGAAAATACAAGAAATTGGGCCAGGGGGTGCAAAAAGGAAAAGAGGGGGTGTCAAAAGTAGCCAGGCCAAGCCCAACCCAAAACTTCATCTTCAACCTCCAACATTTGAAAAAATGTGTGCGTCCCTGTACAAACTACCAGATCTTGTATACGTGCTCTATTGCAAAAACACACAACATCAAACTTGTAGAGAATTTCAAGACGATTCCAACCATATAAACAACTTGTCCTAACTCTCAAAGACCAGAGAGAATTTCTCTGGCCCTAAAATCTGACCTAGTTTTTTCAGCATGTTCATGGATGAAATTCTCCTAGCACACTTAATATAAATGAAAACTGAGCATATGTACAACTTCATGGCAATGAACACTACATTTTTTATTCATAAACCTAAGGCTAAATGTTCCTAAATAGAGAGATAGAAAGTGGAGAAAAACCTATTTCAGTTGGATTCGTGTAGGGCAATGTAGTGCTTTTCAACAAGGCTTGAGATGTCTGGTAGCTTGCTTGAACTTCACTTGACCTTCTCCAATAGCTAGCTTGCCTTGAATGTCCTTGAATCAAGCTATAGAACTCAACCTGCACAAGCTCAAAATGAAAATGGTGAACACTGTAAATGGATTTACAGTTGGTGTTTGAGGTTTGGGATAGCTTGGGTGAGTTGAATGGAAGGTGTTTGAAGCAACTCGGGGCAAAGCGCACGATCCAAATGAACTATGGAACTCAAGTTGCAGAACCTGCCCTGTTTTGCCAAAGGAATGTTATTTCTGGCTATGGGGTGTTTAGAGGATCAATCAATTGTGTTTCTAGCTCAAAGGGGTGTGAGAAAGATGTTCAAACTATTTGCATAAGTTGGTATTGGCTGGTTTTCAAGTTCTAAGGTTTTGGACAAGTTTCTTGTTTTTGAAGTAAGAATGTGGAAGTTGTTGTTACAAGCCTGTACAGGCTATCAAATATTCTTACATACTTTCCTCTTGGCCCCTCCAACTTGTGGATTTGATTTGCCCTCTGAGATATGGACCAATGCTCAAGGGATAGTGGTTTGACATAAAGCACGTTATGGCAAAAATGGAAATGTGCCTTTTTCTACTTAGGGCTTAATCTTGTGTATAATGTCCAAATGACCAAAACAAAATCTTAGACTGATGGATTTGCATTTAATGATGGAGTGTGAAGTGGTTTAGAGGTCTGTAAACTAGTGTAAGGCATGCTGACTTGAAATTGCAACTTGCATGAACATGAATATTCCATGGATGAAAAGTGAGTTTTTGCCAACTTCAAGCCTTCGATTCTCCCTAACCACAAATGTGTTTGAGGAGTTCTTGGACAATTTGGAAATCTTGCAACATGCTCTATAATCCACATTTGAAATGAAACTTGAGATTCCAAGTGAAACAATGTGAAAAATGGCCAAGAAGATAGGTCAAAATCCTGCCTAAACTAGGGCAAAATTTCACTAAGTTAAAAGTTTTAGGGACCCTTGTTCCAAAAATCATAACATGAGATCCAAGATTCTTTTGAGAAAACTTTATGAATCAAAGTTGTAGACTTTGTGGAGGACTACAACTTTCATGTTGGAGGTTTTGTTTTAATCCATTTGCATCATGGTGAAAATGTGGGGCAAAGTTAGGAAAAATTAAGAAAATTTCATAACTTAGAAAAATTCTAAGTTATGAAAATTTTCAACTTTAAATTCTAATTTGCAATTTTGGGTTTCTTGATGAACAAGTTTCATAATTTGACACATCTTGATGAAAAATGACCCTTGGTACTTGATTTTGTCCAAAAAGTCAAAGTTTGACTTTTCAGTGTACAGTCAAATTTTGATCAGTTGACTGAAAAATTCATCTGTCAATCCCATGCATTTGAGATATTTTGAACTTGTTGAATAAGTCAAGATGATGTAATTGAGTCCTTGAGTCCATGGTTGAACCTAATTTGCCATTGTCTAGGTCAAAAAGTCAGAAATTGCCTCTGTACAGTCAAAACCCTAAAAATGACCATTTTGCCCTTTTGGTGATCTGATCAAATTTCTTGTGGAGTTATGGTATAAACTTGATCCAATGGTAATATGAGTTCATAATGTTGATGTGGGTCAAAATTCATGAGGTTTGACTGTAAATTGGCCACAATTGACTTTTTCCCCAATACAGCTGATTTTTAGGTCAACTGTCCAATTGACTGGGCTAAAATTTGATTTAAGGCTTGAAATTTGGTACGAACAAACTTATGAGTCCAATATGAAGTATGAAAGTCAATTTTAGCATTGAAGGTCCAAAAATCCATGTGAAAACTCAAACCCTAATTTAGGTAATCAGTGCAAGGAGATGTCTTGAGCAGTGCAAAAACCCTAATCCTGTCTGGAGTTCAAGGAGTTTTGTGAGGGGAAATATTGGTAAAATGAGATGGAAAATTTTGGGGTACAACACTTATTCACAAGAGAGATGTCCTGAACATCATCCTCATCATCATCTGAGGAGCTATCAGGTCTAACTTTTCTTTTGTTGGAGGGAGGAACCACTTTACTTCAGGGCATTGGGGGACCATACATAGTCTTCTTCATGATACTCTTGGAAGGGGGTGTGACATCCATAACCTTCACTTTTCTTGATTTGAGCCTTTTAGCGATTCTAGGCACAACATTGGTAATAAGGTCCTTGTCAGACAGCTCATCAACATTCACCACATTCTCAACATTTGAATTCTTTGCAGTTTTGGAGACAACACCATCTTCCTTAGCAAAAGAGTCCTTCTTAGCAGGTGATGTCTCAACATCTTGTTCAACATCAGCTTCCACTTCTTCTAGAACAGATGTATCAAACTTGCCAAGTTCACTTTCAGCAACATTTTCTTTAGGGTAGATGATTCAACAACATTTTAAGGATAAGTACCTTTGTCATCCTGAGCAGGCATTCAGGAAAGAGGAGTAGAAATCCCAGGCACAACAAAACCCTCATTTAACACCCTGTCTACCAGCCTTCTAATACTCCTATAAACATTAACAATGTCTTCTTCTAACCTTTCATCAGTAGTATTAGGAGCATTACCTTTAGAAGTGTCAAACTCATCTTTGGATTTCTTTGCATGGGACGATCTTAGTTTCTTGACCTTCTTCTCAAGAGGTGGAATAGTTGTCAGAGGAGCAACAACCAGGACTTTATCAAGGGAGAGATCCTCATGATGGTTGACAGACTTTGACCCAAAAACCTTGGCTTCATCAGAAGAGCACTTTGAGGGAGATGAAGCATGATGTTGCAACATCTGTGAATATTTTTGAACTGTGAGATGGAAAATAGCAAGGGTTCTTTTTCTATAAAGGAGAACGAAGAGGTTGCGAAAATAGAATGAGGTAATGTCATAGCGTGTGGGAGAGTATTTGAGATAATCTTGAAATGATTTCTTATGATATTTGATTTGTTGGAAACATGATAAATGATATAATATCACTTTAATGGTATTCCCACACGTCGTTAATTGCTATAAACCCTCATATATTGAGATCCCAAGTTTTCCTCTTAAGTTCTCAAATTGATTTGCATTCAAAGCCTTAGTGAAAATGTCAGCTAGTTGTAATTCAATAGCTACATGTTCTAAGGCAACAATCTTTTCTCCAACAAGCTCTCTTATGAAGTGATGAAGGATATCAATGTGTTTGGTCCCGCTGTGTTGAATAGGATTTTTTTGATATATTTATGGCACTTAGATTGTCACAAAATAATGTCATGAATCTTGTTTGACATTATATTCTGTCAACATTTGTTTCATCTAAACCAACTGAGAACAACTACTTCTTGCCGCAATATACTCAGCCTTAGAAGTGGACAGAGACACACAATTTTGCTTCTTACTGAACCAAGATATGAGATTATTTCCCAGAAAGAAACATCCTCCTGATGTACTTTTTCTATCATCAATACTTCTTGCCCAATAAGCATCACAATAACCAATTAAAGCAAAGCTAGATCCATGAGAATATAGCATACCATAGTCACTTGTCCCATTCACATATTTAAGAACTCCCTTCACATGGTTGGCATGGCTAACTTTAGGATCACCTTGATATCTTGTACACACCCCTACAACAAAGGCAATGCCAGGCCTGCTAACTGTGAGATATAGAAGACTGCGTATCATACTTCTGTAAAGACTTTGATCCACACTTACTCATTTTTCATCTTTAGAAAACTTCAGATGTGTGGAAGCATGTGTTCTTTTGTGACTGGCATTTTCCATCCCAAATTTATTTACTATATTCTTTGCATATTTTCTCTAAGATAAGAATATGGAATCTTCCATTTGTTTAACTTGCATACCAAGAAAGTAGGTTAAGTCACCAACAAGGCTCATCTCAAACTCTGAGTGCACTTGCTTGACAAAATGTTGAACCATCTCATTTGACATCCCACCAAACACAATATCATCAACATAAATCTATGCAATCATGATCTTCCCTTCTTCTTCCTCGACAAAAAGAGTTTTGTCTATACTTCCTTTCCTATATCCATTCACACCAAGAAATTTTGTCAATCTCTCATGCTAAGCTCTTGAAGCCAGCTTTAATTCATACATAGTTTTCTTCAGCTTGTACACATGGTTAGGAAAGCTTGGATCAACAAATCCATTAGGTTATTCCATCTAAACTTCCATATTCAGATAGCCATTTAAGAAGGCACTTTTTACATCCATTTGAAACAACTTAAATCTTAGAATGCAAGCAACTCCTAAGAGTAGTATGATTGATTCATGTCTGGCCACATGGGCAAAGGTTTCATCAAAATCAACTTCTTCAATTTAAGTGTATCCTTGTGCAACTAATCTTGCCTTATTTTTAGTAACCACCCCTTTTTCATCGGATTTATTCTTGTACACCCATTTAGTGCCAATCACATTTTTCCCTTCAGGTCTTGGAACCAGATCCCAAACCTCATTTCTTCTAAATTGTTCTAGCTCTTCTTGTATAGCATTAATCTAGAACTCGCCAGTTAAGGCTTCTTTAACATTCTTAGGCTCTATTTTTGAAACAAAGAAAGATTTTGACATCCCTTCTCTTGATCTAGTAGTAACTTATTTATTTATATCTCCTATAATAAGTTCCTTAGGATAATCTCTCTTAGTTTTGATTGAAGGCCCTTTATTGATTTGACTGGGCTCAGGAACTTCTTGATTTGGATTAGGATCATTATTTCTGTCATTAGATTCTGTTGGAATGTCTGACAAAGATGATCCAACATCTTATAAGACATCTTATTCATCATTACATCCTCTATCATCAATAATAACATTTATGGATTCCATCACAACCTTAGGTATGGAGTTATAAACTCTGTAAACTCTGCTATTTGTAGAGTAACTCAGGAATATTCCCTCATCACACTTGAGATCCATCTTCCTTCTTTGTTCACGATCAGCTAAGATGTAACATTTACTGCCAAAAACATGAAAGTATTTGACAGTAGGTTTTATTCCCTTCCATATTCCATACAAGGTGGTTGAGGTTCCTTTTCTTAGAGTGACCCTGTTATGGATATAACACACAGTATTCATAGCTTCGGCCTAAAAGTGGTAGGGTAACTTTTTAGCATGAATCATAGCTCTGGGAGATTCCTGAAGAGTTCTGTTTTTGTGTTCCACAATCTCATTTTGCTGAGGAGTAATGGGAGAGGAAAACTCATGTCTCGTTCCTTTAGAAGAACAAAAATCAGCAAATTTATTGTTCTCAAATTCCTTTCCATGATCACTTCTAATTCTGATGACATGACTATCCTTTTCTCTTTGAAGTTTTTGACAGATAACTTTAAAGACTTCAAAAGTTTCTGATTTTTCTCTAATAAAAATTATCCATGTGTACCTAGAGAAGTCATCTACAACCACACAAGCATACTTCTTCCCACCAAGACTTTCAACTTGCATAGGTCCCACCAAGTCCATGTGAAGAAGTTTTAAAACTTTTGATGTGGTGAGATGTTAGATCTTCTGATGTGACATCTTAGTTTGCTTTCCAATATGGCATTCACCACATACTCTCCCTTCTTCTATCTTGAGCTTAGGAATCCCTCTCACGGCTTCTATAGATATGATTCTCTTCATTCCTTTCAGATGCAAGTGTCCCAGTTTTTAATGCCATAATTTAACTTCATTTTCTTTGGCTAAAGCACATGTTGAGGAAAGGTTCACCTCTTGGGGAACCCATAAATAACAATTGTCTTCAGATCTGATTCCTTTCATAATAACTTCATTCTTCTCATTGCAAACGAGACATTCTGTCTTGGTGAAGTTTACTTTGAACCCTTGATCACACAGTTGACTTATAATTATTAGGTTAGCCGTTAACCCTTTAACAAGTAACACATTATCATGTTTTGGGACTCCTAAACATTCCAGCTTTCCAACTCCTTTGATTTCACCTTTCGCTCCATCACCAAAAGTCACATAACTGGTGGCATGAGATTTGATATCTACCAACATATTCTTAACACCCATCATGTTTCTATAACAACCATTGTCAAAGTACCAGTCATCTTTAGTTGAGACTCTGAGAGAGGTATGAGCTATGAGACTAGCAACAACAATTTTGGGAACCCATTGTTTCTTCTTTTTGCTATTTTGAGAGATCTGATTAGTCTTGCGAAGAGGAGCAGTTTTAGGGTACCTATACAACTTGAAACAGAAAGGTTTTATGTGACCAAACCTTCCACAGTGGTGACACCTCCAAGGCTGGAATTTCTCTCTGGTGTGATTATATTTTTTCTTGACATGATGTTTGCCCTGATGTCTTTTCTTGACATGATGTTTGTCATGATGTTGAGACATTTGATTCGACATATTTGGTTTAGACTTGGCATGAGTGGAATATGATGAAGGTTCTTCTGAATAAGGTCCTTTTTATCATTAAATCCTAGACCACTCTTGTCTCCTGTCACTCTTCCCACTTGAAGAATTTCATCTAATGTGTCTGACCCATTATTCAGCATCTTGAGTGATTTAACCATTCTGTCAAGATTGGAATTCAGGGAAGTCACTTCACTTTCCAGGCTAGAGATAGTTTTCAGATGATCTTTCCTTTCTTCCTTCAGCTGAGTTATGAGAGCTTTTTGTTTCTCCCCTTCTTGGCAGACTTCTTAACTCCTGAGACACAGTTCTCTGTACGAGGTAGCTAACTCATAAAAGGTTAGTTCGCCATCACTAGATTCTTCATCAGAAACATATTTACATGTCAATGCTTTAACATACTTGGCAGATTCCTCTTCAAGATCACTCTCAGAGTCCTCTTCATACCAAGTAACATATAGATTCTTCTTCTGTTTCTTAAGATATGTAGGACATTCATCTCTAATGTGACTAAAACCTTCACATCCATGACACTGTATTCCCTTCCCTTGAGTGGATTTTTCTTCAGCCCATTTTCTTCCAAACTCATTTGACTTATGGATGTCAGATGAGATGTTCTTAACATTTGATATTGGGTTCCTATCCATCTTTTTTATCACTTTGTTAAACTGTCTTCCAAGCAGAACTAAATAATTAGATATTCCTTCATCTGTATCCAGGTCACAACCCTCCTCTTCATCTTCAACATTAGTTACAAAAGTTATGCTTTTGTTCTTATTTTCAGATCTTTCATTCATTCTTAATTCAAATGTCTGAAGGGATCCAACAAGTCCATCCATTCTCATCTTGTCAATGTCTTGTGCTTCTTCTATGGCAGTTACTTTCATATCAAATTTATTAGGGAGGGACCTAAGCATCTTTCTCACCAATTTGTCTTCGGGTATTTTTTCTCCTAAAGCACTGGATGCATTAGAAATCTCAAGAATGTTCATATGGAAGTCATTAATACTTTCATCATCTTTCATTCTCAGATTTTCAAACCTAGTGGTGAGCAACTGAAGTCTTGACATCTTAACTTTGGATGTACCTTCATGGGTAGATTGAAGAATCCCCCAGGCATCCTTAGCTACTTCACATTTGTTTACTAATATGAAAATGTTCTTGTCAATTCCGTTGAATATAGAATTCAAGGCTTTAGAATTTCCAAGTGCAATTTCATCCTTTTCTTTAGACCAATCTTGTACTGGCTTTAACACAGAAATAGGTTCTCCATCTTCTTCCAATTTGACAGGGTTTTTCCATCCTTTTAAGGCAGCTTTCCATCCAGAATCGGTGGTCTGTTCACAAATCCTCCTTCCTTGTCCATAGAACCAGAAAGTATCTTCCCTAGATCTCACCCAGATAAAGAGCAGGATGCCTTCTATGATACCAATTGAAATTCTGGTATCAGATATGTGATGTCGAAGGAGATGTCACAACATAAATATCTGAGGACAATGGAACAATATTAAAAGCACTAAAAACACAAGGGATTCTTAACCTAGTTCGGTGTACAACAACACCTACTCTGGGTGATACCAAGCCAGGGATGAGTCCACTAAATAACATCAATTCATAGACCCTCAGTGAACAACCAGTGTACGATCTAATCACTTAATCACTACCCGAGCTATACTTCTACCTAAGACACACCAAGGTATGAGGCCCTCCTCAAATCCCTTCAATCACTAATAGTGAAAAACCAATAGAATTATTAAGTTTGAAAATCCTCAATCATTCAATACTTAAAAGCTTATGAATGATCCATAATTTATAACTCAAATTAAAACTCAAGTATTGAAACAATACTAGAGTGTATTACAATTAAAATATTCGGACTTCTAAAACACACAAAGTATATTTTTCTTCAATTGTTGCAGTTCTACGAATAAGGATGCAAGTCCTTATAAAGGCGCAACAAATTCTTTATGGGATTGGGATGCAAAACAAATATTGCAATATATTGAATCCCTTGAATATATCCATGAAAGTAGGCCAAGATATAATCCATAAAGATGAGACAGATCGAAAAATATTCCTCTATATTTTTTGCAAGTTATAAACCACAAAACCTGAATAACGCGCGCTTAAAAACAGGAAACAAAAAATCTGAAAACACGTTCAGATCAGCAGGCAGATGTTAAGACATCTACTTTGACACCATTCAAAAATAAGTAAGGTGATTTACTTCAAATGTCAAGACATTAAGCAAGACATTACCAAAGCGGTGTTTTACCAAAATTACTGCCAACAAACACTTACAGTATGGATCCATGGTGTCTCCCATGAAGCTTAGGATGAAGGAGGGTATTCTCTCGACTTTGGTCCAATTCTATTATTCGATGTTTCACTTTCCCTAATTATCAGTTGATGCATACATTGGAGGAGTATTCTTATCTAATGGGTTTACCTGTTACTGATTATGTTCCTTTCACCGGTTTGGACGGGGAGCCAAAATCTCATGAGATTGTTGCTTTGGTTCATTTAGGAAAGTCTGAGGTTGAAATCCACATGACTACCAAAGGAGGTATTAGAGGATTACTCGCTCAGTTCTTATTGGAGAAACCTTATTACTTTGCTAGGATGAAGAGTATAGTTGCTTTTGAGGCCATCTTCGCTCTACTTGCATATGAGTTGTTCTTATTTTCGAACATCGACAACTTTGTGGATGTCAACGCCATAAGGTTCTTTTTGATTGGGAATCCAGAACCTACATTATTAGGTGATACTTATTACTCTATTCAGCTTCAGGATTCTTACCATGGAGGGATGATCATTTGATGTACGCCTTTGTTGTATCAGTGGTTTATTTCTCACTCGCCTCGATTTGATGCTTTCTGGGATGTCAGAAAGGAACCTCATTGGGCTCCGAAGATTATGGCTCTCACTCATTTAGATATTTTTTAATATCATCAGGCTTACCATAATGTAGATATTGCTGATAGTTATGGTAGTTTCCCCAATGTACCTCTTCTTGGTACGAAGGGAGGAATTAACTACAATCCTATTCTTGCACGACGACAACTTGGATATCCGATGAGGGATAAGCCAAATAGTATTCATTTTAGTGGTTTCTTTATTAAAGAGGGAGAGAATCATAAGGAATATAAGGAGAAGATTGCAAAGGCTTGGCGTCATATTCACAGGAAAAGTATAAAAGACTTGGGACCTAGAGGGGTTGTTTCTTTAGAGCCTTATCTTTAGTGGGTACAAGCAAGGGCAATTCAATTGAAGACATTGTATTCCCGTGAAAAACCTATGCCTGATATGTTTGTAAAGACCATTCCTCCCCTTTTAGATGATGTGGAAAAGCTTCAGCTTGCCCTAGTCAGGATGCAACAGGAGAAGGAGGCTTGGAAGAATAAGTGTCAAACTTTAGAGATATCCTACCAGGAAGACTTGAAGGAGAAGGATGACCTAATTGAGATTCTTTAGAGTTATGCTATAGAGATGATGGAGAAGCAAGAGGATTTATTTTCCTCTAGCACTCAGTCAGGGCTTACTCATTCACTTCCCGACTCTGGTGATTGCAAAGTGGTTACCGACAGGTATGCAGAAGAGAACAAGCAATTGAAGGCTAAGATTGCAAGACTCACAGGAAAGCGTCAGCATGTGGAGTGATCTTCATCAGCTTTGCTTTCTTAGGATTCTTAGATTCTACCTTATTTTGTACTTGGGATTGTCGAAACTTGTACTGAAAAGTTGTAATCTGTTTTGAAGATTATTATAATGAGATTTTCAGTATTTCAAATATGTTAGTACTTTAATATTTTCAAATTGTCTATAAAATCTTTGAGTTCCTTGAATTAATAATAATATAATAAATCGTGTGCATTGCATATCATGCATCATCTTGCACATATTTCTTGCATTTATGTTCATACCCAAGTGTCTTACTGAATTTCTCTAATTCGTTCAGCAAGCTGTCTCACCGGTATAATACTCGATCTAATTCCAAGAAGAAAATGGAGAATCTGGAACAAGAAAATCGCGAGTTGCACAACAAAGTTACTTCTATGAAGGCCGGTATGGATAATCTAACTGCTTTGATGGAATCCCTGGTGGCTGCTCAGAATCATCCACCACTTTCTCAACCTCAAAAAACAACATTTTCTTCTAAAGGTCCATCAGTTCCTGCTTCTGTTATCCCAATTACTCTTGCTCAGAATCGTATGCCTCGGGGTTATCCATGGGGAATTCCATAAAAATTCATGCCAGAGGGTTTTAATCTTAATGCTTTAGTTTCTCTAGTTGTTCAAGCTGCAATTACTCACGCACCTCCTGTGGTGCATATAACTCCTGCTGCTAGAAATGAGATTCACTATGCTGCACCCACTTTAGTGAATGTTGTGCCAGTTGTTAATGATGACTTTTATCATCTTATTCCTCCAACAAGTGAAATCTCGGGCTTCTATGATCTAACAGATGATTTTCAGGATCAGTTTGATGAGATGCAGAAAGAAATGAAGGCCCTCATAGGAAAAGAACTGTTTGGGAAGAATGTGAATGATCTATGTTTGGTTCCAAATGTGAAAATACCTGCAAAGTTCAAAGTACCAGAACTCGATAAATACAAGGGAAATACTTGTCCTCGAGCTCACCTTGTGGTGTATGTGAGAAGGATGTCTATTCACATCGATTATCAACGCCTGTTAATTCCCTTTTTTTAAAGATAGTTTGATTGGTGTGGCGTTGAAGTGGAATATGAGCTTGGATAGTGCCAACATTCATACTTTCAATGAATTGGGTGAAGCATTTCTTAGATAGTACAAGTATAATATGGACATGTCACCTGACCGTGATCTACTCAGGGCAATAGTCCTGAAAGATAAGGAATCTTTTAAAGAGTATGCACAGAGATGGCGTGAAGTAGCCGCCCAGGTGAATCTTCCAATGGAAGAGAAAGAGATGACGAAGATTTTCCTGAAGACTCTAGGTGCTTTCTACTATGAAAGAATGGTGGCGAGTGCACCAAGTGATTTTACCGAAATGGTAGTATGGGTGTTCGTTTGGAAGAAGCTGTGAGATATGGTTGTTTGACAAGATGTGAAAATTCTGGTAGTACGAAGAAACCATCATACGGATTTACTAAGAAGAAAGAAGGAGATGCAAATGTTGTCATTCAAGAGAGAAGGGTTAATCCTCCTAGAAGAAATCACCAACGCCACCAACAGGTTGCTTCGGTAACTCCAATTATCAATGTTGCTCCGACCACAATTGCTTATCAGAAACCATCCCCTCAGGGAAATCAAGGGAAGAATCATAAGACAGAGCCTTTTGACTCTATCCCTATAAGTTATGCAGAATTACTCCTGGCATTATTTCAGAAGAAGTTAGTTCAGACCAGGCCATCCCCTGCTATACCATCACCTTTGCCATGGTATTATAAGGCAGACCAGAAATGCGCTTTCGATTAGGGAGAACCAGGGCATAACGTTGAGAAATATTATCCTTTGAAATCTGAAGTACAAAATATGGTGAGATATGGCCTTTTATCCTTTAAAGATGTTGGCCCTAATGTGAAAGATAATCATTTGCCAAAGCATGGAGGAGGAAATGCGGTAAACATGGTTGCTGGTTGTCCATGGGACTTCCATATTTTTTATATCAACCTAGTTAGAGGGGATTTGGTAAAGATTCATGTTGATCTCTGTGAGTTTAGTTACTATACACATGACCATGCTAGTTGTGGTATTTGTAGTACAGATATACAGGGGTGTGATAAGATAAAGGTTGATCTTCAGGAAATGATGGACGAAGGCCTCATTCATATAATTAGGCCTAGGGAAGAGTACGAGGAAGATGTGAATATGGTCTTTGGATGTCCTGGAGAATTTCGAATTTTTGACGTGAATCATATGAATGATAATTTGGTGCAGTTGCATGCTACCTTTTATCACATGGATGGTCAAGAAGAACACCATTATGGGTCTTTTCGAATGTGCTGTAGAGATTCTCGTGGTTGTTCCGTTGTGATAAGGGGGAATCCAGTTGTTATTGGATAATGGTACTATCAAGGTTTCAGGCAACAAAGATGATTACCACGGGATTAATGTGATTGAAGATTGTTCGATTGAGATTGTATCAGATGACGAGTATGCTTCTCCAGATGAATTCTTTTCCTCAGATGAAGATGTTTTTTACAGCAATGATCCTGTGATGTCTAGATATTCTGAAGAAGGGGTGAATGTTATTGTGCCTTGTTTTAGTGTTCCCACCCCTTTTGAGATAGAATATCATAGCAAGTTGGTTGTTTCTCAAATGGTGATTTTCTTTCCAGGTCCTGTTCCTTATGAGTCAGACAAGGTCGTGCCATACAAATACAATGCTATAATTCTAGAGGATGGTGTGGAAATTCCCATCCATCCATTATCTGATGTCAAGAATATTGTTGAGGCCAACCGAGTGACCCGCAGTGGCTGTGTTTTTGCACCTATCATTCGAGAGAGTATTAATGCTGACAAAAGGGTTGTTGAAAGTGTTGAACCTAAGAAAGCTGTGGGGGAATCTAGTGGTACTACTCTGGAAAAAGATGTGGATGATATATTGAAAATTATCAAGATGAGCAACTACATGATCGTAGATCAATTATTGTAGACTCCATCAAAGATATCTATTATGGCCTTGCTAATGAACTCTTCTGCCCACAGGGAATCTTTGATGAGAGTATTGGATCATGTTTCGTGGAAGGTGATATGCCATTGGACCAATTCAGCAGTGTGGTAGGGAATGTTACATCCTGTAATAACCTGAGTTTCTATGATGAAGAATTTCTTGACGAAGGAAGGAATCATAATCTGGCTCTCCATATCTCTATGAACTATAAGAACGATTCATTGTCAAATATGCTGATTGATAATGGTTCCGCTTTAAATGTCATACGGAGGAGCATGCTTATGAAGTTGAAGTACCAAGAAACTCCCATACTCCCGAGTGGCATTATTGTGAAGGCTTTTGATGGATCAAGGAAGTCTGTTATCGGGGAAGTAAATTTTCCTATTCACATAGGCTCACACCTTTTTTAGATTACTTTCCAAGTTATGGATATTATGCCCTCTTACAATTGTTTACTAGGACGACCATGGATACATGAGGCAGGGGCTATCACTTTGACTTTACACCAGAAGTTAAAGTTTGTGTGTGAAGGAAAGGTGGTCATCATAAATGGAGAACAAGAATTGTTAATACCCCATTTATCCTCTTTCAGTGTTGTGGAAGTGGATGAAGCTGCTGTTGGAACTCAGTTCCAAGCTTTATCCATTGATAATATAAGAGGAAATGGGAATTCTATAGCTTCATTTAAAGATGCTCAGTAGGTAGTGCGTAACGGCCCAAATAATTTATGGGGGCAGATTGTTGATCCACTTGTAAACAAGAATAGAGCTAGTTTGGGATTCTCTGAAGAATGATAAAGGAAAGAACATGAAGCCGAAGTCTGCTTTAAGTAAATATCAGGATATCTTTCGTAGAGGAGGTTATCTTCATCCAATTGTTCCTGCGATCGATGCAATTGTGGAAGACGAAGTGAAGCAGGAGATGCCGAACTATGTGACGCATGGAGTTAGAGTCTGAAATTGGATCACCATTGATGTTCCCTCTTGAATTCATGTCTCAAAGTAATTTTTTTTTGTTAATATTTTCAAAAAAATCTTTCACTTTGCCCAAGGTAAAAGTTGATATTGTATGGGCTTATCTGTTTTCTTTGAATCTTTAAAATTAATAATAAAAGTTGTCTTTTATTCCCAATTTGTGTCTTTATTTTCTGCTTTTTCTTGGGAAATGGTAATCAGAAAAAAAACGTTTCAAAATAAATAATAACAGTAATCTGCATAATCACGTGCTATATGTGTCAGTTTCTAAATGCAATCATAAATCATATGTGCA
The DNA here is from genome assembly GCA_948472305.1 of Vicia faba. Lineage (NCBI taxonomy): Eukaryota > Viridiplantae > Streptophyta > Magnoliopsida > Fabales > Fabaceae > Vicia > Vicia faba. Next base: position 1,241,784,145 of record OX451741.1, read on the forward strand.
GATTAATTAAAAACCCCGTTAAATACAATGACCCTGCACCCTCTCCCAACTATGAATATCCTGTGTATGGGACCGAAGAAGAAGAATATGATGAAATTCCAAAAGAGGTTTCATGGTTGCTCGAGCGTGAGGAAAGTGCCATTCATCCATATAAAGAGTCGTTGGAGACGATCAATTTGGGTTCAGAGGAAGATCCAAAGGAAGTCAAGATTGTAACGATGTTGCATCCTGGGTTAAAGAGGAGGAGGATTGAATTGTTAAAAGAATATGTGGATATCTTTTCTTGGTTTTACCAAGACATGCCTGTTTTGGATACAGATATTGTGGAACATCATTTGCCGTTAAAGCTAGAGTGCCCACCAATCAATCAGAAATTTAGAAGAAATCACACTGATATAGCATTTAAAATTAAAGAAGAAGTTCTAAAGTATATTAATGTTGGTTTTCTTGTGACATCAGTGTACCCTCATTGGATTGTCAGTATTGTCCCAGTACCAAAGAAAGACAGAAAAGTTCGCATGTGCGTAGATTATAGAGATTTAAACAAAGCTAGTTGTAGCGGTAGAAATGTTTAAGACTAAGCCATTGAATTGACTGGACATATACAGATCTAAATAAAAATCGCCACCGCGCTTTATTATTTCCAAAGGAATGGGAAAAGAGAGAATAACCCAAAATAGGGGGGAAAGATTAAAGGTAAGGGGGTTGGTTATGCAAAGGGAAGGTATTAGAACCCTAAACATCTACGGTACTTTGCAATAACCTCTTTGTAAAATTGTATATTTTAACTATAAAATGTTGTATAAAAATGGATGGTGGAGGTGAGAAAAGAAATATATTTTATGGTTTTTGCACCTGCCGCGGTTGAGAACCTTTAGTGCCTACGTACCACCTTTCGTGCAATAGGGGATCAGGGTACACGTAGTTCCTCTTTTTAATATTTTAAAACACAAGTGTGTTGGTTAATTTTATGAGATAAGACATCATCGTCATTGTCCGTATGGAAAACATATTTACTACCCAAAATCATGAGAAAGGAGAATCTGCATCATCTCAAAGTAGAGGATATGGCTTGTATTTTAAAATCAGCAATGCCTCAATCAACACCCATGTAGAAAATATCTCTCTTAACTACATATTGTAGAAGTATAGTTGTTTGCATCTCTACAAGGATTGACAAGAGTCCAATCTTTTGAGAAAAGTTTTAAGGTAAAAAGCCAAAGTGGGAAATGGTTTGAAATGAGATTAGTTGACTGTTGTACCCCAAAATTTTCCCTCTCATATTCCTCAAAACATTTCAATAAAAATCTCCAAGTGGCTCAAGGTTGCTCAAGAGTTGGACAATCAAGCTATCTCCTAAGGCAGTCAACCCTAAATTAGATTTTTGTGTTGCATCAAGTTCCTTGAATCCAAATGACCTCAAGTGCTCCCCAATGTTCTAATATGTTCTCAAGGTCATCCATGTCAAATTTCAAGCTTTGCAGAAGAACTTTGCTCAGTCAATTGCTCAAAAGGTCCAAAAATCGACTATGCTAGGGCAAAAGTCAACTGTGACCCAAATACAGTCAAACTTCAAGATTTTTTGTCAAAATTCTCATTTTAAATGATATTTCATCATTTGATCAAGGGTTGATCATGATTCATCAAGTATTGCTCAAAATTCATCAAGACTCAAAAGTTGTTAAATTAGGGTTGTGCATGAAAAGTCAACTCAACTTTGACCAAGCATAACTTTCTCATACTTTGTGAGAAATGACCCATCCAAAGCTCATTTTGAAGAGGATGCAATTTCCTACAATCCATCTTCACACCCCAAGATCATAAAATGCACTCACAAGAAGTTATAAATTTGGACATTATAGGTCATTTTTGAAAGTCAACAAAAACACCTTTTTTTTCCAAAGCTTATAACTAGAGAATGGAATACCAAAATGAGATGAGACAAAAAGGGTTGGTTAGAGGACATCTCATGCTTTCTAAAAAGTCTAATAACACCTCCAAAAGTTCAAAATTTAAGAAGTTATGCATTGTTGAAGTTGGGCATTTTTGCAAAATTGCCAAAAGCCAACTATCCCCAAAACTTCAAATTTTTTCAAATAGGCCCATTCTTTTCCACTTGATTTGAGCTTGCATCATTGTCCACGTGTCCTAGTTTCAGCCATGAGCCCATATCTTATTTTTATTATTTTATTTGATTTTTTATTGAATTATTTCATTTTAAATCAAATTAAATCATAAAAAATCCAAAGCTTTGATTACATGATATCTTTTGGCTATTTCAGGATTGGATCATCATCATTAAGAGCATCAAATTCGTATCACACTAAACCATGTGCAAAAGGATTGATTTTTGACAAATTTGGCAAGCTTTAAAATGGAGATCAAATCAAATATGCTAGCCATGATGGGAGAAGATTTGGACCATAATTCTTACCCTAATGCAATATACATTACAAAAGGAAGGAAAAGGCACGAAAAATAAGGCTAGAGGCTGTAAGAACAAGCAGAACTAGGTTTGAAAAAAGTGACAAAAAGTTGGAATTCGAAATCAAAGCAAGAAAGGTTTTCAGAAGCCAAAAGCTATCCCAATCGATTGCTGGGTGTTCACTCAACCTTCTTGGATCAAAAGCACGCATTTTCCAACCTCCTAGAGCGCTGTAAGTGTCATGCGATCCCCTTCTGTACATGGTTTCATATTTCAAAAATTATGCATTGTTACACTGAATTAATGACATATTTGTAATCACTAGATCATTTCCAAGCCTTTTGCATTATTTGATTTCATTTATATGCTCTTTGGTGCAAAACGCCATTGTTAGGGTTTTGCTTCTTGGTTTAGGGTTTTTTGTTACAGATAAAATTAGCCTTAGTAATGGCTATGGACGTGACCGGGAGAGGAAGACAAATGCAACCATGGCCTTGGAACGAATTTATATAGCCTGAGACGGATTCTAGGATGGACCTATACTTTTAGTTGCGGATTCAAATCCGCAGGTAAATCATTTGCAGGTTTCAGGACAGGGACGATGAGGTGTCCCCTGCCCATAGGTCCATTCAAAATTAGAGTGCATTTTTTTATTTGCTGGCACATGATTTTGTTTTTATATAATATACACCATTTGTATTCTTATAAAAATTGAATCAGCATGTCCTAGTGGTCAGCGTGTTCCCTTTCAAAGCATTAGTGGCTGGAGGTCAGGGGTTCGATCCCTGCCTCCAGCGCCTTCCATTTTCCCTTTTTTTTTCATGTAATCAGGTGCTAGTTCAAGTCAGCAGCTCACCATACTCCCTCGCTCAATCAATTGCCAGATAGCCCCTGGCCAGATCTGGTGGCCAAGAGATGATGGTCCACCATGGACCAAGTCAACATGCGCGCATAAAATCAAAAAAAGTCAAACAGGGCCAATGCAAATGGGCCTCAGCATTGCTATATGCACCACAAAATTCAGGCCCAAACCTCTTTTCTCTCTTATTTATTTCTTTTGTTTTAAATAATTGTTTTTATTGTTTTATTTAATTTGTAACCAATTGAAAAATTCTTTTCTTTTATAAAATAAAATCACAAAAAATATTTTTATTCAATATAACTTTAACTTTTATTTTTATTAATAAATACTAATTAAATTAACTTAGGTTTTAATTAGAATTACTTTAACATATTTTTGTAAATAATTAAAATTAACTAGACTTAATTAGGTTTTACTAATTCAATTAATTTTTTATTTCTTTCTTAAAATACCAAAAAAAATCCAAAAAACAATTTATTTTTATTAATTCATTTAATTAATTTAATTTAGTAATTAATTTAGGTTTAATTTCATTTTCTTTCTTAAAATATAAAAAACAACAAAAAAGGATACTTTCTCTCAAAAAGGGTCAAAACCCTAGAACTTTGCACTCGATTTAATTTCCCGCATGCGATTTACTTTCTTTTATCTATTATGTATCTGATTCCGGTTTGTAATAGTTAATAGGACCTTTTATTATTTTTTATCGCTTTATTTATTTTTTAAGGGTTTGTCTTTGGCGATGTAAATACCCGACGCCTTGTAATTTAAATTCCGCAATTTATTTTCCGCAAAATATAACTGTTAGATGTTTGATAATAGGGTTTGCATGTCAAGACTGAATGTTAATCTTAAAATGAACTTAGATCACCATTAACATGTACAAAGACAAAAATAAGCTGAAAACGACACACTCGCACATGCGCACTCTTAGGGTACACCCCACTTGGTTGCCTTCGTACGCGGTCATTGAGTATAGATAGTTTTAGAGGTCGCCCTCTTGTCCAAAGATCATAGTTGCCTCGAAACGGTTTCCTCGGATATTGTTGCCTCAAACAAATGATCTAATACATTAGGGTTACCGCTAAGGCATCCTAACATTGCTTTGGTGACCGTAAGTCCCGCATTCGAATTGACCCTTAAAACTCCAACGACGGTGCTACCTACTCATCAATAGTAGGATAACATTGTCTAAAGGAAGATAGCATATAATGATTCCTTTTTTCGAGTAGGTAGATGGTTCTTAAGCACTAGCTCTTTCAAAAAACAAAAACTTTTCACACTTACACTTTTCGAACAAAGTTTTCAAAAACACTTCATACACTCTTGAGGACAGAAGCAAGAGTTAAATCAAAGTTTTCAAAACAAAAACTTTTTTCAAACCCACAAGCACAAAGAAAGCAATATTTTGAAAACATATGAGCAAGTACCTAAGAGCCCGTGGATAACCACAGATGGAAAGGGTGCTAACACCTTCCCTTTCTATAATCTACCCCCTGAACCCGAGAAATATATCGAAAAAAGGAATTTTTATGTGCTTTTTTAATTTCCTTGTTGGATAAAATAAAAGTCGGTGGCGACTCTTGCTTACCGTGACATTTTGCGAAAACAAACGCAAAACGCAAACCAGCATTCCAAAAAACAGTCAGTTCTTCCCGCCGTATCACATTGACTTTTAGTCTTCTCACAAAAGTGTCAAGGTATTATTAAGTTGATTGAAGTTTATTTATGAAAAGGTTTTTGAAAATGCATGGACCTAGGTCCAAGTTTATTATGAAAGTGGTTCAAGTTTAAAAAACAAGAAGGGTTTTCAAAAAGGAGGGAGAAGATTTTTGAAATTAAAGAAAGATGGGAGGAGAAGAAGGGACTTTCCTAAAGAATAAGGTAAAAGTTAGGGATAAGAACCATCTAACCAACAAGAAGCCAATACTTGACATTATGAGTCAAGATAGAATTCTCATTCTTTGGATTGAAACCAAACAAGCAAAGATACTAGACTTCTTGTGAGAACCAAACTTCAAGTGTATTAAGTCTTTACAAAAATTGGGCAGGGTAACAGATATATACGGGTGAATTCCAGATTACAAACAAAGAGTGTAATCACAATAACCTGCACATAAAACAAACAAACAACTCAATGTCTCGAGGTAAACCTCAAGAACTCCAGACAAAATATCAATTAAGGGCAAAAGGTCTCCAATATAGGCCAAGGTTTCTATTCCTAAGTCCAAGAAGTCCAATACTCCATATTGCCAAGAATAGTAACCAAATAGTCCAAGTATTTTAAAGGGTTTTTATGGTTCATGTTGATTATTAAGTGTCTTAGAAGAGAAAAGAAAAGCTCAAATGAGGAAAATAGAAATGACATGAAATGTAATGCTTAAAGTAAATGGTACATAAAGCATAAAAAAAATAAAAGGGCACAAAGTAAAATCAATTTAATAATTAATGGTTAGTTGGATGACCATCTTGAAACTTTCATTTGGAACTCATTAGAGGATTGGTAGAACCAAATCCTCCACACAACAAGTTGCATTTACTTTTTGTCAAGTATATCATCCATTTGGAATCCTCACAAGTACCATTTAACAATCAACGATGTTTAAGTGATTCGTGTTGACCAAAAGTGTTGTAGACCCATTAGAGGATTGGTAGAACCAAAGCCTCCACGCAATGAATCTCAAGGTTATTGGGTCAAATGGATCAAATTAACATACTTGGGCTTGCAAACATAGGTTTAGGCCACGAATGATCATTTATTCGAATTGGGACGAAATTTAGCATTATATTAAGCAATCGTAAGTGGACTTATCTAGAAGTCGCATTTATTTTGAGGCCGGTCAATAGCAATCTATGCACCATTTATTTTGAGACATAATTAGAGATCATGCTCCAACAACACTTAGTGCAATAAGAAAGGGACAAGATGAAGAGGTGTGGGAAAAATATACAAACCATATTTGAATTAAACTTAAATCAAACTATTATTAAAATCATTCATCTATTTTTATGGAGTTAGACTCAACACCATGGATCCAATGATGTTAATAAAGTTTATGATCAAAATTCAACCTAAGCTCAGCCAGAAAATAATCATAAAATAGTATTGCATTTAATATATACATTAAAAAAGGTTTTAAAAATGTTTTAAAATGGAAATAAGAAAGAAAAATATCAACTATATTCAAATTAATCAAGAAAAATTAAGTAAGACCATAGAAAAATCAAAAAAGGACAAAAATATTTTTATAAAATTTTTGCCAATTTTTAAAAGTCAGAAACTATTTTAAAACTAATTAAAATTGTTCAAAAAATAGAAAATAGATCAAAAATATTAAACATCAACATAAAATTCCATAAAATTTTCAAAAAATCAGAAATATGCAAAATGATATTTTTGATTTTTTTTAGAATTAAGAAATGTCAGAAAGTATTTTTAAGGTAATTAAAACAAAGAAAACAATGCAAAAAATATATAAAATATCAATTTTCAAAATAAAAATATGAAAAAATATTCATGAGATCAGAAATAATTCAAAGTATTTTGGTGAATTTTTTCATAATTTTTGGATAAAAAATAAAAGAGTTATGAATTTTGAAAATTAAATTAATTAAAATATAACATCAGAAAATAAAATAAAACCAAAAAGATATGGACCATCAGATCATAGTCAAAATGCGTTAGTAACCTAATCCAATGGACCAGATGCACTGTGCTTGATATGGACCTTAGTAAGATGCACATGGAATCAGAAAAGGGCAATCAGTGAAATTAAAATGTCTGGCACGCTATCATTGGCTGAGACAAGACATGTCATCATCTTTAACCTCCAGCCACCCTGCAATGGAGATTTTGTGAGATCATTCAAATGGTAAAATTAGGATCACATACCAGTATCATTGGATTCGTCTCTTCAAGACGATCCTAACACCAGCATCACGCCAAATTTATATAAAGTATACAAAGAGATATGAATCAAAAATCCAGAAAATAGCGAGCACCTTCATTTCGAGATTTATCTCTCAATTCTCAATGGATTTAAAAATTGTAAAAAGCACTAGAATCAGGAGAAAGACTAGAACGGGTTAGTGCTTTATTTGGATCCAAATGGTGGAGAATTCTACCTTTTCGAAGTTCAAGAAAGAAGCTCTGAAACTGGACTTCTATAGCTTGGATTATAGCTCGTTTTGCTTGGTTTAAGTACTGGAGAGTTTGTATGATGCTTAAGGAAGATGAATGTGCAAATAATTTTGGAGGAAAAGGTTGGAATCTCAGAAACTGATTTCAAAAATTTCAAGTTCGTGTGAGGTTTTGACAGAGTGTTTTTGTCTCTCAAAGCTTGAGGAAATGAATGGGGGATGACCCTATATTTATAGGGAATCAAATGGAATGTTCAAGCATGTGAAATGATAAAGTTTGGAGGGAAATCGTGTGAACCTGATGCACGAGCAAAGTGTGATCTGATTTCCATCAAAACTCATCCAATCCTAACGTTTTAAGGCTCTAATCCACTTTGGCAACTTGGTTAAACATGTTTAGATCATAAACGCGTGCTAATTTGATGTTTAGAGGCAAAAACATGAATTTTAAATTCTGACTTATGAAGAAACTCCAAGTTACCAAGTTACCAAGTTTAATCCAATGGCATTCTCAGCTCAAGGGGTCTTAAGGCATGATTCTTGATGCTTTAGAAAGATGAGATTACAAGCTTTTCAATGGAAAAAGAATAGAATAAAATGGATGCTTGAGCTGGAAGTTGCATTGAGTCAAAGTTGGGGAAAAAAGGTTGACTTTCCAAACTTAGAAATATTTCAAATTTTTCTTCAAAAGTTACCTATAATGTTTTGCATCCAAACATCGCCTTCCACTTGGAATTTGATCTTGACCAAAAAATATGGCATGAAATAGACCTCTTGAATGACTTTTTGAAACTTGAACCATTCAAAATATCCAAAAATCGAGAGAGTTATGAATTGTTGAAGTTAGCAAAAAAAATCATGAAATGACCTATAATCTTTTGTATCCTTAGGGAATCTTCCTTCCATTTTCTCAATTTTCACATAAAAGAAGGAATAAAGTTCAAACCCTCGAGATCATTATGGAAAAATAGTGGGCTCAAGGTGATAAAAATTGACTAAGTTATAATCCTTTGAAGTCACACATGAGAAATTAGGGGTTCATCTAGAGGACTTGTAATCTTTCTTCTTCATCAAGTTTCTTCCACATGAAAACTCCTTGAAACTTTTGAAGTTATTTGTTAATAACCCTGTAAAGAGAAGGATGTCTTTGGAACCATTCAAAAATACCAAAAGATGAGCAAGATATACTTCTTTGAAGTTCAAAATCCTAGTTCCTAGATCAAGAAAATGCTTTGAAGAACTTTGACAATTTTGAACAAACTTCTTGTACCAACACAATTTCTTTGTAAATAGAAGTTGTTGAGGATGAAAATGAGAACTCATAGCCACCAAAACCACTTCCATATCTTGAGATTTGAGATAAATATGCACTTGTGATCAATGGGAACAAGACTTTGTCAAACCATGACAACTTCTTCAATCAATCCCTTGCACTTTTAAATCAATTTTGACATCTTGGAAATGTAGTGGACCAAAATAACCTTGCCATTCCATCCCTTCTAAAACAACTTCAATGGTGAGGTTTGGACTTCTCCAGCTTTATTTCCTAGGGCATGGAAATGGAGCAACTTGCTAAATATCATTGCCTTTACCTACATTAGTAACAAGCAAGACAAACCAACATTGCATTTTATTAATTAAAATAAAAATCAAGACAAAATATTCATGTTCACAAAAGAAAACAAGTCAAGATGCTTGGTGATTCCTCAAAGAGAAAAGCTAAAGGTAAGGAGGAGAACCAAGAACTCTAATGTGATCTTGTTGTGATTGAATCAATATGGTATGATGAAGGGATCTTATGGGGAAAAATTTGGGTACAACAGCTTCCCTTATTTAAGTTTCTTCTATCCGGAGATACGAAGGTTAAAAGTCTTCGTGTCGACGCGATCTAAGATACTTAAATATAAAATAAACCCTATTTTTGGCCCTAAGATGCCATGCAATTCTTATGAATATGAGTGCACATGGACAACCTCAAAGAGACGCAAAACACGACTGAGGATGTAGAAAAATAAAGAAACAAGAGAGAAACTCGACCAGGAAAATAAATCACTGGTGGATTAAAATACCCGACTCATAGAGGATGAAAAAAAGTCAAAGGATACACCAACTTCTATTGAAGGAGAAACTACCAACGTTCCCTGAAGGTAGAAAGAGGAAAGAAATAACAACATCGATGTTCACTGACAGTGAGCTACCAATGTTTACTGAAGGTACAAGAAAAATATTATAGCACCGCCGTTCATTGACGATGAACTACCAACGTTCACTGAAGGTAGCAAAAAGATAACAATCATCGACATTCACTGTTGATGGTCTACCAACTTTCACTGTAGGTAGAAAGAAAATATCATCGCATCGCTGTTCACTAACAATGAACTACCAACGTTCATTGAGGGTAGCAAAAATATAACAATCATCGACGTTCACTGCCAATGACCTACCAACTTTCATTGAAGGTAGAAAGAGAAAATATCAAAGCACTGCCGTTCACTGATGATGAACTACCAACGTTCACTAAGGGTAGCAAAAAGATAACAATTATCGATGTTCACTGCCAATTGTGATACGGTGGAAGAACCGACTGTTAGTACTGGTTTGCATTTTGAGTTTTTTGTTTGCAAAATGTCGCGGTAAGCAAGAGTCGCCACCGACTTTTATTTCATCCAATCGGAGAGGAAAAAAGTACAAAAAAAAATCCTTTTTCGAGATGTTTCTGAGTACGGGGGGTAGATTATAGAAAGGGAAGGTCTTAGCACCCTTTCTATCCGTGGTTTTCCACGGGCTCTTAGGTACTTGCTCATCTTTTAAAAATTGCTTGTGTATGTGCTTTGTTTTGAAATAGTTTGACTTCGTGATAACCCTTGTATCAGTCCTCAAAGGTGTGACGAAGTTTGTTTTGAAAAGTGTAAGTGTGAAAAGTTTGACTTGAGCAAGTACCTACTAGCATCTACCTACTCGAAAAAAAGATCGTTTCTATTCTTGTTTCCTTTAGACAACGCTATCCTACTATTGAGAAATAGGTAGCACCGTTGTTGGAGTTGTAAGGGTCAATTCGAAAGGGACGTACGCTCACTAAAGAAATGTTAGGATATCTTAGTAATAACCCTAGAGTCTTAAGATCATATTCGAGGCAACATTTTCGAGGCAACATTCTAATGGGACAATTTGATCTTTTAGACTGGAGGGCAACCACTAAGACACACTATGCTTAATGATCGTTTACCGAAGGCAACCTAAGTGAGAGAATACCCTAAGAGTGATATGTGAGAGTGATTTGTTTTCGGTTATTTAGTCTTTACACTTTAGGGTTTTCTAACTAGATTAATTTGTCATGCATTCTTGTCATACAATCCTATTAGCATACATCTAAACAGTTAAACATTTGCGAGAATTAAAATGCGAGAAAGTAAATCTACGCTATTACAAGGCTTCGGGGAGGGGGATTAATTACATAGCCAAAAACCCGGGAAAAAGTGATAAATTAAAAGCCCTAGATTAAACTATTACAAACCATGAACAATTACAACAATATTGGCAAAAATAAATAACACGCGTGCGACGAATCGAATACGAGACAACTAGGATTTTGACCCTTGCCTAAACCTAATTGCGATTAGTTAAAAAAAGTTTTTGTGTTGTTTTGTTATTTTAAGAAAATAGAGAAATTATTACATTAAAAAGAAAATCTTAATTCTAATTAATATTAATTTAAAAAAATGAATTAATTTAATCTAAAACCTATTTTTGTATTTTTATTTATTTGAGAAAAATAGCAAAATAAAATTAAATCAAAAGTTTAACCTAATTTCTATTTGATTTGATTTTTGAAAAAAACAAATTATGATTTTCCTAATTTAAACTAAATTAAATTAATTTTGATAAAATAAAAACTAATCCTAATTTTTGATGAATTATTGATTTTATGGTTTTTGTGAAAAAATGATTAATTTATGAATTAAAGAAAATAAAAATAAAAATTGAAAGATTTAAATAAATTAAAAAGAAAAAGGAAGGAATAATGGGCTTGTATTAGCAATTAAGGGGGGTGTTGTTTGAATTGCTGGGCCCAAATGGCTAAGGCCTGCTTGACTTCGCCCAATTCAGTGTGCACGTTGACTGGGGGCGCATGGTAGTCCTCTAAAGGAAAGGCATTGGATATGGAGCGCTGATGAGTTGGATGGCCAGATCCCGATGGTTCACGGTGAGCTCTTTGGTTTGCAACGCGCTGGATTATCTATTGAAGAAAAATATGAGTAAAGGTTGGGACCAGGGGATCGAACCCAGGTCCTTAGGCACTCTTCCCCTACACGCTTGCCAACTGAGCTATCTGATTTATTTGTATATACAATAAAAGACAATTATAATATAATGAAAACAAAATGCTGAAACTCAAAACGCGCGAAATTCAAATCAACCAATCAGGGGGTGCCACGCATCCATCTTCTTCCTCCCAACCGTCATTTTAGGTAACAACACTTTTACCTACAGTTGACTTGCTGTAGCTACAAGCCTGTTCATCACAAAAATTCTCTACAAGCAATATAAATGGAATTCAAAGGTGCCAATTGAATTGTCTCATCCTCACGAGTGTCATGGCACCAAAATCCAAACCCAATTTTGCCTATACTGCAAAGCCCTAAACAAGAACGTAAAACCCTAGCTATGGCAATATCCTGTACAGGCGTTAGAAATGCAATTAAATGGTACCAGTAGTTTGCAAACTCAATGATGAACACGAATATATAATCAAAACATGCATAGGATGAGTGAATCAACGAAATCAAACTTGAGTTTGGAAGCAAATCGTGATACTTGTAACTTACAATTCCAGGCGTGAAAAGACTTGCAATTGATTGGGATATGTTCCTGGGATGTCCAGTAATCTATTGGCAATGTGAGAATGGCACAATTTGGTCTCTAGTATGGAAATTGGATCACCACTTTTTCTTGAATTTTTTTGAGTTTTGTTCTAACTCTGCACAACTGCTCCAACCTCCCTCATGCCTTGGATTGCTTCTGTATATGTACTACAACATGTTAGGTCAACAAAAACGAAATCAATCTTGCCCATTATGAAGATTTGATTTGGTCTTTCATGGCATATGATTTCTTTCCAAACTTGCTTCAATTTAATATTTTTCCATCCAAACTAGCCTTGCACGAATTGATTCTCAATTGACAGCATAATGGATCTTCCTTCAATTCCAAAATCATCCCTAAAACACAATATATGATTTATTTAGATTTATTTGATTTTATTTGAATTTTAAGTGAATACAAATCAAAATAAATTAAATAAATAAATGAATAAAGCATGGAGGGTCCCATAGGTCTTGGATTATGTTAGGAATGAGATGCAAGCATAAAAAGTTGGGCCCATTTAGGAAAAAATACAAATTTGAGCATATTTGACTTTTGGCAATTTTCCAAAAAAGGTCAACTTGGACAATGCATAACTCTCTCAATTTTGACCCTAGAGATGTGTTATTTGACTTTTTAGAAAGCTTAGGATGTCCTCTAAGCAACCCTTTTAGTCTAATCTCAATTGAATCTTCCATGTTCATGTATGAAGCTTTGACCCAAAAGGTGTTTTTATTGACTTTTCAAAATGACCTATAATGTCAAAATTCATATCTTTTTTTGAGTGCATGTTTTGAACTTGGGGGATGAAGATGAATTGTAGGTAATTTCATCTTCTTCTAAATGAGCTTTGGATGGGTCATTTCTGATGAAGTATGAGAAATTTATGCTTGGTCAAAGTTGAGTTAACTCTTCCTGCAAAACCCTAATTTAGAAACTTTTTGGTTTTGATGAATTGTGAGAAATCCTTGAGGAATCATGGTCAACCCTTGATCAAATGATGAATGATACTTCAAAATAAGGATGTCGACCAAAAATCTTGAAGTTTGACTGTATGTGAGCCAAAGTTGACTTTTGACCTAGCACAGACGATTTTTAGGCCTTTGAGCAATTGACTGAGCAAACTTCTCCTACAAGGCTTGAAACTTGACATGTGTGATCTTGAGCAATAGAGTGCCTTGAAATTTGCACTTATATGAAGTGGTACTTGATTTGTGATATCGGGAACGGGCTTATAGATGCCATTTGGAAATTGATGACGGAAGATGGGCTTAAAGATGCCATCCGAAGAGGTGTTGATTGCATAAGAGATTCCTTTGCGAGATCCCGTATACCTGTTGTTAAGGAGGACTTCGTTGGGGAATGTTGGTCTCTGTCTTGAGAGAAATAGAGTTTTAGGAGCTTCAGTTGTCTGTTACTATACTAGGGAATAATTCCGGTTTAGGAAGCGGAAGTGAACTGCGTATCTGGTCGAGGTATATGCTGCACCGCGACTTTCTGGGGAAATGTGAAATCAATTGTGTTTGATCGGGTCCCGGTCTTACAGTGTTGTGGACTGCTGTCTGGGGATAAGAGAGGAAGAACCCGGATAGTAAGCTTATGAGAAGAAACCTGGATGGTAGGGTTACTTCGAAATGAAATCTTAGATAGTAGGGCTGTGAGAAGGAACCTGGATAGTAGGGTTACTTCGATATGAATGCCTGAATAGCAGGGCTGTGAGAAGGAACCTGGATAGTAGGGTTACTTCGATATGGAAGCCTGGATAGTAGGGTTGTGAGAAGGAACCTGGATAGTAGGGTTACTTCGATATGGAAGCCTAGACAGCAGGGTTGTGAGAAGGATCCTGGATAGTAGGGTTACTTCTATATGAGAGCCTGGATACTAGGGCTGTGAGAAGGAACCTGGATAGTATGGTTACTTCGATATGGAAGCCTGGATAGTAGGGATGTTAGAAGGAACCTGGATAGTAGGGTCACTTTGATATAGAAGCCTGGATAGCAGGGCTATGAGAAGGAACCTAGATAGTAGGGTTACTTCGATATGAAAGCCTGGATAGCAGGGCTGTGAGAAGGAACCTGGATAGTAGGGTTACTTCGATATGGAAGCATAGATAGTAGGGCTGTGAGAAGGAACCTGGATAGTAGGGTTACTTCGATATGGAAGCCTGGATAGCAGGGTTGTGAGAAGGAACCTTGATAGTAGGGTAACATTTATATGAAAGCCTGGATAGTAGGGCTGTGAGAAGGAACCTGGATAGTAGGGTTACTTCGATATGGAAGCCTGGATAGTAGGGCTGTGAGAAGGAACCTGGATAGTAGGGTTACTTCGATATGGAAGCCTAGATAGTAGGGTTGTGAGAAGGAACCTGGATAGTAGGATTACTTCGATATGAAATCCTGGATAGCAGGGTTGTGATAAGGAACCTGGATAGTAGGGTTACTTCGATATGAGTTCGGGTAAAACTACAGAAGGAACCTAGGTAAGGTTGTTCTTGTCACGCTGATGATTACTCTGTTTAGCTTCGAGCGTTGATCATGGACCTGCTGGAAATTGTTGATAATAACTGTCTTTCCTGAAAGAAATACATGGTTAGTTATGCGCGATGCGTAAGATGTATTGTGAGATGATGTTCTCAAAATAAATGAGATTATGTTATATGTAATGTATGCACATGTCATGATGTATAAACATGAAATGCTGACATAATGATCTGAGTCCGGGAAAATAAATTCCTGACTGTTGTAAAAACCATAGTTCCTCTGCTTCTGTTGGTGATGGTGAACAATGATGACTATGCTGGGGATTTCCCCCTTGGCTAGTAAATATTCTGCCGGATGAGACTATGTCCGAGGATAACTCTGTGGGGAATAACTCTGTTGGAGAAGAGATACATTATTTATAGATCTGTTGACTTGGAGAAATAAATCCACTGGGGATGAAATTTCGTTGCTGGTGATTATGAATTCTGTCGGAGATTGAATTTTTTCTTGTGAGAGAAATAAACTCTGCTTGGGGAAAAATTTACTGACTCACTCGCGATTGTGAACCTTAGTTGGGGAGAGTTATGTCCTGCTCGGGGAAGCTGACATCTGTCTTTGGAGACCTTTTACTCTGTGAGGAGTGTATGCACCATTACTCATTGTTCTCCACCTGGCTCTGTCTCGATACCTGATGGGCAGAGTAATTGCAAGGTTTAGGGCACTTCTTGTTTTTCCTTGTTCCTGGAATTACGAGTAATCGTCTTTTGTTTCTTATGTAAACATTTATGAGCAGCAATCATTTTCAAATGCATATACCAAAAAATAAATCATTGGACGTTCTTGCAAAAAAAAACAGAAAAAGAAAAACAAACTAAAATTTCTTATGAAAATGAATTGTATTGATTTTTGAAGTTGGCCTGCAATAGGCGTTTTGTACAAGGAGGTTGACGTCCTAGTAAGAGAACGCCTCTGAAAGATCCCAATTTGTATAACAGAAAGAAAAAACAGCTATGTGAAACAATCCCATTGGGTTCTAACTCTGCTATTGCCTTTATATCTTCAAGCGTCTCATCACTTTCTGCTTGGCCGAAGGTGGATCAGATTGATTGGTTTCTTTTGAACTTGATAGTCGATACCGAAGTCTGGTTGCAAGATGATCCCATGAGACATAGTGTTACGCTTCGATCCCTAATTTTTTCCTGGACCGCCCTTTCAGGTTTTCAGTCCACCGAGATACCCTTTTTTGCCCAAGTCTCCTTTTCAGGTTTTCGACTTGCCGGGTGTACAGTTTTTTTCATTTTCATCCCTTAATTTTACCCGAACCCTTTTGGTTCGTCGGGAAGCCCTTATTTTTTCCTAGGCCAATCAACCTAGCGGGTCTTTGATTATGCATAGTATCTTTTCACTATGTCTGTATTGACGGGGTGAGGAAGGTTGTCACCATCCATGGTGGTTAGAATCATAGCCCCTCCCGAGAAAATGTTCTTAACCACAAATGGCCCTTCGTACGTGGAGGTCCATATGCCCCTGGGATCACCTTGCGGTAGTATGATGTGTTTGATCACTACATCCCTGACTTGATATTCTTGACGTCTAACTTTCTTGTTAAAGGTCTTGATCATTCTCTTTTGATATGTCTGCCTATGATAGATAGTAGTAAGTATCTTTTCATCGATTAGATTCAGCTGATCAAGTCGAGTTTGGATCCAGTCGTCTTCGTTCAAACCTGCCTCCTTTATAATCTTGAGAGAGGGTATCTGGACTTCGATGGGTAGGACTGCCTCCATGCCATACACCAAAGAGTAAGGTGTCGCCCCTGTCGACGTTCGTGCTGAGGTACGGTACCCATGAAGAGCGAATGGTAACATCCCGTGCCAGTCTTTGTATGTCACCGTCATCTTCTGCACAATCTTCTTGATGTTCTTGTTAGCTTCTTCAACAGCCCCATTCATCTTCGGCTGGTAGGGAGAAGAGTTATGATGTTGAATCTTGAACTACTTGCAGAGCTCGGTGATCATCGTATTATTGAGATTTGTACCATTGTTAGTAATAATCTTTTTTGGTACACCATATCGACAGATCAGATTGTTTCGGATAAACCGCTCCACAATGTTCTTGGTTACTGTAGCAAAGGAAGCCGCCTCAACCCACTTGGTGAAATAATCAATTGCTACCAGAATGAAGCGATGCTCGTTAGACGCGGTAGGTCTGATCTCGCTGATCATGTCGATGCCCCACATTGCAAAGGGCCAAGGAGTTGTCAAGACATTCAGGGGAACTGGAGGTACATGCACCTTATCAGCATAGACTTGGCACTTATGACAGGTTCGAGAGTGTTGGTAACAACCGGCTTCCATAGTGGACCAATAATATCCTTCCCGTAGGATTTTCTTTTCCAAGGTATGTCCACTAGAATGAGTTCTGAAGGTACCTTCATGTAAATCTACCATGATCCTTTCTACCTCGCTCTTGTCTACACACCGCAGTAAGGTTGAATCATGGTTACGCTTATAGAGGATACCATTACTGATGAAGAACTTCGCAGCGAACCTTCTCAGAAACTTCTTATCATTAACAGATGCCCCCTCGAGGTGTTCTTGAGCCTCAAGATACCTCTTTACCTCGTGAAACCAGGGTTTATCTGATACCTCTTCTGTCTCAGTGTCACAGTAATGTGCGGGTTTGTCCAAGCTCTCAATGGTAATATGGGGGGCTTCATTGTCCCACCTGACTTTGAGCATAGAAGACATTGTAGCTAGCGCTTCTGCCAACTGGTTCTCTTCTCGTGGGAATTGTTTAAAGGTTATCTCCTCAAAGTGTGGGAGCAATGTCAGTACATACTCTTTATAAGGAATAAGATTTGGGTGTTTCGTATCCCACTCGCCTTTGATCTGACTGATCACTAGAGTGGAATATCCTAATACACTTAAGAACTTAATCCTCAGGTCGATAGCAGCTCAAAGACCCATGGTACAGGCTTCATACTCCGTCATATTGTTGGTGCAGTTAAATCATAATCGGACGGTGAATGGAATATGAAAGCCTTCAGGAGATATAATTACAGCACCAATGCCGTTACCCAATGCGTTTGAGGCTCCATCAAAATACATAGTTCATCGGGATCCCTCCTCGGGTCCTTCATCCGGTCCAAGTTCTTCGCAGTCGGTTACCAACATGATATTCTCATCCGGAAACTCGAAATTCATGGACTGGTAGTCATCCATGGCCTGGTGCGCTAAATGATCCGCCAATACACTCCCCTTGATTGTTTTTTGGGTTGTGTATTGGATGTCGTACTCGGTTAAGATCATTTGATATCTTGCTATCCTTTCAGAGAGAGCGGGTTCTCGAAAATATACTTGATTGGATCCATCTTTGATATCAACAAGGTAGTGTGAGTCAGCATATACTATCTCAGTCGGCGAGCAGCCCATGCCAAAGCGCAGCAAGTTTTCTCGAGCAATGAGTATCGGGTCTCACAGTCGGTAAACTTTTTGCTAAGGTAGTAAATTGCATGCTCTTTTCGACCAGACTCGTCATGCTGCCCCAGCACACGCCCCATTGAATTGTCTATCACTGTCAAGTATAAAATCAAGGGTCTTCCTTCAACTGGAGGCATCAAAATTGGTGGTGCTTGAAGGTATTCCTTGATTCTTTCGAAAGTGGTCTGGAATTCATCATTCCACTTTACCACTTGATCTTTCTTCAGCAGCTTGAAGATTGGATCACAAGTAGCAGTCAGATGTGAAATGAACCTAGCGATGTAATTCAGACGTCCCAAGAAACCTCTAACTTCCTTTTCTGTGTGGGGAGCCTCCATCTCTTGTATGGCTTTTACCTTTGCAGGGTCCACCTGAATACCCTTGTCCCTGACAACAAAACCCATAAGCTTAACAAACCTTACCTCGAAGGTACACTTGTTCGGATTCAACCTCAGCTTTTACGTCTTCAACCTGTCAAACAGTTTCTGGAGAAGATCAAGGTGTTCCTCCTCAGTCTGTGACCTGGCTATCATGTCATCAACATAAACTTCGATCTCGTGGTGAATCATATCAACAAAGCGACCATGGCACGCTGATAAGTTGCCCCAGCATTCTTCAACCCAAAAGGCATTACCTTGTAACAGAAGGTTCCCCACTGTGTAACGAAGGTTGTCTTCTCCATGTCCTCAGGAGCCATCTTAATCTGGTTGTAGCCATAAAAACCATCCATGAAGGAGAAGACCTTGTGTTGCACGATGTTGTCGACCAGAACATCAATGTGAGGGAGTGGGAAGTCATCCTTGGGGCTAGCCCTGTTCAGATCTCTATAGTCCACACACATTCGTACTTTACCATCCTTCTTAGGTACCGACACGACGTTGGCAACCCACTGTGGATAAGAAGTGACATCTAAGAATCCTGCGTCGAACTGTTTCATGACATCTGCCTTGATTTTCTCTGACATTTTAGGGTGCATAGGGAGGACCTTCTGCTTTACCAGAGGGCAGTCTTCTTTAGTCGGCAAGCAATGAACCACAATATCAGTGTCCAAACCAGGCATATATTCATAGGACCAGGCGAAGATCTCAACATAGGCGCGTAGCATCTATATTAACCGTTGTTTGACACTAGGCTCCAGATTCGCACATGTGATACGGTGGGAGAACTTGTTAGAACAATGTTTGAATCTAGTACCCTATATTTAAGTTTTGATGATAACAAAGTGAAAAGATATAGTATTTATATGTTTCATGTTTGAATTATATGCTGCCTAAAATTACTATGCTCTGACTTGCAGATATGCTGATTAAAATAAGCAAGATCACTTATTCAGCATCAAAATTTGATTTCATACGCCAGCATCAGAAGTTGCTGAATCAGAACGTCAAGATCAGATGATCAACTCTTGTACATGCTGAAGCTTGATGAACAGAACTGCGCATAAACACTCTGATACAGAAACAAATAGTTCATCAGCAGCGAAGCAGAATCAGAATGAGCCAAGCCAGAACGTGCATTGAAGAAGCAACGGTACTGTGCATTGAACGCTAATTAATTCCAACGGCATCATTCTAGACAAGATCTGCTCAAAAAGGAAAGCTTGTTATTAGCATTGAATCAAGAATATTTGCATTCAACGTTCATCTTCTCAAGTGCTATATAAACAAAGCTTCGAAGATTATAATGGCTAATGCTCTCCAACTCTCTACACGCACAAAGCTGAACAATAATCTTCATCTACCAGTTTTGCTAAACCAACAAACTCTGATACTCCATTAGTGTTTAGCATTCTAAGTTTCTAAGCTTAATTTGTGTATACATCACAGTTGTGATAAAGTTTTGTAGAAAACATTCACACACATTTGTTTTATACCTTTGTAAGAAAGTGTTGCCTTGACAAACCGGATTGTGGTTTGAATCAAGAAGGCTTTAGCAGTTGTTAAAGCAGTCTGTAATATTCAGTTGAATATAGTGAATTAAGACCTCGTTGGAGAGAGGCGAAATCACCTTGACGGGTGGACTGGAGTAGTTTGAGATCAAACGAACCAGGATAAAAATATCTTGTCAATTGCTTTAAGATTTCAGTTTTACAATTCAACCCCCCCTTCTTGTGTTTTTCACCCCTTCAATTGGCATCAGAGCGCCTGGTTCTGAGCTAAAACACCTAACCGTGTCAGTACAAGATCCAGCGTCAGAAAAACACAATGGCAGGAAACAACTCTCATTTCAGCAATGACACCAATGAGGACAGAGACAGATTCAGCGGCAAACCTCCAGTCTTTGATGGAGAAAACTTTGATTACTGGAAAGACAGAATTGAAAGCTTCTTTCTAGCACATGATGCTGATCTGTGGGATATGGTGACAGATGGATACACGCACCCTGTGAATGCAACTGGTCAGAAGATTGAAAGAAAATCAATGACTGATCAACAAAAGCGTGATTTCAAGAATCACCATAAGGCCAGAACCATCCTCCTCAGTGCCATCTCCTATACTGAGTATGAAAAGATCTCCAACAGAGACACAGCTAAGAACATCTTTGATTCTCTCAGAATGACGCATGAGGGCAACGTTCAAGTCAAAGAAACAAAAGCTCTGGCGCTCATTCAGAAGTATGAGGCGTTTAAAATGGAAGAATCTGAATCCATTGAAACTATGTTCTCTAGATTCCAGATTCTGGTAGCTGGTCTCAAAGTTCTGGACAAAGGATACTCTACTGCTGACCATGTCAAGAAGATAATCAGAAGTTTACCCAAGCAGTGGAGGCCTATGGTTACTGCTCTGAAGCTAGCGAAAGATCTCAACAAAATCACTCTGGAGGAACTCATAAGCTCCCTCAGAAGTCATGAGATAGAGCTAGAAGCTGACGAGCCTCAGAAGCAAGGTAAGTCTTTAGCTTTGAAATCTAACAGAAAATCTGAATCTAAAGTTTTGCAGGCAGTTGAAGAAACATCTGATGGATCCTCATCAGAAGAAGACGAACTTTCCCTTCTCTCCAGAAGAGTAAATCAACTGTGGAAGCAAAGACAAAGGAAGTTCAGGAATCCCAGAAGATCTGATCAGAACGAGTCTTCTTCCAGATACAGAAGGACAGATTCTTCATCTGGATACAGAAGATCTGAAGGCTCCTCCGGTAGCAAGAAGCCAAACACAAAAGACATCATCTGCTACGAGTGCAATGAGCAAGGACACTACAAGAGTGACTGCCCAAAGCTTCAGAGGGAAAAGCCCAAAAAGAAGTTTGGAAGAGAGAAGAAGAAAAGTCTCATGGCCACATGGGATGACTCTGACTCGTCTGAAGCTGACTCAGAATCAGATGATGAAAGGGCAAACATAGCGCTCATGGCTAACATTCCAGATGACAGTGAAGCTTCTGAATCAGACTCAGAATCAGACACAGAAGAGGTATTCCCTAACTTCGCTGTTAATTTTACAAAGGCTGAACTTGCTGAAAGCCTCAATGAAATTCTGGAACGCTATCAGCAGATTAGAGCTAAATTCAGAGACCTGAAAAGGAATCTTGAATCTGACTCTAATAAGTCTGAGAGTCTCAAATTGGAAAACTCTGAGCTGAGAGATAAAATTTCAAAATTAGAAAACTCTTTACAAAACTCTCAGAAGGAACCAATTTCTGAAACTCCCAGCAACGCTGATGAGATCATCAAGGAGTATGATCACAGTTTCCAGAAGTTCCTTGCTAAAAGCATAGATAGAAGCAGAATGGCTTCAATGATCTATGGAGTTAGCAGAAACGGCAGGAAAGGAATAGGATACCTAGGTAAGGTTCCTACACCTAAGAATGTCATGGATTTAACCATTAAACACACTCCTTTAAATTCACACTTTGTGTATGGTCACACACATGACATCAAATATACTAGTAGTAAGCACTCTGTGAAACCAAAATTCAACCAGAGTTTTGGTAAAACTAACAAATCAGGACCCAAGAAGATCTGGGTACCTAAGGATAAAATAATACATGTTGCAGATATCTTTAGCAGCAAGTCAGAAACACCAGTCATGGTACCTGGACTCTGGCTGCTCACGACACATGACGGGAAGAAGGCATATGTTCCAAAGCCTGGAACTTAAGCCTGGAGGCCACGTTGGCTTTGGAGGCAATCAGAGGGGAAAGATAATTGGCTCTGGAACTGTAGGTAATGGAAATCTTCCCTCTATTAATAATGTTCTGCTAGTTGATGGATTGATGCATAATCTGTTATCCATAAGTCAATTAAGTGATAACGGTTATGATATAATCTTTAATCAAAAATCATGTAAAGCTGTTAGTCAGAAAGATGGGACTATCCTGTTTAATGGAAAGAGGAAAAACAACATTTACAAAATCAAACTTTCTGAACTAAAGAGTCAGAACGTAAAATGTCTTCTGTCTGTTAACAACGAGCAGTGGATCTGGCACAGAAGATTGGGGCATGTTAGTATGAGAAGAATATCTCAGATTAACAAACTCAATCTGGTCAGAGGACTTCCAAATTTGAAGTTCAATTCAGATGCTCTGTGTGAAGCATGTCAGAAAGGCAAATTTGCAAAACCTTCTTTTAAATCCAAAAATGTTGTTTCTACCTCTAAGCCATTAGAACTTCTGCACATTGACTTATTTGGACCAGTTAAAACTGCTTCAGTCAGTGGCAAGAAGTATGGGTTAGTAATCGTAGATGACTATAGCAGATGGGACATGGGTAAAGTTCTTAAGACACAAGGACGAGTCACACTCTGTGTTTGTTACCTTCTGTAACCAAGTTCAGAATGAAAAAGATCTTAGAATCGTTAAAGTCAGAAGTGATCATGGTGGAGAATTTGAAAATAAAGATTTTGAGTCATTCTTTAATGACAAAGGCATTCTGCATGATTTCTCTTGTCCTAGAACTCCCTAACAAAATGGAGTTGTAGAACGAAAGAACAGAACATTGCAAGAAATGGCCAGAACCATGATCAATGAGACAAACGTTGCTAAGACTTTCTGGGCAGAGGCAATAAACACAGCGTGCTACATTCAGAATAGAATCTCAATAAGACCTATTCTGGAAAAGACTCCATATGAATTGTGGAAGAACAGAAAGCCCAACATTTCGTATTTTCATCCATTTGGATGTACTTGCTTTATGTTAAATACAAAGAATTATTTGAACAAGTTTGATTCTAAGGCACAGAAGTGTATCATGTTAGGATACTCTGAACGCTCAAGAGGGTACAGAGTATACAATACAGAAACACAGATTGTGGAAGAATCAATCAGTGTTCGTTTTGATGATAAGCTTGACTCTGAAAAGTCAAAGCAGAATGAAAATCTTGCAGGTATAGAAATTGAATTTGCAGGTTCTGAAGACAAGTCATCAGAAGCTCTCAACACAGACATTCCTTCAACGTCTTAAAGGAGCAATGCTAGAAATCCTACAACTGCTGCTGATCAACCTCAGAAGAGATTACCCAGAAGCAGTTTGGATCACCCAGAAGAAACTATCCTAGGAAGAAAGGAAGATCCAATCAGAACAAGAGCAAGCTTCAGAAACTCTGAAGAAACTCTTATGGGACTTGTGTCTCTGATTGAACCTTCTTCTATTGATGAAGCACTTATGGAAAATGACTGGATTCTGGCAATGCAAGAAGAGCTGAATCAATTCACCAGAAACGACGTATGGGATCTCGTTCCCAGACCAAAAGGATTCAATGTCATTGGAACAAGATGGGTGTTCAGAAACAAGCTAAATGAACAAGGTGAAGTCGTCAGAAACAAGGCACGACTGGTTGCACAAGGTTATAGTCAGCAAGAGGGGATAGACTATACAGAAACCTTTGCCCCAGTCGCCAGGTTAGAATCTATCAGACTTTTAATTTCATTTGCTGTTAATAGAACCATCACTCTGTATCAGATGGATGTCAAAAGTGCATTCTTAAATGGTTATATAGAAGAAGAAGTTTATGTTCACCAACCCCCAGGTTTTGAAAATACAAAACATCCAGAACATGTTTTCAAACTGAAAAAGTCACTGTATGGTCTGAAACAAGCTCCCAGAGCTTGGTATGAAAGGCTAAGTAACTTTCTGCTTGAAAATGAATTCACCAGAGGGAAAGTGGACACTACTCTATTCTGTAAAACAGTTAAGAGTGACATTTTAGTCTGTCAAATTTATGTGGATGATATTATTTTTGGTTCTACTAATCCTTCTCTTGGAAGAAAATTTGCTAAGTGTATGCAGGCAGAATTTGAGATGAGCCTCATGGGGGAACTGAAATTCTTTCTAGGAATTCAGATCAATCAAACTCCAGAGGGAACTTACATTCATCAGAGCAAATACATCAGAGATCTTCTGAAGAAGTTTGACCTCTCAGAATGTAAGCCA
Source organism: Vicia faba (assembly GCA_948472305.1). NCBI lineage: Eukaryota > Viridiplantae > Streptophyta > Magnoliopsida > Fabales > Fabaceae > Vicia > Vicia faba. Next base: position 1,241,808,761 of record OX451741.1, read on the forward strand.
TCAAAGATTCCAATGCATCCCACGTGCATTCTGGAAAGAGAAGAGGTAAGCAAAAGTGTAGAACAGAAAGTCTACAGAGGTATGATTGGTTCTCTCCTCTATCTGACTGCTTCAAGACCTGATATCTTATTCAGCGTATGTATTTGTGCTAGATTCCAATCAGATCCTAGAGAATCTCACTTAACTGCTGTTAAGCGAATTTTCAAGTATCTGAAAGGTACTACTAATCTGGGTTTGTTTTATAGAAAATCTAGTGATTACAGCTTAGTAGGCTACTGTGATGCTGATTTTGCTGGAGACAGAGTGGAACGAAAAAGTACTTCTGGAAGCTGCCAGTTTCTGGGAGAAAATCTGATCTCGTGGTCCAGCAAAAGGCAATCAACAATTGCTCTGTCAACAGCAGAAGCTGAGTACATAGCAGCAGCAGGATGTAGCACACAAATGCTCTGGATGAAAAGTCAGCTTGAAGACTTCCAGATTTTTGAGAGTAACATTCCTATTCTTTGTGATAATACTTCTGCTATTTGCTTGAGTAAGAATCCTATTTTACATTCTAGAGCTAAGCATATAGAAATAAAACATCATTTCATTAGGGACTATATTCAGAAAGGTATTTTAAACTTGAAATTTATAGATACAGACCATCAATGGGCTGATATCTTTACTAAACCCCTTTCAGAAGATAGGTTTAATTTCATTCTGAAACATCTCAGCATGAAAGTATGCCCAGAATGAAAATGTTTTAATTCCATGTATTTATCTTCAGAATGTAATTATATTACTGTGAACTTCTGATCAATCTTCTTTCAGAAAGATAGAACATGCAGATTGTATCAGATGCAAGTCTAAAGATCTGAGAGTCTAATCTCAAAGACATACGTGCTGATCACTACATCAAACAAGTGTCATCCAATCATCAGCATATCTCTGAAGCAGAACGCGTGCACGCTTCTGAGAAGGCAAAGCGCTGATTGGGTGCATTGAGACACATGTCTGGTAACCGTTTTTAAGTATCTTTCTCAAATCCCCCAAAATCAACAAGCATTTAATGAAAAGTAATCACGCTTGTTAATGGCAATCATTATTTTTTTTCTCTCTCTTAAAAACGTTTAATTTTTCAAAATAATTTTTGAAAACTTTATTTAAGCACATTATTCTTCATTCTTATTCTTTACGCTTTCTCATAATCATTCAAGTATTTTCTGCATATTTCTGAGTTTATCTCCTTCAAACCTTTTTCTCTCAAATCATTTTCAAAGCTTTTTAGTGAGAACAATGGCATCCTCCAGCATTTCTGCAGGAAATCAGAAGAAAGAAACCTCTGAACAATATCAGGTGCCTACCAGAACTCTTCTCACACCGGTAAAGAATCTTGAAGTTCTCTCTGAGTTAATCATCGACTTCGAAAGCTTGAAGGATAATGGATTTGACCTAACTGAAGAAATTAGGGCTCAAAAGTGGGAGAGGTATTTCGATAGGTTGGTTGGACCAACATTCCCAGAGCTTGTCAAGGAATTTTGGATTCACGCCAAGATTCATAAACATCTAGTCATCTCTTCTGTCACGGGAAAGAAGATAGTAATTTCTGAAGACCTCATTGCTAGGTTAGTCGGTCAAAGTGGTGGTGGAGTCCGTTGTGTGGACATGGCTGATAGATGCCCTGATATAGGTGTGGTAGCCAACAGCATTTTCACTCTTGGATTTCCCAGCAGCAAAATTAAGGATCTGAAGGATCACTGCAGAGTATGGGCCAAGATTGTTCTTGGATGCTTCAATCACAGGAAACCAACAAGTTCTCCTGATTATATAAACGTGGATCAGCAATTTCTGATCTACTTTATTGATCAGAGGGTGAAGATCAATCTGGCACACTTCCTGTTCAACCATCTCAAGACCAGCGTCAAAGAGACAAGAGAAGAAGAAAGGACCAAAAGGGACTGGATACCATTTGGAAGGCTCATATCAGATATTCTGACAGAGAATAAGCTGATAGATTATCTGAGCGAAGCTCAAGTGCTGAGCACTCTCGAACCAACTGTTGGAAAACCGCTGAACGCTAAGAACCTGAAAAAGATGAAGCTGATAGAAAATATTAAAAAGGAACCCAGAGCTGCTTCAACTGCTGACATATCCAGCAGAAGAGTGCCTCTGAGTGATTTCCCAAAATTTTCTGAAATGGAATCCAAACCTGATATGTTTCTCAAGTATCCAGATTCATACAAGGAAGAAGATACAGGTTCAAAGCTGAAGATCAAATATCTGAGTCAAGTCCAACTAGAAGTGACTCAGAAGAAGACAAAGAAGAGGAAAGCGCCAACAGAAGGATCATCTCATCAGACCCCAAAGAAAAGAGGTATTTCATCTGTTGCCCCTATTTCAAAATCTTTTACTATTCCAACATCTGCTGCCCCTCCTCAAACCTCTCACAGAATATCCATTCCAATCCCTACCATTGATGAAACCATACCAGAAGACCCTTCTGAGGCCTTACAACTCAGAAGAACCAGAATCAAAATTCCCAAACAACCAACTGTTTCAACAACACCAGCACTTGATAGAGTGCTAGCTGATATTGAGCGTGAACATGCTTCTGCTCAACCAAATTCTGAACCACCAAATATTCCTCCTCCACAACCAGAACCACAACCAGAACCAGAACAACAACAACAACCAGAACCAGAACCAGAACCACAATCACAACAACCACTCACAAAAGAACCTCTGATCCCTGAGCAATCAGAGATTCCACCTCCTCAACCAGAAAATAATCCACCTTCGCCACAAACAGAGTTTCACCGCTATGAAACCCCTTCTCCTCATCATTCTGACCCTCACTCACCTCAACCTTCACCGCTGGCAATCCAGTTGCCATGTGGAACCACTATTGTCAGGCCCCAGTTGCCATCTTCAGAGGAATCAACACCTCCAAAAACTCCAACCACTCCAATAGAAATATCTGACTCTGATTCTGATAACCCTCCTCCAAAACAAACAACCTCTCAAAAAACCGCTGAAAACCCCAGCAGAACTTTCATTGACTTGACAAGTCTTGAACGTCTTGCTGACCTAAGACACAAAATTGCCATACCCAAACCAAAGCAACCAGATGTTGGCTCTGGTATTTTGAATTTTGAAACAGGTATGCTGCAATGGATTGCTTCTTTGAAGCAAGTCTATCCGGGGATGATCGACCCAGCTGCTTCTGATCAGCTCTGGTCACAGTTCAGACTATGGGTACGTGCTGAAGCCCTCAAGCTGCAGGACGTCAACTATGAGCAGGCTCAACAGAACTTTAGCAAGCTGCTGAAGGAAGTTGAGAGTCAGCTGCCTCAAGAAGTTGTGCTCCCTCTGGACAGTGAATCTTGGTCTGAGAAAGAGCAAGCTGCACAGGTGCAACCATCAGAAGAAGACAAGACCCTTCAGGAAGAAAATCCAGCAGAAGATGTAGCTGAAAGTTCTGAGAAGCTTCCTCCTTCTGAAAGTTCTCAAGCTGCCTTGGACAGGCAGGCTCTGGAAGAACTAAGGCTGAATGACTTGCGTCTACAGCAGCGGATGGACGAGAATGATCAGAAAATGAAAGCAAGAATGGATGTACAGGACAGCAAAATTGACACTGTTGTCAACATGGTTCAGAAGCAGAATGAAACTTCTGAAAAGATTCAAGCAATGCTGGAAAGCCTGTTCTCACGCATGCCCCCTCAACCTTAAAATTTTTTTTCATGCATGACATTCTCTATGTTTTCTTCATTTTCTGATGTACTGTTTTGACTATGTTTGTGTAATGTTCTTTTGCTCTGAACTATTTTAATATAATTTGTTTTTCTGATCTAAATTGTTTTAGCACATCACCAGCACTTTTTGATTGCTGAAAAAAAGGGGGAGAACAAGAATGATATTTAAAATCAATAACGGCTAACTAGACAGAAATTCTCAAACATTCTAACTCTATTACTTGAAATGTTTTTCTGTTTTGTTTTTAAGTCTACAGGCACAAGGAAGCTCCTGAACACTATGAAGACTAGAAGCTAGAAGCTCTGATCAAAATGTAGAAGCTCATGTTGCTCTGATCTAATATGAAGTTCTGATCGACCAAACACTCTGATCCAAAGCAAAGCTCTGACAGGAAAAGCTCTGAAGCTCTGCTCTCTGATAAGTCAAAGACTCTTAATCTGATGTTCAAAGATAGAAAAAGATCTGATCCTGAAGAACTCGTATATCAAAGGGAAGTAACGAACTCAGGGGGAGTATCTCTTAACTCTGATTTCTCCTTACTTCTTAACTCTGAAACATTTCCTAGATACCTTTTCACGTTATTTTTTATTTTAAAATATCTAGTTTTTGTCATCATCAAAAAGGGGGAGATTGTTAGAACAATGTTTGAATCTAGTACCCTATATTTAAGTTTTGATGATAACAAAGTGAAAAGATATAGTATTTATATGTTTCATGTTTGAATTATATGCTGCCTAAAATTACTATGCTCTGACTTGCAGATATGCTGATTAAAATAAGCAAGATCACTTATTCAGCATCAGAATTTGATTTCATACGCCAGCATCAGAAGTTGCTGAATCAGAACGTCAAGATCAGATGATCAACTCTTGTACATGCTGAAGCTTGATGAACAGAACTGCGCGTAAACACTCTGATACAGAAACAAATAGTTCATCAGCAGCGAAGCAGAATCAGAATGAGCCAAGCCAGAACGTGCATTGAAGAAGCAACGGTACTGTGCATTGAACGCTAATTAATTCCAACGGCATCATTCTAGACAAGATCTGCTCAAAAAGGAAAGCTTGTTATTAGCATTGAATCAAGAATATTTGCATTCAACGTTCATCTTCTCAAGTGCTATATAAACAAAGCTTCGAAGATTATAATGGCTAATGCTCTCCAACTCTCTACACGCACAAAGCTGAACAATAATCTTCATCTACCAGTTTTGCTAAACCAACAAACTCTGATACTCCATTAGTGTTTAGCATTCTAAGTTTCTAAGCTTAATTTGTGTATACATCACAGTTGTGATAAAGTTTTGTAGAAAACATTCACACACATTTGTTTTATACCTTTGTAAGAAAGTGTTGCCTTGACAAACCGGATTGTGGTTTGAATCAAGAAGGCTTTAGCAGTTGTTAAAGCAGTCTGTAATATTCAGTTGAATATAGTGAATTAAGACCTCGTTGGAGAGAGGCGAAATCACCTTGACGGGTGGACTGGAGTAGTTTGAGATCAAACGAACCAGGATAAAAATATCTTGTCAATTGCTTTAAGATTTCAGTTTTACAATTCAACCCCCCCTTCTTGTGTTTTTCACCCCTTCAGAACTGACTTGGTGTTTTGCGTTTCGATCGCATTTGTGCGTAGCAAGAGTCGCCACCGAATTTTCTTTTATCCAAAAGGAAAGGTAAAAAAGCACAGGAAAGACCTTTCGAGATTATTTCTCGGGTTCGGGGGGTAGATTATGAAAAGGGAAGGTATTAGCACCCTTTTCATCCATGGTTTTCCATGGGCTCTTAGTTACTCGTTTAGATCACTTGCTTTCATTTGACAGTGTGCTTGTGGTGTGGGCTTTGAAAGTGTTTTGAAAAGATTCTTTGTAATGGTTCTTGTTTCTATAAGAACGCGTACAAAGTTTTGTTTCAAAAAGTGGTTCAAATATGTGTTTGTGGATTGTGTTTCGGAAAGTGTTTTGAAAAGATGTTTTGCAATGGTTCTCGTCTCTATAAGAACGTATACAAAAATGTTTTTTCTTTTGAAAATGTTCAAAATGAAAGTGTAGGTGTAAAAATGTTTTTATCGTGAGCAAGCGAGTAACTAGGAG